>JBBGZY010000135.1:1416666-2125000 GCA_037952925.1 Lithobates clamitans | reverse complement strand
CTAATTGCTAATTAGCAGCACACTTTTTGGAGTGAGTTCAGGTGGGGGGGGTTGTGAAATCTAGCTAATTGCTAATTAGCAGCACACTATTTGGAGTGAGTTCAGGTGGGGGGGGGTTGTGAAATCTAGCTAATTGCTAATTATAAGCACACTAAATACACTCCAACAAAATACATTCAAAATGAATAGACTAGGTGGATATGTTCCCATCACTTCATGCTGGGAAGGTTATTGAAGGAAACTATACATGCATGACAAAAAATAACAGGAAAAAATCCCAGCATGTGTGAGGATAAAAAGGGGACATTCACACTATATTGCAATGATGGGAAGTAGTGTTTGAAGCAAGAAATACATTACATTATCAAAGATTACATAAAAGAACATGTGATGCTAATAAAAGAAAAATATCTTACCTTAATATAGTCCTTCTGCAGGACCTGTATGATGGCAGAACAGGTCTCTGGGATAATGATCCCCAGAGCCTGGGGGGAGATGCCTGTCGAGAACTTAAGGTCCTGCAGGCTTCTCCCTGTGGCCAAATACCGCAAGGTAGCGACCAGCCTCTGCTCCGGAGTGATGGCTTGCCTCATGCAGGTATCCTGCCTGCTGATATAGGGGGTCAGCAAAGCCACCAAACGGTCAAAAACGGGGTCCGTCATCCGGAGAAAGTTCCTGAAATCCTCAGGATTATTCTCACGGATCTCACGGAGCAAAGGCATGTGACAGAACTGGTCACGCTGAAGCAACCAATTCTTGGTCCATGAACTCCTCCTCGCCCTGTTCATGGACTGGTCTTGGGCTGAAGAATAAACTACAGCACCAAGCACATACAATGCACGAGCTCTACGACGAGTACGTACAGGTAACATGGCTTCAAAACGGTCGGCTGGTCAGAACGCACTAAACAGAACGCACTGAAGAACAGCAAGGCCTGTGAAGAACGACCTGAAAATCAGGAACGAGCGGCCAATAAAACAAAGATTTCTCAATGCCAACTGACCAAACGCACTGAAAAGCAGATACAAACCTCACAAGCACAGACTGAACAACAGTTAAAACGAACTGAAAAATACGAGTCTCACAAGCGCGAATCGTCTCTCACCAAACTTCTACTAACACGAGATAAACACGAGATTAGCAGAAGGAGCCCAAAGGGTGTCGTACGGGCTATTGAACTTCCGTTTTATAGTCTCGTCGGACTTGGTGTACGTCACAGCGTACTAAGCTGGCGTACTTTTGTGTGGTCGTGTGTGGGCAAGTCCGTTCGTAAGAAAGTCTGCCCCAAGTCCGCCGAAGGTACGCCGGAAGTATGTCGGACAGGCTGTCCGACTTTTGTAGCTGCAAAGTCCGACCGTGTGTACGCGGCATTATTGTTGCCCACAGAACTACACAGACACAACCTGAATAGGTTACATTGCTTTTTGGTGCAGAGCAGCACCCTATGGTTTTTAAACACCTGAATCCTTGTCATCTTTATCTAACATATTGCACATGTTTTGTCCAGAGAATACATCTCTTTCGCCTTTGCACCTCAATATTTCATGCTGAAACATCTGAATATCACAGTTGCATTTACTATTGCCAATCTATTGACAGTGCAAGATATTACAAGATTATTACTATGCAGTAATTTCTGCCTGTAATATACATAACTCAATAGTTCCCTAGGCAAATAACACCATACCTCTTCCCCACCTTAATGGCGCAGTGTCCTTGGAAATGTCAACATCTCAATATTCCTTCCTAGATTTCTGTATCCTACTCTATATTTATTTATTTAGAGTTATTAGCTTACTAAAAGAAGAATTGCAAAGCTGTGATATGCAAAGTTAAGTTAAGTTACCTATACCAACCAATTTAATGTGACTCGGGTAAAGGAAATCTGATAGTTTGCTGTTGCTTACTGTTCTTCACATCTCAAGCATGGGATTGTAGGTCGCACATTTTCTAATATTTAGGAAAGAAAACACAATACAACAAATTGGTGTTTTAAATGGCCGCAGCACCTTTACTGGTATTGAAATAAATCAAATAACTTTTAAAAATTTAAAAATAACAAAATTAAACAGTGAAAGAATAAATCAATTATATTTCAAATTTTAAAAATAAATTCTAAACTTGCTCAGTCATAGGACTCGAGCTATAAATGAATCAATTTATAAAACCAAAGTTCCCACCAGCCGGGTTTGTTTGAAAAACAAAACCGGCTACACCAGCACCGCGGCCTGTTCGATGCAACTTTGAAGACCTAGGTTAAAGATGTCCAAACCGACATCTGAAAGGTGCACACCATCCTGTCTATAAAGACAAGGAAAACCTCCTTCCAGATCAACGTGACGGAAAGAGATCCCCCCAATCCCTGGCAGGAACTTTTCAATTGAGTGATTTATCCTCCGTTTAATCTTCTCAAGCGGTCTACCACCCTGAGAATATAACCAAGGTAAGCAGGAAATCATTTCAGAGAAAATAATACAAGTATTAGGAAAGGCTAATCTCAAACAATGTAAATCTTGTTTCACTGAAAACATCAATTCTAACGTTTTTAGTCTACCAACATTGTTGCCTCCGAGGTGCAGAATTAAAACAGATGGAGAAGGCCAAGAAAGAAACAAATCAGAAAGATGAAAGAACAGATCATTCCATTGTAGACCACGAATGCCCTTCCAAAGAATATGAAACTTATCTGAAGGTAACGATAGGTTGGAACCGTAGCAACGCTTTGAAGCTCTTTTATGAGCCCAGTATATATAAGAATGGCCAACTATCCATATGAAAGATTTTGCACCTAAAAATTAAAGAGATAAATTAGGTTGAATGTAAATGGTAAATCTACTAGAATTCCATCTGCCCAATCTCATAATGACCATATCACTCAGACCCAATCTAGCGGCCTCTGTGGCGGCTCCAATCCTGAAAGAATGGGTAGAAAATTTAAAAAGGGAAAGACCTTAGTGAGAAAAACATTATTTAAGGACTGCAGAAAAAACTTCGTCATAGGGGAAGAATCTATGTGGACAAAAAATTGATGCCCGGAAGCCAGTCTGACATCCATGTATTTTTTAAGAATTTACAGGGGGCAAAGGATGGAGTCACCACACGCAAATAGATTGAGCCACCGGCCTTTACTTGTTCGATCCGTTTTAGACTTATTTACAAAAATAAGAACCTTATCCTCCAGGATAAAAACTTCTGATAAAAGTAAACCTTCCAAACTGTGTTTGTTACTTGGTAGCATTTCAGAAATACGAAAAGCTGCGAAAAACATTAAAGCAAAAGCAGCATGAAATAATAAAGCCTCATAAACTGAAATGCAGACAAAAGAAGTAGCCAAACACAGCTTGGATAATATATCTAAAGTAATTGGCCTGCGCAAATCTGGAACCAACTTTACTTTTCTTAGCCCTTTTAAGGCTTGCCTAACTGAAAAGAAACTGTTACAGGCCGGGAAATTATGAAGTTTAAAGAAAAAGGAAACCCCAGCTAATCTCTTGTTAATATGGTTAAAGGAAAAATCTAACTACATTAACAAGCAAAGAAAAGCTAAAATTGAACTCTCAGATGGAGGTAAGCCAGGGGAACCTAACTCCGAATTGAATTTCAGCCACTTCTCCCATGCAACTGATAGTCATTCCATGTTTTAGGAGCGATCAAATTTTTTATAGCCGAGAATACTGGATTTAAATCAGATCCCAATGATGACTTGGGCAACGGTAGCCAACCAGATCTGCATGGGGCAACAGCTGTCTGAAACGGGCCATCTGGAATCGAGATAAGGCATTAGCGATGCTTACCCGGTACATACTTTGCCTTAATCCAAATGTTTAATTTTAGACATAAGAGGACTAAATAATGTAAAAGTTTTATGACTAACAAGGATTTTGAAAAAAGGCAGTTTAAAGCAAATAATACACCTCTATTATCCGTATTAATAATAATACGTCTGTTAGCGAATTGGTTACGCCAAATTTCTAAAGTAACCACAATTGGAAAGAGTTCCAATAAAACTATGTTTTTTTGTCAATTTTCTCGAAACCCCAGAGGGGGGCCATGAACCCGAACACCAATGGGAATGAAAAATAGCAGCAAACCCTTGAGAACCAGCGGCGTTCGTGAATAACTCTAACTAACTCTAATAACTCTAATATGAAATCTTCCTGGAAAAAGGATCTGCCATTATAATCCTGCAGAAATTGAGACCATACTAATAAATCGTTTTAAGGTCGCAAGTCAACCTAATGTGAGAAAAAGGTGATTTAAGACCGGACATAGCCAAGGATAACCTTCTGGAAAATATTCTGCCCATAGGCATGATGCGTGTAGCAAAAGCCAGAAGGCCCCGAAAAGATTGAAGCTCTTAAAGTAAAATCTTATTCCGACGCAGGAAGAATGAAATTTGGGATTGAAGCCTGCAAATTTTAATAGCAGGAAGTTTAAATTAAATAATAATGTATTAATTCTAATACCCAAAAATTCAATAATGGAGATGAAAAGGAAGTTTTTTGAATTGATAGAGGGATACCGAAATATTCAGCTATAAGAAAAAATAATTTAAGAATTAAGGAACAAACCATAGAATTTGAGGGACCAATAAAAAGGAAGTCATCTAGATAATGATTATCCCAGTATGACCAGATTCGAAAAAAATAGCACCCACTGAAGAAACGAAGCAAAAATTTCAAAATAATAACAAGACAATGAACAACCCATCAGGAGGCATAGAAAAAATAACCCTTAAAACAAAAACCCAGAGAATTGTGAGATTCTGGAGCAATGGGCAATAATCTAAAGGCTGACTGAATGTCAGCTTTAGCTAACAAAGCACCCCGTCCAAATGTTTTTATAATCTGAATAGCATCATCAAACGTTGCATAGTTAACACAAACAGATGATGGGTCAATTTCGTCATTTAGAGAATGTTTTCTACAAAATGACAAAAAATCAACATTACAACAATACAACAGATAGTCACTACATATTTACATGGAGAAATGTATACAGTGTTAACATTGGAGAAAGTAGTCATTGATTGATATTGCACTCACCACCCTTAGCCCATAGAGGGCTAGAACGACACTGTGAGACGCCCACGACTAACAGAGAACGCGAGTAAATTGGTTGACACCTTTTTATTACTCCATGTATTGAGATTACCATCCTACATTCGGGATACCACCGATCTTCTTAAACAAATTGAGGGAGTCCAAGTCCCTCCGGACGCCCTCCTCGTGGCTGTTGATGTGGAGGCATTGTACTCAAGCATCCCCCACGAGCAGGGCGTCCGGATGGCTGGCTCCTTCCTCATGGAACACGATCACCATACCTGGCCCACCAACATCTTTATCCTCAAACTTGAATTTATTCTCACTAAAAATTATTTTCTGTTTATGGATCAACTATATCTTCAAACCCAAGGCATTGCAATGGGCACGTCTTGTGCCCTTTCTTATGCTAACTTATTTTTGGGCGGGTGGGAGCGGTCCATCTTTGGTGATGAACTAATGGAGCCTTTTCTGGACCACGTCCTGGGCTGGTATAGTTTCATTGACGACCTACTGGTCATTTGGACAGGTACAGAGCAACTTTTAAAAACATTTATTGCAAGGTTAAATACCAACCAATTCAACCTTCACTTCACCTTCACATATCATACTCGGAGCATCTCTTTTTTGGATGTACAGGTCATCAAAAATTCCGCTGGACAATTAATTACAGATTTATATCAGAAACCCTCAGCAGGCAACACGCTGTTGCATGTGTCCAGCTCCCAACCCTGTCCTCTGATTCGCAGTATCCCTTATGCTCAATATCTGAGACTAAGAAGGAACTGCACAGAGGACGGGGATTTTTATAGACAAGCCAATGCTCTATGCACACACCTTCTGGCCAGAGGCTACAGCCATACCATATTAAGGAAAGCTTTTAATAGGGCCTCAGCCCTGGATCGACATACATTACTGTTTGGCCCTGCACGGCCTAAAAAACCTTACATGACTAAAATTATCACCAAATTTTCCACCTACCACCACCAGCTACGCAATATATTATCAAGTCATTGGCACATCTTGACTGACCACCACACGCTCAAAAAATATATTAAACCAACCCCTGATTTGGTCTTTAGGAGGGCCACTTCTTTGAGGGACAGGCTCACTCACAGTCATTATAAAATCCCTACATCTGGCCCAAGAGAACCCAGAGGCACTTTCAAATGTGGCAATTGCCCACATTGCCCCTGGATCCAAGAGGGACAACAGTTTATACTTCCCAATGGTGAGATGTTTTTCCCAAAACACTCAGCCCACTGCGGTACACGAGGTGTCATCTACCTCATGACATGCGCATGCAGCGCTTTTTATGTAGGTAAAACTATTAGGGAGCTACGGCAGAGACTGGGGGACCATTTATATGCCTCCACCAATGGCAAGCTCACTACGGTGGGCCGCCACATTGGCATTCATCATCGTTTCAATCCCGACTATATCAGATTCACCGTTTTGGAAGTCGTCCCTGAAGACCCCAGAGGGGGCAACTGGGACCGTCAAATTTTAAAACGAGAATCACTCTGGATTGAGCGACTCAATGCCTTGACCCCACCGGGTATCAACGAGGCACATACCTATAAATACTTTCTTGAATGATTTACAGACAGGTCCGTCAGTCTCTGCTGTAGCCCTCCTTTCTCATGTGTCCGCCTTTTAGTTGCCTTACTCTTATTGAATAAAATGTTCAATTGTCATCTCCATACTGTATATACCTTTTTGGAATATGTATACACTTTATTTGTTATTATTATTATTATTATTATACAGGATTTATAAAGCGCCAACAGTTTACGTAGCGCTTTAAAACTTGAGGGTAGACAGTACAAATACAATACACTTTGATACAGTAGGAATTAGAGGGCCCTGCTCCTTAGAGCTTACAATCTAAGAGGGAAGGTCAAGAGATACAAGAGGTAATAACTGTGGGTGATGTGCTGATTGAGAAGATAAGTGTACAGATGTTAGGTGGGGGCCAGATAGGCTTCTCTAAAGAGATGAGTTTTCAGGGATCGTCTGAAAGTGGATAAAGTAGGAGAAAATCGGACGGATTGGGGTAGAGCATTCCAGAGGATGGGGGAGGCTCTGGAGAAGTCCTGAAGGCGAGCATGGGATGAAGTGACAAGGGAGTTTGAGAGCAGGAGGTCTTGGGAGGAGCGAAGAGAACGATCAGGTTGGTATTTTGTGACTAGGTTAGAGATGTAGCTAGGGGCCAGGTTGTGGATGGCTTTGTAAGTTATAGTTAGTATCTTGAATTTAATTCGGTGACTGAGTGGCAGCCAATGGAGGGATTGGCAGAGTGGTGTAGCAGACACTGAGCAGTTTGTGTGGTTGATGAGCCTGGCAGCAGCGTTCATGACGGACTGAAGTGGGGATAGCCTATTTAGAGGTAAACCAATGAGGAGGGAGTTGCAGTAGTCGAGGCGGGAGATGACCAGGGAGTGGATTAGAAGCTTTGTGGTGACATTGGTTAGGAAGGGGCGTATCTTGGAGATGTTGCGGAGATTGAGGCGGCAAGCTTTGGATAGTGATAGAATGTGGGGTCGAAAGGTTAGTTCAGAGTCCAGGATTACACCTAGGACCCTGGCGTGGGGAGATGGGTTGACAGTTGAGCCGTTGATATTGACAGGGAAAGCAGGGGAAGTGGCACCTGAGGGAGGAAATATCATGAGCTCGGTTTTGGATAGGTTGAGTTTGAGGAAGTGATGTGACATCCAGGCTGATATGTCTGCTAGTAAGTTGGTAATGCGTGAGGAGACAGATGGAGAGAGCTGGGGGGTGGAGAGATAGATTTGGGTGTCATCAGCTTAGAGATGATATTTAAAGCCGTGGGAGGCAATCAACTGACCCAAGGAGGTGGTGTAGATTGAGAAAAGGAGAGGTCCAAGAACAGAACCTTGGGGAACCCCAACGGAAAAAGGAAGAGGAGAGGAGGAAGTAGAGTTGTAAGTGACACTGAAGGAGCGGTGTGATAGGTAGGATGAGAACCAGCGAAGAGTACAGTCACGGAGACCAAAGGAGTGGAGTTTTTTGAGGAGGTGGGGGTGGTCCACTGTGTCAAAGGCAGCAGAGAGATCCAGGAGAAGTAGTACAGAATAGTGTCCATTGGCTTTAGCCATTAGTAGGTCATTTGAGAGTTTATTTGTAATCCATCTCCACTTTCTCTAGTTGCAGCGGTCAGACTTTACCCTTGATTGCTTGCGAGTGGATTCTCCACACTTTACTTTATGTATAATGTGTCTACAATTTTTGTATAATTACTTGGCACCATAAGCATTCTATTATGTACATGCATTGTAACCACTATCATGTTTAATGTATCTGCACATCCCTACCAGTGAGTAAAATTGCTCCGGATTAGTTGGAGTGCATCTCTGTCAGTTACTCGTTGATTGTAAATATTTTCAATTGCTTTCTATTCATGCACTTGCACTTGCTCTTCCCTTCCTGAATGACGTGAGGAGTTTATTCTCCCCCACACGGTGGGCTTGCGTCTCTCCGGCAGTGGGCGGGGCTCCTGGCAGCCCAGCCATTGCTTCTCCTGATTGCGTCAATGGTTATGGAGCTACGCGCTTACGCTGGTCCAGTCCTTGCGCATGCGCAGTAGTGGGGAGCCGGACCCGGAAACAGTGGCGGCTGAATGTTTGAGCGCCGCTGAGTTTCTGGATAGGGGGTATATAAAGGCAGCAGACCTGTGGGTCTGCAATGAGAGGCACACACCCCATTGCTCAGCATCCCCTTTGGAAGCCTGTAAGCCTGTAAGTAAACTAACATAAGGGGGGGGATTTTACCATGTCGTTTTTTCTTCCCCCCTACTATCTCTATCCAACTAATTGCTTTCATCTACCTGGAAGCATTTTTTTCTGTTGAAAAACCTTTTCAGCAATTATGGATATCAACACTGTTACTTGTTTACCCCTTAAGGCAGTGGTTCTCAACCTTACTAGTGCCGTGACCCCTTGATAAAATTTCCCAAGTTGTGGGGACCCCTAACAGTAAAATTATTTTTGTAGCGTGGGTTGTCAGCACCCAAGGCAAGACAAGTCATTTGCACCCCTAACCCACAGACATTTAGCGCTCCCAGAGTCCCTTCCACTCGTACAGTTTTAAAACCCCTTATGGTACATTTTAGAATGTACCACTCTTTCTCTTTGTTCTCCTTTCTTTCCCTTTTATCTCTATCCTAATTTCTTGTTTTTTTTCCTGTGCCCCTTTCTCATATTCTTTCTCTCCCTTTTTCTTTGTTCCTTCCCCTCTTTTTCCTCTCGCTTTCATGTATTCTCTATTTTTATTCCTTCTCTTATGCCCCGTACACACGGTCGGATTTTCCAATGGAAAATGTGTGATAGGACCTTGTTGCCTGAAATTCCGACCAAGTGTAGGCTCCAGCACACATTTTCCATCGGGTTTTCCGACACACAAAGTTTGAGAGCAGGCTATAAAATTTTCCGACAACAAAATCCGTTGTCGGAATTTCCGATCGTGTGTACACAAATCCGACGCACAAAGTGCCACGCATGCTCAGAATAAATAAAGAGATGAAAGCTATTGGCTACTGCCCTGTTTATAGTCCTGACATACGTGTTTTACGTCACCGCGTTCAGAATGATCGGAGTTTCTGACAACTTTGTGTGACCGTGTGTATGCAAGACAAGTTTGAGCCAACATCCGTCGGAAAAAATCCTAGGATTTTGTTGTCGGAATGTCCGATCAATGTCCGACCGTGTGTACGGGGCATTAGTCCTTGGAGGAGCGGGTGGGGGGAATGGGATGAGTGGCAATGCTGGGGGGAGTTCTGATCGGCCAACTTAGGTGCTCTTGATCAAGGTCATCTGCTGATCTGAGAACTATAGTGGGGACTTTTAATGGCAACTATAATCACAGGTAATGTTACTCACGGTGTCTCTGGCTTCACTGTGTCTCTGACTTTGTGGTGTCTCGTAGCAGTGACACCTATGTTGAAATCAGGAGATAGGGTCTTCTCCAGCCCTTTCCACTTCACATTCCTCTTCAGTCAGCTGACCTCTAGTCTCTGCCCCCCCAGCCATGTTGTTAACTGAATGGGCAGCTGAATATGCGGCCGCGGGCTCCAGGAACAGAACAGCTGTGCGGCCGCAAAAAGGCTGGGAGAGCGTTGCGGGCTTCAGGAACAGCCCAGGATTCAGTGACCCCTGGCAAATCATCATTTGACCCCCGAGGGGGTCCCGACCCCCAGGTTGAGAACCACTGCCTTAAGGCTTCCTGTAAGCATAAGTGCCTGGCTCAAGCGGCTGCTGTTCCTCTATTATTTTTTCCAATAGTTTTTTATTGAAAAGTTTCTCATTTTCATAGGTTACATGTTATGCATCATAAAGTACATGGGTAGACAGTTGTAAGTGCATTGACATGCTGTACAGATGATATCAAGAGCTGGGTGACCAATCATGTAACTGTAGACATTGAGAGAGTTTAGTTCAAGGTAACTAATGTTAACTAACAGCATGTAACAAAGGTATTCTTATCAAATTCTAAAGGTGATTACCTGTAGGGGAGGAGAGGGAAGGGGAATGGGAAAAGAGGAGGGGGAAGGAGAGGGGGGTAGGTGGAGTGGGGGGGGAGGGGAGGAGGGGGGGAAGAGAGCAGTAATGGTGAAGTATCAATCAAGGTAAGACTGTTACCGGGTGTTGATTTTCAGTGTGCCATTTGTACCAAGGATTCCAGAGGTCTAGTGTTTTAGAGTGGTGTTGTGACCCTCGTGATAGAAGTGTTTCATATGTGTAGTGGGTATGAACTAAGTTAACCACTTCTGCTATTAGGGGAATGGTGTGTGATTTCCAGTTTCTGGTTAGAAGGAGTTTAGTTGCTAGGAGAATGTGTACAGTCACTTGTCTGAGATGTGTAGGTAGCTCATCAATGTTCAGGTTGAGGATCGCTAGCTGTGGAGTGAGAGTGATGGGAAGATGCAGAACTTCTCGTAACATGTTTTGTACCTCAAGCCATAACTGTTGTAAGTGAGGGCATGTCCATAGGATGTGTAGGAGGGTGCCAGTTTGACCGCAGCCACGCCAGCAGTCATGTGAAGCGTGTATATTAAATTTGGCAAGTCTATGAGGGGTTAGGTACCATCTCATTAATGTTTTTTGTGTCACTTCCCATAGAGATGTACAGGAAGTTGCCTTATATACTGAGTTGATTGCTATTAGCCATTGGTGATCAGTGAATTGTAGTTTTAGGTCTTTCTCCCAATCTAGGAGGGGTTTGGATTTGAAAAATGTGTTTTTTTCCTGCAGAAGTAAATAAATAAGGGAGACTCCATTGGGCTTGGCGTTGTCAGAGAAGAAGAATTCCCATAGTTTCGTGGGTAGTGCTCCTTCTAGGGATGGGTAGGTTGTGAGGCATTTTTTTAATCTATAGTATGTTAAGAAGTCTTTAGTGGGTGCATTGTATTCTTTTTGGACCTGTGGGTAGGATTTAGTGGACGTGATGTTGCGGAGGTCTTGTGTGTACGCAATCTTATCAGAGATCCATTGTGGGAAGGATAGATCTGGGGTCAGGTGTTGTAAGGTGTTGATAGGAATTAGAAGGGGTTTGGTGGGGAGGAGTGACCATCTGGTATGGTGTAGGGTTCTCCAGGCTTTGATGGTAGCTTGGATAGGAGAGGAGTACTGTAATAAGGAGTGGTTGTTCACGGGAGTACTGAGTAGCCAATCGGTGAGGTTGGGGCCCGGTGTTTCGTTGTTTTCTATGGCGCTCCACAGGGTGGTTGGTGTAGGTTGAAACCAATCTCTGAGTTGAGATAATATAGTGGCTAGATAATAATCTTTTATATCAATGTGTCCCATACCACCTTTAGATCTGTGTTTTATGAGTTTAGAGTGACTGCATCTAGCCTTCTTTCCTTGCCAAATAAATTGGTTCAGGATAGATTGGAGGGAGTTGAGGTATGATGTTGAGAGTGGAATAGGTAGTGTGCGAAAAATGTATAGGAGTTTAGGGAGGGCCATCATTTTGAATGCTGCTAGGCGTCCTGTCCAAGTGAGTTCGAATTTAGAAATTTTTGTTGTTTCCTTAATGAGCATTTGCCTAGCTTCTACATAGTTATGAGTAAAGAGGCTTTTCGTGGATTTCGTCAGAGTTATTCCTAAATATGGTATTCCATGATCGGCCCATGGGTAAGGATATTCGGACATCAGGATGTTACTGGCTACCGCATCTAAACCTAGATCTAGTATGAAGGATTTGTGTTCGTTAACCTTATAATACGAAATATCGCTAAATTTTTTCAACAGCATTTGTACTGAAGCCAGGGAGGAGCGAGAGTTTGTGATCATTAATATCACGTCATCAGCAAATAAGTTGATTTTGTGTTCGGTATCCCCTATCTTAAAACCTGTTATGTTACAAGACTGTCTAACATGTTCTGCTAAGGGTTCCATTATTAGGTTGAAAATGATTGGTGAGAGCGGGCAGCCTTGACGGGTGCCGTTTGTGATGGAAAATGGTTTGGAAAGCATTTCTGATGTGTACACCCGAGCAGATGGTGCAGAGTAGAGTGCCATTATGGCAGTTAGTATAGGGCCCTGAAATCCAAATTTGCTCAAAGTAGCCTGTAGATACTTCCAATGTACTCTATCGAATGCCTTCTCTGCGTCCAAAGAGAGGAGCAGAGAAGGCGTTCGAGTTAACTCGGCACTATGAATGATGTTGACAATCCTGCGAGTTGCATCGGATGTCTGTCTGCCTTTTGTGAAGCCTGATTGATCTTTATGGATCAGTAGTGGCATTAAGTTGAATAATCTATTGGCTATTAGTTTAGCATAAATTTTTGTGTCTAGGTTAAGAAGAGAGATGGGTCTAAAATTTTGTGCATGGGTGGGTTCCTTACCTGGCTTCGGTATAGTGACGATTAGAGCATTGAGCATTTCAGGAGGGAGAGAGGAGGATGAGGCAGCGTCATTGAATACTAAAGACATATATGGTGCTAGAATTGTACTGAATTTTTTGTAGTATTCGCCCATAAGGCCGTCAGGTCCCGGTGATTTGTTAGGGGGTAAGGTTGTAATTATGGTGCAAATTTCTGTGTCAGTAAATGGGGTGTTCAGTGCGGATAGTTGGTCTGCGTTCAGTTTGGGAAGTTTGATTTCTTGTAGAAATGATTCTATGACTTGTAGAGAAGGTTGTTTGACTGAGATATCATCTTTCAGATTGTATAATGTGTTATAATAGTGGCTGAATGCGTCTGCAATGGATTGTGGGTCAGTCAGTTTTTGTTTGGTAGCAGGATGAAATAGATGTGTTATTTTAGTTTTTGAGTAGTGTCCTTTTAGTCTATTAGCCATAGTTTTTCCGGCCTTATTGCCAGTGGAGTAGTGTTTCGCTCTAAAGTATGTATGTGCTTTCTCAAAGGCTTGTAATAGGTGGGACCGTAATTCCTGTCTGAGTGTGTCTAACTGTTTTTTGAGTGTTGGGTCAGGTAAAGATTGGTTTTGGATTTCTAGAGTTTTGATGTTAGAAGTCAGTGAATTTAGACGCTGTGATCTCATTCTCCTCTCTCTGGCTCCAATTTGTATAAGAATCCCTCTTATGAATGCTTTATGGGCATTCCAGAGTATGGAGTTGTCTTGTACAGATCCTGAGTTGGAGTTGAAGTATTCTTCCAGGCAGGTCCTGATGTGGGTCACGTGGGTAGGCGAATTAAGGATTGCGGCATTCGCTCTCCAGAGCCGAGTTCGGGAGGTTGTTGGGGAGTCTTCTAGGGTGATAGAGACTGGCGAGTGGTCAGACCACGTAATGGTGTCTATACCTGATGAGGAGATTTTGGGTAGTGTCCATTTGTCTACCAGAAAGTAGTCTATTCTTGAGTAAGAATTATGCCGGGGTGAGAAATAGGAGTAGTCCCTTTCTGTGGTGTGGTGACATCTCCATACGTCATATAGGTCATTGGATCTGATGAGTGATCCCATCGGGGAGGGTAGTCTGTGCGAATCAGTGGAGGAGTCTACGGAGTTATCCGGTACTATGTTGAAGTCTCCGCATATTATTAGTTGGCCTTGTTTGAAGCGGTGAATTTTTTTCATCAGTTTGGTGAGAAAATGGATTTGTTTCTGATTAGGGGCGTAGATTGTGACGATGGTGTATCTGGTGGTGTCCAGAGTGCAATCTAAAGCTAGATATCTGCCTTCCGTGTCTATAAGACTGTTGTGGAGAGTGAAGGAGCAAGAGTTCTTGATGGCTATCATGACTCCTCTCTTTTTTTCTGGACTGGATGCTTTGAATATGTGCGTAAAATTTTTGTTGGTACAGAGGGGTTCCGCAGAAGATTTAAAGTGAGTTTCTTGAACACAGAGGACTTCGCAGTGGGCATCTTGGGCGGTGCGCCACAGAGAAGCTCTTTTGGATGGGTGGTTTAGTCCCTTCACATTAAGTGACAAGAATTTGGGCATGATGGTATTGTTGTGGAGGATGTGTATATTCTGTTAGTACTTACAGTTCCTTGTGTTGTCGGCGTGGTAGCTGTGAGATCCTTGGTACTGGTCGTTGAAGCTGGTCAGACTGGATGGTGGGTTGAAGATGCTCGAATTCTGGGGATCGGAGGCTCTCCGGGAGGGAACGGGTATCAGAGAAAAAAGGAGATAGGAGAAACAGTTAGTAAGGTCTGGTATGGGTGAAGGAGGTAGGGTCGGCAGTAATCTGGAGGACTGCCGGATAATGTGAGGGTCAAATTCGTGAACTATCTGCAACGAGCAGGCACCGGATCGGAGTGCGAATGATGATTTAATAACATCACTACCTGGTGTTCAAGTGTTGAAGTCAGCATGCGTTCCTTTAAGGTGAGCTTGGGGGTTTCCTGGAGGGGACGGCTGGGTTGGCTGGTCAATCTCAGGGATGATGCCCCAGATCCGGAGTAGCTTTATGCCTTCTTCCACTGTGTGGATGTTGTGCCGTGTCCCATTTTTGGTGACTACTAGCTTGGTTGGAAATCCCCATTGAAATGGAATTTTGTGGTTGTGGAGCGGTTTTGTAATGGTCTGCAGCTGTCGCCGTTGTTGGCGGGTAAATTGTGAGACATCAGGAAAGAGTTGTAGCTTGGAGTACGGGGCTGGTAGTTGTCCCAGACATCTGGATTGTGCCAGCAGCATATCTTTGGCATGGAAGAAGTGTATTCTCATCAAGGTGTCTCTGGGGACTTCTGAGGGTAGGTGAGGCGGTTTTGGCAATCGATGGATTCGGTCGATTATGGTTTCTATCGGTGGTAGGTCAGGCAGGAGTGTGGAAATGAGTTTCCTCGCATATGTGTTCAGGTCAGCTGGGAGGATGTTTTCAGGGATGCCCCTAATCTTCACATTGTTGCATCTCAAACGGTCTTCGAGATCCGCCATTTTGGCTCTGACCCAGTGGTGTTCGTCACGGGTATGATCGTGTGCATCCACTAAATCATTAACCGTTTCGGTCATGATAGACATCTGTTTTTCAATTTGGCCTATCTTTTTGCCTGTGTGTATCATTTCTGATTTAAAGGCAGTGAACATGGAGGATATGTCATTGTGGAGGGAGCTGTGGAGTGAGATCAGCATCTCCTTCAGCATTGTGTCAATTACAGGCTGATTAGATGTGGGGAAGGCCGCTATAGGGGAGGATAGTGGTGACTGGGTGAGTAGCTGATCTAGTGCAGGCCTTACCTCCTGAGCCTGTGCAGCTGTATCCAGTCGCATCCTCGATTTGGCTGGGCTGTTTGAGGTGGAAGATGATCCTGATGGCGGATGGGAGCTTGATGAGAGTTCCTGAGGTAGGATTGAGGGGTCATCTTCGTCAGGCAGATCTGTGTAGGAATCTGCAGCATACTGTGTCTCTGAGGGCTGTGAGGCGCCGCGGGCGCCATCTTGGATTCGTTCAGCCTGAGTGACTGTGTAGAAATCTGTTAATTTCTTAGATTGTCTGTATTCTTTCCGCTTTCTGGATGCTCCGGTCTAGTTCCCCGCTATGTGGGGGTTAGAGGAATGCATTTTTGTGATCTGGTGAAGTGATTTAGATGCTGTTGTCTCCGATCGGTGCAGGAGCTGTGAAGTCAGGCTTCCATACTGCTTGGCGGTTAGCCACGCCCCCCTGTTCCTCTATTATTGATTTTGGGTGTGGATAGCCATCAAGCTTATCAAAACTTTTACATCACAGCAACGGTGGGTACTAGGTTATTTTCAATTGCTTTCTATTCATGCACTTGCACTTGCTCCTCCGGTGGGTACTAAGTTATTAGACCCCCCAGTCTGCTTCATTATTACCATTTCCAGCAATTTCCAGCAAGGTGGTAGGGTTCCCTCTTTGTCCCTCTTGTCTTCTCTCCTTCCCATCCCCCCTCCCATCTTCCTGTTCCCCCCCCTTTCCTCCCCTTTTTTTCTTCCTTCCCATCTCCCTCTGCCTCTCTCCCCTCTCCTTCCCTCCCTCTGTTCCTGACGTTTTCCCCCCCTTTGTCTCCTCCTTCTCCCCCTCCCCCCTCCCGCTTTTCCCTTCCCCCTTTTTCCTTTTTCCCCCCTATTTCCCCCCTCCTTCCCCCCCTCCCCTCTCCCTCCCTTCCTTTCCCCCCTCCCTTCCCCCTCCCCCCTTCTTCTCTTTTTTTTTCTTTTTTCTTTTTCCCTCTATCTCCTTTCCCCTCCTCCCTGTTTTTCCTGCTTCTATTCCCCTTCTCATCACTTTTATTTTCTACTTCATACACTTAGGTGATTCCCTCTTTCTTCCAAGAACCCCTTGTGTATAATTATTCACACATTTTCATTATTTTATTTCCATAATAGTATTTCCTAAGTGCCCCCCTTGCCCGCCCCCGGGGGAACACCCGTCGTGGGCGTCTCACAGTGTCATTTTAGCCCTCTATGGGCCAAGGGTGGTGAGTGCAATATCAATCAATGACTACTTTCTCCAATGTTAACACTGTATACATTTCTCCATGTAAATATGTAGTGACTATCTGTTGTATTGTTGTAATGTTGATTTTTTGTCATTTTGTAGAAAATGTACTAGACGCCTCCTAAAGAAGCGGCTTGACCGCAAAACTGTAGAGGTTACGTCCACAAGTACTAAATAATCTGCCTTCATCCACCTGTGCGGGCATTATTAATATAAATTCTGGGTCAACATTGCTGTAAACAGTTTCTTGTTATTATGCTTTTGTTTATCTACAATTGTGTCCTCATATGGACTTTTTTATTGTCTTATTCCTTAATAAACTAAAAGATTTTATATATCCTGGTCTATATCCCTTTGGTACCGCAATAATCCTAATACCCTCAGAAAAAGATAGGACTGAATTGGAGAGGTCCTGGTTTTTCCTCCCCCCCCCCCCCTTTTTCAACCAACATTGCTTTATACACATTAAGGATGATGGTACCTATTAATGATTAATTACCCTTATAATTTAGCCTGGTGGCATACTTTTGATTATTTAGAGAATGGCCTACAGAGAATGAAAGATGATGAATAAGCCAGTAAGCGTTAGGTTCTTTTTTAGGGACTAAACTGAAAGGCAAGACTCGAAAATTAATAAATGGAGGGGATATAAATGGGCCTGCAATTCTATTAGCTGAAATTTCTTTCATTAATTTATCCCTTGCTATATCAGTATGGAGAAATACTGATTTTAAATTTTTTGATAACTTGCAACCAGAACCGGCAAAAATAGGAAGTTTAAAACCTGTAGAAACACCATCAATTAGTAATTGCAGGCTTTTTGAATGATCCCTATGGACCTGATTACTGGATGACCTTTTAAAACACTTTAGGACCGGGTGATTACCAAAGCAAAAAGAACATTTTTAACGACAAGAATTCAACCACTTGCATTGAGCCTCATTAAATGCATAACATGTACCCTTTTTATACACTGAATTTGAAGTATTTGTGTTCAATGTTGACTGAGGTTGTGGTCTTGCAAAAACAGGCTTCTAAAGGAATGATAAGGTTTAACCACAACCCCACATCTTTATTACCCCATTTCAGAGTAGGGTATATCGCTTTTTTTTGGTGGAACGATTCATCGTAGTTAAAGCATCCCATACCGCCAAAACTTTTATATGCCTCCAGAATATGCTCCAGGTGCTGAAATAGCCCAGTGCATTTTTCTGGGTGCTTCTCACCCATTATCGCAGAAAAAATGCAGAAGGCCTGTAACCAATTATAAAATGTTCTAGAAACAGGACGGCGCCTGTCATCAGCGCTGTCCTCAGACCTCTTATCTGATTTTGTAAGAAATTCTTTAGCAATAGGTAATAAAGATAATAGATATACAAATTCACCCTTCCATATCTTTTCTTTTACCACTAAAGGCAGGTGAAAACCTAGAGGTGACATTTCACATGGAAGAACCTCTTTAAAACATGTCTCAGAAGCAGGCATAGAGGCAGGAATATTTGTACCAGTAAAAACAGGATTAACATTAGCTACCGAATTACCTGACCATACGTTCAGTGGAGAAGGGGATACAGATGTAGAATGATTGAAAGATACATTTTCATTGAATCTGATTAAGGAAATAAGCAACTGGTTGATTAGGTCAGATTGAGCAGACTTACACGCATAATGGGATATTTGATGATTACAAACAACTGGAATATGTGATCCTTGGGCTGAGACCTGGCTGACATCTGGACCTGTATGGGAGGAATGAGACATAGGGGCCCTCACTGCATCCAGCCTGGACGGCCTAGATGCCTGTGATGCCGAAATTCCGACCTGAGATACCTGCCTGGGATGTATCCCAGCAGAGCTAGGAGACATCACCGCTCTGAGCATAGTCACATCCCTATGTGGAGAGGCAGGAGGAGCGTATGTTAGGCTGGGTGGTGACAACACCTCCCTGCAAGGGGGTTCAACCAGCGGTGCTGACGAGCGGCATGTCCGGCCTCCACCTCTTCTGCTGCGGAAAGGAGAAGGGGATAGAACCCGTCTGTTCCTCTTGCCGCGCCGACTCCTTCTTAGAGCCCTGGTAAAAGAATCTATCTGCTCTGCTGCAGAGTGAGACTGCTCACCACTCACCGCTGCTGTATCTGTGGCTGGGCACTCCGAAGGTAAGCTCCTCTGTATAGAGCGAGGCGGAGACCACTGAATTGAGGCAGAGGGGGCTGGACGGGATTCAACAGATAAATCTGTCCTATTCTGTGTAGGCTGAGACTCTGTTGCCGCTGCTCCAGACAGAGTGTCCTCTTCAATGAGTGCCAGACACCGCTGGAGCTATTCGTTGCCGCCCTCTGCTTCAGCCCTTTCAAATACTCTTCTTACAAGAGACTTCATGTCCTGTCACGGCTTAGGCGAGCTGACAGAAATACAGTGGAGCTCAAGCCTAAGCCACCTCAGGGCAAATGTGAGCGGACTGTCACACAGGCAGTTTTTATAACCTCCTGCACCTGTGGAAAAATGTTTTTCCCGCTTGCTGCCTCGTGACAAGCCCGCTCTTTTTTTCTTTTTTTTACTACTGTAAATTATCTTTATTAAAAATTATACATTATATATATATATATTTTTTTTTTATTTCAATAAAACTTTAACCCATTGGCGGCCACAATCCCATGTTGTGGGCTCCTTATTGTGCCCACTGTTCATTCTTGTGCTGCTTATTAAATACACTTGAAAGTATCTTTAACTCAGAGGCCAAGCCTTTTTTCAAGGAGATGTCCTGGGTGTACACAGAAACACAGCCATAAGATTTCAGAGAAATTATAATTTAATGGTATTTGGTAAGGGCAGGCAGCAAACAGCTTAAGAAAGAAAACACAAAAAAAATACAACATAATTTATCAAAAAGTGTTATTTGCATATCATACCTCCGCTATACCGCATAGGTTTATTTACTGCATGCAACACAAAACCACACCACTCTGAACAGAGAAAGCCTAATGCTGCAGTGGATAACAGCACACCTATTCCAGGTGCTCTGGCTCAGGATGTCCCTCCTGCATCCAAAAACAGACCATGAATGTGCATTGAAGAGCCGGCACCACTGGAACAAGGCTTGCGTGCCGTAACGCATCTGCGTGTTCTTTAACCATGGTCATATGAAAATTAAGATACAAGACTCAATTTTCAGTGGTGCCGGCTCTTCAATGCACATTCATAGGTTTATTTACCTGGTCTGTCATACAGAGCATGTTTAGGGGTGCTGCCCACACCTATGCATCCAACATATTTAGTTTGACCAGTAGAGTTAATCCTGAATCCAGATAGCATCAGATTCAGAGCTAGTTCACATTAATGAAGGACTGCAAGGACTGCCTCTCCTCTGAAAAGAGATCCTTGCTTGGATTGCTTTTCAGAGGCATTTGACGGGTGGTAGGGAGGTGACATCTTGCCTCATGATTTCCTGCCACACCATTGCCACTGTAATCATTTGCATTGCACGTGGTTGTGGGGTGGTTGCAGCACATACCCAATCACATGAACAGGTCACATTCGTTGGGCGGAAGTGCCTGGAAACAATGACACAGGGTTTAATTCTTGCCCCAGCAAAGCATTACAGGCGCAGCATGTGTACATCTCTGGCCGTTGTCTTTTCATCTAAAAGGGAAGCAGTGGAGGGGGGGTAAAAACACGGATCAAGCATGTGGTTTTACCACCTCCAAACATTTCATGAATTTGTATGAATTTCAGTGAATATGAATATGAACTTTAGTGCATTTTTGCAGTTTGAATTGAGTTGGTTCAGATGAAGAGGTGCTGCCGCGAAACGCACAACTAATGGACAGATGAGATGTTCCTTATGGAAACCATGTAGAAATTGTATCTTTCCTGACAGACTCCATGGCAGCCTACGTGTGGGTTAATCCCGCCTCCTCTCCAATGCTATAGGACCCCCTACCCTATAAGATTGAGTTCACCTGTATAGACTGTGTTCCTTTTTTGTCCTCCTCCATGGACCTACATCACGATTGTTCCTGTTGGCGTCCGGTCGAATTGTTCCAGAATCTAGCATACCATCGTATGGTGTGGCTCAGGGCCCAGCTATGAGCGGGCGAGTAGCTTTCATGGCACTAAGATACCCCACTCGTGGAGGGTGGATGCCTCGTTATGCCTGAAGGTGGAGAACATCATCGGCTGGCAAGGTCTGCAAATTTCTTACTTCTTCCATGGCAGTCGTTCCTTTGTCTATGCTATTATGTTGTTTGTCTCCCAGTTCTCCGCAGTACTCCCCGGTACCTCTGTGTCCCCTCATGGCATTCGGAACGCTTCTGCGTTCCAGGCTGCCGCGGTGCCTCCAGGTAGCGGCCGCCGCGGTCCTTCGCACGTGCGCAGAGTGGCGAATTCTCTGGTGGCCGCGCAGGCGCCGTACGGCTGTCTCCCACAGCGCAGGCGCGTGGTGGAGGAGAGGTGACGTCACTCAGGCGGGGGATTTAATTGTCTGCCATCTCCTGTCAAGAACAGGATTTCCCACAGACAGTGAGCGGCAATTTCCCCCAGCCTGGTCGGTGTTGGTCTAACTGAGTTTTCTCCACTTAAAGGGAAAAATTGAAGATAAAATGAATAAATAATTTATAAATATATATACATATATTGAAGAAAATAAATAAATAAATAAAAAAGGGCTTTATACATATACATACTCGTTCTTACTTTACACAGCATGTATCTACACTCCTGTTTGGATTGTGAAAAAAAAAAAAATAAATAAATAAATAAATAAATAAATAAATAAATAAATAAATATATAAAATACATGTGTATATATATAAATATATATATATCTTATATATATATATATATATATATCTTATATATATATATATATATATATATATATATATATATATATATATATATATATAATATTTCTGATTGGCTCGGTATGTGTAGCATTTCCGGGTCATCCGTAGACCATCCATGTCATGGTGACCCTCTGTCCAGCGGTTATGGACAGGTCACTGCCTTCATACAGCCAGCCCTCATGCACAAGGTACGTGCAGGCAAGGGGAGGGGCCGAGGTTGAAGTATCAAGGGATTGAGATTGTGTTTTGTTCCCCCCCATTCTTTTTCAGCCCTCTTCAGATCGGACCCCACAAGTCGGGGTCCGGGATGACAGAGACCTTGCCAGGCCACAACATTTACAAGAGGAGATGTCACCATTCCTCCTCCAACTAGAGGAGATGTTGCCATTCCTCCTACAATTAGAGGAGATGTTGCCATTCCTCCTACAACTAGAGGAGGTGTTGCCATTCCTCCTCCATCTAGAGGAGATGTTGCCATTCCTCCTCCAACCAGAGGAGATGTTGCCATTCCTCCTCCATCCAGAGGAGATGTTGCCATTCCTCCTCCATCCAGAGGAGATGTTGCCATTCCTCCTCCATCCATAGGAGATGTTGCCATTTCTTCTCCATCCAGAGGAGATGTTGCCATTCCTCCTCCATCCAGAGGAGATGTTGCCATTCCTCCTCCATCCAGAGGAGATGTTGCCATTCCTCCTCCATCCAGAGGAGATGTTGCCATTCCTCCTCTATCCAGAGGAGATGTTGCCATTCCTCCTCCATCCAGAGGAGATGTTGCCATTCCTCCTCCATCTAGAGGAGATGTTGCCATTCCTCCTCCAACTAGAGGAGATGTTGCCATTCCTCCTCCAGTCACCGTACCCACCGCCCTATCAGCCGCTCGGATGGCAGAGCCTGCTGGAGATGTGGGACACGACTCTCGGAAGGCAAGTCTGTATGTGACCACTGTTATGCCTGGGCGGTTGGGGATAAGAGACGGAAAACAAGATTATGGAGTCTCTTGTGAAATGGGTGAGGTAGCAATCCCTAGGAGACGGGATACATCCCTCACATGGATCCAGTTGTCCATTCCACCCGGCTCCTTGGCTGGCATAGCCCAAAGGTTTCGGGTCCTTCCCAGCCCTACGCTGCTTCTCCGGATTCTTCTGACAGCAAGTTGGAAGGGGATGAATGTGTTGGAAGCTTTGATGTCTCTCTGGCTCCTCCACGAGTCAAGCAATTAAGGAAGCCCTTAAGTGAGTAGACCCTTCCTCCCCCCCTAAGCATAGTAGTTCTTTAAGCACCTGGGGAAAGGGCGCTCTCTCTCTCTTTCTACTCCTCACGGATTAAAGGATGAGGAGTGCAACTAAGTGAACAAGAAAATTTCCACGTCAAACAATACCTCCAGAGTGTATCCCTTCAAGACAGAAGAAGTGAAGTGTCTGGGAAACACTCCCCTTATAAATGCAGCATTGTTGCGTCTGACATTACAGGTTACTCTATCTTAGAAGATGCCGTGTCCTGCAGGACAGGCTTGAGAGAAGTCAGATCAAGATCTCAAGGAAGCTTACAGGTTTGCCGTTATGGCTTGTAACCCTGCCCTAGCAGCTATGTCTAAAGGTTATGGAAGCCTGGACAGAGATTGCAGTCTTCGTACTCAGGGGAGCTTCAGAGGAGTTCTCCAGAAGTTCAGCAGTTAAGGAGCTGAAGCTGGCGTCAATCTGCTTCACCTGTTGGCCTGGACTAAATGATCCTCGGTCATGGTTCAACGGGCATTATAGTTACGCCTTCCCCAGATTAGGCGTCTGCTCGATCGTAAGAGTCCCCAGTACGGGAGGTGTTGAATGCTCGTGAGAAGCTTGCGTTTAAAGGCCTGGCTGGGTCTTCACAAAGAACTGGAGTAGAGTGCAAGCATCCTTCCGTAAAACCCGCTAAGAGTAAGGTGTCCGATGGTCGGGAACCAGCCAAATCTTTTGGGTTACGCCCGCCCAGGCAGTTCGGGCGGGAGGCTCGTCTGCTCCTCTTCCGGCACGTCTGGGTGGCCTCCATCACTGGTTACTGGGCTGTCAAGATGGCTTTATGGAGCAACACATGGTACTTCACTAATACCCCTTTCCCCAGATTTATTCTACTCTGCTAACTCAGTTGGAGGAGCAGGCGTTACTGTACACGCCCCGAGGGACAAAGAATTCCAGGGGGTATACTTTCCCCTCTTCTGAACACAAAAGTAACAGTTTTGGTGTCTAGTAATAGATCTTTCTTACCTATACAAGTATATAAAATTTGTACAAACATTGGAAGGCTCTGTTGACCTTCTATACAGCCAGGACATTGGCTAATCCCAATCGACTTAAAAGATGTTTATCTCCGGTTCCAAATTGGGCAAGACCATCTACATCTCTTCTTCCTCCTTTTCGGGCTGATGACCTCACATGTGTCTTCTCAAAAAAAAAAAAAAAATTTTTCTCCAGCCATAGTGGCACTCATTTAGACGAGAGGGGTACATCGTGATCACTATTTCGATGACCTCGTCTTGCTATCCCAACACAAAGACCAGTTGCTGGTTCTCAGGGAACTGGTAATCTCCACCCTGACCAGCTTCAGGTGGCTCCTAAATCTAAAAAAAAAACAAAAACTACCACCTCGGCGGTCTACACGACCCCTATGGTCAAATGGTCCCTGCAGAGGTTATACCCTCTCCAGTCAGGTTTTCTGCAGCAAGGGAGATCAAGGGGCAACAGTCAACCTATTTACATATCAACGACATGGAGCAGCCTCTTCTGGTGTCTTCAGCGCAAAATCTGCTCAATTGCCACTCCGTTGCCCCATCTCATGGTCAAGGTCACGACTGATGCCAGCGGTACCGGTTGGGGAGTTAAAATCTGCAGTTAGAATCTGGCTTAAAGCAAGTTGGGTACGCATCTTCTCAACCCGGGCTAGAATGTCCTGGATCTTCGGACAGCCTAGTGTGCCCTTCAGTTCTTCTCCCATCTCCGGAAGGGAGAGTCAGTATTATAAGAATGAACGACACAAAGTCGATCTTCTATGTGAAGAGTCATAGGGGCACTCGAAGCTCCACACTATTCCGGGAGATCGAGCCCATCATATCTTGGGCCCAGAAGAGCCTGACCGGCATTTCAATGGCCTATATTCCCCAAATCCAGATCATCTGATCGGATTCCTGCGCGCAGACACTAAAGAATGGTCTTCTCATGTGCAGACATTCAAGTGGATTCTGTTCCTAGGAGTCAATCCCGAAGTGGATCTTTTTCTTTTTCTTTTTTCTTCACAGGCAACCTCAAGCTGGTGAGGTGTTACAACCCGGGGCCATTACAGCTAGGCCTCTGGAGTGGCTGCCCTGACAGATTGTTTGAGCTTCAAGAGGGCATACGCCTTTTCTATCACTCCCAATAATCCTCAGGTTCTTACAAAGGTCTCATGAGGAAGCAGTCAAAGTGGTGGCAGTAGCCCCTTACTGGCCAATCGGCCTTGACTCCCCCTCCTGAGCCAGCTCAGCTTCCAGGATCCGGTGCCTCTCCCTCTCAGGCTGGACCTTTTTTTCCCAAGGGACAGTTCTGCACCCTTGTCCGGCTCAGATGCGCTTCAAGGGTGATTGCCACTCTCATGAACTCTACTGGGACGAGCATGAATTAGGTCGACAGGAGAATTCAGGACAAGTCGGTTGAGTTTTCATTCTTTGAGCAGGTCATGTAGAAATCCAAAGCTCAGGATGTCTTCAGCTTTTTTCGGCCTAGATTTATCTGTATCCATCAGCTCTCTTAGGGTCCAAGTCTCAGCCTTGTCGGCCTTCTCCAGAACTTTGTGGGCTGGTCAGTCCACCAGTTGTTCCATGGGCAGCTAAAGCTTAGCCCTCAAAAAGGAGACCAAGATTTCCCAATTGAGACCTTCCCCTTGTCATTGGCTCACTGTCTGAACTCAGTAACACAGGGTCCTCCCCACTTTCTATTGGAGGCCTTTTTAACTAAAATCAATGTCATAGTAGCCATTACCTTGGCTAGAGGGTCTCAGAGGTCACGTCCCTAGGTTACGAAGAACCTTTTTCTGTCCTCCTTCCTGGACCAAATGGTCCTTATTCCTATGCTCAGCTCAAATCCAAGAATTACCTCAAGGTTCCATAGGATCCAGGAAATCATCCTATCAACATTCAGGACCCAGGAGTCCACTAAAGTTCATCCCCTGGTCATAGACGAAATTCTAAAGGTATACCTGCAAGCTACTTCCTTCCTTTTGGACATTCTGTCTACCTGTCCATCCTGCACTTCGTAACACTAACAAATACTAGTAACTAGTAACAAACTGAATCAAGCCTCGTCCAGAACTGTACAGTTCGTTCATCAGCCTTATAGAGATAGGATCCTGACTAGGAGGCGGTGACGGCGCATTCCACCAAGGGTATAGCGGCTTCATGGGCAGCAGCCCGGTACGTGTGTCCAGGCGTTATCTGCAAGCGGCCTCAAGGGCCCCTATTAAAACCTTAATGTCAGATTACTTTACTGAGCCTGCTTCGCTTTCTTCTGTGAGCTTTGGTTTATAAATCCTGTCGGTTGATGGGTCAAATTATATTTATTGCTGTTCGGCATACCCACCCGTGTGGAATGGCTAGTTATTTCCCACATGTAGACTGCCATGGAGTCTGTCAGGAAAAAGGAAAATTTATTATCAAATACTTACCGTAATTTTCCTTTCCTGATGGACTCCATGGCAGACAGAGTTCCCACCCATCGGTCAAAGAGTAGGCTAGTTACGGAACACAGTCTATACAGGTGAACTCAATCTTATAGGGTAGGTGGTCCTATAGCATTGGAGAGGAGGCGGGATTAACCTACACGTAGGCTGCCATGGAGTCCATCAGGAAAGGAAAATTACGTTAAGTATTTGATAATAAATTTTCCTTTTTTTACCAATTTTGTGAGTACAAAACATTTATTTTAACCAATTAAAGATTTTTTGAGGATCTTACAATATGTGAATGCCCTCTCTGTTTAATTTACAGTTTTCTGAGGATTCCCCCCAGTCTAGAGAGATCCAAAAAAAGGAAAATGTATTATCAAATACTTACCGTAATTTTCCTTTCCTGATAGGCTCCATGGCAGCCCACGTGTGGGTTAACCCCGCCTCCTCTCCAATGCTATAGGACCCCATTCTAATAAATGAGTACTCACCACTAGCTACTGCGTTCCGTAACTAGCCTACTCTTTGACCAATGGGTGGGAACTCCATCTGCCATGGAGTCCTTCAGCAAAGGAAAATTACGGTAAGTATTTGATAATAAATTTTCCTTTTTCTTGAAAAGACATCCATGGCTGCCTACATGTGGGAAATAACTAGCCAACCACATGGGTGGGCATGCTGAACAAAACATAATTTTAATTTGTCCTATTAACTGATAGGATTTTCAAACCAAACTTTACAGAAGACAGTGAAGCAGACTCTATGCAATAATGAGACATGAATGTATTAATAGAGGCCCATGAGGCTGCTTTGCAGATGGTGTCTTTAGCCACATGTCGGGCCGCCGCCCACGAGGCTGCCATTCGCCTGGTGGAGTGAGCTGTCACCCCCTCTGGAGGAGCCAAGCCCTTAGCCCTGTATGCTTGCTGGATGGTCTGCACAATCCAGGCAGCAAGTGTCCTGGTTGAGGCTTTCTTCCCTTTATTGCTACCAGAATGCAAGACAAAGAGATGATCAGAGCGTCTAAAGGGAGAAGTAATTTGCAGATATTCCTTTAAAGCTTCGCCTACATCCAGGGGGTGAGTTTCAGTGGACCCCGGGGACCTGAATGTAGGTAAGATGATCTCCTGATTCTTGTGGAACACCAAAGACACTTTCGGGTTTGAACCCAGCATAGGAGACCCTTTTTGAGCCCATCCTTGAAGGACACTGCATCCTCCAAGGGAAGAGTAACGTGTTTGGCCAGACGCATTAGGGCTGCGTCCACAAGGGGAGTATTTTCCAGACACTTCACTTCTTCTGACTTGAAGGGGTATTATCTGGAGGTTTTACTTGACATGGAGGACTTCTTCTCCGTCTTACTCTATTCCTCATCAATGATATCCTTTAGTTCAGGAAGAAGAGGAAAATTTGAGCGTTCTTTCCCCAAATGTTTAAAGAATTTTTTATGTTTAGCTGGGGGAGTGGAGGGGTCTTTCCACTTCAGGGCCTCCTTGATTGCTTTGATTAATGGGGAAAACATAGCGAAGTCAAAGCCTCCGATGTCCTCTTCATCTTCAGGTTCATCATCCGAAGAGTCAAGAGAGGCAACGTAGGGCTGGGAAGTGCCTGGACCATCACAGGCCTCGTCAGCCGGAGGGCCAGACAAAGTAGTGGACTGGCTAATTCTGTGGGGTGTATCCATCTCTTTTAGGGATTGTTGCACCACACGTTTCACAAGAGACTCTAAAAGCTGGTTTTCCGTCTCCTTTTCCCCAACCTCTCAGGCATAGCAACGGTCACACAAGGACTTGCCCTCCAGAACTCGTGTCCCACATCCCCAGCAGGCTCTGCGATCAGAGCGGCTGTCATGGCGGTGGGAGCGGTGTCTGGAGGAGGAATGAGAACGTCTGCTCTGGTGGTGAGATCCAGATGGGGAGTCTCGTCTGGATCTAGATGACGAATGATATTGTTGCCTGGCAAGGTCTCTGTCATTCTGGACCACGACCTGAGGGTCTGACCTGGTAGGCTTGGAGAAGAAAACAGAAAAGGGGAGGGGGGAGGCAAGATATAATATCAGAACTGCAAATGTTTGCAACTGTACCTCAACCCCTCCCCTCACAAGCACATACCTTGTGCGTGAGGGCTGGCCACTTAAAGGCGGTGACTTGTCCATGGTCTTGGACGAGGAACTTCACGATGTAGCAGTCTGCAGGCAATGGCCTGAAAAAAGCCAAGGTACCAATGAGGAGAATTTGAAAACTTGCTCCTCTAACAGATATCCACATATATATTTACACATCCATATTTACCATTATTTTATATTTTATTATTTTATCTTTTAAAAAAAAAGTTTACAAAAAAAAATATATATATATATATATATATATATATATATATATATATATATATATATTGCAATTATCAGCCACCCACCTGGGAATAATGCAGACCTAGAGCAGGGGAACCGTCTGCCTCCTTTCCCTGCCAAGGGAAATCCCATTTGAACAGGAGCTGGAGGTCAGATTTAAATTCCCCACCCATGACGTCACCGCCGCCCTTTGCGCAGTGCTATGGGATGGCGGCCGAACGGCGCCTACGCGGCCGCCGAGTGTTCCGCCGATCTGCGCATGTGCGAGCCAAGCCTCGCTCTCAAAGCAGCTACCGCGCAAGCGCGAGCAGCGGGGACGGCTGCGACCAGGAAGTGCCGTGGCGGGCTGGAACGCACAAGCGCTCCAGCCGCCACGAGGAGGGGATATACTACCAAATGTTAGGATATAGGCAAAAGGTAACAACCCAAGGACATAAATGCAAAGGGGAACAAACACAGAGACACTGCCATGGAGGAGAAAATAAGGATATCGCAGACACTGCCAACCGTTGATGCGTCCTTCCGTCGGGCATACAGAGGCGACCACCCATCCACCATAGGCGAAAACTCCAGCCTCTAAAGCTATTCACCCGCCCGTGGCTGGGCTCTGAGCTGCACCGCATAAGGTATGCCAAATCCTGGATCCATGCGACCCGACGCGAACAGCATGTGTAGGTCCATTGGAGGAGGACAAAAAAGGAACGCATTAGCTAGTGGTGAGTACTCATTTATGGGAATGGGGTCCTATAGCATTGGAGAGGAGGCGGTGTTAACCCACACGTAGGCTGCCATGGAGTCTGTCAGGAAAGTAGATTTTTTTTACAACATTTTGTTGAAGAAAGAGACTCTGTGCTAATAATTTAAACCCTGGCAGATGGGACTTGTAGATTCCATTACTGTTGATTGCTGACATTAGTTTGTTATTTTTGGTTGTTAGTACCTGTCACCTGCCTGATGCTATCACATAGAGGGCTTGTTACCTCCTTTGTGATAGCAATACGATTAAATCCAGAAAACACATAAATAAATTGTTAACAATGCAAACATAATAAAATAAATAATATACACATATGTGTACACACACACAAACATCCTTAGCCTGTTGGATGTGGGAGTCTGAGTGGAGAGGACTTATCAGAATCTAGAAGACCCTTTTTAAAATAAGAAGACCGTGTAATTATCTGAATAAATGAATAATAGGTACATAGTACTCCAACAATGCATATGCACCATTATTCACAATGAATGCTTTGTTTACATGCAGGTGAGGGGCTGGGAGCTGGCTGACATCATTGATCATATTTGGCAGATGAGATCACCTGAGATGCCCACTGACTTGTTAGAAGAAGCCAGCAGGCAGTTGCATAGTAGTTGCTATGATTTGGCAGCTGCCTGCTTCCTAGCAACCAGTGATGTGCAGCTGATAGCATCTTAGGATCCAATGATGTTAGCAGACTGCACAGAGAGAGGTTTTCATTTGCACTAGTAATACTGCCAATAAATGAATGAGTTTCTTCTGCTGCAGCAGCAGGAGATTAGCTGAGGAGGAACAGAAATTTGATGAACCCTAAATCCCATTGAAACCTATAGGAGGTAAATCATGTATGTAAATTCTGACCATTTTTAGGACTGAAAGGCAGACTGTTGTAAAAAAAGGAGCTGGGCATTTCCATGGACTGCCACATGCCAATGCAAAATATACAGTATATATTTTTAAATATTGTAAAGGGGTGAGAGGGCCTTGTCTGCAGCTTCAAGGGCAACATTGAAAATACACAAATTATTTAAATAGCATGCTTGGAATATGCTATACAGTTGTACATGGGAGCCTCCAAAGTAACACTCCCTGAAACAAAAGCCTGGTTTTTAAGGGAAGCTTTGCTGAAAAAAAAAACAGTTTAACCTAAAATAAAGGCCTACCAATATTATTATTATTATTATTATTATTATTATTATTATACAGGATTTATATAGCGCCAACAGTTTACGTAGCGCTTTACAACTTGAGGGTAGACAGTACAAATACAATACACTTTAAAACAGTATAACATAAAAATAACATACCTCCAAAATAAATGAAAATCACACACCCTGAAACAAAATAGCATTTTTTAAAGGAAATCCTGCAGCGAGAAAGCCCCCAATAATAAGAACAAAAAATAGCAAATATGGCTGACTGCCCAAAGAGCTAGCAATCAGAATTTAAGTACAGTTTTCTAACTGACCTTGGGTACTCTGTGCCCTAAATAGTGAAAGGGCTGTCTTATCTAAGCTTATCATCAGCACATAAATTATCTGGGACTGCACCTCTCAAACTGGCAAGATTCACCTCAAACCCATGGTAGATGCAAAACAAACCTCATCCCTATATATGATGTACCAGTCATTTGGCATATATAATTATGCCTAAATCAAAGAGATCAAGCCGTTTTCAGCTTTCATTTTACTGTGCCATTACAGGATGTCAGTAATTGACTCCAGTTGTGGAAGTACTGTGCCAGTTTGATGTAAGGAAATAAGGATTCTAGAATTCTTAGCATCTATGCCAGTTTTCATTTGAAATACTCACAGATGGTTGAAAAAGAAGCATGAATTCTTGTTTTTGCAGCCTTTTTCTGCAGTTTCAGGGTTTAAAAATAATACATATGCAACTTTGATTTAACAGCTAATGTACTGTAAAGCTGTGTGGCTTCTTCTGCTTTATTCACAATTAGAACATTTTAAACATCTAGGATAGGAAAAAGTGGAAGTGTTTTCCATTGCAACCAATAAAATATTTGGTTTGGATTTCTAATGGTCAATAGGAAAAGTAGCTCAGTTCAATTACAATAATTTCTGAATTTCTGAATTTCTGTTATGTATATGCAAAAATGTTAAAGTATATATATACTATGATATCCATTTTATTGCTATTTACTTGTATCTGTTTCAATTCAAGGATAGAATGATTTTCAAAATAAATATTCAAATGTATGACAATCGTTAGCACTCCTATAGGAAAAACAGAGCATTGTTTTAGAAAATTCAATTCAATTTGCACATAACTACTGTTATAGATTTATATATTCTTTTTAATACATGAACAACACATCTGTAGTCTAGTAGCAAAAATGTTTCCCTTCGATAAATCAGATTTTCTAAAGGCATGATTCACCAATCATGTCCTTAATATTTTCAACCAATATAGCCAGGATATCTCACGCAGACTTTCTTTGATGTCAGTGGGATGCAGGTACAGATGAAATTGACACACATACCTGATTTAGAATCGGGCACACATTAGTTCAGTCTGTCATTTACCAAGAATACATTACCTTGCCACACAGCAGCATGTGAGCCATTGATCATCAATGCAGTGGTGAGTAAGTTGTAAATTAATATTTTATAATTTTTCACTGGATTGAATTCCAGACCATTATTATGTTATAATGTAAAAAAATATACTTATTCCAAAATATAAGTCTTCAGTTTAGACTTTAACTTAAATGACTAAAGCTTCAGTTAACTTCAGTCATCTAATATATAAGTAGAGGTGGGCCAAACATTGGTTCCTGCCAGAACGCGCAAACATCACAAAAGTTAAGTCCCAAACCATAAATCTTATTAAAGTCTATGTGACCCGAACTTTAAAAATCAAAAGTGCCCCTTTTGAAGTCTTATATGCAAGTTATTGGCCATAAAGAGGGTATGGGGGCCCAGGTACTACCCTCGGGGACATGTACCAATGCAAAAAAAAAACTATTAAAAAGATTGTTTTTAAAAGAGCAGTTACCGTATTTATCGGCATATAACACGCACTTTTTTCCCCTGAAAATCAGGGGAAAATCGTGGGTGCGTGTTATAGGCCGATCCCCGCCGATTTCTGTGTCATCGGAGCGATCGCGGCAATTGCCGCGGTCGCCGCCGACATACACAGCCGTGGGTACATTCAAAAATGGCGCCGAGACTGCAGGGAGCCGAGATACACATACTCGAGTGTTCTCGGCTTTTTCCGGCGCCGCCGTCACGCCCAGTCCCGCCCCTGGACCTGTGTTTTTTTTTTTTTTTTTTTGATATTATTTATAAATCTCTTTTTATTTGAAAAAGTTATCCAATACAGCACATACAAAAAGAAAAAAAAGGACAAAAAGCAGAGAAAAAAAAAAAAAAAAAGGGTACATAAATTGGGACTGTCACTGAAAACGTCAGCACAATAAGGTCAGGTATTCCCATAAAATTCTCTACATCCGATATATACCAATTCAAAAGTATCTATACGCTGTACCTCTCTGGAAGGGAAGCATGAAAAACGTTATTTTATTTCCCCCTACCCCCCCCCCCTTTCCCTCCCCTCACCCCTCATGCATCCTCACAGATGTTCTACATCCCTCTCATCCTATGCCTTCCTTACTCCACTCATCCATCTCTCACCCAATCCAGCCATGCTTTCCATATTTTCTCAAATTTCTTATAGTTACCCCTTTTCTTATAGATATATTTTTCTCTACAAACCACCTCCCCTACTGCATTTACCCATTCTGTCAATGTTGGGGCCTCCTTCCTCTGCCAATGCCGTGCGATAAGCCTTTTTCCCTGAAACAAGCATCTGTCCCTTGCCGTCTGCACATCCTTTGAGATCCTTCCCTCCCCCTCCAAGCCCAGCAGGCACTCCCCCGCCTCCACCCTCAGCGATGTCCCAAACACTAAGTTTATTTCTCCCACTATCCCTTCCCAATATCTATGCAACTTGGGGCAGCGCCAGAACATGTGGATCAAATCCCCATGTCCCCCTCTGCATCTCTGACATTTCGCGTCAGGTCTCCTGCCCCACTTGAATAGCTTCAGAGGTGTGTAATATGCTCTATGTAGCAAATACAAATGAGACATCACTTGTGAGGGAGAGAGAGTGACCCTGGGACCCAGCGCCAAGGCCTGATTCCATTGATCATCAGACATTATGCCCACATCTTTTTCCCATCTAGCCCTGTTTTTATTTTCGACCCGGCCTTCTTGTGCTGTTACTTTCAAGCACCCATACATGTACGAGATCAGACCCTTTGTAGATCCCGCATCGATCAGCCTTCTCAAAAAGGTCATTTCACACCACACTGGCATTTCCTTCCCAAATTGTGCCTCCAGGGCGTGCCTGAGTTGCAAATATTTATAAAATGACCTGTTGGAGATCGCATACTCCTCTACCAGTTCCTGGAAGGACTTTAACCTCCCTGCCCTATATACCTGTACAAGGTAATGGATGCCCATATGATCCCATTCCTCTACACGCCCCATTTTCTTAAGCTCATTAAGGCTATTATTATCCCAGAGTGGCGAGAATTCCGCAAAACCCTCATATCCCAGAATTTTTTTAGCCTGTGCCCAGACTCTACTCATCAACCGGATAGTAGGACATTTGGTACAGAATGAGTCCGCCTCTAACCCTTCCGCCACTGTGTCGTGTCTGGTGTCGTTCAATAAGATGCTACCCCCTACTCCTGCTTCTCCTGGCCTATTACTACCTCCCATTTGTTGCAGTTGGGCTGCCAGGAAGTAACCTCGTGGATCTGGTACCGCCAGACCTCCTTTCTCCTCTGGTCGCCGCAGCGTCTCCAACCCAATCCTGGCCACCCCTTCCTTCCAAATAAGTTCTCTAAATATACTGTCCAGTTTTTTGAACCAGTGCTTGGGGATCCAAACAGGAGAATTCTGCATAACATATAAGATTTGAGGTAGCCAGACCATTTTAATCAGATTGCAGCGCCCGGCGACCGAGAGGGGTAAACGTCTCCATACTTGACACTTCTGTTTAAGTTTCTTCATCAGTGGGACTAGGTTTTCAGATATATACTGGCTTGGGTCTCTGGTAATATTAATCCCCAGATATTTCATATGCCTAACCACTTGGACCTGGGATGCCTGATGTGGGAGAGGCTCACACAGGGTATCAATGGGCAAAATCACCGATTTCTCCCAATTGATTAACAGCCCAGAGAAATTTCCGAACTCCCTCACTATCCTCATAGCTGTTTCCAGTGACTCCTGCGTATCCGCCAAAAATAATAAAATATCATCGGCATACAAGGCCACTTTATCCACCCCTTTCTTCCTCTTGAATCCCTGTATGCCCTGTGCCATCCTTAGAGCCACTGCCAAGGGTTCAATTGCCAGTGCAAAGAGCAGGGGGGACAAAGGACACCCCTGTCTTGTGCCCCTGCTCAGCTGAAACCCCTCCGAGCATTGCCCGTTGATTTTTACCTTGGCCCTTGGTTCGCTATACAGCAGTCTTAGCCACCGAGCAAACCCGGGGCCAAGCTGATATTCCGCTAGTACCTTCCATAAGTAATGCCATTCCAGGGAATCGAAGGCCTTGGCCGCGTCTAGTGAGAGAATTGCTCTCCTACCGCTATTTTCTATGGGGATTTGCATATTGAGATATACCCGCCTTATATTGGTGCTTGTGGATCTGTTTGGGATAAACCCAGACTGATCCGGGTGTATTAGTTTAGGGATTATTTTGTTAAGCCTTGCAGCCATTACTTTGGCAAGGATCTTCACATCCGAGCACAAAAGCGATATGGGCCTGTATGAGGACATATCTATTGGGTTCTTCCCTTCTTTTAACAGAAGTATTACTATGGCTTCTGCCATGGAGGGGGGCAAAGCCCCCTCTTCCTTAGCCCCATTGAATACTTTCAAAAATAAGGGTAACAATACCTCCCCATATTTTTTATATAATTCTATAGGCAGGCCATCCGGGCCTGGGGATTTTTGAGCCGCCATATCTCCAACCGCACTCTGCAGTTCCTTAAGAGTCAGTGGGGCATCCAACATTTCCCGATCTACCTCTGATACCGGGGTTATCTCCAACCCCTCAAAGAAGCTCTGCATTTCCCCCTCTACATTTACCCTGGAGGAACTATATAACTTCTCAAAGTACATTTTAAATTCATTTACTATATCCGGAGTGTTTTTTCTTATCTCTCCTTCCCTCCCTATAATTGCCGGTACTGCACTCGGGGGGCCGTTTGCCTTGATTATCAGAGACAGAGCTTTCCCTATCTTCTCCCCCTCTCCAAAAAAGCTCAGTCTCTGAAAGGATCCTATCTTTTCTGCCTTCTCCCGGAGCACCCTACTGTACTCTTCTTGCCTCCTCACCCAGCACTCGTGGTTGACCTGGGATGGTGTTGCTACATAGTGCGCCTCCGACAGTCTTGCATTCTCTTTAGCTTCCTTTTCAACAGCTTGCGACTGTTTTTTGACATGCGCTATTCTCTGGATTAAGGCTCCTCGAATATATGCCTTCAAGGAGTCCCAGACCACCCCAAGTGAGGCCGATCCTAGGTTTATACTAATATATTCTGAAAGCCCCTCCATCATTTTCTCCTCCTCTCCTATAAGTTCGAGCCAAAAGGGATTAATCTTCCAGCTCCCCCTGCCATACTGTCCCCCCACTCTCACGGAGGCAATAACTGGGGTATGGTCCGAAATGCCTCTTGGCTCATATACTATCTCTTCCACTACATTTAGTGCCTCCTCATTCCCCAGTACGAGATCAATTCTAGACAGGGTGGCATGAGTCCTGGAGTGACACGAATACTGCCTCTCTCCAGGATGCCTCCTTCTCCAGATATCCACCAGTCCTAGTTCATCACAATACTGGAGAAGGGGACTCCTGTTGGCCTCTCCCACTCCAGGCTTTGGCGGGAATCTATCTATGCTCCCATTCATCGTCATGTTAAAATCTCCCAATGCTTTTACCGGTGTCCCAGGGAATTCTGCTACAAACCTGGCTAAATCCTCCATTACCTCTGTGCAAAATGGGGGGGGATATACACATTCGCCAGTATATATCTTCTATTTTCTATTGAACAGGAGAGGAAAATATACCTTCCCTTTTCGTCTACCCTACTCTGCCCGCAGGAGAAGGCCAGCTCCGTACTTACCAGTACACTCACCCCTCTCGAATATGATGAGTGGGTAGAGTGAAACTGCGTCCGGAACTGTTTGTTGCTTAAAGTTTCACATGTATCCTTCACCAAATGCGTCTCCTGCAGGCAGAGTATCTTGACGTTCCCCTTTTTGGCTATTGAAAAAATGATTTGTTTTTTGAGCTTATCTTTTACTCCTCTTACATTCCATGAGCATATATTGATCCTTTTACCCGTATCTGAAATTTTGCCCCTCCCTCCTTTAACGCTCCTGGACCCTTCTATCTGGTACCATTATGCTATTTTGATCCCCTATCCGGACTAATCTCTCATTATAAATGCAGTAAGGGGGCACATAGCATATCTCCCTATCATTTACCCGCCCCATTAATCTAACAACCTGAATCCACTCATATCCACTCACACCACTCCCCAGCCTCCACCTCTGATTATGTGCATGCCTCTTCCCCCCCACCCCCCCTCCCTCATTCCCCCTCTCCCTCCCAACACCCCCCCTCATCCCCACCTCCCCACCCTCCCTCCCCCACCCCACCCCCACGCCCACTTTGGGGCCTAACCCTCGGGCTTCTATTGTGACCTTCGAAAAACTTTTTGAGGTTTAAGAATAAAAAAGAAAAAAACCATGAACTAAATCCGGTAGGGGGGGACTTTCCCCCTCTTGGAGAGAAAAAGAAAAAAAAAAAAAAAAAAAAACACAACAAACATGTATTTTGTGCTATTACCCTGTGCATACATTGTGCATTTTTCTCTATAGATACATTATATTACTATTTACTTAATCCCAAAACAAAAACAAACAAAAAAAAAAAAAAACATGTATTTTGTGCCATTACCTTGTGCGCAATTTGTGCGTTTTTACTCTATAACTATATTATATTACTATTTGTTACTATCTACTTAGTCCCCCTGGGAATACAAAATACACACAAAAATATAAAAATATATAAAAAAAAGGGGGGCAGAAACATGCATTTTTGTGCTATTACCTTATACATAAATTGTGCATTTTTCTCTATAAATACATTATATTCCTATTTACTTAATCCCCCCCTCCCCCCTCCCCCACTCCACTCGCCATTTATCACATCAAATGGAAAAAAGAAAAAAAAGTCCAGTGAGAAAACGACCCAAAAATAATACAAAAAAAAAAAAATAACAGAAGTTAATTCCAAACAGCACTCAGTTTCCCTCTCCTCTCTTAATTCTTTCCTCAATGTCCTCCAACCAAGTTGACACTTCATTAGGGGTAGAAAAAAACCTAACTTCTCCCAGAGCCGAGACACGCAGTCGCGCCGGGAACAGCAGCGCATAATTAATTTTAAGTTGCTGAAGCTTGCGCTTACAATCTCCGAATTTGGCTCTTTGCCTCTGCAGCTCAGGGGAGAAGTCCGGGTAAATTGAAATCCTAACTCCATTGTGCTGGATGTTCCTTAGCTCTCTTGCCTTCTGTAAAATAGTAACTTTGTCCCGGAAACACAAAAGCTTAAAAATGAAGGGTCTAGGGTGGCCTCCTGGTGCTAAGGTCTTGGGACCTATTCTATGTGCCCGCTCGATAGCAAATGTAGCAGAGAATGAATCCCTGCCGAACTTCTCCCTCAGCCAGTCCTCCATGAATTGAATGGGGTTGTTCCCCTCACAGCTTTCTGGGAGCCCAAGCACCCTCAGGTTCTCTCTGCGTAGCCTGTTCTCCATACTGTCCATTTTCTGCAAGCAATCCCTTAGTTGGATTTTCATGAGTGCCACCTCTTGCTTTAGTGGGTACACATCATCCTCCCTTTGGCTGAATCTCTCCTCAAGTGCTGTTGTGCGAGTGCAAACTGTGCGCACTTCCCCCTTAACAATAAGCAGTTCATCTCTAATGCTTTTAAATTGCTCAGACAGCTCGATGATTGATTGCTTGCAAGTGTTAACAGCTGTGAGGATATCCTGCAGGGATGGCTCCCTCTCACCCAAGCCACCCTGGCCTCCCCCTTACGCCCCTTCCAGGCCCAGGACCTGTTGTTTATCCAGGGTCCCTCTTGCGACTGAGCCTGCCAATGGTATAATTGATGGGATAGCTGTCAAAGTCCCGTTTTCCTGGGTCAGACTTCTCCTCCCTGGGTGGCCCGCCTGTTGTTGGCCCCCCCCTAGACTATTGGGTTTGTTAGGGGTTTGATTTGGGGTGTGCGCAAAGCGCTCTAGTTTGGTGGCTGCTTGATTCCCCTTCTCCTTGGCGCTGCGGGTTCCAAGACCCCCTGTCCCTTGTTGGGCTGGCCCATCCTCCATCCCCTTCTTCTTTGACATGTCTGATAGTGTGATGCTTTTTTAATGCACAGTACTAGTCCCTTGCCCTGAGACCTGGGCCTGTATAGCCACCCCCCCCCCTGTCAAGCTTTCAATAATAGAGTCTTTTCCAGCTGAGTTTTTGTGCTGTGGGTATACACACAGCGACTCACCCCTCCAGTGTTCCGGGTGGGATCCTCTGCTGCTCCGACCTTCAGGGGGGTTTTCAGCGCTATCTGCTGCCTGCTCAATCCCAGGTGTCGGCGCCCTCCTCTCTCACAGGTACAGGCGCCGTCGATGTTGTCCTCGGGAGAGCAACATGCAGCCGGTGCAGCTTAGTGCGGTAGTCGCGTCCGCGGCGGCTTCTCTCAGTGCTCCGGGCGTTCAGCCTCCTGGAGCTCGCTATGTCGGAGACGGAGCAAGGGGAGAGGGCTGGATTCAGTCACGGCGTCCTCTCTCACCCCTCACCTCAACATCCGGTCACGCCCCCCCCTGGACCTGTGTTATGTCCATCATAGGGCGGGACTGGGCGTGACTGTCAGCGGCGCCGAAAAAAGCCGAGAACACTCGAGTATGTGTATCTCTGCTCTTGTCGGATCCGAGATACACATACCCGAGTGTTCTCAGCTTTTTTCGGCACCGCTGACAGTCACGCCCAGTCCCGCCCTATGATGGACATAACACAGGTCCAGGGGCGGGACTGGGCGTGACGGCGGCGCCGGAAAAAGCCGAGAACACTCGAGTATGTGTATCTCGGCTCCCTGCAATCTCGGCGCCATTTTTTGAATCTACACTGAGTGCACAAAGCTGCACTGACATGGCTGGACTGGGGCAGACCTGCACGAACGAAGCTGCACTGGGGCAAGGCTGCATTGGGGCAAGGCTGCATTGGGGCAAGGCTGCACTGAGGCAAGGATGCACTGGGGCAAAGCTGCACTGGGGCAAAGCTGCACTGACAAGGCTGCACTGACAAGGCTGCACTGACAAGGCTGCACTGATGAGACTGCACTGGGGCAAGGCTGCACTGACACTGAAAAAGCTGCAGATAGACAGATAAGGCTGCATTGATGGGCATTGTAATGTAAGTTTTTTTTTCCTTAAACTTCCCTCCTAAAAATGTTTTTTCCTTAAAATTCTCTCCTAAACTTGGGGTGCGTGTTATACGCCGATAAATACGGTATATTATTGATGCTTAAAGTGAAACAATAAAAATGAAAAATTCCTTTAAATACAGTGCCTGCAAAGTGGCACATCTGTACCGTGTATAGAACCTGCTGCAGCAAAACTAACATTCAAATAGAATTTCCCTGAGTTTCTTTATTTGGACAAGAAGCTGAAATTTAGACACAGGGTATGTGGGTGACAGGGAGTGTATTTTTTTTTCAATGCAGCAGCTGGGGCAGAGAAATTTTCCTGCTATACTCTACAGCTGGTGGTGTGCTGCTGGCAAACATGTTAAAAGGACCTGTGACACTCTTTGCTATACCATCATCCCTGTCAGTGGAGGCTGCTGAGAGGTTATGCGATATAGCAGGGCTAGACGTGAAGGGTGAGGAGAGAGGAGGAGAAGAATTGTGTCCCTTTTGTGTGGCTCTTAAATGCTCCTGCCAATAGGCTAAGTGGTGGGAGGTTACATGTCTTATCAATCATGTGATATCCAAATGGCTGGTGTTTTTGCAATGCTTGATCTGCTTGCGGCAGAGATTGAAAATTGCAACAGTGCAATCAGCTGCACATGTGCTAAAAAAGGACAGCTGAGCTGTGGGAAGTGTTCTGGGAGATAATAGCTCCACAATCTGATGGAATAGGGTGGCTGCTCTCTACTCTTCCATGATGGCTGCCTCATTGGGGTTGAGCCTCCCCCTCACTTTCCTTCTCTGCTCTATCCGGCACCTATCTGCTCTATCAAGTCACGTCAGTGACCTCATCATCATCATCCCCTCCATCCCCATCATTACTGGAGCCAACTTGGCAATATGCTGTGGCTGGGGGAATATGACTGCCAATTTGTTTTTTTATCAGTGTTCTCCCCTCTCTGTAGGCTCATGTTACTCCCTTCCTCTACCTCAGAACAAACATCAGAATCAGGTAATGTCTGTGCATCATCAAGAAGCAAGTGGCTAATGCTGTGTTCAAAAAATTTTTGCTGACTCCTCCGCATGATACTGGGGCTATGGCAGGGCTAGCTGTGGACACAGGGGCAGAATAAGCGGCTCTGGCAGCTGTGGTGGACTGTGCATTAATGTCAACTTGGGTCATAGAGAATGAGGAGGATGAGGATGATTTAGTAATCCAATCCACCACCTCCCCTGTACTGTGGCTGGATAGCACTGGCAACATCACTAAACAGAGACAAATGTGCCCTGCCAGAGGACGGACCATGTCCACTTTTGCCTGTGGACACAGATGCTGCTGGCTCCCTCATAGTGGCATGAGAATGTTTGCCTCTCCTTGGTGGCCTCCCAGACAGGATGGTGGGGACTTATTACCTAAATTTAATAGATACTGGGAAATGTGTGATTGGGTGCACTTTATTGAATGAAAAGTGGTGTTTGGTGCACATTAAATTAAGGACTGATGCAGACAGAGATGTAAAAACCATAAAAAATAAAAAAAATAATAAAAGGGGAACACCAGTGTCACAGTCAGAAAAACTGCAGCTGATAATTTAAAAAAGACAAAAAAAAAACACGCAGCAACCAAAAAAAAGGGGGTATACAGCACTGCATACAACACTAGATGTTTTGTAATTCTGTGTTAAACATTGCACTACACTAACACACTACACTGACACTACACTATACTCACACTATAGGCACACTATAATGACACACTACCCTATACCGACACACTATACTCATACTACACTATACTGACACACTATACTCACACTATACTATACTGACACACTATACTCACACACTACACTATACTCACACTATACTGACACTCATAATACTCACACTATACTCATACTACACTATACTGACACACTATACTCACAATACACTATACTGAAACACTATACTCACATTATACTAACACTACACTAACACTCTACACTCAGAGTCACAATAAGTGAACATACTAACTTGCTAGTAGCAAACTGAGCCATGCTCTATCTATCTCTACTCCAACAACACACTGCAAAGGGTACCTGTGGGAAGGAACCTTTTATAGTGTGGGGTGGAACTACAGTATGAGCACTGAGCCGTGATTGGACAAAGTCTTTATCACTTTGTTCAATCAGGGCTCTGACAGTGCTCTGTGCCCTAATTGGCAAAGCTTTCATCCAATTTGGGCCCTAGAATGCACTGTGATACTATAGTCAGCAGCACTAAACATTGTATTCTGATGTCGGGGAAGGCTCCCACCATCAGAACACAATAGTACAGCATGAAGATTTCCCCATCCACATCTAATGTGTGGACGGGGGAATTGGATCATTTGAAAAAATTATCAATGTATGGGCTGCCTTAGGGCCATTCTGGGTGTATTTATATTAAACAATCTTTTTTTTCTTCTGAATGGAAAATTATGTATGCACTATTTATCTAAGTATAGCTGTAATATTCTTGTTGCTGCTCACATTATGTAAAGCAAAACAAAAAGCTGTACAGCGATAGCAGGCTTATTTAAGTAAGGCATAAACCTTTTCACCACAACATCTAATTTTGATAAATTAAACCACACCACATTAAATAATACTTTAAGTTATTTCAATGTTAATTAACAATCAATTAAATAGGATACTTGAACTCTCCTATATGGTTTTAAATGCCCACTAGTGTCTAAAATTAAATCTTTTAACTATATTAAACAATGCAATTGATTTATCTGTTGCACTGTTCCCAGTCTAACCAAAACAAACCTCAAGTGATCCACTGACGTTTTTTCCACAGACCTAAAGAACAACCATATGAAGATTATCTTTGTTTGCCTAACACAAATGTAGTCACATTTTTGTGTCTGTAATTCATACAGAATGCACAAGTTTGTTAAGCTTGTCCTGGTCTGAATAACCAAAAATAAAACTGCATTAAAAGTATAAAATGACATGCTTTTTTTTTCTCTGCTGCATTAATATAAAAGATAATATTGTATGAACATTAAAGACATTCCATGTAGCATTATTACATGTTTCAATGTAATGTTTAAATGACTAAATTAGAAACACATTGGTCTTACAGTCTTCACTAGGCATAACAATTCAGAGGCAAAAATTCTGAATATTTGCTTATGTAGATTTTGTATCCAGGGACCAGTTAATTGCAGAAATCTAAAGGAGAAACACAAATGTATAGAACAAAACTAGTGCAATATCTAAACAGGTGCCTCACATAAAAAAAAGAAAGTTTTTTAGTACAAAGTACAGTTTTAAGAAAACATAAATGATACAAAAAGGTATGTTTAGTTTCCTATAATTTTAATAACCGAAAAATAAATTAATCTTTTGAAACTTTGAAGGCATACATAAATACAATTCCCACATTATGTTTTTCCAAAAGTTGAAATGGTATATAGTAAACAGGAGAATTATTGTGAATCAAAATTTAGTACTGATTTTTTTTCTTTACAGAATGTGATGTGAACTTTTTTGGCTCCATGATGTTGTCACTTGTGGCTCTTAAAGTTATCCACTTGAAGTTATTGTTTTTGTTACACAGCTTGTTTGCTTTTGTTTGATAAAGAAGAATTGGTTGCTTTTCAATTTTAGTCTTCAACCTTTAGTATGCCTGATATTGTGGCTAAACAGTCCTTTAGAGTCTGCCAACAGATTTGAGAGTAGAGTCTGCCGACAATGTTGTCCATAGAGTGGCATGAGACCACTAGCATTCAGTGGATGGTCTGATAGCACAAAATGCATTAAGAGAAGCTTTGCCCACTGATGTTACAAGCTATTGGCTTGATCTGGGTGACAGAGCTTTTATGTAAGTTAGTACTTTGCATGGCTTTTATTATTGTTTGTTTACTGTATTTTAATTTTAAAAAAAAAACACACTTATACGCTATTAGAGTGTTTCTCTGCTATATTATTACACCACCAGAAGGATCTTGTCTGGATGTTATTTTTTACTGAGTGTATTGACCTCTATACATACAGTGATGTCTTGGATTCAGGTGTTTGCATACTTTGATTATCCAATGGAGGTGGTGATTTGTCACTATTGGATAATATACAGTCAGGTCCACAAATATTGGGACATGGACACAATTCTAATCTTTTTGGCTCTATACACCACCACAATGAATTTGAAATGAAACAAACAAGATGTGCTTTAACTGCAGACTTTCAGCTTTAATTTGAGGGTATTTACATCCAAATCAGGTGAACGGTGTAGGAATTACAACAGTTTGTATATGTGCCTCCCACTTTTTAAGGAACCAAAAGTAATGGGACAGATTAACAATCATCCATCAAATGTTCACTTTTTAATACTTGGTTGCAAATCCTTTGCAGTCAATTACAGCTTGAAGTCTGGAATGCATAGACATCACCAGACGCTGGGTTTAATCCCTGGTGATGCTCTGCCAGGCCTCTACTGCAACTGTCTTCAGTTCCTGTTTGTTCTTGGGGCATTTTCCATTCAGTTTTGTTTTCAGCAAGTGAAATGCATGCTTAATTGGATTCAGGTCAGGTGATTGACTTGGCCATTGCATAACATTCCACTTCTTTCCCTTAAAAAACTCTTTGGTTGCTTTCGCAGTATGCTTCGAGTCATTTACCATCTGCACTATGAAGTGCCGTCCAATGAGTTCTGAAGCATTTTGCTGAATATGAGCAGATAATATTGTCCGAAACACTTCAGAATTCATCCTGCTGCTTTTGTCAGCAGTCACATCATCAATAAATACAAGAGAACCAGTTCCATTGGCAGCCATACATGCCCACCCCATGACACTACCACCACCATGCTTCACTGATGAGGTGGTAAGCTTTGGATCATGAGCAGTTCCTGTCCTTCTCTATACTCTTCTCTTCCCATCACTCTGGTACAAGTTGAGCTTGGTCTCATCTGTCCATAGGATGTTGTTCCAGAACTGTGAAGGCTTTTTTAGATGTTGTTTGGCAAACTCTAATCTGGCTTTGTGGTGAACCCTCTGTATTCACTCTGGTGAAGTCTTCTCTTGAATGTTGACTTTGACACACATACACCTACCTCCTGGAGAGTGTTCTCGATCTGGCCAAATGTTGTGAAGGGTATTTTCTTCACCAGGGAAAGAATTCTTCGGTCATCCACCACAGTTGTTTTCCGTGGTCTTCCGGGTCTTTTGGTGTTGCTGAGCTCACCGGTGCATTCTTTCTTTTTAAGGATGTTCCAAACAGTTGATTTGGCCACACCTAATATTTTTGCTATCTCTCTGATGGGTTTGTTTTGTTTTTTCAGCCTAATGATGACTTGCTTCACTGATAGTGACAGCTCTTTGGATCTCATATGGCGAGTTGACAGCAACAGATTCCAAATGCAAATAGCACACTTGAAATGAACTCTGGACCTTTTATCTGCTCCTTGTAAACAGGATAATGAGGGAATAACACACACCTGGCCATGGAACAGCTGAGCAGCCAATTGTCCCATTATTTTTGGTCCCTTAAAAAGTAGGAGGCACATATACATACTGTTGTAATTCCTACACCGTTCACCTGATTTGGATGTAAAGCTGAAAGTCTGCAGTTAAAGCACATCTTGTTCATTTCATTTCAAATTCATTGTGGTAGTGTATAGAGCCAAAAAGATTAGAATTGTGTCGATGTCCCAATATTTATGGACCTGACTGTATATTGTGTTTTTTGTCCTCCATGATTGCCAGAGGCCATTATGTCTGGTTAGTGGTGGCATTAATTATGTGAGAAAGAGGGGTCATCTTGCAGGATCAATATTAAGATAAGGAGGTCTCACTTTTAACCCTGCAACTTTGTTTTTATCAAGGGTTAAGGATTTTTTATATCGGTCCATGTTGCAAGCTGCAGATATTATACAGTCTCTATTGGGTTGATTTACTAAGGGAAAAAAGACTGCGTACAAGTGCAGTTTCACTAGTTTTCCCCATACCTTAATGAAAGTGGAGAAGTGCTGATTTCCATCATCCAGTCATGTGCAAGCAAAAATTCAGTTTTTCTTCTATTTTCCTTGTATCTGAATGGGTATTCTTTACAAAGTGAAGCTTCACCACATTCACTAAACACTGTGGAGAAAATGCATGCAACTGCAAAGTGCGCAGTCTATTTACCTTTAGTAAATCAACCCCTCTACAGTATATACCAGTATTTCTCAGTTCCAGTCCTCAAGGCGTCCCAACAGGTCATGTTTTCAGGCTGTCCATTATTTTACACAGGTGATTTGATCAGTTTCACTGCCTTGGTAATTACCACAGCCGTTTTTTCTGAGGGAAATCCTGAAAACATGACCTGTTGGTGTGCCTTGAGGACTGGAATTGAAAAACACTGGTATATATAACCATAAGTATGCTGCTTTACCCTACAAAGAGAAAAGTACACGTTTGTTAAAGGATAAATAAATCCAAGAAAAAACATGACTATATTGCAGCTTACAAGTCCTTAGATGTGATAGCTGCATTCGTTTTTCTTTTCCAGGAAACGTGCTGTGCACCAGCGTAACCAAAAATGCAGTATTATTTTAGATCCAATGTCGTACAGTTAGTAGCCCATTCAAACAAATAGGTTTTCGTAACACAATGTACATTAAAGCATGGCATAGCATGCATTAACCGTACCAAAATAGATCACCCTGATGTGATTGGGCCCTTAGTAACAAAGCTGCTTTCTGCTAAGGGCCCAATAATACAGGATTTAGAAATAGAATGAAATAGCCTGGCTATCGCACACCTCTTCCGGACCAAGTAGTCAGCAGGTAAAAGCAGCTTCAGCTCGATTCATCCAGGCCACCCCTCCAACATTTTTTGCCACATCCTCTGGGCTTAGTCATGGACCTTTGTATCTATTAGTTTCGTTTCAATATATTTTATTTTCAAAATGAGAAGAATACATCATACGCATAGATACAAAGATTGGTCTACACTCCTTAGGGAAATCTGAAGTCACAGTAAAGATCAGGTGGTTCCAACAAGGATAAACTAGCGTTTCATATACAGGATGAGTATAATGTGTTGTAAGGAGTTGACCTGAAAAAACAGTATACAAACATAGCTCTGTATGCAGTTAGAGTTGGCCTAGAATTAAGAGACTGGAGGGAGCTACGGAGGGGAGCGCTCCGCCACCCCAATAGGGAACAGGCTGTGGCTGAGACTCTGTCCTCTGCGACCCCTCTCTTCTAGCACACCGAGGCTCTATCTGCAGCTAATAAAAAGTCTAAAGAAAACCATTTTAAAAACAAACAAAAAAAACTGCATCTTTACTAGAGAACTCATGGTTCACTAGAGATACCATAGGTTTAACTAGATTAAGCAATATCTAATACAACAAATGATTGTTTGCATAAACGAATTTAGGAACAAAATGTTGGTCTATAAATCCTTAAAGATTATGCATGAGGAACCAGTTTGAGAAGGGATCCCAACTCTGAGGGATGTTGGGTCCCGGCTCTGGAGAGATTCATTGGAGAGAAGAGTAGTGATCAAAGAGCATTCCTGAGGAAAGAGGAAAAGGAAGAGCGAAAGAAAGAAAGAGATGAGAGAAGGTGAGGGAAAGAGAGAAAGCGAGTGGAAGTCGATTGGGGGGGACACAGCAACACCACTGTATACCCAGAGGATATCAAATGAGAGTAACGCCCACAAAGGTTGCCCAAGGTTCCCATGTGAGTTTGAATTTGTCCGAGCAATCTAGGATGACACTAGCCATCTTTTCTTGATTCATGATCCAGGAAATCTTTCTTTTGGCCAAGAGGGTGGAAACGGAAGGTTGTTTCCAAGCCCTGGCCAGTGTGAGTTTTGCACCCAGTAGAATGAAATAGATGAGGCGTTGGGAACTCTTGGGCGCCCCCTGTACCGGAAAGTTTAGGAGCGCAATGAGAGGCGACATTTGAATAGATAGTGAGGTAATTTTGTTGATCCAACTAAGTATCTTGTGCCAAAACTGACGTATTCTGGGGCAACTCCACCAGGTATGGAGCATATCCCCTCGTATAACGCAGCCTCGGAAGCAAAGGGGAGACGTGGAGGGGAAAATAGCTGCCAGTTTTGAGGGAACTAAATACCATCTGGTTAAAACTTTTACACTAGCTTCCATAATGTTGGAATTAAGAATACCTTTAAAGGAGCAAGAAAAATTTCGGTGCCAGGTGTCAAGTTTCCAGTGGTGTGTTAGGTCCTCTTCCCATTGAAGCATATATGATTTCTTAGCTTGTGCTGATGAGATTGCCCTATAAACCACCGATATGCCCCCCCTCTGCTCATCGGCCTGGCCGCACCATGATTCGTATGCAGTGATTAGGGGGCCATTCGGGAGTGTTTTACACTTTTTCTGTAAGAAGCTGGAGAGCTGAGCGAATCGAAAGAATTCTGAGGCAGGCATTTCTAAATTACTTATACAGTAAGCTTTAGTGATAGGGCCCAGAGGTCGGAGAAAGTGTCCGATTCTGTAGAGGCCTTTGTCAAGCCACCATTTAAAGGACCTGATATTAAGACCCGGTGGGAATTCAGGGTTTTGAAAGATGTGCTTAAGAGGTTCTATGGGGGAGGAGAGCTGAGAGTTTTTCCTTAAGATATCCCAAAGAGCTAATTAATGTGAAAGCGTAGGGGCCATGATTGGAGGTCTCAGATTTTGGGAGCACCACATAAGATAGTCTAAAGTATGGCGGGGGACTGCCTGTCTCTCAATATTTATCCAGTCCGGACGTTCCCAATGTGAGTAAACCACCGAGATCTGTGCTAAATGGGCTGCTTGGAAGTACCAGAGTAGGTTGGGGAAGCCCAGCCCCCTTCCTTCCTAGATCTGAACAGGATTGATTTAGAGAATCTATGTCCTCCTTTACCCCAGACAAAACAGATGATTTTAGCTTGGAATTGTTGTAAATGTGCTTTATCAATGGGGATTGGGAGGGCTCAAAAATAATATAATATGCGTGGAAGGAGGGTCATTTTAATTGAGTTAATTTTGCCAAGCCAGGAGAGAGAGAGCCCGGACCATCTTGTCAAGTCTTCCTCTAATTTTTTGTATAGCTGAGGGTAGTTCGCTTGGTAGAGGAGCTCGATCTTGGGGGTTAATTTAATCCCCAGGTAGGTAATATATGAGTCATTCCAAGTGAACCGAAAGCTCTCTCTGAGCCTGGCAAGGAGTGGATCAAGAATGTTAATGTTGAGAGCGTGTGATTTGTTGTAGTTCACTTTTAGGCCTGTAATCATTCCAAAGTCATCTAGGAGACGACAAATATTGGGAAGTGAGGTTAGGGGTGACGAAATAAAAAGTAGGATGTCATCCGCAAATAATGCACATTTGTGGTGACGGGGGCCACATTGGATGCCCTGGATATTTGGGTTGGATCTGATGGCTATAGCAAGTGATTCAATTGCTATGGCGAAGAGCAGTGGGGAGAGGGGACAACCCTGTCTCATGCCTCTGGAGATGGGGAAAGACTCAGAGTAAAATCCTTGCAGACGCACCTGAGCAGAGGGGTAAGAGTATAAAGCATGCATAACATTTAGGAATGAGTCTCCAAAGCCCCAACGTTGTAGGATATTGTAAATACATCCAGTGAACAGAATCAAAGGCCTTTTGGAGATCTAGGGATAACAGGCAACCTTGTATGGGAGAGCTCTTATCCCAGTTAGAGTTAAGGAGGGAAATTAGATCTATCGCACGTCGTGTTTGATCAGGGCCTTGTCTCCCGGGGATAAAACCCACTTGGTCCTTATGAATGTATAGACTAATAAAGAAAGCCAGGCGGTCTGCAAGGATTTTGGTCAGTATCTTTAGGTCATTATTAATAAGGGAAATTGGCCTATAATTACTAACCGAGCTAGTGTCTTTATTGGGTTTGGGAATGACTGTGATGTGGGCAATGTTGAGTGAGGAGTCTAATTGTCCCCCCTGTCTAAGGGCGTTAAAGAAGCGGGCCATATAGGGAGCTAACGTGCTAGAAAACGATTTATAATAGGGGACCGAGAAGCCATCAGGGCCAGGAGCAGAATGTGATTTAAAATTCTTCATGACCATGCAAACTTCTTCCGCAGATATAGGGGCATCCAGTTTTTGGCGGTGATTATCTTTTAATGTAGGTATTTGAATATTATTTAGAAAATTATCTATCGCCTGCTGAGATGGACTTTGGTCACAGCTATATAAAGATTTGTAGAAATTTTGAAATTCTCCCATAATACGATGGGGATTTTGTGATAGGGTACCTCCTTGGATTCTAATTTTAGGGAGGGCCGGGGATCTAAATTGCGGTGAGAGCCTGCTAGCTAACATTGATCCTATCTTATCGCCTTGACAATAGAATCTATTTCTATTCCACCAAATCCATTTTTCGGCCCTAGTCGTGAGAGCCAGATTTAGTGCCGTCCGGGCAGCGTCTAGTTTAGTAATGGGAACTGATCTTGGATCCGTCTTATGTTTTTTAGCCAAAGTTGAAAATTCCCTGTCAAGCTTTTCGATTTCCGCTTTATTGGACTTATTGATCTGGGAAGCTATTTGGATTAGGTGACCTCTGAGCACTGCCTTGTGAGCAGCCCATAGGCAAGAGGGACCAACATCGGGTGTGTCGTTGATAAGAAAATAGTTTTGTATATGCCTTTCGATTTCCGTTGCTCTGAGTGAGTCACTCAGGATGGACTCATTGAGTCTCCATCGTCTATCTGGGTTCCTTCCCTCCGGGCGACGGAGAGTTAGAATTACCAAGGAGTGATCTGACGAGACCACGTCCCTGATAAGTGCCTTGATCGTTAAAGGAACAGAAATCGAAGAAAGGAGAATATGATCTATCCTCGTAAACGAACCGTGGGGGCTGGAGAAGTGAGTGAAATCCTGAGCAGTAGGATTTACTTCCCTCCAAATATCAATGAGGCCGTGTTGAAAAAGCAGTTTGGCTATTCGGAGGCTTTGTTTGGTGGGTCTAGTTTGACGTTTTCCGGGAGGTTTGGACTTGTCCAGCCCCTGGTCGAATGCAGTATTGGAGTCTCCTCCAAAAAATCACCGTACCTTCTAAGAGTGGGGTCAGTTTCGTTAACATGTGTTGAAAAAAGGCTAATTGACCCCTATTAGGGACATAGTAAGATATAAATGTGTACAAAAGTCCATCTAAGTCCCCTACTAGAAGTAAGTACCTGCCTTCTGGGTCTTTATGTTCTGATTTTAAGGTGAATTTGCATCTCTTAGAAAAGAAGATGCCAACACCTCTAGTTTTGTTTTCAGCGTTAGCTAAAAAAAAGGAGGGGAAGTTGGGGTGTATGAAAGATGGGCGGTAACTTATTGGGAAGTGAGTCTCCTGTAATAGTAAAACGTCAACCTTTTGGGTGTGCATATATTGAAAGACTTTGCGTCGTTTGATAGGGGAATTTAGGCCCTGTACATTGTGAGTCACAACCTTGAGGGGTGTTTTTACTGCAAGATTATCAGCCATTGAGCAGAGGAGGGTGGCGATCAGGGAACCCAGCAGCACTTACCATCAAGTTTCCTCGATGACCAAGAGGGATCATATGCCAATGTGGAGCTTCAGAGGGCTTCAGGTAGTATCGATGAACTACACCCCAATCGACTTCCGAAAAGAGACTGTAGTAGATGCCTTGAGAGAGAGAAAGAAGATTAGAGGAGAAAAGAAAGGCGAAAGACAAGGGAGTCTTCCGTAGGGTGGAGGTGACAGAAACCTCCATCTAGGGGCAAAGTGAATTTTAGAGTCCCTCTAACTGACAGGGACTAAACTTGTCTAGAGGATGGAGAAACCCGATCCACCAGACAAGAGGGGGTGCATGAACACCACCCCAGCAGGAAAACTATGCCTATCAAGACATTGAAAAAATAAGAAATAAAAACTTACGCCTGTTGTGGGCTCTGGGCCTGTTGGTACATATAAGAAAAATGAGTCAGCTAGCTAAGGTTAGGAGGTGAAGGTACACATAACCTGAATACTTATTAAGGCTAGGCGGTGAACAATCTTAGAACTAAGATATAAAAAATAGGAGAACTGGATCCATGAGGGGAATTTAAACCAATGGGAAGGGGCTGAGGTAAATGTAAAATTTACTTCACCGAGAAAAAGAAAAAAAAAAAAAGTGAGGGCCCCAGTGTCAGGGGAGATGTAGGGAGAGAGAAGACCTGTAGGATAGGCCGCCGAGGTGGTTCAAGGACCACTCTCCACGTCCACCTCACGACCCACCACAATGGAAGGTAAGGGGGAGGGGCGTGTGCGACCCCAGTGCATGATGAGTGCTTTGTCCTGAGGTATTCTCATTCCCGGGTGCGGGCTCATGTGAGGCCATCTCATGAGAAGCGTAGTGTGACACTAAAGGTGTCTTATCTAATGGGAAGGCAACACATGGCGGTATTCTCCCTAGATTGTCATTGGCGAAAGACAATACGTCCCGGGAGGAAGGTGAAAATGTTAGTACCTGTAGCGACATAAGGTTCATGGCGGAACAGCTTCCTTAGGTTTCTTGAATCTTGCCGATTCCCACACTGGAGTCAGAGGGCTGGTTGGAAGGTGTCTTTTGGCGAAGTTTGGAGGACATCCAGACGACTGAAGGTTTGAGTCCAAGCTGATTAGGCCTAGTTGTAGCAAGAGTTTTTCTCCCTCTTGAAGCGAGCCAAAGGTGAACGATTTGCCTTTCCAAAGGAATTTGAGCTGGAACAGGAAGAGCCACCAGTATTTAATTTCTTTGTCCATTAGTATTTGGAGCAATGGTTTTAAAGCTCTCCTCTTTTGGATGGTAGAGGGGGACAGGTCTGGGAAGATTTGCAACTGGTGACCTTGAAAAACAATTTTGGGTAGTGATCTAGATTTCCGCATCACCTCCTCTTTGACGGAGTAGAAATGTGGTTTGACCACGATGTCACGGGGGAGGCCATCAGCTCTAGGTAGTTTGAGAGCTCTATGGGCCCGATCTAGCTCCAATCTGTGTTGTGGAGTGTCAGGAAGAATGTCCTTGATGAAAGCTTTAACGGTTTCAGGTATGTCTTTGTAAGATTCGGGTAGCCCACTCAGCCTGAAATTGTACATGCGGTTTCTGTTCTCAAGGTCGTCGATCTTAGCATGCGCTGTCTCCAGCTGATCTTGTAAAATCTGTATGCAGGCAGTGTTTTGATGGATGTGGTGGCTTCCAGGTGAGATTCTATAATTTCCATGCGAGTTCCAATGTTTTTAAGATCTGCTTTTATATCGTTCGTTATCTTGTTGGCTGTGTTAATGAGACCCCTGTCAAGTAGCAATGCGAACTTGTTAAGCAAATCAGCTATGTCCACCGGCTGGAGTGGGCCCGGAGCGACTGGGGAGGGCCTGCCGCCATTGGGGGAGAAGTCCAGGCCAGCTAGTGAGCATCCTTTGAGGGACTCAGTGGATGCAGGAGATGTGGGGTCAGTGATCTGGTGTTGAACAGCCATGTCTTGTGGCAGAAGGAAGGGCGAGGCCGCGTCTTGCATGTCTGTGAGACTTACTGAGGTAACACAGTGAGGTGCCATCGCCATCGTGGCTGTTCCGGGCCGGGTCTGTGTCGCTTCGAATTCTGGCCGGAGGTTACGTCTCACGGCCTCGGAGTACATTGGGGGGGTCCCCGGGGGTTCCGCAGCTCGTGGGGTGGGATCCAGGCAATCTTGACCGTTCGGTCTGTCCGTAATGCGGCCGATGCTGCTGGGGCGGAACGGAGCTCCCGGACTAAGCGTCCATGTTAGGTGCTGCCGCGCATGCGCCTCCGTACCTATTAGTTTCAGCGTATGAAAAATTGTTTATTTAGTTTGATGCAAACCACCGCATTTAAATTTAAAACTGCTGGAAAAAAAACAACAATTTATTGACTTTGGCTAAACTATGTGTCAACAAGAATAATTGTGTAATGTATCTTTAATTTTTTTTGTCTGTCTTTTTAAGACACTGCAGAAAAACTGTTTATTCACACTGCCTGAATAGTAAGGTACAAACATACAGCAGTTACATTTGTTTATTCTAAGAATAGTAGGGTAGAAATACTGTTGATTTACAAAAGTTGTAGAAAATGTTCACCTTGGAATTAATTTATTTTGTAAAAAAGTAATATCTTAAAATAGTGATATTGTTTTTGTTTTTTTTCAGGAATGTTACTGATTAAAATTTTCGTGTTCGATTAATCGATTTTTTTTTAATCGATCAATCGACTAATTTCGAATTAATTATAACGCACATACTGTACATATCCAACTACTTTTAGCTGATTTAGAACCGTTGTTATGGCAACGGCTGAAGCCGGATATAGCGGGGCATGGCTAGGACGTCACGCGTAATAAACTCAACCTCACCATGTCCATAATCTCAGCCTTACCATGCCCATAATCGCAGCCTCACCATGCCCATAATCACAGCCTTACCGTGCCCATAATGCAGTCTCACCGTGCCCATAATCTCAGACTTTCCGTGCCCATAATCGCAGCCTCACCGTTCCCGTAATGCAGTCTCCCCGTGCCCATAATCGCTGCCTCACCGTGCCCATAATTCTGTCTCACTGTGCCCATAATTGCAGCCTCGCTGTGCCTATAATCGCACCCTCACCATGCCCATAATGCTGTCTCACCGTGCCCATAATGCTGTCTTACCGTGCCCATAATTGCAGCCTCACTGTGCCTATAAAGGCAACCTCACCATGCCCATAATGCAGTCTCACCGTGCCAATAATGCAGTCTCACTGTGCCCGTAATGCAGTCTCACCATGCCCATAATCTCAGCCTCACTGTAGTCAGTGCCTGTGCCTGGATTACACAGTCTGCGGGCATCTCCCGCTGTGTGTCTCGGAGCTGAGTGTGAAAACTTTGACCGCGCTGTGAGAAAAGTCCCGCACTCCTCCTAGATCAGCTCGTGTGATAGACAGAACACTGCGTCTATCACACGAGCTGATCTAGGAGGAGGAGGGACTTTTCTCACAGTGCCGCCAAAGTTTTCACACTCAGCTCTGTACCTTTCTAGTCAAGACTTTTTAATAACAGGACAAAGAAAATGGGCATTTGTCCTGGTCTTATCAGGAAAGGGGTCCTAGCAATATTCTTTTTAGAATTGAAGTCCCAAAACAGAAGTTTTTAAATACCTCTTATTTTGTCTTCTGATGTCTTAGGAAAACAACTAACCCCTTATTTTAGAAAGGACAACCTCTTCTTCCATGTTAATAGTGCCAATATGTCCCCACTTAAATAGAAACATTTATTTATTTTAACTCTGCTGCTAAAAAGGTTATATTTAAAGCTCTTACACTATTTGAAATCTGAATAAATGACAAATAAAATCCAAACATTTTAAAAATATGAATATGTAATACTTTAAAATAATTTTTATAAAATGTGATACTCCATTAGTTGAAGTTAGAAACAACTCCACCTGTGTAATTTTTTCTATGAATCAACCTCTTGCAGGTCTTAAAGATATTAGCACAAGTATTTCTTCTCAAGTATTTCTTATTTAGTTTGTAACAACAAAACTATATATACATTTACTATTAAAACTGGACAGTCTGCTAATATGCAAAAGATTCAATCATCTAAGTTTGTTTGTTTCTGAATTCACGTTTAGATTATGTTATGAGTTTTATGTTATGTGTCAACCTAAATACAAGCATTTCTTAACAATATATTTTCTTTGGATTAGGCTGTTTTGTGATTATCTTTAATAATTACTGTTTCTTAGTTCAGAGTTGTAAATGTTTAAAAAAATCTTCTAATTAAACATTTTAAAAAAGATGCCAGCCCAACAAGCCATTATTTCTAAAGCAGCAGTACAGTTAGTAAAGGCCCCTGCAATGCTAATACCACACTTTTGCCCTTGAGTGAATGCTTCTAATGGTTTTGTGTATAGCTTGCCTCACTTTGTTTCTCCTTATCTTTTCACTACAATATAAGTGAAATATTACAACAAAAATTTTCATTTAAAAACCAATCAGTGGTGAGATTTGGGGGAGAGCAGTTAACCCACACCTTTACCCTGTGGATTGACGGAATATCACTGAGATTAATTATACTAAAGGAATGTGGCATTCTGAGAGATTCCTATGCTTTAACTCCAATGCTCTGATTAGTTGTTCCATCAAACATTCATAGAACACATTTTAACTTTGGATAAACAAATCTGCCTGGGTTCAATTCATAAACAGTTTCACAAATTTTGCTTAAAGTTTGAAGTTCGCAAATTATGTGGCAAACCCTATTGAAGTTAATAGGAGGCATATTTTGTTATAAAAATTCTGCTACTTTGTAGGGCTAGTAAGCAAGCCTTTGTCAAACAAAAGACATGGGGAGCCAAGGACTGCCATTGGGAATCTTTACACATGTCAAAATAAATAAATGAATACAATAAAAAACAGCATCTCTATCTAGAAATAATTTTCAGCTTTCATTAACAGTTCCCACTCACACTAATAACATGGCTGCTATGAGCCTACCCTTTTATAAAAAAAAGAGGACTGGGTTATCCATTTCTTCAAATGATTAGCTCCTGTTACTCAGCTGACCTGTGAAATAGCTATGCACGAAAGGCTATGTCCTACATTATAAATTGTTTACTTCTGGAGGTGAACCTGCAAACTTTTTGGTCAAGAGTAGGGATGAGCTTCGTGTTCGAATCGAACGCATGTTCGACTCGAACATTGCCTGTTTGGTTGTTTGCCGAATTCTGAATGATATGGGCCGTTCGTGCCAAATTCGAGTGGCGCGGCACGGCCCATAATTCACAGCGGCATCGCACTGCATTGCTGGCTGATGATTGGCCAAGCATGCACTATGACCCGCATGCTTGGCCAATCACAGCGCCGTCTGTACAGAGAGCCGTAATTGACAAAAGCCAGGGTGGCTTTGGCCAATTATGGCTCAGGGGGTTTAGTACACGCCCCACACCATATAAGGCTGCCTGCATGGTGGCCCTGTGTAGTGTGTTCCGGCGTTGAGAGAGAGATAGATAGACAGAGAGACAGTGTCATTTGGTTTAAGTTATATAGAGTAGGCAGGCGAGTCAGTTAGCTGCACTTACAGTGTATTGTGTATATATACATCTAGGTGTTGTATATATATATATATATATATATATATATATATATATATATATATACACTGTATTCAGTTTAGCTAGATCCGTTCCTGTTATTCTCTTCCTACTACTGACAGGCAGGCAGGTGTTTTTACAGTATTTACAGCTACCTGAAGAAAATTGCTGGTGTTCTTCTGATCCTATTAGTTCTATTAGCTACAGTATTTACAGTTAGTGTAGTGCAGTGTAGTGCATCCTCTGCAATTAGTGTTTTTCTGATCCTATTAGTACAGTACCGCAGGCAGCTGCAGTATTTACAAGTTAGTGTAGTGCGTCCTCTGCACGGTGTGCACCTAAAGCTACCTGAAGAAAATGAGTGCTGTTCTTCGGATCCTATTAGTACAGTACCACAGGCAGCTGTAGTATTTACAATTTAGTGTAGTGCGTCCCCTGCACAGTGTGCACCTAAAGCGACCTGAAGAAAATTAGTGGTGTTCTTCTGATCCTATTAATACCACAGGCAGGCAGCTACAATATTTACAGTTAGTGTAGTGTGCCCTCTGTATAGTGTCCACCTAAAGCTACCTGGAGACAATTTCTGTTGTTCTGCTCCTATTAATACCACAGGCAGGCAGCTATAGTATTTACAGTTAGTGTATTGTGTCCTCTGCACAGTGTGCACCTAAAGCTACCTGAAGAAAATTAGTGGTGTTCTTCTGATCCTATTAATACCACAGGCAGGCAGCTACAGCATTTACAGTTAGTGTAGTGTGTCCTCTGCACAGTGTGCATCTAAAGCTACCTGGAGACAATTGCTGTTGTTCTGCTCCTATTAATACCACAGGCAGGCAGCTACAGTATTTACAGTTAGTGCACTGTGTCCACTGTACAGTGTGCACCTAAAGCTACCTGAAGAAAATTAGTGGTGTTCCTCTGATCCTATTAGTACAGTACCGCAGGCAGCTGCAGTATTTACAAGTTAGTGTAGTGCGTCCTCTGCACAGTGTGCACCTAAAGCTGACTGGAGACAATTGCTGTTGTTCTGCTCCTATTAATACCACAGGCAGGCAGCTACAGTATTTACAGTTAGTGCACTGTGTCCTCTGCACAGTGTGCACCTAAAGCTACCTGAAGAAAATTAGTGGTGTTCTTCTGATCCTATTAATACCACAGGCAGGCAGCTACAGCATTTACAGTTAGTGTAGTGCGTTCTCTGCATAGTGTGCACCTAAAGCTACCTGGAGACAATTGCTGTTGTGCTGCTCCTATTAATACCACAGGCAGGCAGCTACAGTATTTACAGTTAGTGCACTGCGTCCTCTGCACAGTGTGCACCTAAAGCTACCTGGAGACAATTGCTGTTGTTCTGCTCCTATTAATACCACAGACAGGCAGCTACAGTATTTACAGTTAGTGTACTGTGTCCTCTGCACAGTGTGCACCTAAAGCTATCTGAAGAAAATTAGTGGTGTTCTTCTGATCCTACTAATACCACAGGCAGGCAGCTACAGCATTTGCAGTTAGTGTAGTGCGTCCTCTGCATAGTGTGCACCTAAAGTTACCTGGAGACAATTGCTGTTGTTCTGCTCCTATTAATACCACAGGCAGGCAGCTACAGTATTTACAGTTAGTGCATTGTGTCCTCTGCACAGTGTATACCTAAAGCTACCTGAAGAAAATTAGTGATGTTCTTATGATCCTATTAATACCACAGGCAGGCAGCTACAGTATTTACAGTTAGTGTAGTGCATCCTCTGCACAGTGTGCACCTAAAGCTGCCTGGAGACAATTGCCGTTGTTCTGCTCCTATTAATACCACAGGCAGGCAGCTACAGTATTTACAGTTAGTGCACTGTGTCCTCTGCACAGTGTGTACCTAAAGCTACCTGAAGAAAATTAGTGGTGTTCTTCTGATCCTATTAATACCACAGGCAGGCAGCTACAGCATTTACAGTTAGTGTAGTGTGTCCTCTGCACAGTGTGCACCTAAAGCTACCTGGAGACAATTGCTGTTGTTCTGCTCCTAATAATACCACAGGCAGGCAGCTATAGTATTTACAGTTAGTGCACTGTGTCCACTGCACAGTGTGCACCTAAATCTACCTGAAGAAAATTAGAGGTGTTCCTCTGATCCTATTAGTACAGTACCGCAGGCAGCTACAGTATTTACAGTTAGTGCACTGTGTCCTCTGCATAGTGTGCACCTAAAGCTACCTGAAGAAAATTAGTGGTGTTCCTCTGATCCTATTAGTACAGTACCGCAGGCAGCTGCAGTATTTACAAGTTAGTGTAGTGCGTCCTCTGCACAGTGTGCACCTAAAGCTGACTGGAGACAATTGCTGTTGTTCTGCTCCTATTAATACCACAGGCAGGCAGCTACAGTATTTACAGTTAGTGCACTGTGTCCTCTGCACAGTGTGCACCTAAAGCTACCTGAAGAAAATTAGTGGTGTTCTTCTGATCCTATTAATACCACAGGCAGGCAGCTACAGCATTTACAGTTAGTGTAGTGCGTTCTCTGCATAGTGTGCACCTAAAGCTACCTGGAGACAATTGCTGTTGTGCTGCTCCTATTAATACCACAGGCAGGCAGCTACAGTATTTACAGTTAGTGCACTGCGTCCTCTGCACAGTGTGCACCTAAAGCTACCTGGAGACAATTGCTGTTGTTCTGCTCCTATTAATACCACAGACAGGCAGCTACAGTATTTACAGTTAGTGTACTGTGTCCTCTGCACAGTGTGCACCTAAAGCTATCTGAAGAAAATTAGTGGTGTTCTTCTGATCCTATGAATACCACAGGCAGGCAGCTACAGCATTTACAGTTAGTGTAGTGCGTCCTCTGCATAGTGTGCACCTAAAGTTACCTGGAGACAATTGCTGTTGTTCTGCTCCTATTAATACCACAGGCAGGCAGCTACAGTATTTAAAAGTAAAAAGTATGGACCTTACCCCAACCCCAATGTCAGAAAGGCCAAGATCATGGCGAAAGTGGTCAGGAGTCCGCACCGGAATTTCGGGGTACGTTGATCGAAAGATCAGCTCAGGAAGCGGTGGTCGGACCTCAAATTACGAGAACATGAGCAGTACAGAAAGATCCGGAGAGTGCTGCATAAAAGTAAGTAGTTGTGCTGTGTTCCTATTCTTTATGTTTATTACGTTTGTGCTGCTCCATGTGCTTTTCTTAAAAGTATACATTTTAAAATGGCAACTTTCATGTTCATGGGCACATTATTCGTTCGTATCAAACATTTTTCTTTCGGCCTATAAAACACCATTGTTTTGGCCATATGCATTTGGCCTTATTTTTTACGCCCTACTTGTATGCAACTAATTTGGTGGTGTAGATGGCTTTGTTACTAGAATGAAATGCAAACTAGATGCTGTGTAAGGAGAGGACACTCAGCAGCTGTTTTCACATCTGGACACTGGAGCACTAGTGTGGGACACCAGAACACCATTTTTATTAGGGATACACACAGGTGCTGCAGTGTATACTATAGGGGTTTCTCATCTGTGAAGCTTGTACAAAACAGGTAAAGTATTGCAGCTAGGGATGAGCTTCGAGTTCGAGTCAAACTCATGTTCTACTCGAACATTGGCTGTTCGCAAGTTCGCCGAACAGCGAACAATTTGGGGTGTTCGCGGCAAATTCGAATGCCGCGGAACACCCTTTAAAAGTCTATGGGAGAAATCAAAAGTGCTCATTTTAAAGGCTTATATGCAAGTTATTGTCATAAAAAGTGTTTGGGGTTCCGGGTCCTGCCCCAGGGGACATGGATCAATGCAAAAAAAGTTTTAAAAACGGACGTTTTTTCAGGAGCAGTGATTTTATTAATGCTTAAAGTCAAACAATAAAAGTGTAATATCCCTTTAAATTTCGTACCTGGGGGGTGTCTATAGTATGCCTGTAAAGGGGCGCATGTTTCCTGTGTTTAGAACAGTCTGACAGCAAAATGACATTTTGAAGAAAAAAACACATTTAAAACTACCCGCGGCTATTGCATTGCCGACAATACACATAGAAGTTCATTGATAAAAACGGCATGGGAATTCCCCACAGGGCAACCCCGAACCAAAATAAAAAAAAAAAAAAATGATGTGGGGGTCCCCCTAAATTCCATACAAGGCCCTTCAGGTCTGGTATGGATATTAAGGGGAACCCCAGCCAAAATGTAAAAAAAAAATTGACGTGGGGTTCCCCCTAAATTCTATACCAGACCCTTCAGGTCTGGTATGGATTTTAAGGGGAACCCCGCGTCAAAAAAAAAAACAAAAAACGGCGTGGGGTCCCCCCAAAAATCCATACCAGACCCTTATCCGAGCACGCAACCTGGCAGGCCGCAGGAAAAGAGGGGGGGACGAGAGTGCGCCCCCCCCTCCTGAACCGTACCAGGCCACATGCCCTCAACATTGGGAGGGTGCTTTGGGGTAGCCCCCCAAAACACCTTGTCCCCATGTTGATGAAGACAAGGGCCTCATCCCCACAACCCTGGCCGGTGGTTGTGGGGGTCTGCGGGCGGGGGGCTTATCGGAATCTGGAAGCCCCCTTTAACAAGGGGACCCCCAGATCCCGCCCCCCCCCTGTGTGAAATGGTAAGGGGGTACTTACCCCTACCATTTCACTAAAAAACTGTCAAAAATGTTAAAAATGACAAGAGACAGTTTTTGACAATTCCTTTATTTAAATACTTCTTCTTTCTTCTATCTTCCTTCATCTTCTGGTTCTTCTGGCCCTTCTGGTTCTTCCTCCGGCGTTCTCGTCCAGCATCTCCTCCGCGGCATCTTCTATCTTCTTCTCCTCGGGCCGCTCCGCACCCATGGCATGAGGGGGGAGGCTCCCGCTCTTCTCTTCATCTTCTTCATCTTCTTCTTCTTCTTCATCTCTTCTTCCTTCTTCTCTTCTTCATTTCTTCTCCGGGCCGCTCCGCAGCCATGCTGGCATGGTGGGAGGCTCCCGCTGTGTGACGGCGTCTCTTCGTCTGACGGTTCTTAAATAACGGGGGGCGGGGCCATCCGGTGACCCCGCCCCCCTCTGACGCACGGTGACTTGACGGGACTTCCCTGTGACGTCACGGGGAATGCCACAGGGAAGTCCCGTCATGTCCCGTGCGTCAGAGGGGGGCGGGGACACCGGGTGGCCCCGCCCCCCGTTATTTAAGAACCGTCAGACGAAGAGACGCCGTCACACAGCAGGAGCCTCCCACCATGCCAGCATGGCTGCGGAGCGGCCCGGAGAAGAAATGAAGAAGAGAAGAAGGAAGAAGAGAAGAAGAAGAAGAAGAAGATGAAGAAGAAGATGAAGAAGAGAAGAAGATGAAGAGAAGAGCGGGAGCCTCCCCTCATGCCATGGGTGCGGAGCGGCCCGAGGAGAAGAAGATAGAAGACGCCGCGGAGGAGATGCTGGACGAGAACGCCGGAGGAAGAACCAAAAGAGCCAGAAGAACCAGAAGATGAAGAAGATGAAGGAAGAAAGAAGAAGCATTTAAATAAAGGAATTGTCAAAAACTGTCTCTTGTCATTTTTAACATTTTTGACAGTTTTTTAATGAAATGGTAGGGGTAAGTACCCCCTTACCATTTCACACAGGGGGGGGGCCGGGATCTGGGGGTCCCCTTGTTAAAGGGGGCTTTCAGATTCCGATAAGCCCCCCGTCCGCAGACCCCCACAACCACCGGCCAGGGTTGTGGGGATGAGGCCCTTGTCTTCATCAACATGGGGACAAGGTGTTTTGGGGGGCTACCCCAAAGCACCCTCCCAATGTTGAGGGCATGTGGCCTGGTACGGTTCAGGAGGGGGGGGGGCGCACTCTCGTCCCCCCTCTTTTCCTGCGGCCTGCCAGGTTGCGTGCTCGGATAAGGGTCTGGTATGGATTTTTGGGGGGACCCCACGCCGTTTTTTTTTTTTTTTTGGCGCGGGGTTCCCCTTAAAATCCATACCAGACCTGAAGGGCCTTGTATGGAATTTAGGGGGACTCCCACATCATTTTTTTTTTTTAATTTTGGTTCGGGGTTCCCCTGTGGGGAATTCCCATGCCGTTTTTATCAATGAACTTCTACGTGTATTGTCGGCAATGCAATAGCCGCGGTAGTTTTAAATGTGTTTTTTCCTTCAAAATGTCATTTTGCTGTCAGACTGTTCTAAACACGGGAAACATGCGCTCCTTTACAGGCATATTATAGACACCCCCCAGGTATGAAATTTAAAGGGATATTACACTTTTATTGTTTGACTTTAAGCATTATTAAAATCACTGCTCCTGAAAAAACGGCCGTTTTTAAAACTTTTTTTTGCATTGATTCATGTCCCCTGAGGCAGGACCCGGGTCCCCAAACACTTTTAATGACAATAACTTGCATATTAGCCTTTAAAATTAGCACTTTTGATTATTCATGTTCATGTCCCATAGACTTTAACGGTGTTCGCGTGTTCGAACGAATTTTTTTCCTGTTCGCATGTTCTGGTGCGAACCGAACAGGGGGGTGTTTGGCTCATCCCTGATTGCAGCTTGACAAAGGACACTGAAAATGCTACATCTTGGAACTCTGCTAAAATTGACAATTGTACCCCACTTCCAAGCAATGTTTCCTATTTATAGTTCTGCCATCAAATATCTGTATGCTAAGTATAGCATTTTTGTTTTACATAGGGGAGAAAAGACTTGGAGGACACTCCTCATCCGAGGAGACCAGAGCCCCCCCCCCCTCTGGAAGAAGGGGAAAATACCCCAACCCAAGAAGAGCAGGAGGAAGAATACGTGGTGGAACTAGTCACCACAACAGGTGAGTGTCTGCGACCACAGGCTCAGGTAAGAGATGGATGCCGGCATATTTTTTATACCTGTTTTGTTTTGCTCTCTTTTTAGGTGATCGTGATGTTGTGGATCCAGATCCTTTCACATCAGAAAGTGCCCAGATCCTGATTGGGGAGATCATGGGGTCTAATTTAGCTTTGGAAAACCTCAAGAAAAACATCAATGATGTTATCCAAAAAAATAAGAACATCATTGATGTTTTGGGGCGAGTTTAAAACCCCTCAAAATCACTTTTTCTTTTGTGTTCTACAAATTTTAAAATGTTTTAGCGATTTTTCTAAAAGCTAAATTTGGAGGATGCACACAGTGTGTCAACATGTGCTATCTGCCATCACGGGAGATCAATGGACGCGTTTTGGGGGTGCAACCCCTTCATCAATAATAAAGTAGCTGAGAGGAAGGGGTTTCTCCAACAAAACACGTCCCTTGATCCCCCGTGATGGCAGCTAGCACATGTTGACATTGGGAAATTTGTGTGCATCTTCCAAATTTGGCTTTTCCTGGGGTGACTTCACCCTATCTGAACGCAATATCAAACACAGTTCCTAAATACTCATGTCTGATATTGCCTTCAAGTTCTACCAAATGTGAACTTTGTAAGTTCAAGATTTGTGTCTTTCTTGTTGGTTTTACACATGCCTGTTTTATCTTAAATGGACATTTCTATTTGTGATAATGCCACCCCAAAAATTGTTATATAACAAACATGTTGGTTTGTTTTAAAAACCTTTTCTAAATGCACCTGTGATTGTGCAGGTATTAAAATGATTGTTAATGAAGAATGTGTGGATTATTGTCTCAACGCTACAACACTTTGGTGGTGATGTAATTGGTGTTTTCTGTGAAAATGGGGGTTATTTCCTAAGGGCAAATCCGCTTTGCACTACAAGTGCAGTTTCAGTGCAGTTGCAAGTGCACTTGTAGTGCAAAGTGTCTTTGCCTTTAGTAAATAACATCCAACAGTGCTTTGTAAGGTTACACAATCACGCCATTTTCAGGACTCCCCACATTTCTGTCAGGGTCAGGTAAAACAAACACAAGCAGGAAATGTCACCAAAGATTTGTTTTTTTTGGGGATTTTATTTGATAAAGGCTTCACAAATTGTCTGGCATATTGATGCCCCCCCTACCCGCAAAGAACTCAAGGTATCTTAACCGGACATCACGGGCACTCAGGGAGGGCAAGCCAGGACGGCCACTTTCAAGCGCCGTCAGGGTTGGTTCATTGATCATTCCGGCCTCAAGCCCAACTGAGCCAGCATAGTTGGCAGAATGTTTGCGTAAAAAGTTATGTAGAACACAGCACGCCAGGATTAGATGATTAAGTTTATACTCCGCCATATGGATGGGTGTCAGAAATAGGCGGAACCGGCTGGCCATGATTCCAAATGTGTTCTCCACCACTCTTCTGGCTCTGGCCAGCCGGTAATTAAAAACCCTCTGTTCCGGGGTGAGGGTCCTCATCGGAAATGGCCGCATAAGATGGTCCCCCAGCGCAAAGGCTTCATCCGCAACAAAGACGAATGGGAGATCTTCCACATTGTCTTCTGGAGCTGGCAAGTCCAAGCTGCCATTCTGGAGCCGCCTGTAAAACTCCGTCTGGGCGATGACTCCACCATCGGACATCCGGCCATTCTTCCCCACGTCCACATACAGGAACTCATAAGTAGCCGACACCACCGCCAACATCACAATACTATTGAACCCCTTGTAGTTGTAATAGTACGACCCCGAGTTGGGTGGTGGGACAATGTGGACGTGTTTCCCATCAATTGCCCCTCCGCAGTTAGGAAAGTCCCACCACAAAAAAATTATTATTTTTGCACATAACCATGGAAAGCAGATTATAGACACAAACATTCTTGGCCAACATCCAGATCACATTTATTAAGGGGAATTTTACAACACCAAAGTATAAGGTACACCTATGATATTCCCCCTCCCTCCCCTCTCATGGGCCATTTCTAACATTATAGAGGGGATCTTGGACAGGTAACCCTCTTCACTTCATTGAGAGATGAATGCCTAATAACAGGGCATTTGAAAGTATACAGGCAGGCCCTACTACATTGTTAAGAGCCTACATGAGGTGAATATAGGGGCAGGAGAGAATGCTGGGGAGGTTAGTGAAGGCAAATATGTATGAAGGACAAAAAAAAAGATTACATAAAAATCCAGCATGCATGAGGAGAAAAGGGACATTCACAGCATATTCCAATCATGGTAATTAGGGAATGAGGAAAGAAATACAAGATATTAGTAAATATTCAATACAATAAAATATGATATTAAAGGATAAAAATCTTACCTTAATATACTGCAATATAATATATACAATATAATATATATATAATATATTACCTTCTGCAGGACCTGGATGATGGCAGAACAGGTCTCTGGAATAGTGATCCCCAGAGCCTGGGGGGAGATGCCTGTCGAGAACTTCAAGTCCTGCAGGCTTCTCCCTGACGCCAAGTACCGCAGGGTAGCGACCAACCTCTGCTCCGGAGTGATGGCTTGCCTCATGCAGGTATCCTGCTTGCTGATATTGGGGGTCAGCGAAGCCAACAAACGGTGAAATATGGGGTCCGTCATACTGAGGAAGTTCCTGAAATCATCAGGATTATTCTCATGGATCTCACGGAGCAAAGGCATATGAGAGAACTGGTCACGCTGAAGCAACCAATTCTTGGTCCATGAACTCCTCCCCACCCTGTTCATGGACTGGATTTGTGTCAAGGTCAGGACCCCAACACCAAGCCCCCGCACAGCACAAACTCTACAAGGAGTACGTATACGAAATATGGCTACAAAACGGTCGGCTGCTCAGAACGAAGAAACAGAATGCACTGAAGAACAGCAAGGCCTGTGAAGAGCGACCTGAAAAACAGTAACGAACGAACAAGAACACAATGACTAATTAAGGTCACACAGAACTTGCTTGCACGCACTGAAGAGCAGATACAAACCCACAAGCACAAACTGAACCGCAGAAAACGATCTGAAAGCCACGAGTCTGAAAAAGCGCGAATCGTCTCTCACCAAACTTTTACTAACACGAGATTAGCAAAAGGAGCCCAAAGGGTGCCGCGCTTGGTTCTGAACTGGCCTTTTCTAGTCTCGTCGTACGTGCTTAACGTCACCGCATTGTTGACGATCGGAAATTCTGACAACTTTGTGCGACCGTGTGTATACAAAACAAGTTTGAGCCAACATCCGTCGGAAAAAATCCTAGGATTTTGTTGTCGGAATGTCTGATCAATGTCCGATCGTGTGTACGAGGCATTAGTGTACTGTGTCCACTGCACAGTGTGCACCTAAAGCTACCTGAAGAAAATTATTGGTGTTCTTCTGATCCTATTAATACCACAGGCAGGCAGCTACAGCATTTACAATTAGTGTAGTGCATCAACTGCATAGTGTGCACCTAAAGCTACCTGGAGACAATTGCTGTTGTTATGCTCCTATTAATACCACAGGCAGGCAGCTACAGTATTTACAGTTAGTGCATTGTGTCCTCTGCACAGTGTGCAACTAAAGCTACCTGAAGAAAATTAGTGATGATCTTATGATCCTATTAATACCACAGGCAGGCAGCTACAGTATTTACAGTTAGTGTAGTGCATCCTCTGCACAGTGTGCACCTAAAGCTACCTGGAGACAATTGCTGTTGTTCTGCTCCTATTAATACCACAGGCAGCCAGCTACAGTATTTACAGTTAGTGCACTGTGTCCTCTGCACAGTGTGCACCTAAAGCTACCTGAAGAAAATTAGTGGTGTTCTTCTGATCCTATTAATACCACAGGCAGGCAGCTACAGTATTTAGTTAGTGTAGTGCATCCTCTGCACAGTGTGCACCTAAAGTTACCTGGAGACAATTGCTGTTGTTCTGCTCCTATTAATACCACTGGCAGGCAGCTACAGTATTTACAGTTAGTGCACTGTGTCCACTGCACAGTGTGCACCTAAATCTACCTGAAGAAAATTAGAGGTGTTCCTCTGATCCTATTAGTACAGTACCGCAGGCAGCTGCAGTATTTACAAGTTAGTGTAGTGCGTCCTCTGCACAGTGTGCACCTAAAGCTAACTGGAGACAATTGCTGTTGTTCTGCTCCTATTAATACCACAGGCAGGCAGCTACAGTATTTACAGTTAGTGAACTGTGTCCTCTGCATAGTGTGCACCTAAAGCTACCTGAAGAAAATTAGTGGTGTTCTTCTGATCCTATTAGTACAGTACCACAGGCAGCTGCAGTATTTACAATTTAGTGTAGTGCGTCCCCTGCACAGCGTGCACCTAAAGCTACCTGAAGAAAATTAGTGGTGTTCTTCTGATCCTATTAATACCACAGGCAGGCAGCTACAGTATTTACAGTTAGTGTAGTGCATCCTCTGCACAGTGTGCACCTAAAGCTACCTGGAGACAATTTCTGTTGTTCTGCTCCTATTAATACCACAGGCAGGCAGCTACAGTATTTACAGTTAGTGTACTGTGTCCTCTGCACAGTGTGCACCTAAAGCTACCTGAAGAAAATTAGTGGTGTTCTTCTGATCCTATTAATACCACAGGCAGGCAGCTACAGTATTTACAGTTAGTGTAGTGCATCCTCTGCACAGTGTGCACCTAAAGCTACCTGGAGACAATTTCTGTTGTTCTGCTCCTATTAATACCACAGGCAGGCAGCTACAGTATTTACAGTTAGTGTACTGTGTCCTCTGCACAGTGTGCACCTAAAGCTACCTGAAGAAAATTAGTGGTGTTCTTCTGATCCTATTAATACCACAGGCAGGCGGCTACAGCATTTACAGTTAGTGTAGTGTGTCCTCTGCACAGTGTGCACCTAAAGCTACCTGGAGACAATTGCTGTTGTTCTGCTCCTATTAATACCACAGGCAGTCAGCTACAGTATTTACAGTTAGTGCACTGTGTCCACTGCACAGTGTGCACCTAAAGCTACTTGAAGAAAATTAGTGGTGTTCTTCTGATCCTATTAATACCACAGGCAGGCAGATACAGTATTTACAGTTAGTGTATTGTGTCCTCTGCACAGTGTGCACCTTAAGCTACCTGAATACAATTGCTGGCGTTCTCATACTAATAATACTACAGGCAGGCAGTTGATTCTGCTAGCTGCAGTATCAGTATATATTTACATCCAAGCTTTGTGCAGCTACATCTCACTGCAGGGCATTAGTATGTCTGGAAGGCCAACAAGGAGAGGCAGACAGTCACAAGCCAATAAAAGAGGGCAAGCAGGCTCTGTGTCTAGGGGCAACAGTGCTGGTCATGGAGACGGTGCCAACGCGGCCTCTTCCCTTGGCTCAATGGCATCAGTCACTCCTTCCCTAGCCCCACCATGTCCTCCTGAGGATTCCCTCTAACTGTTTGACCACAGTGTTGGCTACATGCTGCAGGAGGATGCCCAGCGTTTTGAAGGCTCCGATGATGGTACCCAGCTAGAGGAAGGCAGTATCGTGAGCCCAGAGAGAAGGGGTGCCCAAGAAGGACAGCAATCTGGCAGTCATGTTCCCCCAGCTGCAGCATACTTCCAGCTTTGCTCCAGTGATGAGGAGGGAGGGGATGATGAGGTCACTGACTCCATGTGGGTGCCTGATAGGAGAAAGGAGGAGGAGGCACATCACCAACGAGGCAGGATGCCCTCCAGGGGCCAGCTTAAGGACAGCACACCGACTGTATCACACTGCAGAGCTCCGCATGTGCAGGGCGCTGCTGTCTCTGCACGTTATTCCAAAAGTTCTTTGGTGTGGGCCTTTTTTGAGACGAGTGCATCAGATCCCACCGCTGCTATTTGCAACATATGTCTGAAGCATTTGTCTCATGGCCAAAACATCTCCCGCTTGGGCACCACATGCTTTACCAGACATATGTTGACCTGCCATGCAGTTCATTGGCAAGCGTACCTAAAAGACCCCCACCAAAGAACAAAGAGGACCTCTCCTTGCTCCTCATCAGCTGGGATCTCCAACCCCACTATACCTTCAATCCTCTCTGAGACCTGCACTGAGAGGAATGAAGGTGTAGAATTAGGTGTGTAACAGCCAAGCACTTGGGGGCAATCTGCTATCAGTACACTAACGTCAGATTGTACCAGGCAAATTTCCCTGCCCCAGCTGCTGCACCGCTGAAAGAAGTTCGCTCCCAGCCATCCACATCCCCAGCGGTTGAATGCTAGCTTGGCTAAATTGCTAGCACTTCAACTGCTGCCTTTTTAGCTGGTAGACTCTGCCCCCTTCGGTGAGTTTATGGAATGTGCGGTTCCTCAATGGCAGGTTCCCAAACGCCACTTTTTCTCACGGAAGGCGATTCCGGCTCTCTACCGGCATGAGGAAGGCAATGTCTTGGCCTCGCTGGACAGGGCAGTCAGCGGTAAGGTGCATATTACTGCTGACTCATGGTCCAGCAGGCATGGACAGGGACATTACCTATCTTTCACTGTGCACTGGGTGACTCTTCTGGCAGCTGGGAAGGATGCAGGACAAGGTGCAGTAGTGTTGGAGGTTGTTCTGCCACCACGCCTCCAAAATACTACTAGTGGTGATTCTGCCACACCTCTCTCCTCCACCCCCCTCCTCTTCTTCTTCCTCCATGGCCTCTTCCTGTGCTGATTTGACTTTGGAACCAGCGGTGCTCTGTATGAGTTCAAGGGGCTACGCAAGCACGCAGGCCAAAAGCACGATGCCATGCGGTGCTTGAGCTGGTGTGCTTGGGGGACAGGAGCCACACTGGGGCAGAGATTCTGTCAGCTCTGCAGGGGCAGGTTCAGAGATGGTTGACGCCATGCCAGCTTAAGGCAGCTATGGAGGTTTGCGACAATGGCACCAACCTCCTCTCCGCCCTCCGACAGGGACAACTGACCCATGTGCCCTGTTTGGCTCACATCCTTAACTTGGTGGTGCAGCGGTTCTTGGGCAGGTACCCGGGCTTACAGGATGTCCTGGGGCAGGCCAGGAAAGTCTGTGTGCATTTCCGCAGGTCATATAATGCCAGTGCTCGGCTGGCTGACCTCCAAAAGGAATTTAACCTGTCCAAGAACCGCCTAATCTGTGACATGTCCACCAGGTGGAACTCAACGTTGGCCATGCTGCAGCAGCTGCACACGCAGCTGCACACGCAGCAGAGGGCCATCAATGAGTACCTGTGCGACTATGGCACCAGGACAGGGTCAGGGGAGCTTGGGTTTTTTCCCCACACCAGTGGTCCATGATCAGGGATGCATGCTCTGTCCTGTCACTGTTTGAGGAGGCCACGAGGATGGTGAGCAGTGACAGTGCATGCATCAGTGACACTGTCCCCCTTGTCCACCTGTTGGAGCACACGCTGCATAGAATTATGGACAGGGCACTTGAGGCAGAACAGAGGCCGGAAGAGGAGGACTTCCTTAGCTCTCAAGGCCCCCTTTATCCAGACAATGTTCCTGCGTGCCCTCCGATCACACAGGAAGAGGACGAGGAGGAAGAGGAGGATTGTGTCAGCATGGAGGTGGAGCCTGGCACTCAGCATCAGCAGTAGTCTTTAAGGGATCATTTACAGTCCCAAGAAACCCATGGACTTGTACGTGGCTGGGAGGAGGTGGCTGCGGATCATGTCGTCCTTAGTGACCCAGAAGACTCCGGACCGAATGCCTCAGCAAACCTACACTGCATGGCCTCCCTGATCCTGCAAAGTCTGCGGAAGGACCCTCATATTCGTGGTATCAGGGAGAGGGATCAATACTGGCTGGCAACCCTCCTTGATCCATGTTACAAGGGTAAGGTTGCAGACCTTATCTTGCCATTGCAGAGGGAGCAGAGGATGAAACATCTTTGGGAGGCCTTGCAGAAAGGTCTGGGCAATGCGTTCCAAGAGACTGGGAGGTTACAAACTCCTGTTCCTGGACAACGTGTTGCTGAGGCTTCGGTCAGTCAAAGAAGGAGTGGTGGAGAAGGTGGCCATCTGACAGATGCGTTCAGACAAGTTTTTAGTCCACAGCCCCAAGGTATGATCGGTGCCAGCAACCATTGCCAGCGTCTGTTTTACATGGTGCAGGAATACCTAGGGGCAATATCTGACTTGGAAACTTTTCCCACCGAAAATCCTCTGAGTTACTGGGTCTTGAGGATGGATCACTGGCCAGAGCTTGCACAGTATGCAATTGAGCTACTGGTCTGTCCTGCGTCCAGCATTCTTTCAGAACGCACATTCAGTGCTGCTGGAGGCTTCAGGACCTGAAGAAGGAGGCCATGTCTCTGAAACATGTTGTCCTAGCAATTGCATGAAGCTTACGAGAGGAGTCAGCTGCATCACTGTGCATCCCCTCCCTGGCCACGAGTGACGTCAGGCAGCGCTGGCTGGTCCGTGCGAGTGCTTTGGGCGGTGTGTGTTACAAGCAAGCAGGCGGTCTGTGCTTACTGGAATACTTTACCACGCTGCTAGTTGCTGTGAGCTAACTGATCCCTACAGACCAGGAGAGGAGGCTATTATGGAGCTGTTTATGCCATTTAACGCTGGATGTTTGTGAGTGCAACCCTCGTTTTTTATACACTTATCTTCATCTATTAAATGATAACACAATAGGGCTGGCGTGCGCTCTCTCTTGTTTTTATATATTTTCAGAATCATGTCTACCACCCAGTGGACTTTTGGGAGAGCTGCAACACCTTAAGCGAGGAATATACATACAGACTGTTTACTGTTGGAATAGGTATAGTGGGGACAGCGCTAAACTTGGTTTGTTGTGTGTGTATAGGGCAGGCCCCTACTTTCAAACATCCAACTTACAAATGACTCCTACTTGCAAACGGAAGGAGACAACAGGAAGTGAGATGAAATCTACCCCTAGGAAGGGAAATTCTCTCCTGTAAGAGTTAATATGGGAAAAACGTGGCTCCTCTCCACTGGTGCTTTACCACCAGTCCTTGTTTCACTAAAAACCCCAAATTTTCAAAAAACATTTGTCATTGGGACAGAAAGTGAGGTGAAACCTTCTGAAGAGGTGCACAGACAGAAAACCAAATGTCACAGGGTTGATAACCCTTCCCTATGTTTTCCAAAAAGCTTAAAAATAGATTTTTTGGCTGGAGCTACACTTTAAAAATGTACCAGTTCAAAATTACAAACAGATTCTACTTAATGCGGAGTTCCACACAAAAATGGAACTTCCGCTTTTTGGAACCCTCCCCCCCTCCGGTGTCACATTTGGCACCTTTCAGGGGGGAGGGGGGTGCAGATACCTGTCTAAGACAGGTATTTGCACCCACTTCCGGCATAGACTCCCATGGGAGTCTACGCCTCTTCCCGTCCCCACCGCGCTGTCTCCTGGGAAACACACAGCTCCCAGGAGAGAGCGGGGACCACTTGGGACACGCAGCGCGACTCGCGCATGCGCAGTAGGGAACCAGGAAGTGAAGCTGCAACGCTTCACTTCCTGATTCCTTCACCCAGGATGGCGGCGGCAGCTGCCGAGAACCGAGCGGGTTCTCGGCGTCGCCTGCCGACATCGCTGGACCCTGGGACAGGTAAGTGGCCATGTATTAAAAGTCAGCAGCTGCAGTATTTGTAGCTGCTGGCTTTTAATATTTTTTTTTTTGGCGGTGTGGGTGGACCCCCACTTTAACAACAAACCTACAGTCCCTGTCTTGTTTGCACCGCCTGTATACTGCTGTTCAGAGGGCCTGGGGCCCCACGCCTTTCCTTTTTTTAATTTGGGTGCGGGGTTCCCCTTAATATCCATACAAGACCCAAAGGGCCTGGTAATGGACTGATTTGTCTCACTGATTTTCATCCATATAACTGGGACCGGACATTACATTAAAGCCATAAGCAGTTTTAAATGACTTTTAATACTTTAAAAATGTCATTTTTTGCAGGGACTGTTCTAAGCACGGGAAACACATGCCACTTTACAGGCATACTATAGACACACCCCAGGTATGATATTTAAAGGAACATTTCACTTTTTTTTCCACTTTAAGCATCATTAAAATCACTACTTCCGAACAAAACGGCCGTTTTAAAACTTGTTTTTAGGACAATACCATGCAAATTAGCATTTAAAATTAGCACTTTTGATTTCAAACATTCGAGTCCCATAGACTTCAATGGGGTTCTAAAGTTTGTGCAAATTTTCGGTCCGTTCACAGGTTCTGGTGCGAACCGAACCAGGGGGGGGGTTCGGCTCATCCCTAGTCAAGAATTTGCACCTCATGAACTTCACAAATCTGGGAATTCACTTTGAACCCATGGTAGCAGTTAATCCAAAGCTTTTCCATAATTTATATCACTGGGTTATTCACACTGAATTTCATTTAGTACATGCCTGAATTTTTTTCACATGGATTTGAGAGTGAAAGGAACAATGCATACTTGCCAAAATGTGAGGTATGCCAATGTTGTGTCTTTTATTATCGCACATTTAGGACCCCAACATTGGCCCATGACAGGTGAGACCTTACCTGAATAAATTTATAAAATCCTTATTTTAGGATAGCAGCTTGTTTTATCTCAGGTGTTAAATAGTCCACAGCATTTAACCCATAGCTGACTTTGTTGTGATCTACAGTTCACCTGCTACAGCTGGGTTTTGCATCCCCATAGACTTATGCCCTGTACACACGGTCGAACATTGATCGGCATTCCGACAAAAAAATCCATGGATTTTTTCCGACGGATGTTGGCTCAAACTTGTCTTGCATACATATGGTCACACAAAGTTGTTGGAAAATCCGATCGTTCTGAACGCGGTGACGTAAAACACGTATGTCAGGACTATAAACGGGGCAGTAGCCAATAGCTTTCTTCTCTTAATTTATTCTGAGCATTCGTGGCACTTTGTGCGTCGTATTCGTGTACACACGATTGGAATTTCTGACAACGGATTTTGTTGTCGGAAAATTTTATAGCAAGTTCTCAAACTTTGTGTGTCGGAAATTCCGATGGAAAATATGTTATGGAGCCTACACACGGTCAGAATTTCTGACAACAAGGTCCTATCACACATTTTTCGTCGGAAAATTCGACGGTGTGTACAGGGCATTACAATATATACTGTAGAAATGCAAAATGTTTAAAGCACAAAAATCACATGGAGACTTGCGCTTACAGGTCTCTGTCACTCATTATTGTGTCTCTTCTGGCAGACACCTTAGATTTCCTCAGACGCAAAATGTTAGATTGGCAGATTGTAGCCAGAGGTAGTATGTTACATGTAGCAACTTTTTGATGTAGCCAGAGGTAAAAAAAATTGATGTAGTAGATCTTTTTCTGAAGCCAGTTTACCTGGCTTGTTTATGTTTATTTTAAGTCAGGTAAATATCAAATGTTGCACATAGGGATGTGCCAAAAATTCAGTATGAACCTAGGTTTGGACCAAATTTTGTCTGTTCTGGCTTTCAGATGAATGCCCAAACTTTAGCCTGTTTGGTCTCCTGTTCGGCAGGAACCATACATCATATATAGAAGCAACATTTCTACTGCTTTTATATATGACGGCTAATATAAAACAACAAATTTCCACGCTTAGGAGAAAAGAACTGCAGCCCCCCTAACAAAGAACATCACCTCAGTGAGGTTCAATGGACAAAGAAAATGTATTTCAGGGGAATTGGCGCTGTTCAAAAATGGTAAAAGATATATAAATAAAAAATAATAAATAATAAATAAAAAATAGAAGGTGAACCCTCTGTGTTATTAAATCTAAACAACTCTCAATAAAGTGAAAAGTGCTAAAAAGTAAATCTGAAATGTATAAAAAAAAAAAACATGAACATTTAATACCAGTGATAATCCCCACATCAGATAATAATATCAAGTGACGTGCTAAATAGCTAAAGGGGCTAATTTAATAAATAAAAAGTACCCCCATGTGAGTCCAAAGAAAACGCTTCAAGCAAGTGAATATCAAAAATTAATTTGTAAAAAATGTAATTCAAAAAAATTATTTTTAAAAAAATTAACACTAGATAGTATAAAAAATAGTGATAGAAAAGTACTACTATATGTGTATGTGTATATGACTATACACTGAACAAATATATAGTCTGTGAGTAATATCCATACATAAGATCAAAAAATATTAATAATAATGATTCTTCAGTGTTCCCTGCCTTCCTCCACAACTCCCACTTGTGCCCGCACTCACTGAAGCACCTACCCCCTGCAGTCGTAACAGGCGTGTTAGCTGAGATCCAGCAGCGGTGTCCCCTTATGGTGGATAGCCCTTCGAGTGGGTGCCGTAATCTTCCCATTCTCTACAGAAGTCTTTCTAGGAATCCCCAGTGGCAGACATCCACATAGATACAGGAAAGATGAGCCTCATAGTGTGAATCCATAAGTAAAAAGAATTTATTGCATAATTCATTAAAAATAAGGAGCTCCAATGCTCCGCTAACCAGCTATAACTGATTTCCGTATCATCGGCGTGGTAACGGCGTGCGTTCCACAGCCGCCTGGCAAAAACCAGAAGATCGGAAAGAATGGAAGTGACATTATGCGTACCACGTATGCCCAGCCTTGCACGTTTCGTCACACGGACGCTTTTTGAGGTGCAGCCATATTGGTACACCATACGTCTATAAATAGTACATGGAGGCTCCACAATACCCAATCAGAAGTGGACCAAGCAGTCACACCAGGAGGGCGGACGTAAAAAAGAGAGCTGAGTACACAACAAAGTGAAAAGGTTTTAACCCAAGCGCCATCTAGGGGAGTAATAGGAAAATGCCAGAAGCAGCGCCTCCATGTATGCAACATATTAAATAAACAATATAAATAGAGGAAAATAAAAACGAAAGGTTGCAATATATAATATTGTTAGCCACATAAAAATGAGTGGTTAAAAAATTAATACATCAATGCGTATATAAAAAATATTTAAATATAAATGCGTATGTAAATTAGAAGAACATAACCTATCTCTCTAAACCTGATGAGTATATGTTATATGATGCATATATATTTTCTAACAAGTATGTATATAAAAAATATATATACAGTATGTTGTATGAAAAATATAAAAACAATCCCAAAAAAGGGGGATGTATAAAGAGGCAGTAGTCAGGGGATAAGGCAAAACAGTAAAAACGTATGAAGTGTAAAAAGGAGAAAAAAGGAGGAAAAATGACATATTAAAAATTGGATAAAAAAACAGTTTAAATCAATCTCCACATTTAACCCTCTGGGTACAAAAGAATCTAAACAGTATATCCATCTGGTTTCATTTTAGGATATCAGATAGGACCCTAGGGAGAATCCTCACAAAAAAGCCCCGTTTCATTTACAGAAAAGTACCTACCCTCAGGAACCACCTGGTCCATAATGTGATTGATCCCCCTAAAACTATTAAGTTGTTTTCCAATATGAAAGGCTTCTACAGATGCCAGAAATGTCTAGCCTGTTGGGTTAGTAAAAAACAACCAAAGAAGAAAACCTTTTTTAAATCAAGGAATGGCAAGGAATATGAGATCAGAGAATTGGTCACCTGTAACACCACTCACGTAACTTATGTAATCGAATGTCCGTGCCGATTGCAATATGTGGGCAGAACCACCATACCCCTTTGTGTACGTATTAGGGAACATATTAATAATATTAGAAAGGGGTTCCCTAAACACAATCTTTCCAGACACTTTGATAAATGTCACAAAAGAGACCCATCTGGCTTGATTTTTTATGGCATTGATACTATTAAAGACCACTGGAGGGGGGGAAACAAGAAGAATTTGATATCCAAAAATTAAACCAGATGGATATATACCATTTAGATTCTTTAGTACCCAGTGGGTTAAATGTGGAGATTGATTTAAACAGTTTTTTATCCAATTATTAATATGTAATTTTTCCTCCTTTTTTCTCCTTTTTACACTTCATACGTTTTTACTATTTTGCCTTATCCCCTGACTACTGCCTCTTTATACATCCCCCTTTTTTGGGATTGTTTTTACATTTTTCATATATATATTTTTTATATACATACTTGTTAGAAAATATATATGCATCACATAACATATACTCATCAGGTTTAGAGAGAGGTTATGTTCTTCTAATTTATATACGCATTTATATTTAAATATTTTTTATATACGCACTGATGTATTAATTTTTTAACCACTCACTTTTATGTGGCTAACAATATTATATATTGCAACCTTTCGTTTTTATTTTCCTCTATTTATATTGTTTATTTAATATGTTGCATACATGGAGGTGCCGCTTCTGGCATTTTCCTATTATTCCCCTAGATGGCTGATTGGGTATTGTGGCGCCTCCATGTACTATTTATAGACGTATGGTGTACCAATATGGCCACGCCTCAGATGACGTCCGTGTGACGAAACGCGTAAGGAGGGGCATACGTGGTACGCAATACGTTACTTCCGTCCTTTCCGATCTTCCAGTTTTTGCCAGGCCGGCTGTGGAACGCACGCCGCTTCCACGCCGATGATACGGAAGTCGGTTATAGCTGGTTAGTGGAGCATTGGAGCTCCTTATTTTTAATGAATTCTTTTTACTTATGGATTCACGCTATGAGGCTCATCTTTCCTGTATCTATGTGGATGTCTGCCGCTGGGGATTCCTAGAAAGACTTCCATGGAGAGGGGGAAGATTACAGCACCCACCAGAAGGGCTAATCTCCATAAGGGGACACTGCTGCTGGATCTCAGCTAACACGCCTGTTACCCCTGCAGGGGGTTAGTCACTCCGGTGAGTGCGGGCACAAGTGGGAATGGCGGAGGAAGGCAGGGAACACTGAAGAATTATTATTATTAATATTTTTTGATCTTATGTATGGATATTACTCACAGACTATATATTTTTTTCAGTGTATAGTCATATACACATGCACATCTAGTTGGACTTTTCTATCACTATTTTTCATTCTATCTAGTGTTAATTTTATAAAAAATATATATTTTTTTATTATTCTTCTTATTATTATTATTTTTTACACATTCATTTTTGATTTTCACTTGCTTGAAGCGTTTTCTTTGAACTCACATGGGGGTACTTTTTATTTATTAAATTAGCCCCTTTAGCTATTTAGCACGTCACTTGATAATAATATCTGATGTGGGGATTATAACTGGTATTAAATGTCCATGTTTTTTATTTTTATACATTTCAAATTTACTTTTTACCACTTTGCACTTTATTGTGAGTTGTTTAGATTTAATAACACAGAGGGTTCACCTTCTATTTTTTATTTATTATTTTTTATTTGTATATCTTTTACCATTTTTGAACAGCGCCAATTCCCCTGAAATAGATTTTCTTTATATATGACAGCTGCTTGCTGTCCATTGTTCCTAAGGAAGCTGCAAGTGCTTGCACCAGCGGCATCCATAGGAACCATTGATGTAATGGGGAAACTCTTTTTAGCACAAGGGCAGGGATAACAGTGATGCAACTGGTCATATTTGGTCAATGATTTTATCACTTTCCCTGTCCTTTTCCTGATGAGAGCTCAGGGTGCTGTCATTCAGCTAGTATTACCATCAGGATGGATCATATTTGTTGAATGAAAGCCCCCTGCCCCCAGACCCCCATAAACCCTGGTTTGTGGGGAAGCATCCTCATCAGCATGGGAACATGGTACTTTGCCGAGGATTAAGGCTACCCCTGCATGTTGGGGGCATGTGGCCTGGTATGTTTTGGGAGGAGAGATGCATGCTTGTCTCCCCCCACACCTTTTCCAGGCTACATGCTTGGATTAAGGGTCTGTTATAGATTTTTGGGAGACCCACGCATTTATTTTGTTTCGTATTTTTGTCGAGCTACCCTCTTAAAAATGATACCAGACTGAATTTTAGTCAGGGGACTCTATTCAATTTTTTTCATTCTTGCTGTAGGATGTGTTACAGCAAAAATGTCATTTACAAAGAAAAAATGGTACAGTTTAAATTGCTGGCAAATTACTTTCATTGCCAACTTAAAAAAAAAAAAATCACACAGACCCATCTAAATTTCCCCAAAAATACATAGCAACCCCCTGGAGGGGTTTGTTTGCTGTTTATTTTTAAATAAACTAAGAAGCTGTCAATTACTTTTTTCTTTGTAAATGTCAGGACTGTTGCAGCACGTTCTGTGCATCACAAATATGCTCCCCTTCACAGGCAAGATTAGAACACCTCCAGGCATGTTATTTAAAAGAGAAGTATGGTTTTCTTTTTATTGTATAATCATACTTACCTTGGTGGATGCAGCATTGGTCCCTCTGTGCCTCTGCACTGAAAACCGAGCTATAGAACACCGCCGATCAACGGTTTTTAGAGCTTCCCGAGCAGATAGCTATAGACTGTCAGTCACAGCTCTCTGCTCATCTCCCTCTCCGCTCATTGGAGCGCTGAGCTGGGGAGGGTGCGGAGCAGCCATCTCAGGCTCCTAGCAGCTCACTGAGAGGCTGAGATGGGTATCAGTCAGGAACCTGGTGGATCCAGACTCCGTGGTCGGGATTACGCGGTGCCTGGACTGATCTCTGTGAGGTCAGCGGAGAGTGGACTTCAGTCTGCTCTCTGCTGAAAACTGGTCACAGGAGTGCAAAATTGATTGCACTTCTGTGATCCATAGGAGAAGCCCAGCCAAACAAGCTTTGCTTGGAATTCTCCTTTAAAGTTATTGGACACTTTTACTGTAACACTTCAAGCATATAAAAATCCTCCTCCTCCTGGACAAATGGATTTTTTTAAAGATTTTTGCAATGGTACATATTCACTAGGGCATGCTGTTTTTGACATCCCTTTGACTATTAGCCCAGAAAATGTGTCAGACATTCGTTTGACATAATAATTTCCCATTCATTTCTATGGCACTCAGGTTTGGCATCTGAACATCTTTGAAGTGTGCAGGAGTCAGACCCTGCTTGAAAAGAACCCACGGCAGTTCGGCTCATGCATACAACTATTTCATATTGAGCTGTTTGCACCTAGAAGGTAATAGGTGCAAGTCTGGTAGGGTTTCAGATAGTTGGCTTGCTGCTATGCTGTGTAAATCTAAAAACAGGATCTTAGGTCACACACACAGCTGAATGTGTCAGTTAATTAACCCAAGGGCAACATGTATAAGTCAAGAAGAGGGCTGCATTCTTAGGGACAAGGAAGACACATTACAGCCATGACATATTTGTCAGGCACAAAACCAATTCTATTATACTATTCCACATATAGCCATGGGTAACCCGTGTACAAAGGCACCTTTGTTATACCCTTTCCAGGATGTACAAAATGCCCAAAACTTGTGCACAGTGGGAAAAACCTCTGGAGTGAAATAGCTACAGTCCAGCCCGAATTAGAACCATGACTCCCTCCATAAATACAGTGGAGTAAGCGAGCACTGTAAGGAGATGGCCTTTTCCAGGGGCATAACTAGAAATCACAGGGTCCCATAGCAAAATGTTGTATGCCCCCCCTGCAAACAGCCCCCCCCCCCACAAAAAATGGCAGGGCTTAAATTAAATAGTGGGTGTGGCTTAAAGAGCGTGGCTCAAATGGGGTGTGGTTAGAGTCCGAGATGAATGAGGGATGGAGGAAGGAAGGAAAGAAAGAAGGGATGGAGGGACAACAGGCCCAGATCTTACACCACAATAGCAATATGTGTATTCCAGAAAGTTTAACAATCAACAGATAAAGATACTTCAAACACCTGGTGTTGGCACTTCAATCACCCTCACCTGTGCCCAATGCAGCGTGACCAGTGCCCAATGTGGCCTGTGTGTTCCCAATGCAGCGTGGCCTGCCCGTGCCCAATACAGCCTCACCTGTGCCCAATACTGCCTCACCTGTGCCCACTTGTGCCCAATACAGCGTGGCCTGTGCCCAATGCAGCCTCACCTGTGCCCAATGCAGTGTGGCTTGTGCCCAATGCAGCGTGTCCAGTGCCCAATGCAGTGTGTTCAGTGCCCAATGCAGCGTGCCCAGTGCAGCATGACCTGCGCCTAATGCAGTGTGACCTGCCTGTTCCCAATACAGCCTGTCCAGTGCCCAATGCAGCCTTACCTGTGCCCAATGTGGCCTGCCCGTGCCCAATACAGCCTCACCTGTGCCCAATGCAGCATGACCTGTGCCCAATGCAGCGTGACCTGCCTGTGCCCAATGCAGCGTGACCTGCCTGTGCCCAATCCAGCCTCACCTGTGCCCAATGTGGCCTGCCTGTGCCCAATACTGCCTCACCTATGCCCACCTGTGCCCAATGCAGCCTCACCTGTGCCCAATACTGCCTCACCTGTGCCCAATGCAACCTCACCTGTGCCCAATGCAGTGTGACCCATGCCCAATACAGCCTCACCTGTGCCCACCTGTGCCCAATGCAGCCTCACCTGTACCCAATACAGCCTCACCTGTGCCCAATGCAGCCTCACCTGTGCCCAATGCAGCGTGACCCATGCCCAATACAGCCTCACCTGTGCCCATCTGAGCCCAATGCAGCCTCACCTGTGCCCAATAATGCCTCACCAGTGCCCAATACAGCCTCACCTGTGCTCAATGCAGCATGACCCATGCCCAATACAGCCACACCTGTGCCCAATGTAGCCTCTCCTGTGCCCACCTGTGCTCAATGCAGCTTCACCTGTGCCCAATACTGCCTCACCTGTGCCCAATACTGCCTCACCTGTGCCCACCTGTGCCCAATGCAGCATTACCCTGCACAATTTAGCCTCACCTGTGCAGAGGAACAGGTGAGCCAGTGGCGGAACTACCGGGAAGGATGAGGAATGCATACTGCAGCCCTCAAATGGCTGTTGGCGAGTGTGGGGCTGCCTCAGAGTGGGGGGGGCGAGCACCGCCCGCACGGTCCCCCAGCCAGGGGAAGTGAGAACAGGAAGAGGCAAGCTGTCCATATGAGCAGAGAGCTGTAAGAGCTTTTATTTGAATTTCCTGTGTTCCCGGGGCTCACGTCACATAGCCCCACCTCTTGGCCCGGCGCCTTTGATGAGCCCCCCACAAAAAAATGGCGGGGCTTAAATTAAATAGTCGGCATGGCTTAAAGAGCGTGGCTCAAAGGGGGTGTGGTTGGAGTCCAAGATGAATGAGAGATGGAGGAAGACAGGAAGGAAGGAAAGAAAGAAGGAAAGAAAGAAGGGATGGAGGGACAACAGGCCCAGATCCTACACCACAATAGCAAAATGTGTATTCCAGAAAGTCTAACAATCAACAGATAAAGATACTCCAAACACCTGGTGTTGGCGCGTCGATCACCCTCACCTGTGTCCAATGCAGCGTGACCAGTGCCCAATGTGGCCTGTGTGTTCCCAATGCAGCATGGCCTGCCCGTGCCCAATACAGCCTCACCTGTGCCCAATACTGCCTCACCTGTGCCCATTTGTGCCCAATGCAGTGTAGCCTGTGCCCAATTCAGCCTCACCTGTGCCCAATGCAGTGCGGCCTGTGCCCAATGCAGCGTGTCCAGTGCCCAATGCAGATGTCTAGTGCCCAATGCAGCTTGACCTGTGCCCAATGCAGTGTGACCTGCCTGCACCCAATGCAGCCTGTCCAGTGTCCAGTGCAGCCTCACCTATGACCAATGCAGCCTCACCTGTGCCAAATGTGGCCTGCCCGTGCCCAATACAGCCCCACCTGTGCCCAATGCAGCATGACCTGTGCCCAATGCAGTGTGACCTGCCTGTGCCCAATGCCGCATGACCTGCCTGTGCCCAATGCAGCCTCACCTGTGCCCAATGTGGCCCACCTGTGCCCAATGCAGCGTGACCCGTGCCCAATATAGCCTCACCTGTGCCCACCTGTGCCCAATGCAGCCTCACCTGTGCCCAATACTGCCTCACCTGTGCCCACCTGTGCCCAATGCCTACTCACCTGTGCCCAATACTGCCTCACCTGTGCCCAATGCATCCTCACCTGTGCCTAATGCAGCGTGACCCATGCCCAATACAGCCTCACCTGTGCCCAATGTAGCCTCACCTATGCCCACCTGTGCCTAATGCAGCCTCACCTGTGCCCAATACTGCCTCACCTGTTCCCAATGCAGCCTCACCTGTGCCCAACGCAGCCTCACCTGTGCCCAATACTGCCTCACCTGTGCCCAATGCAGCATTACCCGTGCACAATGCAGCCTCACCTGTGCAGAGGAAGAGGCGAGCCAGTGGCGGAACTCCCGGGGAGGATGAAGAATGCATACTGCAGACCTCGAATGGCTGTTGGCGAGCGAGGGGCTGCCTCAGAGTTGGGGGCAGTAGTTCCACCACTGGCCTTTTCATTTAAAAGATAGGGGGTTCTATGTACTAAAACAATACCTGGGAACCCTCACAAAAAAATCAAAACGTCTTGATACTACAATATATTAATATTGTTTGTGGTTTCAAAATAGTGAATGAAGTTTCTGGCTGTGGATCATCTATTTACATTGTAGCTATAAAAGAATATAAATATTCCCGTGCTACCAGAAGAAAAAATGTTAGGGCTAACTGCTGCAAACACCAAAATGGTCAATCCATAGCCACAACAATATAGCAGAGATATACAAAGTGAATGGTTCTGCGCTGTTAGTGATAGGTACAACAACAGGTAATAATAATAATAATATAATCAAATACAATATGACGATAATAATATCATAGAAACAAACAGAAATATATTGAATATAAACAGTTGATAAAGTGATAAGTGCCTAAAGTGACAAAAGAATCGTAATGAAGTCCAAACTGTATATTGCTAATATAACAATTGTCCTGGATCGATAAATAAATAATAGGAAGGGGAGTGACTAAAGTGCTAAATTCCCTCTAACATTCTGTGCAAAATATGAAATCAGTAAATAAAGTGACTTTTCCTCTTCAGTGCAATAACACCTCAGTGCAGGGTGGCCCCTCACCTTACAGCTATAAGGTAACAGCGTATGCAGATAACAGTAGGGGTCCTGGATAGTGTAGTAGATCACAATGAAATTCTTATGGATAGCGTAAAGCGGAAATCATCTAGGGGGCCTTTTTTTCCTGATGGATAGTTCTCACTGTAGTAGTGTATAAACAAGGAACTTCCTTGGTGCAAATGAGCAGCATGGATGTCCCCCCAGGCTTGTCTGTATGGTATATGAAGGAAAAAGGGGGTTCAGATAGTGTAGTATGTAAAAACTAAATAATGCTTTATTTGTAAAACAGCTGTGGTACTTGCATAACAAAGCAATAGCAAGAGCTATTCACCACGAGCAGCGAGCTTGCACGCTGACGTCACTTCAGATGCCTGTCTGTCCCAACGCATAGCGTCACATCCACGTGACTTCATCAGGGGAAAATACGGGCACTAGAAGTGTCTTTAAATAGGCTAGATGTTGAACTAATCGGGTGGCCATTTTCTTGTAGTTCGATAGTCAGGAAGTGATACAGCAGCCATGTTCTAATGGATTTCCATAGAGACCTATTATCTTATCTATTTAATCTTTCACTTCATGTCTTTAATACTAGAGTAATATCCCTTTTAAAGCTTTACTCACCCTTGTCTATTCTCCCACCACCTCTAATATTGCATATCTCCTCACTATTTCAGCATTATTGCTGCTGATTCCATTGTATGTATTGTGTTTCTGACATCATTTCTGGTGTCCCCATATCCCATTTGCCTTTGTCTGGTCTCCATTTTTTTCTTAGGGTTGTCTTTGGATATTGCCTTATGTGCCATGTGTGCATCTATGCCATCCTAGTGGTCTTTTGGTCTAGACCACTACTTTGTTTTTTTTAGCTATGGTTTTTAATTTCTAATTTTTAACTTTCTCCAAGACTCGTTAGTTAGCTGCTTTGCCACTAGGTCACTTAGAAAATGGCTGCGATTGTTGACTACATGAAAATGGCCACGATAATAGGTCTCTATGGGAATCCATTAGAACATGGCCGCTGTATCACTTCCTGACTATTGAACTACAAGAAAATGGCCTCCTGATTAGTTCAACATCTAGCCTATTTAAGGACACTTCTAATGCCAGTCTTTACCCCCTAATGAAGTCATGTGGACGTGACGCTATGCGTTGGGACAGACAGGCACCAGAAGTGATGTCAGCGTGCAAGCTTGCTGCTCGTAGTGAATAGCTCTTTCTATTGCTTTGTTAATTGAGTACCACAGCTGTTTTATAAATAAAGCATTATCTAGTTTTTACATACTACACTATCTGGAACCCCTTTTTTCCTTCATATACCGTATGGACAAGCCTGGGAGGGACATCCATGCTGCTCATTGGCACCAAGGAAGTTCTGTTTTTATACACTGTCGTAGCAAGAACTATCCATCAGGAGAAATAGGCCCCCTAGATGGTTTCCGCTATCCATAAGAAGTTCACAGCGTGATCTACTACACTATCCAGGACCCCTACTGATATCTGCATACGCTGTTACCTTACAGCTGTAGGGGGGGGGGCACCCTGCACTGAGCTGTTATTGCACTGTAAAGGAAAAGTCACTTTATTTACTGTTTTCCTATTTTGCACAGAATGTTAGAGGGAATTGAGCACTTTATTCACTCCCCTTCCTATTACTTTTTTATTTATCCAGGACAATTGTTATATTTATCAATATACAGTTTGAACTTCATTATGATTCTTTTGTCTCTTTAGGCACTTAGCACTTTATATCAATGGTTTATATTCAATATATTTCTGTTTGTTTCTATGATATTATTATCGTCATATTGTATTTGTTTATATTATTATTCTTATAACTGTTGCACCTATCACTAACAGCACGGCACCATTCACTTTGTATACATTGTAGCTAGCCATCGATTTTATGCTGGATTTTTGCTCACCATTGCTGTGTACACTGGATCCTGTATTATATCCCTCCTGGACAGTGGTGTGATAGATCAACATCTTGGCACACAAGCTTTTGCTTGAGACTATCGCTGGAGGTATACACTGCCCAATGCAATTACCAGGGACTTTCAGTAGTGCATAATTACTTAGCCAAATCTTAATTCGTTTTTATTTGATTGCTTTGGAACCAATGCTGTGCAATTAGTGTTATTTACTACATATAGAACTAACTTGGAGGGACCAGCAACGGCAGCACCAATGATTGTGATTTTTAAATCATAACGCAGACATATTTAAGCCACTGCAATCTTGATTTGTTCAACATTGATAGCTTTTTAAAATGTTTTTACCTTATTTTTAAGATCTATCCTACTTTTTTGCAAATAAAAACTGATCCTAGGCAGGGTGTTGGTATTTATTTGTGGAACCTATGTACATCGCCTTGCTGAACCTTTACACTAGCCACAGTCTACCTAGAGAAGCATCTAGTTAGCATAATATTTGCAAGATATGACAACAAATGAAAAAAAATTGATTGGACTTGATTAGGAAAGCCACACACCTGTCTATATAAGACCTTACAGCTCACAGTGCATGTCAGAGCAAATGAGAATCATGAGGTCAAAGGAACTGTCTGAAGAGCTCAGAGACAGAATTGTGGCAAGGCACAGATCTGGCCAAGGTTACAAAAAATTCTACTGCACTTAAGGTTCCTAAGAGCACAGAACCCTTCCTAGAGCTGGCCATCCGGCCAAACTGAGCTACAGGGGGAGAAGAGCCTTGGTGAGAGAGGTAAAGAAGAACCCAAAGATCACTGTAGCTGAGCTCTAGAGATGCAGTCGGGAGATGGGAGAAAGTTGTAGAAAGTCAATCATCACTGCAGCCCTCCACCAGTCGGGGCTTTATGGCAGAGTGGCCAACAGAAGCCTCTCCTCAGTGCAAGACACATGAAAGCCTGCATGGAGTTTGCTAAAAAAATACCTGAAGGACTCCAAGATGGTGAGAAATAAGATTCTCTGGTCTGATGAGACCAAGATAGAACTTTTTGGCCTTAATTCTAGCGGTATGTGTGGAGAAAACCAGGCACTGCTCAACACCTGTCCAATACTGTCCCAACAGTGAAGCATGGTGGTGGCAGCATCATGCTGTGAGGGTGTTTTTCAGCTGCAGGGACAGGACGACTGGTTGCAATTGAGGGAAAGATGAATGCGGCCAAGTACAGGGATATCCTGGACGAAAACCTTCTCCAGAGTGCTCAGGACCTCAGACTGGGCCGAAGGTTTACCTTCCAACAAGACAATGATCCTAAGCACACAGCTAAAATAATGAAAGAGTGGCATCACAACAACTCTGTGACTGTTCTTGAATGGCCCAGCCAGAGCCCTGACTTAAACCCAATTGAGCATCTCTGGAGAGAACTAGAAATGACTGTCCATCAACGTTTACCATCCAACCTAGCAGAACTGGAGAGGATCTGCAAGGAGGAATGGCAGAGGATCCCCAAATCCAGGTGTAAAAAACTTGTTGCATGTTTCCCAAAAATACTCATGGCTGTATTAGATCAAAAGGACCATGTCATATTTCAGTTTTTTTTTGTAATAAATCTGCAAAAATGTCAACAATTCTGTGTTTTTCTGTCAATATGGGGTGCTGTGTGTACATTAATGAGGAAAAAAATGAACTTAAATGCAATATAACAAAGAGTAAAAAATTTAAGGGGGTCTGAATACTTTCCGTCCCCACTGTACATTAGCTCAGTGGAAGTGATTTCCCCATTCACACGGAATGTGTTTTTTTTTTTTTGTTTTTTTTTTTCATTCAACCCATGTAAGACCTGCCTTAGGGAGATTCACCCTCTCTATTTGTCATATCTACTGTTACCACCAAGAGTGAAAGTGAAAGAAAATCTCACATTTTTGGTTGTCACTAGAACAGGATTAGAGAAGGTATCTTCCAATTGGGACAGTAGTTCTGGCAACCCTGGTGACAAATAGGGATTCCGTCACTTTGAAGGGATTTCCTCACACTTCCTTGTTTATGAAAAAAGTTGTCATATTTCACATACTGAAAGTCTTACTTGCATATGTTTTTTGTTTATTCTGTGCCTATACAATGTTTGTATGGACTTAATTTATTAAGATATCAATAATTTATGTATTTTAATGCTTGGTTTCTAAGGAAGAGCAGGTAATGTTCACATGTATTCTTTATAAATCGTTATATTTTGCAGAGCAATGCAGAAGAACCAGTGAATGTCAGTCTGTCTGTCTATTTATCTATATATCTCCATATCTGTCTCTAAAGTTTTACATTTTGTGTGGATGTCCAATGCTAAATTATATAACAGAATGGAATTGTTTTTTATTTCTTTAATATATTCTAGGTATATTTTCCTTTAAAATTATATAATAAAAATGGAAGTAAATAGCAGCCAACACACCTATAGACCTAAGTATTAAAAAGAAATATACAAAAAAGTGTAGCGCTATAAACTTAGAAAATCAAGTGTATAACATACAATTAAGTGTTAACATAAAAACTATGATGTACTCTATATAGTACAAATACAGTGTACATACTATGAACAAAAGTGAAAAAACCACAATGCAATATTAGTATGAGCTAAATGTAATACACTGTGTGTAGTACATATATGGTATACAGATAATGTAAACAGAAATTTAAAAATAGAAAAACAGTAAAGTCCAAAAAGTTCAGATGGAGTTGACACCACCCAGAACCCATATATCAAAAGTCCACCAATATTATTGAAAATGATAAGAAAAAGTGAGAAAGCCACCACCCAGGGTCTTAGGGGGCTTACCAAAGGCAAACGCCTAGAAAAGACCTATGTCAACCAAGTCACGAAGGCTGAGGGATCAACTGGATCAAATAGGTAAGTAGAGGTTTGGAGGTAACAAAAGTGAGCAGAAAAGCTGATGGTGGTTCAGGAGCCGTCACCGAAGGCAGGAGCGGCCACCGAAGACATCGAGAGGCTTACCAGAGGTTGTTGACTTGAGAGGACGTACGTCATTCAAGTCAAAAAGGCTTAACCGCTTCATATCCGCGCTATTGCTAAATGACGGCAACAGCGTGGATCTGCATTGCCGGGACGTCGTCCCATGCACGAGCAGCCTGCACGCCCCCTGCAGGGCGCGCGCACGCTCGGTGATCAGCGAGTCTATGAGACTTGCCTGATCACAGATCAGAGTAAGGGGTCGGTCCAGACCCCTTACCACATGATCAGCTGTCAGCCAATGACAGCTGATCATGTGATCCTCGGGTTCTGGGTGGTGTCAATTCCATCTGAACTTTTTGGACTTTACTGTTTTTCTATTTTTAAATTTCTGTTTACATTATCTGTATACCATATACTGTATGTACTACACACAGTGTATTATATTTAGCTCATACTAATATTGCATTGTGGTTTTTTTCACTTTTGTTCATAGTATGTACACTGTATTTGTACTACATAGAGTACATCATAGTTTTTATGTTAACACTTAATTGTATGTTATCTACTTCAGTTGTGTTTAAAACACTATTCACTTAATCCTTTAAAATTATAGCCAGACCTTTACCCAGGTATGCAGCATTGGTGGCAAAGCCTGCCATCCTTAGAGGGACATTAAAAGGAGGAGTGGCAAAGACCCCCATCCCCCTTGAAAGACACCTTGCCCCAAACAGCAAGTATTGTTTCAGCTAGATACATATATATATAATCTGTCCAAATCTGTGTTAGTAAGCACTTCTCCTTTGCAGAGATAATCCATCCACCTCACAGGTGTGGCATATCAAGATGCTGATTAGACAGCATGATTATTGCACGAGTGTGCCTTAGGCTGGCCACAATAAAAGGCCACTCTAAAATGGGCAGTTTTACTGTATTGGGGGGTCCGGGGGGTCCGGGGGGTCCGGGGGGTCCAAAAACCAGTCAGTATCCAGTGTGACCACCATTTTCCTCACGCAGTGCAGCACATCTCCTTTGCATAGAGTTGATCAGGTTGTTGATTGTGGCCTGTGGAATGTTGGTCTATTCCTCTTCAATGGCTGTGCGAAGTTGCTGGATATTGTCAGGAACTGGAACACGCTGTCATATACGCCAATCCAGAGCATCCCAAACAGGCTCAATGGGTGACATGTCCGGTGAGTATGCTGGCCATGCAAGAACTGGGATGTTTTCAGCTTCCAGGAATTGTGTACAGATCCTTGCAACACGGGGCCATGCATTATCATGCTGCAACATGAGGTGATGGTCGTAGATGAATGGCACAACAATGGGCTTCAGGATCTCATCACGGTATCTCTGTGCAATCAAAATGCCATCAATAAAATGCAATTGTGTTCATTGTCCATAGCATATGCCTGCCCATATCCATAACCCCACCGCTACCATGGGCCACTCAATCCACAATGTTGACATCAGCAAACCGCTCACCCACACGATGCCATACACTCTGTCTGCCATCTGCCCTGTACAGTGAAGACCGGGATTCATCCGTGAAGAGAACACCTCTCCAAAGTGCCAGACGCCATCGAATGTGAGCATTTGCCCACTTAAGTCAGTTACGACAATGAACTGCAGTCAGGTCGAGACCCCGATGAGGACGAAAAGCATGAGCTTCCCTGAGATGGTTTCTGACAGTTTTTGCAGAAATTCTTTGGTTATGCAAACTGATTGTTGCAGCAGCTGTCCAGGTGGCTGGTCTCAGACGATCTTGGAGGTGAAGATGCTGGATGTGAAGGTCCTGGGCTGGTGTGGTTACACGTTGTCTGCGGTTGTGAGGCCGGTTAGATGTACTACCAAATTCTCTGAAACGCCTTTGGAGATGGCTTATGGTGGAGAAATGAACATACAATTCAAGGACAACAGCTCTGGTGGACATTCCTGCAGCCAGCATGCCAGTTGCATGCTTCCTCAAAACTTACGACATCTGTGGCATTGTTCTGTGTGATAAAACTGCATATTTTAGAGTGACCTTTTATTGTGGCCAGCCTAAGGAACACCTGTATAATAATCATGTTGTCTAATCGGCATCTTGATATGCCACACCTGTGAGGTGGATGGATTATCTCGGCAAAGGAGAAGTGCTCACTAACACAGATTTAGAGAGATTTGTAAACAATATTTGAGAGAAATAAGCCCTTTGTGTACATAGAAAAAGCCGTAGATCTTTAAGTTCAGCTCATGATAAATAGGGGCAAACACAAAAGTTGATCAACTAAATATCGCATGCAATGTACTTTAGTGAATGGAACCCAATGTTAGGTTAATTAAATTCAATAGTGACTAATCTGAAAATAGATGCACCAGACAGAGTTGCTGATCACTTGAAATACCAGTTACATGATCTGTTAAAATCATTTGACAAACTCTACCCTAATCATGGAGTGTGTTTTTCTCTGTCAATGAAAAAAAAGTTATGAAATTGTATGTCAAAGGAGGTCAAATTGAAAGCACAACGCAAGGCAAACCATGCAAGAGATATGTTTAATTTAACAGATATTCCTTGCAGCAAACACAGTTGATCAAAACATACTGTAAATCTATAATGCTAAAAGATTTACAAATGTTTGGTGTGTAACATCACCCCAAAGGCACAATTACATTAGCTTCCACAAATAGTTTGAACACATTTATTACTGTGTTGTCTCTTGCCTTTACTCAACTGTGGGTACATATATTTTTGCACCTCTAGTAAACTGGTTTCACAAGAGGCGCTTATCCATCAGCCTGATAGTAAATTAGCCCTAATATCTGGGATTCATTAAAACAAGGCACATTGGAGACACTATTGTGTTACTAAAAGCACATCCAGAAAGTTAAAATCCACATAAATACCTGGGGGCTTGCAGTAGTTTGAGTACGTACATACTTGTCTGCTTATTAATCGGGATGAGAGTAAGGTGCAGGCCGAAATTTGGCTACAGTTGTTATAAGTAAAGGGTCAGTGTCTTCCATGTGATATAATCGACCATAAATGGATATGATCATATAGAGGAAGAGGTCTCTCAAAAGACAACATAGGCCATATATGGACATGACCATCTAGAGTTCTCTACAACTATGGCCTTCTCCAGCCTAAACAGTTTATTAATCCTGCATCTTTTGTGGCAAATGTCAATTTTATTTACCTTTTTATACTTTCTTATATACTGTATACATATTATTTTGTCTAAAGGTACTTTTACCTGCTTACTTAAATGCTTACTAAATGCCACAAAACTTGCTGTATGGTGGTTTACAATCTATTTGGGGAATGCATCTTAATATGCATGACAAACGTTTTCCACCAAGTTTCCTTTTGTTACATTAGTTGCAAAATTTGCTTAAAAAATAAATCTATTTTTTCTTTCTTTTCTTTTATCTTGTTTTCTCTTTGGGGATTCCTACTTTTTTTCTGTTAAAAATAATGTACATTATGAGATTAGTGAGAGGCTGTATCTGGCACATGTTAAAAGAACACCAAGAACACCTTTCATTTTGCATTCCGTATTTATTTAAATTAAACCCACAGCAGTAAAATCAGTCTGTATATGCAGTAAAGCATGCTTGTTATACTCACTGTGGAACCTAAGGGGTTAATCCTTCAAATTGTGTAAAAAGGCTGTTTGATCCTATGTGATCCTCCTCTTTATCCACAGTCCCAAATCCATCTCCTGATCGTACAGAGCCTTGGGGACACTCTGCACATGCTCAGTTTGGTGTGTATTGCTAGAGAGTTTTTTTCTTAGTAAGGTCAGCACAGGGCCAATCAGCCCTGTCCAGACACAGAGTCAGGAGTCAAGCAGGCTCATAGGACACTGATAGAAGTCACGTTCTATGTACTGTATGAGACCAGATATAGTGAATGCAGGGTCCTGAGTTTGGTAACACTGTCATTTTGCTAGAATCTCTTAATTTTCACCAAAAGTTTTGAGGAAGTGAAAACTTTAAATTTTTTTGATCCCAATATGCCACATTAGGGATGGAAAACAACTGTTCTGAGTTGCAAATGTATCAAAAAGTAACATGTAGATGTGGTTGTGCTTTTCCAGTATATTTGTAACACAAAGACCCATGATGTTATAAATTGTAATTTTGTTGTTAATTCATTGTGGTATATCTGAAATATGGCATACATTTAGGAAAATGGTGGTAGTGGTCTTAACAATTTTTGAAAAAGGATAGGACACCTAGGTGCTTACTGTTATTCCCATAATCATTGCTGTTTTGGTTTAATAATATGCAATTTTTGGATTACAATGCAGTGATTTCTACAATGACTGTAGCTAACTACAGAATAACATAGCACAAGCTTGCTGTACAACCACACCCTCTTTTGAAATCAGCAATTATGTACATGGTACCTTTTACTCCGATGCTATGATATACTTGAGAAACTGGTTTTACACACTCAAGGAAAAACTATTACATCTTTCAGGCTTCCTGATCATAAACAGAGGAAGAAGTCATGTACAAACTTGCTTTTTTTCACACTGCTCACTTTGTAATCTCTTAAACACCATAAAATAATATGCACTAATGGTTAAATGAAGGGGGTATAAGGTTTAGTGCTTGACCAGTCCACAGGTAGCTAGCAGCTAATGAGCTCCAAGCAGGTAATATATATATATATATATATATATATATATATATATATATATATATATATATATATATATATATATATATATATATATATATACGTGTGTGTGTGTGTGTGTGTATGTTTCAAAATATCGTGGTATGTTCCAAGAAAAATGTAGGCTTTTCTAAACAATTTGTAAATAACTATTAATTATATTAATTATATAAAAAATCATTAATACAATACTATATCCATTTGACTCTGTTAGGCTATGCTAACATGTCCCTTTTACTTTGTGTTCTGTTTTGTCTAAAAAGTAGAATACAGGAAGTACACATCTGATCACAGATCAATGATTATAGGGTTTAGGCACTGTATGAGCACCTGTGTATGTGAGCCATTATTGTTGAATATGCAAGTATTTTTTTATTAATTTCCCAAACAGAAAGTGGAATTTTAAAATCTGTAATGGACATATACCCAATATATACCCAATACCTAATCATTTGCAATGTTTTTTTCCTTTCACAAGATTTGGTACATGTACTGAGCACAGTTTTGCCCAATATAGTAAAAAGAGCAGGCATTTCTTTCCTGTAAGCTTGTTTTTTTTTGGGTGGCTGTTTCTAGCGATGAGCCAAACACAACTGAACTTGGTTCAAGTAGGGTTCAGTGAACATAACTAAAAGGTTCCCTCTAAATTTCATACGTTTTTTTACGCCCGATTTGTCAGAAAAAGGCTGGTGTTTGCACTTGAATCATCACAACACCATGGTTAATATGATGTCAGGATGATTGAAGCGCATTATTTTTATTATCATATTGTAATATAAAATTAAATAGTTCAACTCACCATAATGCAGAATCTGCCACGAGATGCAGCTTGTCACTTGCCACTTGATGCAGCTTGCCACGGTGTCTATTACCAGATTGCCCACTTTCCACATCGCCTGCCACCAGATGCAGATTGCCACAGCCACATGCCACCCGATGCAGATTGCTACATGCCACCCGATGCAGATTGCCACAGTCACATGCCACCAGATGCAGATTGCCACAGTCACATACCACCAGATGCAGATTGCCACAGTCACATGCCACCAGATGCAGATTGCCACAGTCACATGCCACCAGATGCAGATTGCCGCATGCCACCAGATGCAGATTGCCACCAGATGCAGATTGCCACAGTCACTTGCCACATGCCACCAGATGCAGATTGCCACATGCCACCCGATGGAGATTGCCACATGCCACCAGATGCAGATTGCCACAGTCACTTGCCACATGCCACCGGATGCAGATTGCCACATGCCACCGGATTGCCACATGCCACCAGATGCAGATTGCCACATGCCACCAGATGGAGATTGCCACATGCCACCAGATGCAGATTGCCACAGTCACTTGCCACATGACACCAGATGCAAATTGCCACAGTCACATGCCAACAAATGCAGATTGCCACAGTCACCTGCCAACAGATGCAGATTGCCACAGTCACATGCCACCAAATGCAGATTGCCACATGCCACAGTCACATGCCACCAGATGCAGATTGCCATATGCCACCAGATGCAGAATGCCACCAGATGAAGATTGCCACATGCCACAGTCACATTCCACCAGATGCAGATTTCCACAGCCACCAGATGCAGATTGCACATGCCACTGCCTCCTGCCTCCTAGACGCAAATTGTCACTAAGCACAGAGGCAGTGGAGTGGAGTGCTGGGTTCCGCCTGAGAGAAAACAGCGGTGATGTGGGGCGGGCGGTGAGAGATGATGTCATCTCTCTGCTCCCCGCTTCACCTCCAACAGTATACTGGCCGGGCTGTGTGGGCAGAACAGCGATGATGCGGGCGGGCAGTGGGAGATGATGTCATCTCTCTGCTCGCCTGCTTCACCACCAACAGTATACCGACTGGGCTGTGTGGGCAGAAGTGCGGTGTTGGCAGTGATCTCTCTGCTTACCCGCCGCATCTCAGATTGTGCAGACTTCGTGGCCCGCCTGTAAACCGGTAGTGGGCCCGGGAGTTGGAGACCCCTGCTCTAGGTGATATCATTGCCAAATATGGACATTATCATATTTGATTAGGAACATAACAGGGGCACTGTGATTGATGTATATCTATGCCACTGGATCACATGATTAATGGTAGATGTACATAATGGGACTTCTTTTTTTTTAAGAATTTTTCTTTGTCAATGATTAGGTGTACTACTTACCCCTTACTCATTCACATGAGAGGGTGATATTTGGAAATCCCCTTATTGTTAAATGGCCTTCCAGGTTCCAATAAGCCCACAGACCCCCGAAACAACTGGGCCAATTTTTGTGGGAAAGAAGCTCTTGTCCTAATCAACATGGGGACAAGGTGCTTTGACAGGGGGTTCCCATCCCTTTAAAATCCATATTAGACTTGAAGGGTCTGGTATAGAATATAGGGGACCTAACACCCCTATATTTTGCATGGAATCACCCTTTAAATTTATACCAGACCTGAAGGGTATAAATTTGGGGGGACCCCATTCTTTTTTTGGCTTTGCACACAAGGCCAGGGATATCTGGTCATGTAAGTGGATAGGGCCAGTGACAGGTTGGTAATAACTTGGCGGTCCCTGCACCTGCCAACATCCTTAACCACAGGAAGCTGTCAACAGTACCCACTGTGCCTGCAACCCTTTTTCTCTTCTTACCTAATGTGCTTGTAGTCCTCTTCTCTCACCACCCCCCATGCCCGCAGCACCCTTTTTCCCACCACCAGCCACAGTGCACCTGCTTTCTCTCCTACACATCCTTCTCTCGGCATGCCCACGACAACTGTAGCCCACTTTTCTCAGCACCTATTGTGCTTGCTATCCCCATTGTCTCAGCACCTATTGGAGCTGTAGCCCCCCTCCCTCAGCACTCATTGTGCCTGCACCCCCTTTCTTAACACTCACTACCTTTGAAACCTACCTTCTTTTAACAGCTGTCTGCAGCCCCGTTTTCCGTCACCCTCACACCAGTGCCACCTTATCTCTCTCTAGGGTTGCCACCTCATCCCTTTAAACCGGAATGCATATTAATTACACAAGTTCTGAGGCAAATTTAATGCACATAAGGCACTAAGTGAGTTTAATTACCACCTTAATCAGCTACAGAACATGTGTTCTTGATATGTGTTTGGGTTTAAAGGGATGAGGTGGCAACCCTATCTCTCACCACGACTATGCTCTCACTCACCACCATCCATGCCTGCACCCCTTCTCATGTTTTGTCCATGAAGAATAAGGCAACTGGCTTTTTTAAAATTTGCCCCCTAGCTTCCTTGACAGGAAAAAGCCCTGTATAAGCTTAAAGTAGAGTTCCACCCAAAAGTGAAACTTCCGCTCATCTGATTCCTTCCCCCCTCCGGTGCCACAATTGGCACCTTTCGGGGGGGTGCAGATATCTGTCTACTACAGGTATTTGCATCCACTTCCTGGAATAGACTCCCGCAGGAGTCACGCCTCTTCCCGCATCCCCGCCGATGTCTCCTGGGAAACACACAGGTCCCAGGAGATAGCACGGACTACTTAGGACGCGCAGCGCAACTCGCGCATGCGCAGTAGGGAACCGGAAAGTGAAGTCACAAGGATTCACTTTCTGATTCCCTCACAGAGAATGGCGGCGGCAGCAGCCGAGAGCGGAGCAATTGATCGGCTTTGGCTGCCGACATCGCTGGACTCCAGGACAAGTAAGTGTCCATTTATTAAAAGTCAGCAGCTGCAGTATTTGTAGCTGCTGGCTAGGGATGAGCTTCGTGTTCGAGTCGAACCCATGTTCGACTCGAACATCGGCTGTTCGGTCGTTCGCCGAATTGCGAACGATATGGGCCGTTCGCGCCAAATTCGTGTGGCGCGTCACGGCCTATAATTCACTGTGGCATCGCAGTGCATTGCTGGCTGATGATTGGCCAAGCATGCACTATGACCCGCATGCTTGGCCAATCACAGCGCCGTCAGTAGAGAGAGCTGTAATTGGCCAAAGCCAGGGTGGCTTTGGCCAATTATGGCTCAGGGGATTTAGTACACATCCCACACTATATAAGGCCGCCTGGACGGCGGCCCTGTGTAGTGTGTGTTCCGGTGTGCTGAGAGATAGAGAGAGAGAGAGACAGTGTCATTTGATTTGAGTTAGATAGATTAGGCAGAACAGTCAGTCAGTTAGCTGCACTTACAGTGTATTGTGTATATATATGCATCCCAGGTGTTGCATATATATATATACACTGTATTCAGTTTAGCTAGATCCGTTCCTGTTATCTTCTATCTAGACTATTTACATTTAGTGCAGTGCGTCCTGCTCACAGTGTTCAGCTAGATCCATTCTTGCTATTTACATTTAGTGCAGTGCGTCCTGCTCACAGTGTTCAGCTAGATCCGTTCCTGCTATTTACATTTAGTGCAGTGCATCCTGCTCACAGTGTTCAGCTAGATCCGTTCCTGCTATTTACATTTAGTGCAGTGCGTCCTGCTCACAGTGTTCAGCTAGATCCGTTCCTGTTATCTTCTAGACTATTTACATTTAGTGCAGTGCGTCCTGCTCACAGTGTTCAGCTAGATCCGTTCCTGCTATTTACATTTAGTGCAGTGCGTCCTGCTCACAGTGTTCAGCTAGATCCGTTCCTGCTATTTACATTTAGTGCAGTGCGTCCTGCTCACAGTGTTCAGCTAGATCCGTTCCTGCTATTTACATTTAGTGCAGTGCGTCCTGCTCACAGTGTTCAGCTAGATCCGTTCCTGCTATTTACATTTAGTGCAGTGCGTCCTGCTCACAGTGTTCAGCTAGATCCGTTCCTGCTAATTACATTTAGTGCAGTGCGTCCTGCTCACAGTGTTCAGCTAGATCCGTTCCTGCTATTTACATTTAGTGCAGTGCGTCCAGCTCACAGTGTTCAGCTAGATCCGTTCCTGCTATTTACATTTAGTGCAGTGCGTCCTGCTCACAGTGTTCAGCTAGATCCGTTCCTGTTATCTTCTAGACTATTTACATTTAGTGCAGTGCGTCCTGCTCACAGTGTTCAGCTAGATCCGTTCCTGCTATTTACATTTAGTGCAGTGCGTCCTGCTCACAGTGTTCAGCTAGATCCGTTCCTGCTATTTACATTTAGTGCAGTGCGTCCTGCTCACAGTGTTCAGCTAGATCCATTCCTGCTATTTACATTTAGTGCAGTGCGTCCTGCTCACAGTGTTCAGCTAGATCCGTTCCTGTTATCTTCTAGACTATTTACATTAGTGCAGTGCGTCCTGCTCACAGTGTTCAGCTAGATCCATTCCTGTTATTTACATTTAGTGCAGTGCGTCCTGCTCACAGTGTTCAGCTAGATCCGTTCCTGCTATTTACATTTAGTGCAGTGCGTCCTGCTCACAGTGTTCAGCTAGATCCGTTCCTGCTATTTACATTTAGTGCAGTACGTCCTGCTCACAGTGTTCAGCTAGATCCGTTCCTGTTATCTTCTAGACTATTTACATTTAGTGCAGTGCGTCCTGCTCACAGTGTTCAGCTAGATCCGTTCCTGTTATTTACATTTAGTGCAGTGCGTCCTGCTCACAGTGTTCAGCTAGATCCGTTCCTGCTATTTACATTTAGTGCAGTGCGTCCTGCTCACAGTGTTCAGCTAGATCCGTTTCTGTTATCAGCAAAACAAATGTCACAGGGGTGATAACCCTTCCCTATGTTTTCCAAAAAGCTTAGAAAAGATTTTTTGGCTGGAGCTAAACACGTTAAAAATGTTCAAAATTACAAACAGATTCTACTTAACAACAAACCTACAGTCCCTGTCTTGTTTGCACCGCCTGTATACTGCTGTTCAGAGTATATAGGGCCTGGTGGCCCCACACCTTTCCTTATTTTAATTTGGGTGCGGGGTTCCCCTTAATATCCATACAAGACCCAAAGGGCCTGGTAATGGACTGGGGGGTACCCATGCCGTTTGTCTCACTGATTTTCATCCATATTGCCATGACCCGACATGACATTAAACCCGCAAGCAGTTTTAAATGAGATTTTTTCCTTTAAAAATGACATTTGGTGCAGGGACTGTTCTAAACATGGGAAACACGCGTCACTTTACAGGCATACTATAGACACCCCCCAGGTACGATATTTAAAGGAATATTTCACTTTTTTTTTTTTTACTTTAAGCATCATTAAAATCACTGCTCCCGAAAAAACGGCCGTTTTTAAAAGTTTTTTTTGCATTGATACATGTCCCCTGGGGTAGGACCCGGGTCCCCAAACCCTTTTTAGGACAATACCATGCAAATTAGCCTTTAAAATGAGCACTTTTGATTTCGAACGTTCGAGTCCCATAGACGTCAATGGGGTTCTAACGTTCGTGCGAACTTGCGGTCCGTTCGCGGGTTCTGGTGCGAACCGAACCGGGGGGTGTTCGGCTCATCCCTACTGCTGGCTTTTAATATTTTTTTTTTAAGTGGACTCCCTATTTAAAGTCAATGTGACTGGAGTTTTTACAGGCTCAAAATCTCTCTCCTCAACATCTAGAAGACTGCAGGATGGCACATTGCAACTATGTAAATTATAAAGACATAGCATGACTCTAAACTGCTGATCCAATCACACATGTCACAGCATGCCTGATGGCTGCAATTTACAAAGTGCAGATGAGTGCTCTGACTCTGGCGAGCACAAAAATGTACCTCCAAGTAATTTTGCTCCACCAAAAACAGTACAGTACTGCTCTGTGTTTGACATCCCCTGTTTACCACTAAGCTAATTGTTTGATAACTTGCTGAATTTCATGTACATCATTTTAAAAAAGCAACAACATCAAGCTACATTTCTGTCATATACATTTACAGCATAGGGTTGATTTACTAAAACTGGAGAGTGCAAAATCTGGTGCAGCTGTGCATAGTAGCCAATCAGCTTCTAACTTTAACTTGTTCAGTTAAGCTTTGATGAAAAACCTGGAAGCTAATTGGTCTCTGTGCACAGCTGCATCAGATTTACAGGATTTATATAGCGCCAACAGTTTGCGCAGTGCTTTACAACATGAAGGCAGACAGTACAGTTACAATACAATTCCTTGTAAAAATATTTTATTAAATATACAGCAATCAAATTATGTTTATAGAAATAGAGAAAATAAAGCTCTTTGCTATACAATGTTATGCAAACATTAACAATTAAATAAAAGTGTCTTTCAACTCGAATGCATTTAAATACAACCTGAGGAGTTGGTGAGAAGTCATGTGATGATATATTCACTTTTATAATATTATCAGTACCAACAGTAATTATACATTAATGAATTTTGAGGGTACAGGTCGTATGAATTTAAAAAGTGAGCTGTAAAGTTAGAATAAGAGGGGGCAAAAGTAGAAGAGGAAGAGAGTAGAAAGTTGGAGAAGTCCACAAGGTTGACCCAAATACCAGTGAAAGAAATTGTTTGGTTGATTAAATGAATGAGTGAATGAAACAGCTACCATGGTAGGAGGACCAATTCTTTAAAGGTTGGCGGTAGGTAATATTTTAACCATGGGTGCCATATCTTTTCAAATTTAGGGATTTGGTCTTGTTCGATAGCCATCATTTTGGCATGGGACATGGCCTTTTCCATCACCAATGCAGGGGACTTCCATGCCTTTACCATCGTTTGTTTTGCGGCCAGGAGGAGTTGAACAAAAAGCTTGAATTGGGAATGTGTTAAGCAATCTGGTTTCAAATTAAGTAGTGCAGTGAATGGGTCTGGTCACATCAAAATCAGAAACATTTTTAAGGCAATATCAAAGTTTTCTTTCCAAAAGGTTTGGGCTATCGGACATGTCCACCAAATATGTAGATGCGTACCTATTTCCGAGCAACCCCTAAAACAGAAAGGAGAGTAATTACATATTTGGCTACTCTGGAAGGTACTAGGTACCATCAGGTTAGGACTTTATAATTAGCTTCCACCGCTATAATGTTAGGTGAGGCTGATTTTGTTATTGACCAGATCCCTGACCAATCTGCCACTTCAAGGGTTAGCCCCAGGTCCTCCTCCCATAGTAGGTTGGTTTATCTAGATTAGTGTTGACTAGAAGTTTAATGTAGAGGGTTGAATTTATACCTTTAGAATGGGGGTCTCTCTTACATACGGATTCGAAATTGGAACGATGGGTTAATGTATATTCAACATTTATAAAAGGTGTGAAGAAGTTTTTTATTTGAAGGTACTTGAATAATTCTGATTATGGTAAGTCATAGCTCTCACGGAGAGTTGGGAAGGAAAGAAAGGAGTTAGGAGAGACAAAATGGTAAAGCCTCAGATTTTCCAAGGATGTCCAAACTTTAAATGATTTGGGGGAGATCCATGCAGGATAAAAAGCAGTTTTTTTTTTAGGAAGGATAGTAGGGGGTTGTGTGGTGATTGCAGATGATGTTTAAATTTGAGTTTATCCCAAAGGGATATAAAGTGTCTAGTGATGGGGTTACGTAAACCCCAGCAATCTTTGGGTTGAAGCCATAACAAGTTAGAAATTGATAATGGGTCGCATTCTGAAGCCTCTATTATTACCCATAAGGGAGTTGCATGGTATTTAGAAAGGCTGGCAAGATGTGCGGCTTTATAGTAGGTTGCAAAATTGGGAAACCCAAGGTCTCCATTAATTTTAGGAAGGTGCAATGCGTGTAAGGGTATACATGATTTGGAGAAACCCCAAATAAATGTCCTTACCCTTTTCTGTACTAGGCTCAAATAATAGGAAGGAATTGGGATCGGTAGGACTCTGAACAAATACAATAGTTTGGGCAGAATCGTTATTTTTGTTGCATTAATCTTACCTATCCATGATAATGGAAGGTGTGACCATTGTTTCAATAGGCTTGTGACCTGTCTCAGTAACGGAGGATAGTTGGCTGTGAATAAGTCTGTGTTAGAAGCTGTCAAGTGTATTCCAAGATACAGAAAGGATTTCTCCGCCCAGGAAAAGGGGTGACCATTCTTAGCTGCAACCAATTCCATATTGGAGAAGGATATATTAAGAGCCAGGCATTTCTTAGGGTTAATTACGAGGCCGTAAAAGGCTGCAAACCTATCGAGAACGGGCAGGAGATTGGAGCCCGAGACTTGTGGAGATGATAGAAACAGCAGGATATCATCTGCAAACATACAGAGTTTATGCTGATATCCCCCTATCTCTATACCTGTTATCGCAGGGTTGGCTCTGATTTGTTGGGCTAGGGGTTCTATTAAAAGAGCAAATAGAAGGTGGGATAGTGGGCAATCCTGACATGTACCACTTTCTATATTCAAGGAGTCTGACTTGTATCCTGCATATTTTATATATGCTTTAGGTTTATTATAAAGTGCTGCAATCCATTTTATAAAATGTGGGCCAAAACCCCATTTCTGTAGGCAGTAGTGCAGATATGGCCAGGCTACAGAATCAAAGGCCTTGTTGATATCAAAGGAAAGAAAACATGAAGGGATTTGGCGTGTTTTAGCAATATGTGCCAGAAGCACTGCGCTTTGCACATTGTCACCAGCTTGTCGAGTCAGCATGAAGCCCACCTGGTCCCTATAAATTAGATTGCCTATGATTCTGTTAAGGCGTTTTGCTAAAATTTTTGCCAGGAGTTTAATATCCAGGTTTAAAAGAGAGATGGGGTGATAATTTGTACAAGAAGTTTCATCTGACTGGGGCTTAGGTATCATGCATACAATCACTGTTATAGATTCCTGTCTAAAGGAATGCCCGTCCAGTAATACATTAACACCTTCCCGCCGAGCATACGCAGATGTGCGTACTCTGCTTTTGGGGGCTATACCGGGATGATGCCTGCAGCTGCAGGCATCATCCCGGTTCTGTTTTTTAGAGCCGGCGATTGGCTTTCCTGGTATAACAACCGATGCGGCTAAAAGCTGCTCGGCTGTTATACCGGAGGAGTGGGAGGGGACGTCCCCACCTCCCGACACTCTTACCAGGCCTCCCGTTCCATTGGGAGGCCTGATGGCCAATCCGCCGCCTCCAGCAGCTAGTGACAGTCTGGAACGAAGCCATGAGTGGCTTCGTTCCAGCCTCTTAATAGTAAACACGGAAGCAACGTCATGACATCACTTCCCATTTACTCGGCTGTCAATGTCGCTGGTTTTAAAAATATATACAGTATTCAGAAACAGCGATCTGAATACTTTGAAGTGCAAAGGAGGGATCGGGTGTCTTTTAGACCCCCGATCTCTCCATAAAGAGTACCTGTCACCACCTATTACTGTTACAAGGGATGTTTACATTTCTTGTGACAGCAATAAAAGTGATCAAATTTTTTTTTTTTAACACAATTTAGTAATATAAAAATAAATAAAATAAATAATAAAAAAAAATTTGAAAGCACCCCCGTCCCCGCGAGCTCGCGCAGCAAAGAAAACGCATATGAAAGTCGTGCCCACATATGCAAACGGTGTTCAAATCACACATGTGAGGTATCGATGTGATCGTCAGAGTGAGAGCAATAATTCTAGTACTAGACCTCCTCTGTAACTCTAACCTGGTAACCATAAAAAAATTTAAAGCATCGCCTATGGAGATTTTTAGGTACCGTAGTTTGTCGCCATTCCATGAGTGCGTGCAATTATAAAGCGTGACATGTTTGGTATCTATTTACTCGGCATAACATCTTTCACTTTATACAAAAAAATTGGGGTAACTTTACTGTTTGTTTTTTTTTTAATTCATGAAAGTGTCCCTTTTCCTAAAAAGTTGTGTTTAAAACCCTGCTGCACAAATACCGTGTGATATAAAATATTGCAACAATTGCCATTTTATGCTCTAGATTCTCTGCTAAAAAATATATATAATGTTTGGAAGCTCTAATGCCCCGTACACACGGTCGGACTTTTCAGCTACAAAAGTCCGACAGCCTGTCCGACAGACTTCCGGCGGACTTTCGGCAGACTTGCGGCGGACTTGTGGCAGACTTTCTAACGAACGGACTTGCCTACACACGACCACACAAAAGTCCGACGGATTCGTACGTGATGACGTACACCAGACTAAAATAAGGAAGTTGATAGCCAGTAGCCAATAGCTGCCCTAGCGTGGGTTTTTGTCCGTCAGACTAGCACACAGACGAGCGGATTTCGGGGTCCGTCGTACTTACGACGTAAAGATTTGAAGCATGTTTCAAATCTAAAGTCCGTCGGATTTGAGGCTGAAAAAGTCAGCTGAAAGTCCGGGGAAGCCCACACACGATCGGATTACCAGCCAGCTTTAGTCTGTCGGTGTCCGTTGGACTTTTGTAGACGAAAAGTCTGACCGTGTGTATGCCCCATAAGTAATTTTCTAGCAAAAAATACGGATTTTAACTTGTAAACACCCAATTTCAAAAATAGGCTTAGTCATGAAAGGGTTAAAGGCTTAAGCTAAGATGGGTGAAAGAGTTACTGTGAACAATCAATAATATCCATCTGGACCTGGTCTTTTATTAATATTTAATTCTTTAATGGCATTCGCTAACTCTTCAGTAGTGATAGATTCTGCTAGTAGACTCTTTTGGGTGTGAGATAATTCTGGCAGAGTTATATGGGAAAAGAAGGTGTCGGCTTCAGCAGGATTGAATTCATTTGTTGCCTCATACAGGGAGGCTAGGTAGGAGTGAAATTTATGGACAATTTTGACAGGGTTACTAGTGTAGATATTTTTTGATCATTTTAAACAGATTGGTTTGAATGATTTGTTTACTGACTTCAGCGCGCATGCTAGATATGTACCTGGTTTGTTGGATTTCGTGTAAAAGCTATGTCTAGAACAGTTGCAAGATTTTGTGAGGAACAGGTCATATTCCAAGCAAGTTTTTTCCAATTTATTTTAAGTGGTCAGAGAGGGGCTTTCTTGAAAGGATATAAAGGCTGCATTAAATTTGGATTCAAGTTTTCGAGCAAGACTTTTGCGTTCACATTTGAATATAGCCATTTGTACTCCACACAATACAGGCTTGTAAGCGTCCCAAAGTGTAAATGGAGAGATGTCTGGGCAGGTGTTAAGTGTTAAATATTTAACGCTTGTTCTATTTATAGGTGATGGGACGGGTGTTTAAGCATTATATCTGGGAGGTACCAGGTGGAGTCATGTGCCTTGGGTATAGTGGAGGCAATAATTGTGTAAACCGCATTGTGGTCAGACCATGGGATAGGAATTATATCGAATGTGAGTATTTCTGGTAACATGGCAATTGTTAGGAATTTATGGTCAATATGAGTGAATGACTGATGGGGATGTGAGTAATAGGTAAATGTTCTTTTTGTCGGGTTGCTTTCTCTCCAAGAGTCAACCAAATTATATTTAGAGAGGAGCTGAGAAAGTGATAGCTTAATTTAGTTTCGGGGTGGGATGTAGGGAGATTTATCAAGAAATCGGAGGAGGAATGTGATAACTCTATAACTCCCACACATGATAATTCTACCCAGTTTATGTGTGGTCACCACCTGTAAAAGGTGTGAGAGGAAAGGCATGGGTTGTTTGTTGGGAGCATAATATGAGATCAATGTAATCATGTGATCGGTGTATCCATAATATGTCCCATGAGGATTAAAGAGGAAGTAAATTCTCCCACTCTGATGCTGCTTTTCATTTAGTCCATTATAATAAGTAATTATCAAACTATAGCCACTGTAATCCAGTCCAAATCGCATATTACTTTCTGTTTGAAGAAACTTAAAAAAACTTGTTTCCAGGGGTAAGGCAGTGCCATCTTAAGTATTGTTTTCTGAGTCCACAGTAGAGTGTATTTCTGCCCTTACATTGAGCACTTCCTGTACTGTTAACCAAGCCTCCTTCTCAATCCAACGTTTCTATGGCAACCCTGCTTCACTGCTCATAGCTGAGTTGTTTTATTTCATAGTATTTACTTGTGCCGATTATCTAGTGTTTGCCTGTGTCAGTCTTATCAGCTTCAGCCGATAAGGCTGCAGTAATAAATTATAATATTTGAAGCGCTTCACAATGTGATAAAAAAGATAAATAAAGATAAATGCTCAAATAAATTCAGCAGTGAGTAAAAAATCCTAAAGGAAAGTCCAGCAATAAAAGGCTGCAGTAATGCTGTCCAATGGCCAGGTTTACACTGCATGTGATGTCACATGGTCACATGGGGTGTAGTAGGAAGCTCTGAGTGATTATGCAGTCTCATGGGATTTCAGAGTTGTGCCGTAGGAAGATCTGATAATAGACAGACAAGTACAGAGTGTGCCGTAAATCAGGGGAGATGTGGGCATGCTCAATGAAGTCATTCTAAAGAACAAAAAGGATTACAACAATACTAAGCAACTAAGGAGATATCTACAACCAGTGTTCATTAGGGTTTTTTATGCTGATTTACATGGGACAAAGTTGTCGGGGAAAGTTTACAACCACTTTAAGTATCTTCCTTCAGGGTCTTTGATTTCGGTTTGGAGAGTGAATGGAGTGGAGCGGTGGAATGCTATGAGAGTACCCTGTTGTTTAGTGGTGGTTGAAGCCATATATATTTGTGGGTAAAAGGGGGACATAAATTTGGTAGTGGAACTTTTGGTGAAATGTGTTTCTTGTAAATATACAATACGCGCTTTCCGTGCATGAAAAGTTCGGAACGCTTTGGTCCGTTTCTGTGGTACATTAATACCCTGAACATTCAGGGTGAGAATGTTTAACGGTGCCATGGTAGTTGATTAGGGAAATAAGACTTACCAATTATTATACAAGCCTGGCTGGTTGAATCGACCTGTGTGGACTTAGAGGAGAAGATAGAAGAAAAGAATCCAGTGGAGTCTGGAGTGGAGAAAAAATTTATAACATATAAGGTTAGATAATGCAATTTTTGAATTATCATAAAAAGATTTACAAAATTTGTCCATGATAAGGGATAAAAATCCCTATCAGGGAAAAAAATGCCTTCATCGGACTCCCTCATAGCAAGGGTGGGAGAACGAGGGAGGTAAAGTAGGGAACACGGATCTTCCGCATGAAGGAGAAAAGCCCTAAAAAGAGAGCATCGTAAAGATGCATATGTGTTTGGACCACAGGGCATTAAATGGGTGCCGTGCTGCTTATTCCGGTGTTACTACAAAGGGGTATCACTAAAAGGTGCATACAATCAGTAACTGTGCGATCTAATAAATCTAGGGTAGGGAAGGGGTCTGGAGGTAGGGGGGAAAGGGTAAGGAGAATGGTTAGTATTGTATAAGGCTATGAGGGTGTGGAAGAGGATCAGGGTCGATGACTGCATGGAAGTTTTAAAACTAACCGAACTGATGTAGTCACAGTAGTAAAACCATTGCTATACTTTAAAGTATCATAGTAACAAATTAACTGCAGAGTCAGTTTACTTACTACCTTAGTAACATATGGTTATAAACGTTTGAACATTAACTTTGACCCATGACCTTTGAAAGAGGTCTGATATAGTTCAGAAAATTTAAAGAAAATGTAAAACTAGGTTGAAAAGTGCAACCCTATGGGATAGAAGATTAGGAAAATTTGGTAGTAGTTCGTCCTCTGATAACCCCAAATATGCTAGGCTCATTTTCTATGTGTGGGCCATCCTCATTACTACCAGTAGGGATGAGCCGAACACCCCGCGGTTCGGTTCGCACCAGAACCTGCGAACGGACCGAAAAATTGCACGAACGTTAGAACACCATTGACGTCTTCGGGACTCAAACGTTCAAAATCAAAAGTGCTCATTTTAAAGGCTAATTTGCATGGTATTGTCCTAAAAAGGGTTTGGGGACCCGGGTCCTGCCCCAGGGGACATGTATCTATGATAAAAAAAACTTTTAAAAACGGCTGTTTTTTCGGGAGCAGTGATTTTAATGATGCTTAAAGTAAAAAAAAAAAAAAAAGTGAAAAATTCCTTTAAATATCGTACCTGGGGGGTGTCTATAGTATGCCTGTAAAGTGGCGCGTGCTTCCCATGCTTAGAACAGTCCCTGCACAAAATGTTATTTTTAAATGAAAAAAAGTCATTTAAAACTGCTTGCGGCTTTAACCGGTTCAATACAGGGCATTTTCACCCCCTTCCTTCCCAGACCAATTTTTAGTTTTCAGCGCTATCGCAATTGAAACGACGATTGCGCGGTCGTGCAACGTTGTACCCAAACAAAATTGACGTCCTTTTTTTCCCCACAAATAGAGCTTTCTTTTGGTGGTATCTGATCACCTCTGCGGTTTTTATTTTTTGCGCTATAAACAAAAGAAGAGCGACAATTTTGAAAAAAACACAATATTTTTTACTTTTTGCTATAATAAATATCCCAATTTTTATTTTAAAACAAATTTTCTCCTCAGTTTCAGATGATACGTATACTTCTACATATTTTTGGTAAAAAAAATCGCAATAAGCGTATATTGATTGGTTTGCCCAAAAGTTATAGCGTCTACAAAATATGGTATAGATTTATGGCATTTAAAAAAAAAAATTATTTATATTTTTTTGCTAGTAATAGCGGCGATCGCGATTTTTTTTCATGACTGCGACATTATGGCGGACACATCGGACACTTTTGACACATTTATACAGCGATCAGTGCTATCAAATTGCATTGATTACTGTGTAAATGTGACAGGCAGGGAAGGGGTTAACCACTAGGGGGACACAAGGGCTTAAATGTGTTTCCTAGGGAATGCTTCTAACTGTAGGGGGTGGGCACGTACAAGGGGAGGAGACCGATCAGTGTTCCGCTGTACTGGAAACACAGATCGCTCTCCTCTGAGCTGACAGGACGTGGATCTGTGTGTTTACACACACAGATGCACGGTCCAGCCCGGTTAACGGGCAATCGCGGGTGCCCGGCAGACATCGCGGCCGCCGGGCACACGCACCTTGTCCCGAGCAACGCGGCGGCATGCGCGTGCCCCCTAGATGGCCGGGAACCCGAGGCCGTCATATGACGTCCACCCAGGATCTGTGGACGTCATATGACTATACACGGGTAGTGAAGTGGTTAGTGTAATGTCGGGTCCTGGCAATATGGATGAAAATCAGTGAGACAAATGGCATGGGTACCCCCCAGTCCATTACCAGGCCCTTTGGGTCCTGTATGGATATTAAGGGGAACCCCGCACCCAAATTAAAAAAGGAAAGGTGTGGGGCCCCCAGGCCCTATATACTCTGAACAGCAGTATACAGGCGGTGCAAACAAGACAGGGACTGTAGGTTTGTTGTTAAGTAGAATCTGTTTGTAATTTTGAACTGGTACATTTTTAACGTGTTTAGCTCCAGCCAAAAAATCTATTTTAAGCTTTTTGGAAAACAAGCTTTTTGGTGATAAAGTATCAGTGGAAAGGAAAAAAGTTTTTCCCATATTAACTCTTACAGGAGAGAATTTCCCTTTCTAGGGGTAGATTTCATCTCACTTCCTGTTGTCTCCTTCCGTTTGCAAGTAGGAGTCGTTTGTAAGTTGGATGTTTGAAAGTAGGGGCCTGCCCTATATACTCAGCAGAAATTTGGGCCTTAGGTGTTGTTGTGGCCACAACACTGTAAGCCCTCACAGGACCCTGCTGTGAAATATTAGATCAAGAATTGTAATTACATGCTCTTGTTGAACAGGGGCAGAAAAATTGGGCCTTTGGTGGTGGTGGTGGTGGTGCTGGTGCCACAACACTGTAAGTCCTCACAGATACTCTTGGTGGGAGCAGAAACGGGCCCTGCTGTGAAATATTAGATCAAGAATTCTAATGATATGTCCCTGTTGAACAGGGGCTGAAAAATTGGGCCTTAGGCACTGGTGCTGGTGCCACAACACTGGAACCCCTCACAGATGCTCTAGTTGGAGCGCAGGAACTAGCCCTGCTGCAAAGAATTGCATCAAAAATTGTAATTACACGCCCCTGTTAAACAGGGGCTGAAAAATTGGGCCTTAGGCACTGGTGCTGGTGCCACAACACTGCAACCCCCCACAGATACTCTAGTTGGAGCACAGGAACTAGCCCTGCTGCAAAGAATTGCATCAAAAATTGTAATTACACACCCCTGTTAAACAGGGGCTGAAAAATTGGGCCTTAGACACTGGTGCCACAACACTGCAACCCCTCACAGATACTCTAGTTGGAGCACAGGAACTAGCCCTGCTGCAAAGAATTGCATCAAAAATTGTAATTACACGCCCCTGTTAAACAGAGGCTGAAAAATTGGGCCTTAGGCACTGGTGCTGGTGCCACAGCACTGAAACCCCTCACAGATACTCTAGCTGGAGCGCAGGAACTAGCCCTGCTGCAAAGAATTGCATCAAAAATTGTAATTACACGCCCCTGTTAAACAGGGGCTGAAAAATTGGGCCTTAGGCACTGGTGCTGGTGCCACAACACTGAAACCCCTCACAGATACTCTAGCTGGAGCGCAGGAACTAGCCCTGCTGCAAAGAATTGCATTAAAAATTGTAATTACACGCCCCTGTTAACCAGTTGCCGACCGCCTCATGATGATATACGTCGGCAGAATGGCACGGGTCGGCAGAATCACGTACCTGTACGTGATCTGCCTCCCACGGGCGGGGGGGATCCGATCGGACCCCCCCGGTGCCCGAGGTGGTCGGCATTTCTCCCCCGGCGATCGGAGGTGAGAGGGAGGCCATCCATTCATGGCCACCCCCTCCCGATCGCTCCCGGCCAATGGAATCATTCCTCTGCTGCTGTATAGTAAACAGCAGCAGAGGAAATTATGTCATCTCTCCTCGGCTCGGTATTTTCCGTTCCGGCGCCAAAGAGAGAAGACAAACCAGAGTGAGTGCACAACACACACACACAGTAGAACATGCCAGGCACACATTACACCCCCCGATCACCCCCTAATCACCCCCCCCCCGTCACACTGACACCAAGCAGTTTTGTTTTTTTTCTGATTACTGCATTGGTGTCAGTTTGTGACAGTAATAGGGCGTACACACGGTCGGACTTTGTGCGGACATTCCGACAACAAAATCCTAGGATTTTTTCCGACGGATGTTGGCTCAAACTTGTTTTGCCTACACACGGTCGCACAAAGTTGTCGGAATTTCCGATCGACAACCACGCGGTCACGTACACCACGTACGACGAGACTAGAAAAGGTCGGTTCAGAACCAAGCGCGGCACCCTTTGGGCTCCTTTTGCTAATCTCGTGTTAGTAAAAGTTTGGTGAGAGACGATTCGCGCTTTTTCAGACTCGTGGCTTTCAGATCGTTTTCTGCCGTTCAGTTTGTGCTTGTGGGTTTGTATCTGCTCTTCAGTGCGTGCAAGCAAGTTCCACGTGACTTTAAGTAGTCATTGTATTCTTGTTCGTTCGTTACTGGTTTTCAGGTCGCTCTTCACAGGCCTTGCTGTTCTTCAGTGCGTTCTGTTACTTCGTTCTGAGCAGGCGACCGTTTTCTAGCCATGTTTCATATGCGTACTCCTCGTAGAGTTCGTGCTGTGCGGGGGCTTGGTGTTGGGGTCCTGACCTTGACACAAGTCCAGTCCATGAAGAGGGTGAGGAGGAGTTCATGGACCAAGAATTGGTTGCTTCAGCGTGACCAGTTCTGTCATATGCCTTTGCTCTGTGAGATCCGTGAGAATAATCCTGATGATTTCAGGAACTTTCTCAGGATGACGGACCCCGTATTTCACCGTTTGTTGGCTTCGCTGACCCCCTATATTAGCAGGCAGGATACCCGCATGAGGCAAGCCATCACTCCGGAGCAGAGGTTGGTCGCTACCTTGCGGTATTTGGCCACAGGGAGAAGCCTGCAGGACCTCAAGTTCTCGACAGGCATCTCCCCCCAGGCTCTTCTTTGTGGACAGTTACTGCTTGTGTTTGTTTTAGCTGACCCTGACAGAAATGTGTGAAGTGCAGAAAATGTCGTGATTGTGTAACCTTACAAAGCACTGTTGGCTGTTATTTACCAAATGCAAAGAAACTTTTCACTACAAGTGCACTTGCAACTGCACTGAAACTGCACTTGTAGTGCAAAGAGGATTTGCCCTTAGGAAATAACCCCCATTTTCTCATAAAACAACAATTACATCACCCCAAAAGTGTTGTAGCGTTGAGACAATAATCCAGCACAATCACATGTGCATTTACCAAAGGTTTTTCTGACAAACCGACATGTTTGTTGTATAACAATTTTTGTGGTGTCATTATCCAAAATCAAAATGTGCATTTTTTAGAAAACAGGCCTGTGTAAAACCAACAAGAAAGACACAAATCTTGATCTTACAAAGTTCACATTTGGTAGAACTTGAAGGCAATATCAGACATGAGTATTTAGGAACTGTGTTTGATATTGCGTTCAGATGGGGGGATATCACCCCAGGAAAAGCCAAATTTGGAAGATGCACACAAATTTCACAATGTCAACATGTGCTATCTGCCATCACGGGGGATCAAGGGACGTGTTTTGGGGGAGAAAGCCCTTCCTCACCGCTACTTTATTATTGAGGAAGGGGTTGCACCCCCAAAACGCGTCCATTGATCTCCCGTGATGGCAGATAGCACATGTTGGCACACTGTGTGCATCCTCCAAATTTGGCTTTGGGAAAAATAACAAAAACATTTCGCACATTGTAGCACACAAAAGAAGAAAGTGATTTGGAGGGGCTTTAAACTCGCCCCAAAACATCAATGATGTTTTTATATTTTGGAATAACATCATTGATGTTTTGCTTGATGTTTTCCAATTGTAAATTACACCCCATGATCTCCCCGATCAGGATCTGGGCACTTTCGGATGTGAAAGGATCTTCATCCACAACCTCACGATCACCTAAAAAGAGAGGAACCCCAAAATAAATTAGGTTTCCCAAAAAATGCCGCCATCCATCTCTTATCTGAGCCTGTGGTTACAGACACTCACCTGTTGTGGTGACTAGTTCCACCACGTCTTGTTCCTCCTGCTCATCTTGTGTTGGGGGGATTTCCCCTTCTTCCAGAGGGGGGGGGGCTCTGGTCTCCTCGGATGAGGGGTGTCCTCCGAGTCTTTTCTCCCCTATGTAAAACAAAAATGGTATACTTAGCACACAGATATTTAATGTCCGAACTATAAAGATGAAACATTGCTTGGAAGTGGAGTACAATTATCTATTTTAGCAGAGTTCCAACATGTAGCTTTTTTAGTGTCCTTTGTCAAGCTGCAATACTTTACCTGTTTGGTACAAGCTTCACAGATGGAGACCCCCCTATAGTATACACTGGAGCACCTGTGTGGCTCCCCTAATAAAAATGGCGTTTTTGTGTCCCACACTAGTGCTCCAGTGTCCAGATGTGAAAACAGCTGCTCAGTGTCCTCTCCTTACACAGAATCTAGTTTGCATTTCATTCTAGTAACAAAGCCATCTACACAACCCAATTCTTTGAAGACAAGTATAGGGCGTCAAAATGGTGGCCAAATGCATATGGCCTAAACAATGGTATTTTATCGTCCGAAATAAAAATGTGTGGTCCGAACGAATAATGTGCCCATGAACATGAAAGTTGCCATTTTAAACTGTACAACAGTTCCTAAAAGCACATGGAGCAGCACGAACGTAATAAACACAAAAAAAATAGGAACACAGCACAAATACTTACTTTTTTGCAGCACTCTTCGGATCTTTCTGTACTGCTCATGTTCTCGTAATTTCAGGTCCGACCACCGCTTCCTGAGCTGATCTTTCGATCGTCGTACCCCGAATTTCCGGTGCAGACTCCTGACCACTTTCGCCATGATCTTGGCCTTTCGGACATTGTGGTTGGGGTAAGGTCCATACTTTCCATCATAGCTGGCCTTCTTCAGGATGTCCACCATCTCCAACATCTCCCCAAAGGACATATTTGAGTCCTTCAATCTCCTTCTGGATCGGGACGTTTCAGGCTCCGGCTTTTCCTCCTCCTCCTCCTCCTCGTTGCTGTAATTAGCACGATCCTGCTGTCTATCCGCCATGTGCTCTTCCTCCACTGCGCCGAACAAAAAGGGGCGGGGAATAGACTAGAAAGAACATCAGGGGCGGGCGGAGTTATACACATGCGCAGTGTGTATAAATCGTAACGCGCACGTCTTACATACGATATGTGAGCGGAAGAAGGAGCATCAGAGACGCCGATCGTGCTAACGAAGGTAGGATATAAACTTGGGCCTATGCTGCTTAGAAATGGAAGCCTATATTGTAACAAGATTAGGGGAGTTTGGCCTGACATTAGGGTTTGTCTTGTGTTGTGTCTTGCAGAGAAAATGGATGGGTTCAACGACCACAATTTCCTGCCCCTGTTCATAGACAAGTACAGGGAGCTGCCCTGTCTGTGGCAAGTGAGACACCCCCACTATAACCACAAACAGAAGAGGCAGGCAGCACTGGAGAAACTGCTGGAGTTGGTGAAGCCGGTGGTCCCCACAGCAACCATCCCTTATTTAAAAGCAAAAATTGGTGGCCTGAGGAGCACTTATCTTAGGGAGCGCAAGAAGGTCACAGATTCCCTGAGGTCCGGAGCTGCAGCAGATGACGTTTATGTCCCCAGGCTGTGGTACTATGAGAGACTGCGATTTCTGTCAGACCACACTGAAGTCAGGGAATCCCTCTCTACTCTTCCTTCCACGCTTCCTTCCATCCCAGCTGAGGCTTCTGATGTCCAACCTGGGCCTTCCAGCCAGGAAGAAGTGGAGGAGCCCAGCTGGAGTCAGGTATAGCATTCTTCTACAGATTTCTGGTCAATAAATAAATGATGTTTACTAGATGTTATTATTGATCACTAATTGCTGATTTAATAAAGTGTTTTACATATCAATAGACAGTAGTGGGCACCCAAAATTGGGACAAGAATGCAAAATGCTGGGCTCAGAATGATAGTCTGTTATATTTGTTAACATTCAATTTGCAGCAGTCAGGAGGTGAAAATTGTGTGTGATTGATGTAAAAAATACTAAAACTATGTCCCTTTTTCATACACAGGAAGACCTCAGCCAGGAGGAGGCTGTGGAATGTGGCAGCCAGGAGGAGGCGGGGATTAGTGTCAGCCAGGAGGAGGCGGGGCTAAGTGGCAGCCAAGAGAAGCCTGGGACAAGTCGCAGCCTGACTGAGTCTCAGGTCCCTCCCCTCCGCCTGCCATACAAAAGGGCCAGGAAGGCCACTCCCAGTCCTGTGCAGGATTCAGCATACAGGCTGATCCAGGAGGCTTCGGCATCCCTCAGAACCTTCCTCAGTCCTGAAGAGGCCTTTGCCTGCATGGTTGCCACCAAATTGCAGGGCATGCAGGAGGGCCAACGCAAGATCTCTGAGGACCTGATTTATAAAGTCCTACGTAAGGGGTTGAGTGGGGAACTGACACACAAGACGGATGTCATTGAGATCGATGATCCTCCTCCTCCTCCTCCTCCTGCTGCCACAACTCCACCACCACAGCCAAAGGCTGGAAGGAAGCGTGGAAGGAAGACCAAAGAGTGATGACCCTGTGTTCAGTCTGGTCTGACAGAAGATGCAGTCTCTCGTATTACCACAGCCTGGGGACACAGATGTCATCTGCTGCTTTCCGGATCTCTGGGACTTCTGGACCAGACTGCCCTCCCTTAGATAAGGACTCCTCAGGCCACCAATTTTTCTTTTAAATAATTGATGTCTGCCCTGGGGGTCCAAGGCTTCGCCAATTTCTGCAGTTTCTCCAGCATTGCCTCCCTCTTTGTTTATAGTTGTGACCCCTTAATAAAAATTTTTCGGTAAATTCTACTCTCCTGTGTGTGTTTTCATCCAAAAAGGACAGTTTGTTGGTGACGATTCAGGTACATTTCTAACATAAAATGTAAAATTAACAAGAGACAACAACACCAAACAATCTCCTACCGATTAAATAGAACAACATATTAGTGGTGTTGTGGGAACTTGTCACAAAAAACACACAAACATTTTCGGGAGTACAAATCAAAATCACCAAAAAAAACAATTAAAAAAGAGAAACACAAAAAAAGAATCTACATTAAAGTCAAAAAAAAAAAAAAATATGTTGTCAGATGTGAGAAATCAAAATATATTGAGGGAATCCCGATAAATAGTAACGAAAGAAGTTTGTGAGAAGTGTGTGTGAATATGAGCATCAAAACTACTTAATTCTTGTCACATTATAAAGAAGAAGAGAGTGCGCTGTATTAAACCATTTTGAACATTGCAGCGTGACAAAAGTGCTGTATCCATTGCGAACGCTAAGTTTACCAGAACGAGCTGTCCCGTGTCGGAATTTCTTCTGAGCATGCGTGGCACTTTGTGCGTCGGAACAGGCCACACACGGTCGGAATTGACGCGATCGGATTTTGTTGTCGGAAAATTTTATCTCCTGCTGTCCAACTTTGTGTGACGGAAAATCCGATGGAAAATGTCCGATGGAGCCCACACACGGTCGGAATTTCCGACAACACGCTCCGATCGGACATTGTCCATCGGAAAATCCGACCATGTGTACAGGGCATTAGTGTGGTAGGGCAGTTAGTGTTAGCCCCTTTAGGTCTAGGGTACCCTCTAACCCCCCTAATAAAGTTTTAACCCCTTGATCACCCCCCATCGCCAGTGTCACTAAGCAATCATTTTTCTGATCGCTGTATTAGTGTCACTGGTGACGCTAGTTAGGGAGGTAAATATATAGGTTCGCTGTCAGTGTTTTATAGTGTCAGGGACCCCCATATACTACCTAATAAGGGTTTTAACCCCTTGATTGCCCCCCTAGTTAACCCTTTCACAGTGATCACCGTATAACTGTTACGGGTGACGCTGGTTAGTTTATTTTTTATAGTGTCAGGGCACGCGCCGTTTATTACCAAATAGATCCGATCAGATCTATACTAGCGTCCCCAGCAGTTTAGGGTTCCCAAAAACGCAGTGTTAGCGGGATCAGCCCAGAAACCTGCTAGCACCTGCATTTTGCCCCTCCGCCCAGCCCAGCCCAGCCCACCCAAGTGCAGTATCAATCAATCACTGTCACTTACAAAACACTAAACACATAACTGCAGCGTTTGCAGAGTCAGGCCTGATCCCTGCAATCGCTAACAGTTTTTTTTGTAGCGTTTTGGTGAACTGGCAAGCATCAGCCCCAAGCAACGTCAGGTTAGCCCCAGTACCGCGAACACCCACGCACGCACCGTACACCTCCCTTAGTGGTATAGTATCCCAACGGATCAATATCTGATCTGATCAGATCTATACTAGAGTCCCCAGCAGTTTAGGGTTCCAAAAAATGCAGTGTTAGCGGGATCAGCCCAGATACCTGCTAGCACCTGCGTTTTGAGCCCCTCCGCCCGGCCCAGCCCAGCCCACCCAAGTGCAGTATCGATCAATCACTGTCACTTACAAAACACTAAACACATAACTGCAGCGTTCGCAGAGTCAGGCCTGATCCCTGCGATCGCTAACAGTTTTTTTGGTAGCGTTTTGGGGAACTGGCAAGCAGCAGCGGCCTAGTACACCCCGGTCATAGTCAAACCAGCACTGCAGTAACACTTGGTGACGTGGCGAGTCCCATAAGTGCAGTTCGAGCTGGTGAGGTGGCAAGCACAAGTAGTGTCTCGCTGCCACCAAGAAGAAGACAAACACAGGCCCATCGTGCCCGTAATGGACTTCCTTCTGCATTCGCCAATCCTAATAATTGGGAACCCACCACTTCTGCAGTGCCCGTACTTCCCCCATTCACATCCCCAACCAAATGCAGTCGGCTGCATGAGAGGCATTTTCTTTATGTCCTAACGAGTACCCCTACCCAACGAACCCCCAAAAAAGATGTCGTGTCTGCAGCAAGCGTGGATATAGGTGTGACACCCGCTATTGTTTTCCCTCCTGTCCTGACAATCCTGGTCTTTGCATTGGTGAATATTTTGAACGCTACAATTCACTAGTTGAGTATTAGCATAGCACAGACTAGGCACACTTTCACAGGGTCTCCCAAGATGCCATCGCATTTTGAGAGACCCGAACCTGGAACCGGCTACAGTTATAAAAGTTACAGTTACAAAAAAAAGTGTAAAAATAAACACAAAAAAATATATAAAAAAAAAAAAAAAATAGTTGTCGTTTTATTGTTTTCTCTCTCTCTCTCTATTCTCTCTCTATTTTTCTGGTCTTTTTTACTGTATTCTATTCTGCAATGTTTTATTGTTATTATGTTTTATCATGTTTGCTTTTCAGGTACACAATTTTTTATACTTTACCGTTTACTGTGTTTTATTGTTAACCATTTTTTTGTCTTCAGGTACGCCATTCACGACTTTGAGTGGTTATACCAGAATGATGCCTGCAGGTTTAGGTATCATCTTGGTATCAATCTTTTGAGCCAGCGGTCGGCCTTCATGTAAAAGCAATCCTAGCTGCTAATTAGCCTCTATACTGCTTTTACAAGCAGTGGGAGGGAATGCCCCCCCACCGTCTTCCGTGTTTTTCTCTGGCTCTTATGTCTCAACAGGGAACGTGAGAATGCAGCCGGTGATTCAGCCAGCTGACCATAGAGCTGATCAGAGACCAGAGTGGCTCCAAACATCTCTATGGCCTAAGACAGTGTTTCTCAACTCCAGTCTTCAAGGCGCACCAACAGGTCATGTTTTCAGGACTTCCACTATTTTGCACAGGTGATTTGATCAGTTTTCACTGCCTTAGTAATTACCACAGCCGTTTCATCTCAGGGAAATCCTGAAAACATGACCTGTTGGTGCGCCTTGAGGACTGGAGTTGAGAAACACTGGCCTAAGAAACCGAAAGCTACGAGCATTTAATGACTTAGATTTCGCCGGATGTAAACAGCGCCATTGGGAAATTGGGAGAGCATTTTATCACACCAATCTTGATGTGGTCAGATGCTTTGAGGGCAGAGGAGAGATCTAGAGTCTAATAGACCCCAATTTTTTCAAAAAAGAGTACCTGTCACTACCTATTGCTATCATAGGGGATATTTACATTCCCTGAGATAACAATAAAAATAATTTAAAAAATTAAATGAACAGTTTAAAAATAAGATAAAAAAAGCAAAAAAAAAAATAAAGAAAAAAAAAAAGCACCCCTGTCCCCCCCTGCTCTTGCGCTAAGGCGAACGCAAGCGTCGGTCTGGCGTCAAATGTAAACAGCAATTGAACCATGCATGTGAGGTATCACCGTGAAGGTCAGATCGAGGGCAGTAATTTTAGCAGTAGACCTTCTCTGTAAATCTAAAGTGGTAACCCGTAAAGGCTTTTAAAGGCTTTTAAAAATGTATTTAGTTTGTCGCCAGTGTACATTTGTGCGCAATTTTAAAGCATGTCATGTTTGGTATCCATGTACTCGGCCTAAGATCATCTTTTTTATTTCATCAAACATTTGGGCAATATAGTGTGTTTTAGTGCATTAAAATTTAAAAAAGTGTATTTTTTCCAAAAAAATGCATTTGAAAAATCGCTGCCCAAATACTGTGTGAAAAAAAAAATGAAACACCCACCATTTTAATCTGTAGGGCATTTGCTTTAAAACAATATATAATGTTTGGGTGTTCAAAGAAATTTTCTTGCACAAAAAAATAATTTTTTCATGTAAACAAAAAGTGTCAGAAAGGGCTTTGTCTTCAAGTGGTTTTGAGAATTGAAAAAAGAAAAAAACATTTTTTTTCTTGTCTTTCTTCATTTTCAAAAACAAATGAGAGCTGCAAAATACTCACCATGCCTCTCAGCAAATAGCTTGGGGTGTCTACTTTCCAAAACCGGGTCATTTGGGGGGGTTTGTGCCACCTGGGCATTCCATGGCCTCCGAAACTGTGATAGGCAGTGAAGAGTGAAATCAAAAATTTACACCCTTAGAAATCCTGAAGGCGGTGATTGGATTTCGGGGCCCCGTACGCGGCTAGGCTCCCAAAAAGTCTCACACATGTGGTATCCCCATACTCAGGAGAAGCAGTTAAATGTTTTTTTGGGTGCAATTCCACATATGCCCATGACCTGTGTGAGCAATATATCATTTAGTGACAACTTTTTGTAATTTTTTTTTGTCATTATTCAATCACTTGGGACAAAAAAAATGAATATTCAATGGACTCAACATGCCTCTCAGCAATTTCCTTGGGGTGTCTATTTTCCAAAATGGGGACATTTGAGGGGGGGTTTGTACTGCCCTGACATTTTAGCACCTCAAGAAATGACATAGGCAATCATAAACTAAAAGCTGTGTAAATTGCAGAAAATGTACCCTAGTTTGTAGACGCTATAACTTTTGTGCAAACCAATAAATATACGCTTATTGACATTTTTTTTTACCAAAGACATGTGGCCGAATACATTTTGGCCTAAATGTATGACTAAAATTGAGTTTATTGGATTTTTTTATAACAAAAAGTAGAAAATATTATTTTTTTTCAAAATTTTCGGTCTTTTTCCGTTTATAGCGCAAAAAATAAAAACAGCAGAGGTGATCAAATACCATCAAAAGAAAGCTCTATTTGTGGGAAGAAAAGGACACAAATTTCGTTTGGGTACAGCATTGCATGACCGCGCAATTAGCAGTTAAAGCGACGCAGTGCCAAATTGTAAAAAGTGCTCTGGTCAGGAAGGGGGTAAATCCTTCTGGGGCTGAAGTGGTTAAACAGGGGCTGAAAAATTGGGTCTTAGACACTGGTGCTGGTGTCACAACACTGCAACCCCTCACAGATACTCTAGTTGGAGCGCAGGAACTAGCCCTGCTGCAAAGAATTGCATCAAAAATTGTAATTACACGCCCCTGTTAAACAGGGGCTGAAAAATTGGGCCTTAGGCACTGGTGCTGGAGCCAGTGGCAAAGTGGGGGTTTACAGCTCCCGGGGCAAGGCAAGTAATTTGCTCCCCTCTCACTCGCGGACTTACCTATTTTCAGCTAGCTCCAGTCTAGTTACATGATCCCCTGTGTGAGCCAGCGGTGGCTGCAGGGGAGAGGAGAGCATGCTTGACAATGACTGGTAAAGCATTGAGTGGTGACATCACCTATAGGTTCCTATGTTCCATCTGTTGTTGGCGCTCCCTCCTCTCCCCTGCATACACCACTGGCTCACACAGGGAATAACATGACCGGACAGCCTGAAAATAGGCGTTTACATCTTTTCTACACAGGTTAGCCATCATAGGCATTAGGAGTGGGATTTTATAATATTTCAGTAAGGCCCCTTTCACACTGGGGCGGGGGCGGTGGTAAAGCGCCGCTATTTTTAGTGGTGCTTTACCGTCGTATTTGCAGAGGTATTCAGCCGCTAGCGGGGCGCTTTAAACCCCCCTGCTAGAGGCCAAAAAGGGGTTAAAACCACCCGCAAAGCGCTGCTGCAGCAGCGCTATGCCGGCGGTATAGCCGCACTGCCCATTGATTTCAAGGTATACACACCGCTCCTTCACCGCTCCTAAAATGGTGCTAGCAGGACTTTTTTTTACTGTCCTGCCAGTGCACCACTCCAGTGTGAAAGCCCTCAGGCTTTCACGCTGAAGAGACAGGAGTGGCTGTTTCAGGGCGCTTTGCAGGCGCTATTTTTAGCACTGTAGCGCCTGCAAAGCACTCCAGTGTGAAAGGGGAGTTAATGGGAGCTACATATGTCATATTCACACTATAATACTTGCAGCACCGTGCAGTTGGGATCACTACCCAATAGGGTTTTGTATTTAACCTTTTTGAAAATGTTCTATATATATTTTGGTATATCTATATATAAGCCAATATATATATATATATATATATATATATATATATATATATATATATATATATATATAAAATTCAAAAAGATTAAAAAAAAAGTCCCAATCACTGGTGCTGCCAGAAACCTCAACCTCATTGTTAAAATAAAGCAATTAAATAAAGTACAGAAATTTTCATAAAACAATTCATTAAATACAATAATTCTAAGATAGTCCTACTGGGTAGTGAATCCAAATCACCAGTGCTGCAAGAACACACAATTGTGCAAATATATAAATAAACAAACTATTTCCATATAACAATCAATAAAAAACATCCAAAAAACATGGCTATTAATGAACATTTTATTGATAATTATATAAAATGAGTTTGTTTATTTATATATTTGCACAATTGTGTGTTTTTGCAGCACTGGTGATTTGGATTCACTGAGAGAGACATTGGGTTTAGAGAGACAGTGGAGCTGAGGGAAAGGGGGAGGGAGGCTGAGAGATGACGAGAGAGACTGCTAGCCCTACCTTCCATGCTAGTGTGTCTCCTTTGATCCTTCCAGCGGCTCCCTGGCAGCGTGCCCATCCTCTGGGTCCCCAGTCAGCCTGTTCCCGGACCTCATTTTACTGCGAAGAGGACGTTCGAGCAGCTCTGGAGGCACGGGAGATGCTGCGCCCGCCACTTCTCACCTCTTGGGGGGGCGGGGTCAAGGAGGGGGCAGCCGCGGTGGAACTATTCTCCCGCCCCCAGGCTCTCAGGCCAATGTCCATTCTGTCCTTGGCTCGGCCCCTTGCTGATCACTGCCATGAGAGAAGTCCCCCTGCTGCTCGTCCACACCGCAAGTTCGACCGCTGTTGCTGGACAACGTGGACTCGTTATAAGTTTAACAAGGGGCTTTTATCCCCGTGTTAGACGATCCACACTTGTGACAGCGCCCCTCTAAATTGTGCGCCCGGGGCTGTGGCACCCCCCGCACCCCCCACGCTACGCCACTGGCTGGAGCCACAACACTGCAACCCCTCACAGATGCTCTAGTTGGAGAGCAGGAACTAGCCCTGCTGCAAAGAATTGCATGAAAAATTGTAATTACATGCCCCTGTTAAACAGGGGCTGAAAAATTGGGCCTTAGGCACTGGTGGCGGGACTGCCGTCGCTCAGAAACAAAAATGTTCTTACAAGCTATCATCATGATCATTGAGGAGGAAGAGGATAATTACTCAGTATAACAGGATAGTCACTCAGCATCAGCATAGGCAGTCTTTGAAGGGATCTGACATTTCAAAAAAATTTATTCGGTTACATCAGCATCAGGTGCATGGTAGCTGGTGGTGATCCAAGACTGATTCATTTTTATGAAGGTCAGTCGATCGACCGAGTCGGTGGACAGACACACCCTGTGATCGGTTACAAAGCCTCCAGCAGCACTGAATGTGCGTTCCGAAAGAACGCTGGATGCAGGACAGGCCAGTAGCTCAATTGCATACTGTGCAAGCTCTGGCCAGTGATCCATCCTCAAGACCCAGTAACCCAGAGGATTTTCAGTGGGAAAGGTGTCCAAGTCAGATCTTGCCCCTAGGTATTCTTGCACCATGTAAAACAGACGCTGGCAATGGTTGCTGGAACCGATCATACCTTGGGGCTGCGGACTAAAAAATTGTCTGAACGCATCTGTCAGATGGCCACCTTTTCCACCGCTCCTTCATTGACTAACCGAAGCCTCAGCAACACGTTGTCCAGAAACAGGGGTTTGTATCCTCCCAGTCTCTGGGAACGCGTTGTACAGACCTTTCTGCAAGGCCTTCTGAAGATGTTTCATCCTCTGCTCCCTCTGCGACGGCAAGATAAGGTCCGCAACCTTACCCTTGTAACATGGATCAAGGAGGGTTGCCAGCCAGTATTGTTCCTTCTCCTTGATACCACGAATACGAGGATACTTCCGCATGCTTTGCAGGATCAGGGAGGCCATGCAGCGTAGGTTTGCTGAGGCATTCGGTCCGGAGTCCTCTGGGTCACTAAGGACGACATGATCCGCAGCTACCTCCTCCCAGCCACGTACAAGTCCATGTGTTTCTTGGGACTGTAAATGATCCCTTAAAGACTGCTGCTGATGCTGAGTGCCAGGCTCCACCTCCATACTGACAGAATCCTCCTCCTCCTTTTCCTCTTCCTGTGTGATCGGCGGGCACGCAGGAACACTGTCTGGATAAAGGAGGCCTTGAGAGCTAAGGAAGTCCTCCTCTTCCTGCCTCTGTTCTGCCTCAAGTGCCCTGTCCATTATTTCACACAGCGTGTGCTCCAACAGGTAGACAAGGGGGACAGTGTCACTGATGCATGCACTGTCACTGCTCACCATCCTCGTGGCCTCCTCAAATGGTGACAGGACGGTGCATGAATCCCTGATCATGGCCCACTGGCGTGGGGAAAAAAAACAAGCTCCCCTGACCCTGTCCTGGTGCCATAGTCGCACATGTACTCATTGATGGCCCTCTGCTGCATGTGCAGCTGCTGCAGCATGGCCAATGTTGATTTCCACCTGGTGGGCATGTCACAGATTAGGCGGTTCTTGGGCAGGTTAAATTCCTTTTGGCGGTCTGCCAGCCGAGCACTGGCATTATATGACCGGCGGAAATGCACACCGACGTTCCTGGCCTGCCTCAGGACATCCTGTAAGCCCGGGTACCTGCCCAAGAACCGCTGCACCACCAAGTTAAGAACGTGATCCAAACAGGGCACATGGGTCATTTGTTCCTGTCGGAGGGTGGAGAGGAGGTTGGTGCCATTGTCGCAAACCACCCTTCCTGCCTTAAGTTGGTGTGGCCTCAACCACCTCTGAACCTGCCCCTGCAGAGCTGACAGGACCTCTGCCCCAGTGTGGCTCCTTTCCCCCAAGCACACCAGCTCAAGCACCGCATGGCATCTTTTGGCCTGCATACTTGCGTAGCCCCTTGAATGCCTACGGAGCACCGCTGGTTTCGAGGACAAAGCACAGGAAGAGGCCATGGAGGAAGAAGAAGAGGAGGGAGTGGAGGAGAGAGGTGTGTCAGAATCATTAGTAGTGGCATTTTGGAGGCGTGGTGGTGGAGCAACCTCCAACACTACTGCACCTTGTACTGCATCCTTCCCAGCTGCCAGCAGAGTCACCCAATGCGCCGTGAAACTTAGGTAACATCCCTGTCCATGCCTGCTGGACCATGAGTCATCAGTAATATGCACCTTACCACTGACCGCCCTGTCCAGCGAGGCATGGACATTGCCTTCCACATGCCGGTAGAGAGCCGGAAACGCCTTCCATGAAAAAAAGTTGCCTTTGGGTACCTGCCACTGAGAAACCGCACATTCCACAAACTCACAGAAGGGGCAGAGTCTACCAACTGAAAAGGTAGCAGTTGAAGTGCTTGCAATTTTGCCAAGCTAGCATTCAACCGCTGGGCATGTGGATGGCTGGGAGCGAACTTCTTTCGGCGGTGCAGCAGCTGGGGCAGGGAAATTTTCCTGGTACAATCTGACGTCGGTGTACCGAAAGCAGATTGCCCACAAGTACTTGGCTGTGTCACACCTAATTCTACACATTCATTCCTCTCAGTGCAGGTCTCAGAGAGAACTGAACGTATAGTGGGGTTGGAGATCTCAGCTGATGAGGAGCAAGGAGAGGTCCTCTTTGTTCTTTGGTGTGGGTCTTTTTGATACGCTTGCCAACGAACTGCATGGCAGGTCAACATATGTCTGGTCAAGCATGTGGTGCCCAAGCGGGAGATGTTTTGGCCATGCAAGATACTCTTGAGACATATGTTGAAAATAGCAGCGGTGCGATCTGATGCACTCGTCTCAAAAAATGCCCACACCAAAGAACTTTTGGAATAACACGCAGAGACAGCAGTGCCCTGCACATGCGGAGCTTTACGGTGTGATGCAGTCAGCGTGCTGCCCTTAGGCTGGCCCCTGGAGGGCATCCTGCCTCGTTGGTGATGTGCCTCCTCCTCCTCTTCTCGCCTATCAGGCACCCATGTTGAGTCAGTGACCTCATCATCCCCTCCCTCCTCATCACTGGAGCAAACCTGGCTGCATGCTGCAGCAGGGGGAGCATGACTGCCAGATTGCTGTCCTTCTTGGGCACCCCCTCTGTCCGTTCTCACGTTACTGCCTTCATCTAGCTCAGTATCATCATCAAAGCCTTTTAAACGCTGGGCATCCTCCTGGAGCATGTACCCAACACTGTGGTCAAACAGTTCGAGGGACTCCTCAGGAGGACATGGTGGGGCTAGGGAAGGAGTCACTGATGCCATTGAGCTGAGGGAAGAGGCCGCGTTGGCAGCTGCTTCGCCAGACAAATTACCCTGAGCATGGGTGAGAGAGGATGAGGAGGGCTTGGTCATCCACTCGACCAAGTCTTCCGCATGTTGCGGCTCAACACAGCCAGCTGCCGAAAAAAAGGCCAAGCGTGTCCCACAGCCACGTGCTGATGAGGATGCACCGTCTCCATGACTAGCACTGTTGCTTCTAGACACAGAGCCTGCTTGCCCTCTTTGATTGGCTTGTGACTGTCTGCCTCTCCTTGTTGGCCTTCCAGACATACTAATGGCCTACAGTGAGATGTAGCTGCACTAAGCTGGGATATATATATATATATATATATATATATATATACTGATACTGCAGCTAGCAAAATCAACTGCCTGCCTGTAGAATGAGAACACCACCAATCTTCTACAGGTAGCTTTAGATGAAAACTGTGCAGAGGTCACACTACAATGACTTGTAGCTTTATCTGAACACTGTGCAGAGGACGCACTACACCAACGTTAAAATAATGTAGCTGCCTGCGGTAGTGATAGGATCAGGAAAACACCACCAACCTTCTACAGGTAGCTTTACCTGAACAATGTGCAGAGGTCGCACTACACTAACTTGTAGCTTTAGCTTAACACTGTTCAGAGGACACACTACACTAACTTGTAGCTTTAGATGAACACTGTGCAGAGGTTGCACTACACTAACTTGTAGCTTTAGCTGAACACTGTGCAGAGGACGCACTATACCAACAATAAAATAATGTAGCTGCCTGCGGTAGTGATAGGATCAGGAAAACACCACCAACCTTCTACAGGTTGCTTTAGCTGAACACTGTGCAGAGGTCGCACTACACTAACTTTTAGCTATAGCTTAACACTGTTCAGAGGACGCACTACACTAACTTGTAGCTTTAGCTGAACACTGTGCAGAGGTCGCACTACACTAACTTGTAGCTTTAGCTGAACACTGTGAGGAGGACGCACTACACTAACTTGTAGCTTTAGCTTAACACTGTGAGGAGGACGCACTATACTAACTTGTAGCTTTAGCTGAACACTGTGCACTACACTAACTTGTAGCTTTAGCTGAACACTGTTCAGAGGACACACTACACTAACTTGTAGCTTTAGCTGAACACTGTGCAGAGGTCGCACTAAACTAACGTGTAAATAATGTAGCTGCTTGCGCTAGTGATAGGATCAGGATAACACCACCAACCTTCTACAGGTAGCTTTAGCTGAACACTGTGCAGAGGTCGCACTATACTAACTTGTAGCTTTAGCTGCACACTGTTCAGAGGATGCACTACTCTAACTTGTAGCTTTAGCTGAACACTGTGCAGAGGTCGCACTACACTAACGTGTAAATAATGTAGCTGCTTTCGGTAGTGATAGGATCAGGATAACACCACCAACCTTCTACAGGTAGCCTTAGCTGAACACTGTGCCGAGGTCGCACTATACTAACTTGTAGCTTTAGCTGAACACTGTTCAGAGGATGCACTACACTAACTTGTAGCTTTAGCTGAACACTGTGCAGAGGTCGCACTACACTAAATTGTAGCTTTCACTGAACACTGTTCAGAGGACGCACTACACTAACTTGTAGCTTTAGCTTAACACTGTGAGGAGGACGCACTACACTAACTTGTAGCTTTAGCTGAACACTGTGCTCTACAATAACTTGTAGCTTTAGCTGAACACTGTTCAGAGGACGCACTACGCTAACTTGTAGCTTTAGCTGAACACTGTGAGGAGGACGCACTACACTAACTTGTAGCTTTAGCTGAACACTGTGCACTACACTAACTTGTAGCTTTAGCTGAACACTGTTCAGAGGATGCACTGCACTAACTTGTAGCTTTAGCTGAACACTGTGCAGAGGTCGCACTACACTAACTTGTAGCTTTAGCTGAACACTGTGAGGAGGACGCACTACACTAACTTGTAGCTTTAGCTGAACACTGTGAGAAGGACGCACTAAACTAACTTGTAGCTTTAGCTGAACACTGTGCAGAGGTCGCACTACACTAACTTATAGCTTTAGCTGAACACTGTTCAGAGGACGCACTACACTAACTTGTAGCTTTAGCTGAACACTGTGAGGAGGACACACTACACTAACTTGTAGCTTTAGCTGAACACTGTGAGGAGGACGCACTACACTAACTTGTAGCTTTAGCTGAACACTGTGCTCTACAATAACTTGTAGCTTTAGCTGAACACTGTTCAGAGGACGCACTACGCTAACTTGTAGCTTTAACTAAACATTGTGAGGAGGACGCACTACACTAACTTGTAGCTTTAGCTGAACACTGTGCACTACACTAACTTGTAGCTTTAGCTGAACACTGTTCAGAGGATGCACTACACTAACTTGTAGCTTTAGCTGAACACTGTGCAGAAGTCGCACTACACTAACTTGTAGCTTTAGCTGAACACTGTGAGGAGGACGCACTACACTAACTTGTAGCTTTAGCTGAACACTGTGAGAAGGACGCACTAAACTAACTTGTAGCTTTAGCTGAACACTGTGCAGAGGTCGCACTACACTAACTTATAGCTTTAGCTGAACACTGTGAGGAGGACACACTACACTAACTTGTAGCTTTAGCTGAACACTGTGAGGAGGACGCACTACACTAACTTGTAGCTTTAGCTGAACACTGTGCACTACACTAACTTGTAGCTTTAGCTGAACACTGTGCAGAGGTCGCACTACACTAACGTGTAAATAATGTAGCTGCCTGCGGTAGTGATAGGATCAGGATAACACCACCAACCTTCTACAGGTAGCTTTAGCTGAACACTGTGCAGAGGTCGCACTACACTAACGTGTAAATAATGTAGCTGCCTGCGGTAGTGATAGGATCAGGAAAACACCACCAACCTTCTACAGGTAGCTTTAGCTGAACACTGTGCAGAGGTCGCACTACACTAACGTGTAAATAATGTAGCTGCCTGCGGTAGTGATAGGATCAGGAAAACACCACCAACCTTCTACAGGTAGCTTTTGCTGAACACTGTGCAGAGGTCGCACTACACTAACTTGTACCTTTAGCTCAACACTGTTCAGAGGATGCACTACACAAACTTGTAGCTTTAGATGAACACTGTGCAGAGGTCACACTACACTAACTTGTAGATTCAGCTGAACACTGTGCAAAGGACGCACTATACCAACGTTAAAATAATGTAGCTGCCTGCGGTAGTGATAGGATCAGGAAAACACCACCAACCTTCTACAGGTAGCTTTAGCTGAACACTGTGCAGAGGTCGCACTACACTAACATGTAAATAATATAGCTGCCTGCGGTAGTGATAGGATCAGGAAAACACCACCAACCTTCTACATGTAGCTTTAGCTGAACACTGTGCAGAGGTCGCACTACACTAACTTGTAGCTGTAGCTGGACACTGTTCAGAGGACGCACTACACTAACTTGTAGCTTTAGCTGAACACTGTGCAGAGGTCGCACTACACTAACTTTTAGCTTTAGCTGAACACTGTGAGGAGGACGTACTACACTAACTTGTTGCTTTAGCTGAACACTGTGAGGAGGATGCACTACACTAACTTGTAGCTTTAGCTGAACACTGGGAGGAGGACGCACTACACTAACTTGTAGCTTTAGCTGAACACTGTGCACTACACTAACTTGTAGCTTTAGCTGAACACTGAGTAGAGGTCGCACTACACTAGTGTGTAAATAATGTAGCTGCTTGCGGTAGTGATAGGATCATGATAACACCACCAACCTTCTACAGGTAGATTTAGCTGAACACTGTTCAGAGGACGCACTACACTAACTTGTAGCTTTAGCTGAACACTGTGAGGAGGACGCACTACACTAACTTGTAGCTTTAGCTGAACACTTTGCAGAGGTCGCACTACACTAACTTGTAGCTTTAGCTGAACACTGTTCAGAGGACGCACTACACTAACTTTTAGCTTTAGCTGAACACTGTGAGGAGGACGTACTACACTAACTTGTTGCTTTAGCTGAACACTGTGAGGAGGATGCACTACACTAACTTGTAGCTTTAGCTGAACACTGGGAGGAGGACGCACTACACTAACTTGTAGCTTTAGCTGAACACTGTGCACTACACTAACTTGTAGCTTTAGCTGAACACTGAGTAGAGGTCGCACTACACTAGTGTGTAAATAATGTAGCTGCTTGCGGTAGTGATAGGATCATGATAACACCACCAACCTTCTACAGGTAGATTTAGCTGAACACTGTGCAGAGGCCGCACTACACTAACTTGTAGCTTTACCTGAACACTGTTCAGAGGACACACCACACTAACTTGTAGCTTTAGCTGAACACTGTGAGGAGGACACACTACACTAACTTGTAGCTTTAGCTGAACACTGTGATGAGGACACACTACACTAACTTGTAGCTTTAGCTGAACACTGTGCACTACACTAACTTGTAGCTTTAGCTGAACACTGTTCAGAGGACGCACTACACTAACTTGTAGCTTTAGCTAAACACTGTTCAGAGGATGCACTACACTAACTTGTAGCTTTAGCTGAACACTGTGCAGAGGTCGCACTACACTAACTTGTAGCTTTAGCTGAACACTGTGAGGAGGACGCACTACACTAACATGTAAATAATGTAGCTGCCTGCGGTAGTGATAGGATCAGGAAAACACCACCAACCTTCTACAGGTAGCTTTAGCTGAACTCTGTGCAGAGGTCGCACTACACTAACTTTTAGCTTTAGCTGAACACTGTTCAGAGGACGCACTACACTAACTTGTAGCCTTAGCTGAACACTGTGCAGAGGTCGCATTACACTAACTTGTAGCTTTAGCTGAACACTGTTCATAGGACGCACTACACTAACTTGAAGCTTTAGTTGAACACTGTGAGGAGGACGCACTACACTAACTTGTAGCTTTAGCTGAACACTGTGTACTACACTAACTTGTAGCTTTAGCTGAACACTGTTCAGAGGACGCACTACACTAACTTTTAGCTTTAGCTGAACACTGTGAGGAGGTTGCACTACACTAATTTGTAGCTTTAGCTGAACACTGTTCAGAGGACGCACTACACTAACTTATAGCTTTAGCTGAACACTGTTCAGAGGACGCACTACACTAACTTTTAGCTTTAGCTGAACACTGTGCAGAGGTCGCACTACACTAACTTGTAGCTTTAGCTGAACACTGTGAGGAGGACGCACTACACTAACTTGTAGCTTTAGCTGAACACTGTGAGGAGGACGCACTACACTAACTTCTAGCTTTAGCTGAACACTGTTCAGAGGATGCATTACACTAAGTTTTAGCTTTAGCTGAACACTGTGCAGAGGTCGCGCTACACTAACTTGTAGCTTTAGCTGAACAATGTGAGGAGGTCGCACTACACTAACTTGTAGCTTTAGCTGAACACTGTGAGGAGGACGCACTAAACTAACTTGTAGCTTTAGCTGAACACTGTGCAGAGGTCGCACTACACTAACTTGTAGCTGTAGCTGAACACTGTTCAGAGGACGCACTAAACTAACCTGTAGTTTTAGCTGAACACTGTGCAGAGGTCGCACTACACTAACTTGTAGCTTTAGCTGAACACTGTGAGGAGGACGCACTATACTAACTTGTAGCTTTAGCTGAACACTGTGAGGAGGACACACTACACTAACTTGTAGCTTTAGCTGAACACTGTGAGGAGGACACACTACACTAACTTGTAGCTTTAGCTGAACACTGTGAGGAGTATGCACTACTCTAACTTGTAGCTTTAGCTGAACACTGTGCACTACACTAACTTGTAGCTTTAGCTGAACACTGTTCAGAGGACGCACTATACTAACTTGTAGCTTTAGCTGAACACTGTGCAGAGGTCGCACTACACTAACATGTAAATAATGTAGCTGCCTGCGGTAGTGATAGGATCAGGAAAACACCACCAATCTTCTACAGGTAGCTTTAGCTGAACACTGTGCAGAGGTCGCACTACACTAACTTGTAGCTTTAGCTGAACACTGTTCAGAGGACGCACTACACTAACTTGTAGCTTTAGCTGAACACTGTGCACTACACTAGCTTGTAGCTTTGGCTGAACACTGTTCAGAGGACGCACTACACTAACTTGTAGCTTTAGCTGAACACTGTGCAGAGGTCGCACTTCACTAACGTGTAAATAATGTAGCTGCCTGCAGTGGTGATATTATCATGATAACACCACCAACCTTCTACATGTAGCTTTAGCTGAACACTGTGCAGAGGTCGCACTACACTAACTTGTAGCTGTAGCTGAATACTGTTCAGAGGACGAACTACACTAACTTGTAGCTTTAGCTGAACACTGTGCAGAGTTCGCACTACACTAACTTGTAGCTTTAGCTGAACACTGTTCAGAGGACGCACTACACTAACTTGTAGCTTAAGCTGAACACTGTGCAGAGGTCGCACTACACTAACTTGTAGCTTTAGCTGAACACTGTGAGGAGGACCTACTACACTAACTTGTTGTTTTAGCTGAACACTGTGAGGAGGATGCACTGCACTAACTTGTAGCTTTAGCTGAACACTGGGAGGAGGACGCACTACACTAACTTGTAGCTTTAGCTGAACACTGTGCACTACACTAACTTGTAGCTTTAGCTGAACACTGTGAGGAGGACGCACTACACTAACTTGTAGCTTTAGCTGAACACTGTGCACTACACTAACTTGTAGCTTTAGCTGAACACTGTGCAGGGGTCGCACTACACTAACGTGTAAATAGTGTAGCTGCTTGCGGTAGTGATAGGATCATGATAACACCACCAAACTTCTACAGGTAGATTTAGCTGAACACTGTGCAGAGGTCGCACTACACTAACTTGTAGCTTTAGCTGAACACTGTTCAGAGGACACACCACACTAACTTGTAGCTTTAGCTGAACACTGTGAGGAGGACGCACTACACTAACTTGTAGCTTTAACTGAACACTGTGATGAGGAAGCACTACACTAACTTGTAGCTTTAGCTGAACACTGTGCACTACACTAACTTGTAGCTTTTGCTGAACACTGTTCAGAGGACGCACTACACTAACTTGTAGCTTTAGCTGAACACTGTTCAGAGGATGCACTACACTAACTTGTAGCTTTAGCTGAACACTGTGCAGAGGTCGCACTACACTAACTTGTAGCTTTAGCTGAACACTGTGAGGAGGACGCACTACACTAACTTGTAGCTTTAGCTGAACACTGTGAGGAGGACACACTACACTAACTTGTAGCTTTAGCTTAACACTGTGAGGAGGACACACTACACTAACTTGTAGCTTTAGCTGAACACTGTGAGGAGTATGCACTACACTAACTTGTAGCTTTAGCTGAACACTGTGCACTACACTAACTTGTAGCTTTAGCTGAACACTGTTTAGAGGACGCACTATACTAACTTGTAGCTTTAGCTGAACACTGTGCAGAGGTCGCACTACACTAACATGTAAATAATGTAGCTGCCTGCGGTAGTGATAGGATCAGGAAAACACCACCAACCTTCTACAGGTAGCTTTAGCTGAACACTGTGCAGAGTTCGCAATACACTAACTTTTAGCTATAGCTGAAAACTGTTCAGAGGACGCACTACACTAATTTGTAGCTTTAGCTGAACACTGTGCAGAGGTCGCATTACACTAACTTGTAGCTTTAGCTGAACACTGTTCATAGGACGCACTACACTAACTTGAAGCTTTAGTTGAACACTGTGAGGAGGACGCACTACACTAACTTGTAGCTTTAGCTGAACACTGTGAGGAGGACGACCTACACTAACTTGTAGCTTTAGCTGAACACTGTGAGGAGGACACACTACACTAACTTGTAGCTTTAGCTGAACACTGTGAGGAGGACACACTACACTAACTTGTAGCTTTAGCTGAACACTGTGAGGAGTATGCACTACACTAACTTGTAGCTTTAGCTGAACACTGTGCACTACACTAACTTGTAGCTTTAGCTGAACACTGTTCAGAGGACGCACTATATTAACTTGTAGCTTTAGCTGAACACTGTGCAGAGGTCGCACTACACTAACATGTAAATAATGTAGCTGCCTGCGGTAGTGATAGGATCAGGAAAACACCACCAACCTTCTACAGGTAGCTTTAGCTGAACACTGTGCAGAGGTCGCACTACACTAACTTTTAGCTTTAGCTGAACACTGTTCAGAGGACGCACTACACTAATTTGTAGCTTTAGCTGAACACTGTGCAGAGGTCGCATTACACTAACTTGTAGCTTTAGCTGAACACTGTTCATAGGACACACTACACTAACTTGAAGCTTTAGTTGAACACTGTGAGGAGGACGCAGTACACTAACTTGTAGCTTTAGCTGAACACTGTGAGGAGGACGCACTGCACTAACTTGTAGCTTTAGCTGAACACTGTGAGGAGGACGCACTACACTAACTTGTAGCTTTAGCTGAACACTGTTCAGAGGATGCACTACACTAACTTTTAGCTTTAGCTGAACACTGTGCAGAGGTCGCACTACACGAACTTGTAGCTTTAGCTGAACACTGTGAGGAGGTCGCACTACACTAACTTGTAGCTTTAGCTGAACACTGTGAGGAGGACGCACTAAACTAACTTGTAGCTTTAGCTGAACACTGTGCAGAGGTCGCATTACACTAACTTGTAGCTTTAGCTGAACACTGTTCATAGGACGCACTACACTAACTTGTAGCTTTAGCTGAACACTGTGAGGAGGTCGCACTACACTAACTTGAAGCTTTAGTTGAACACTGTGAGGAGGACGCACTACACTAACTTGTAGCTTTAGCTGAACACTGTGTACTACACTAACTTGTAGCTTTAGCTGAACACTGTTCAGAGGACGCACTGCACTAACTTTTAGCTTTAGCTGAACACTGTGAGGAGGTTGCACTACACTAACTTGTAGCTTTAGCTGAACACTGTTCAGAGGACGCACTACACTAACTTGTAGCTTTAGCTGAACACTGTGAGGAGGACGCACTACACTAACTTGTAGCTTTAGCTGAACACTGTGCAGAGGTCGCACTACACTAACTTGTAGCTTTAGCTGAACACTGTTCAGAGGACGGACTACTTAAACTTGTAGCTTTAGCTGAACACTGTGCAGAGGTCGCACTACACTAACTTGTAGCTTTAGCTGAACACTGTGAGGAGGTTGCACTACACTAACTTGTAGCTTTAGCTGAACACTGTTCAGAGGACGCAATACACTAACTTGTAGCTTTAGCTGAACACTGTGAGGTTGACGCACTACACTAACTTGTAGCTTTAGCTGAACACTGTGCAGAGGTCGCACTACACTAACTTGTAGCTTTAGCTGAACACTGTTCAGAGGACGCACTACACTAACTTGTAGCTTTAGCTGAACACTGTGAGGAGGACGCACTTCACTAACTTTTAGCTTTACCTGAACACTGTGCAGAGGTCGCACTACACTAACTTGTAGCTTTAGCTGAACACTGTGAGGAGGTCGCACTACACTAACTTGTAGCTTTAGCTGAACACTGTGAGGAGGACGCACTAAACTAACTTGTAGCTTTAGCTGAACACTGTGCAGAGGTCGCACTACACTAACTTGTAGCTGTAGCTGAACACTGTTCAGAGGACGCACTACACTAACCTGTAGCTTTAGCTGAACACTGTGAGGAGGACGCACTACACTAACTTGTAGCTTTAGCTGAACACTGTGAGGAGGACACACTACACTAACTTGTAGCTTTAGCTGAACACTGTTCAGAGGACGCACTATACTAACTTGTAGCTTTAGCTGAACACTGTGCAGAGGTCGCACTACAGTAACATGTAAATAATGTAGCTGCCTGCGGTAGTGATAGGATCAGGAAAACACCACCAATCTTCTACAGGTAGCTTTAGCTGAACACTGTGCAGAGGTCGCACTACACTAACTTGTAGCTTTAGCTGAACACTGTTCAGGGGACGCACTACACTAACTTGTAGCTTTAGCTGAACACTGTGCAGAGGTCGCATTACACTAACTTGTAGCTTTAGCTGAACACTGTTCAGAGGACGCACTACACTAACTTGAAGCTTTAGCTGAACACTGTGAGGAGGACGCACTACACTAACTTTTAGCTTACCTGAACACTGTGAGGAGGTTGCACTACACTAACTTGTAGCTTTAGCTGAACACTGTTCAGAGGACGCACTACACTAACTTGTAGCTTTAGCTGAACACTGTGAGGAGGACGCACTACACTAACTTGTAGCTTTAGCTGAACACTGTGCAGACGTCGCACTACACTAACTTGTAGATTTGGCTGAACACTGTGAGGAGGACGCACTACACTAACTTGTAGCTTTAGCTGAACAGTGTGAGGAGGACGCTCTACACTAACTTGTAGCTTTAGCTGAACACTGTTCAGAGGACGCACTACACTAACTTGTAGCTTTAACTGAACACTGTGTACTACACTAACTTGTAGCTTTGGCTGAACACTGTTCAGAGGACGCACTACACTAACTTTTAGCTTTAGCTGAACACTGTGAGGAGGTTGCACTACACTAACTTGTAGCTTTAGCTGAACACTGTTCAGAGGACGCACTACACTAACTTGTAGCTTTAGCTGAACACTGTGAGGAGGACGCACTACACTAACTTGTAGCTTTAGCTGAACACTTTGCAGAGGTCGCACTACACTAACTTGTAGCTTTAGCTGAACACTGTTAAGAGGACGCACTACACTAACTTGTAGCTTTAGCTGAACACTGTGAGGAGGACGCACTTCACTAACTTTTAGCTTTAGCTGAACACTGTGCAGAGGTCGCACTACACTAACTTGTAGCTTTAGCTGAACACTGTGAGGAGGTCGCACTACACTAACTTATAGCTTTAGCTGAACACTGTGAGGAGGACGCACTAAACTAACTTGTAGCTTTAGCTGAACACTGTGCAGAGGTCGCACTACACTAACTTGTAGCTGTAGCTGAACACTGTTCAGAGGACGCACTACACTAACCTGTAGCTTTAGCTGAACACTGTGAGGAGGACGCACTACACTAACTTGTAGCTTTAGCTGAACACTGTGAGGAGGACACACTACACTAACTTGTAGCTTTAGCTGAACACTGTGAGGAGGACACACTACACTAACTTGTAGCTTTAGCTGAACACTGTTCAGAGGACGCACTATACTAACTTGTAGCTTTAGCTGAACACTGTGCAGAGGTCGCACTACACTAACATGTAAATAATGTAGCTGCCTGCGGTAGTGATAGGATCAGGAAAACACCACCAATCTTCTACAGGTAGCTTTAGCTGAACACTGTGCAGAGGTCGCACTACACTAACTTGTAGCTTTAGCTGAACACTGTTCAGGGGACGCACTACACTAACTTGTAGCTTTAGCTGAACACTGTGCAGAGGTCGCATTACACTAACTTGTAGCTTTAGCTGAACACTGTTCAGAGGACGCACTACACTAACTTGAAGCTTTAGCTGAACACTGTGAGGAGGACGCACTACACTAACTTTTAGCTTTAGCTGAACACTGTGAGGAGGTTGCACTACACTAACTTGTAGCTTTAGCTGAACACTGTTCAGAGGACGCACTACACTAACTTGTAGCTTTAGCTGAACACTGTGAGGAGGACACACTACACTAACTTGTAGCTTTAGCTGAACACTGTGCAGACGTCGCACTACACTAACTTGTAGATTTGGCTGAACACTGTGAGGAGGACGCACTACACTAACTTGTAGCTTTAGCTGAACAGTGTGAGGAGGACGCTCTACACTAACTTGTAGCTTTAGCTGAACACTGTTCAGAGGACGCACTACACTAACTTGTAGCTTTAGCTGAACACTGTGAGGAGGATGCACTTCACTAACTTTTAGCTTTAGCTGAACACTGTGCAGAGGTGGCACTACACTAACTTGTAGCTTTAGCTGAACACTGTGAGGAGGTCGCACTACACTAACTTATAGCTTTAGCTGAACACTGTGAGGAGGACGCACTAAACTAACTTGTAGCTTTAGCTGAACACTGTGCAGAGGTCGCACTACACTAACTTGTAGCTGTAGCTGAACACTGTTCAGAGGACGCACTACACTAACCTGTAGCTTTAGCTGAACACTGTGAGGAGGACGCACTACACTAACTTGTAGCTTTAGCTGAACACTGTGAGGAGGACACACTACACTAACTTGTAGCTTTAGCTGAACACTGTGAGGAGGACACACTACACTAACTTGTAGCTTTAGCTGAACACTGTTCAAAGGACGCACTATACTAACTTGTAGCTTTAGCTGAACACTGTGCAGAGGTCGCACTACACTAACATGTAAATAATGTAGCTGCCTGCGGTAGTGAAAGGATCAGGAAAACACCACCAATCTTCTACAGGTAGCTTTAGCTGAACACTGTGCAGAGGTCGCACTACACTAACTTGTAGCTTTAGCTGAACACTGTTCAGGGGACGCACTACACTAACTTGTAGCTTTAGCTGAACACTGTGCAGAGGTCGCATTACACTAACTTGTAGCTTTAGCTGAACACTGTTCAGAGGACGCACTACACTAACTTGAAGCTTTAGCTGAACACTGTGAGGAGGACGCACTACACTAACTTTTAGCTTTAGCTGAACACTGTGAGGAGGTTGCTCTACACTAACTTGTAGCTTTAGCTGAACACTGTTCAGAGGACGCACTACACTAACTTGTAGCTTTAGCTGAACACTGTGAGGAGGACACACTACACTAACTTGTAGCTTTAGCTGAACACTGTGCAGACGTCGCACTACACTAACTTGTAGATTTGGCTGAACACTGTGAGGAGGACGCACTACACTAACTTGTAGCTTTAGCTGAACAGTGTGAGGAGGACGCTCTACACTAACTTGTAGCTTTAGCTGAACACTGTTCAGAGGACGCACTACACTAACTTGTAGCTTTAGCTGAACACTGTGCACTACACTAAATTGTAGCTTTGGCTGAACACTGTTCAGAGGACGCACTACACTAACTTGTAGCTTTAGCTGAACACTGTGCAGAGGTCGCACTTCACTAACGTGTAAATAATGTAGCTGCCTGCAGTAGTGATAGGATCATGATAACACCACCAACCTTCTACAGGTAGCTTTAGCTAAACACTGTGCAGAGGTCGCACTACACTAACTTGTAGCTGTAGCTGAATACTGTTCAGAGGACGAACTACACTAACTTGTAGCTTTAGCTGAACACTGTGCAGAGTTCGCACTACACTAACTTGTAGCTTTAGCTGAACACTGTTCAGAGGACGCACTACACTAACTTGTAGCTTAAGCTGAACACTGTAAGGAGCACGCACTACACTAACTTGTAGCTTTAGCTGAACACTGTGCACTACACTAACTTGTAGCTTTAGCTGAACACTGTGAGGAGGACACATTACACTAACTTGTAGCTTTAGCTGAACACTGTGAGGAGGACACACTACACTAACTTGTAGCTTTAGCTGAACTCTGTTCAGAGGACGCACTACACTAACTTGTAGCTTTAGCTGAACACTGTACACTACACTAACTTGTAGCTTTAGCTGAACACTGTTCAAAGGACACACTACACTAACTTGTAGCTTTAGCTGAACACTGTTCAGAGGTCGCACTACACTAACTTTTAGCTTTAGCTGAACACTCTGAGGAGGACGCACTACACTAACTTGTAGCTTTAGCTGAACACTGTGAGAAGGACGCACTACACTAACTTGTAGCTTTAGGTGAACACTGTGCAGAGGTCGCACTACACTAACTTGTAGCTTTAGCTGAACACTGTGAGGAGGACGCACTACACTAACTTGTAGCTTTAGCTGAACACGGTGAGGAGGTTGCACTACACTAACTTGTAGCTTTAGCTGAACACTGTGCAGAGGTCGCACTACACTAACATGTAAATAATGTAGCTGCCTGCGGTAGTGATTGGATCAGGAAAACACCACCAATCCTCTACAGGTAGCTTTAGCTGAACACTGTGCAGAGGTCGCACTACACTAACTTGTAGCTTTAGCTGAACACTGTTCAGAGGACGCACTACACTAACTTGTAGCTTTAGCTGAACACTGTGCAGAGGTCGCATTACACTAACTTGTAGTTTTAGCTGAACACTGTTCAGAGGACGCACTACACTAACTTGAAGCTTTAGCTGAACATTGTGAGGAGGACGCACTACACTAACTTGTAGCTTTAGCTGAACACTGTGTACTACACTAACTTGTAGCTTTAGCTGAACACTGTTCAGAGGACGCACTACACTAACTTTTAGCTTTAGCTGAACACTGTGAGGAGGTTGCACTACACTAACTTGTAGCTTTAGCTGAACACTGTTCAGAGGACGCACTACACTAACTTGTAGCTTTAGCTTAACACTGTGAGGAGGACGCACTACACTAACTTGTAGCTTTAGCTGAACACTGTGCAGACGTCGCACTACACTAACTTGTAGATTTGGCTGAACACTGTGAGGAGGACGCACTAAACTAACTTGTAGCTTTAGCTGAACACTGTTATGAGGACGCACTACACTAACTTGTAGCTTTAGCTGAACACTGTGCACTACACTAACTTGTAGCTTTGGCTGAACACTGTTCAGAGGACGCACTACACTAACTTGTAGCTTTAGCTGAACACTGTGCAGAGGTCGCACTTCACTAACGTGTAAATAATGTAGCTGCCTGCAGTAGTGATAGGATCATGATAACACCACCAACCTTCTATAGGTAGCTTTAGCTGAACACTGTGCAGAGGCCGCACTACACTAACTTGTAGCTGTAGCTGAATACTGTTCAGAGGACGAACTACACTAACTTGTAGCTTTAGCTGAACAATGTGCAGAGTTCGCACTACACTAACTTGTAGCTTTAGCTGAACACTGTTCAGAGGACGCACTACACTAACTTGTAGCTTAAGCTGAACACTGTGCAGAGGTCGCACTACACTAACTTGTAGCTTTAGCTGAACACTGTGAGGAGGACGTACTACACTAACTTGTTGCTTTAGCTGAACACTGTGAGGAGGATGCACTACACTAACTTGTAGCTTTAGCTGAACACTGGGAGGAGGACGCACTACACTAACTTGTAGCTTTAGCAGAACACTGTGCACTACACTAACTTGTAGCTTTAGCTGAACACTGTGAGGAGACGCACTACACTAATTTGTAGCTTTAGCTGAACACTGTGAGGAGGACGCACTACACTAACTTGTAGCTTTAGCTGAACACTGTGCACTACACTAACTTTTAGCTTTAGCTGAACACTGTGAGGAGGTTGCACTTCACTAACTTGTAGCTTTAGCTGAACACTGTTCAGAGGACGCACTACACTAACTTGTAGCTTTAGCTGAACACTGTGAGGAGGACGCACTACACTAACTTGTAGCTTTAGATGAACACTGTGCAGAGGTCGCACTACACTAACTTGTAGATTTGGCTGAACACTGTGAGGAGGATGCACTACACTAACTTGTAGCTTTAGCTGAACAGAGTGAGGAGGACGCACTACACTAACTTGTAGCTTTAGCTGAACACTGTTCAGAGGACGCACTACACTAACTTGTAGCTTTAGCTGAACACTGTGCACTACACTAACTTGTAGCTTTGGCTGAACACTGTTCAGAGGACGCACTACACTAACTTGTAGCTTTAGCTGAACACTGTGAGGAGGTCGCACTACACTAACTTGTAGCTTTAGCTGAACACTGTGAGGAGGACGCACTAAACTAACTTGTAGCTTTAGCTGAACACTGTGCAGAGGTCGCATTACACTAACTTGTAGCTTTAGCTGAACACTGTTCATAGGACGCACTACACTAACTTGAAGCTTTAGTTGAACACTGTGAGGAGGACGCACTACACTAACTTGTAGCTTTAGCTGAACACTGTGTACTACACTAACTTGTAGCTTTAGCTGAACACTGTTCAGAGGACGCACTACACTAACTTTTAGCTTTAGCTGAACACTGTGAGGAGGTTGCACTACACTAACTTGTAGCTTTAGCTGAACACTGTTCAGAGGACGCACTACACTAACTTGTAGCTTTAGCTGAACACTGTGAGGAGGACGCACTACACTAACTTGTAGCTTTAGCTGAACACTGTGCAGAGGTCGCACTACACTAACTTGTAGCTTTAGCTGAACACTGTGAGGAGGACGCACTACACTAACTTGTAGATTTGGCTGAACACTGTGAGGAGGATGCACTACACTAACTTGTAGCTTTAGCTGAACAGAGTGAGGAGGACGCACTACACTAACTTGTAGCTTTAGCTGAACACTGTTTAGAGGACGCACTACACTAACTTGTAGCTTTAGCTGAACACTGTGCACTACACTAACTTGTAGCTTTGGCTGAACACTGTTCAGAGGACGCACTACACTAACTTGTAGCTTTAGCTGAACACTGTGAGGAGGACGCACTTCACTAACTTTTAGCTTTAGCTGAACACTGTGCAGAGGTCGCACTACACTAACTTGTAGCTTTAGCTGAACACTGTGAGGAGGTCGCACTACACTAACTTATAGCTTTAGCTGAACACTGTGAGGAGGACGCACTAAACTAACTTGTAGCTTTAGCTGAACACTGTGCAGAGGTCGCACTACACTAACTTGTAGCTGTAGCTGAACACTGTTCAGAGGACGCACTACACTAACCTGTAGCTTTAGCTGAACACTGTGAGGAGGACGCACTACACTAACTTGTAGCTTTAGCTGAACACTGTGAGGAGGACACACTACACTAACTTGTAGCTTTAGCTGAACACTGTGAGGAGGACACACTACACTAACTTGTAGCTTTAGCTGAACACTGTTCAGAGGACGCACTATACTAACTTGTAGCTTTAGCTGAACACTGTGCAGAGGTCGCACTACACTAACATGTAAATAATGTAGCTGCCTGCGGTAGTGATAGGATCAGGAAAACACCACCAATCTTCTACAGGTAGCTTTAGCTGAACACTGTGCAGAGGTCGCACTACACTAACTTGTAGCTTTAGCTGAACACTGTTCAGGGGACGCACTACACTAACTTGTAGCTTTAGCTGAACACTGTGCAGAGGTCGCATTACACTAACTTGTAGCTTTAGCTGAACACTGTTCAGAGGACGCACTACACTAACTTGAAGCTTTAGCTGAACACTGTGAGGAGGACGCACTACACTAACTTTTAGCTTTAGCTGAACACTGTGAGGAGGTTGCACTACACTAACTTGTAGCTTTAGCTGAACACTGTTCAGAGGACGCACTACACTAACTTGTAGCTTTAGCTGAACACTGTGAGGAGGACACACTACACTAACTTGTAGCTTTAGCTGAACACTGTGCAGACGTCGCACTACACTAACTTGTAGATTTGGCTGAACACTGTGAGGAGGACGCACTACACTAACTTGTAGCTTTAGCTGAACAGTGTGAGGAGGACGCTCTACACTAACTTGTAGCTTTAGCTGAACACTATTCAGAGGACGCACTACACTAACTTGTAGCTTTAGCTGAACACTGTGAGGAGGATGCACTTCACTAACTTTTAGCTTTAGCTGAACACTGTGCAGAGGTGGCACTACACTAACTTGTAGCTTTAGCTGAACACTGTGAGGAGGTCGCACTACACTAACTTATAGCTTTAGCTGAACACTGTGAGGAGGACGCACTAAACTAACTTGTAGCTTTAGCTGAACACTGTGCAGAGGTCGCACTACACTAACTTGTAGCTGTAGCTGAACACTGTTCAGAGGACGCACTACACTAACCTGTAGCTTTAGCTGAACACTGTGAGGAGGACGCACTACACTAACTTGTAGCTTTAGCTGAACACTGTGAGGAGGACACACTACACTAACTTGTAGCTTTAGCTGAACACTGTGAGGAGGACACACTACACTAACTTGTAGCTTTAGCTGAACACTGTTCAAAGGACGCACTATACTAACTTGTAGCTTTAGCTGAACACTGTGCAGAGGTCGCACTACACTAACATGTAAATAATGTAGCTGCCTGCGGTAGTGAAAGGATCAGGAAAACACCACCAATCTTCTACAGGTAGCTTTAGCTGAACACTGTGCAGAGGTCGCACTACACTAACTTGTAGCTTTAGCTGAACACTGTTCAGGGGACGCACTACACTAACTTGTAGCTTTAGCTGAACACTGTGCAGAGGTCGCATTACACTAACTTGTAGCTTTAGCTGAACACTGTTCAGAGGACGCACTACACTAACTTGAAGCTTTAGCTGAACACTGTGAGGAGGACGCACTACACTAACTTTTAGCTTTAGCTGAACACTGTGAGGAGGTTGCTCTACACTAACTTGTAGCTTTAGCTGAACACTGTTCAGAGGACACACTACACTAACTTGTAGCTTTAGCTGAACACTGTGAGGAGGACACACTACACTAACTTGTAGCTTTAGCTGAACACTGTGCAGACGTCGCACTACACTAACTTGTAGATTTGGCTGAACACTGTGAGGAGGACGCACTACACTAACTTGTAGCTTTAGCTGAACAGTGTGAGGAGGACGCTCTACACTAACTTGTAGCTTTAGCTGAACACTGTTCAGAGGACGCACTACACTAACTTGTAGCTTTAGCTGAACACTGTGCACTACACTAAATTGTAGCTTTGGCTGAACACTGTTCAGAGGACGCACTACACTAACTTGTAGCTTTAGCTGAACACTGTGCAGAGGTCGCACTTCACTAACGTGTAAATAATGTAGCTGCCTGCAGTAGTGATAGGATCATGATAACACCACCAACCTTCTACAGGTAGCTTTAGCTAAACACTGTGCAGAGGTCGCACTACACTAACTTGTAGCTGTAGCTGAATACTGTTTAGAGGACGAACTACACTAACTTGTAGCTTTAGCTGAACACTGTGCAGAGTTCGCACTACACTAACTTGTAGCTTTAGCTGAACACTGTTCAGAGGACGCACTACACTAACTTGTAGCTTAAGCTGAACACTGTGAGGAGCACGCACTACACTAACTTGTAGCTTTAGCTGAACACTGTGCACTACACTAACTTGTAGCTTTAGCTGAACACTGTGAGGAGGACACATTACACTAACTTGTAGCTTTAGCTGAACACTGTGAGGAGGACACACTACACTAACTTGTAGCTTTAGCTGAACTCTGTTCAGAGGACGCACTACACTAACTTGTAGCTTTAGCTGAACACTGTACACTACACTAACTTGTAGCTTTAGCTGAACACTGTTCAGAGGACACACTACACTAACTTGTAGCTTTAGCTGAACACTGTTCAGAGGTCGCACTACACTAACTTTTAGCTTTAGCTGAACACTCTGAGGAGGACGCACTACACTAACTTGTAGCTTTAGCTGAACACTGTGAGAAGGACGCACTACACTAACTTGTAGCTTTAGGTGAACACTGTGCAGAGGTCGCACTACACTAACTTGTAGCTTTAGCTGAACACTGTGAGGAGGACGCACTACACTAACTTGTAGCTTTAGCTGAACACGGTGAGGAGGTTGCACTACACTAACTTGTAGCTTTAGCTGAACACTGTGCAGAGGTCGCACTACACTAACATGTAAATAATGTAGCTGCCTGCGGTAGTGATTGGATCAGGAAAACACCACCAATCCTCTACAGGTAGCTTTAGCTGAACACTGTGCAGAGGTCGCACTACACTAACTTGTAGCTTTAGCTGAACACTGTTCAGAGGACGCACTACACTAACTTGTAGCTTTAGCTGAACACTGTGCAGAGGTCGCATTACACTAACTTGTAGTTTTAGCTGAACACTGTTCAGAGGACGCACTACACTAACTTGAAGCTTTAGCTGAACACTGTGAGGAGGACGCACTACACTAACTTGTAGCTTTAGCTGAACACTGTGTACTACACTAACTTGTAGCTTTAGCTGAACACTGTTCAGAGGACGCACTACACTAACTTTTAGCTTTAGCTGAACACTGTGAGGAGGTTGCACTACACTAACTTGTAGCTTTAGCTGAACACTGTTCAGAGGACGCACTACACTAACTTGTAGCTTAAGCTGAACACTGTGAGGAGCACGCACTACACTAACTTGTAGCTTTAGCTGAACACTGTGCACTACACTAACTTGTAGCTTTAGCTGAACACTGTGAGGAGGACACATTACACTAACTTGTAGCTTTAGCTGAACACTGTGAGGAGGACACACTACACTTACTTGTAGCTTTAGCTGAACTCTGTTCAGAGGACGCACTACACTAACTTGTAGCTTTAGCTGAACACTGTACACTACACTAACTTGTAGCTTTAGCTGAACACTGTTCAGAGGACACACTACACTAACTTGTAGCTTTAGCTGAACACTGTTCAGAGGTCGCACTACACTAACTTTTAGCTTTAGCTGAACACTCTGAGGAGGACGCACTACACTAACTTGTAGCTTTAGCTGAACACTGTGAGAAGGACGCACTACACTAACTTGTAGCTTTAGGTGAACACTGTGCAGAGGTCGCACTACACTAACTTGTAGCTTTAGCTGAACACTGTGAGGAGGACGCACTACACTAACTTGTAGCTTTAGCTGAACACGGTGAGGAGGTTGCACTACACTAACTTGTAGCTTTAGCTGAACACTGTGCAGAGGTCGCACTACACTAACATGTAAATAATGTAGCTGCCTGCGGTAGTGATTGGATCAGGAAAACACCACCAATCCTCTACAGGTAGCTTTAGCTGAACACTGTGCAGAGGTCGCACTACACTAACTTGTAGCTTTAGCTGAACACTGTTCAGAGGACGCACTACACTAACTTGTAGCTTTAGCTGAACACTGTGCAGAGGTCGCATTACACTAACTTGTAGTTTTAGCTGAACACTGTTCAGAGGACGCACTACACTAACTTGAAGCTTTAGCTGAACACTGTGAGGAGGACGCACTACACTAACTTGTAGCTTTAGCTGAACACTGTGTACTACACTAACTTGTAGCTTTAGCTGAACACTGTTCAGAGGACGCACTACACTAACTTTTAGCTTTAGCTGAACACTGTGAGGAGGTTGCACTACACTAACTTGTAGCTTTAGCTGAACACTGTTCAGAGGACGCACTACACTAACTTGTAGCTTTAGCTTAACACTGTGAGGAGGACGCACTACACTAACTTGTAGCTTTAGCTGAACACTGTGCAGACGTCGCACTACACTAACTTGTAGATTTGGCTGAACACTGTGAGGAGGACGCACTAAACTAACTTGTAGCTTTAGCTGAACACTGTTATGAGGACGCACTACACTAACTTGTAGCTTTAGCTGAACACTGTGCACTACACTAACTTGTAGCTTTGGCTGAACACTGTTCAGAGGACGCACTACACTAACTTGTAGCTTTAGCTGAACACTGTGCAGAGGTCGCACTTCACTAACGTGTAAATAATGTAGCTGCCTGCAGTAGTGATAGGATCATGATAACACCACCAACCTTCTATAGGTAGCTTTAGCTGAACACTGTGCAGAGGCCGCACTACACTAACTTGTAGCTGTAGCTGAATACTGTTCAGAGGACGAACTACACTAACTTGTAGCTTTAGCTGAACAATGTGCAGAGTTCGCACTACACTAACTTGTAGCTTTAGCTGAACACTGTTCAGAGGACGCACTACACTAACTTGTAGCTTAAGCTGAACACTGTGCAGAGGTCGCACTACACTAACTTGTAGCTTTAGCTGAACACTGTGAGGAGGACGTACTACACTAACTTGTTGCTTTAGCTGAACACTGTGAGGAGGATGCACTACACTAACTTGTAGCTTTAGCTGAACACTGGGAGGAGGACGCACTACACTAACTTGTAGCTTTAGCTGAACACTGTGCACTACACTAACTTGTAGCTTTAGCTGAACACTGTGAGGAGACGCACTACACTAATTTGTAGCTTTAGCTGAACACTGTGAGGAGGACGCACTACACTAACTTGTAGCTTTAGCTGAACACTGTGCACTACACTAACTTTTAGCTTTAGCTGAACACTGTGAGGAGGTTGCACTTCACTAACTTGTAGCTTTAGCTGAACACTGTTCAGAGGACGCACTACACTAACTTGTAGCTTTAGCTGAACACTGTGAGGAGGACGCACTACACTAACTTGTAGCTTTAGATGAACACTGTGCAGAGGTCGCACTACACTAACTTGTAGATTTGGCTGAACACTGTGAGGAGGATGCACTACACTAACTTGTAGCTTTAGCTGAACAGAGTGAGGAGGACGCACTACACTAACTTGTAGCTTTAGCTGAACACTGTTCAGAGGACGCACTACACTAACTTGTAGCTTTAGCTGAACACTGTGCACTACACTAACTTGTAGCTTTGGCTGAACACTGTTCAGAGGACGCACTACACTAACTTGTAGCTTTAGCTGAACACTGTGAGGAGGTCGCACTACACTAACTTGTAGCTTTAGCTGAACACTGTGAGGAGGACGCACTAAACTAACTTGTAGCTTTAGCTGAACACTGTGCAGAGGTCGCATTACACTAACTTGTAGCTTTAGCTGAACACTGTTCATAGGACGCACTACACTAACTTGAAGCTTTAGTTGAACACTGTGAGGAGGACGCACTACACTAACTTGTAGCTTTAGCTGAACACTGTGTACTACACTAACTTGTAGCTTTAGCTGAACACTGTTCAGAGGACGCACTACACTAACTTTTAGCTTTAGCTGAACACTGTGAGGAGGTTGCACTACACTAACTTGTAGCTTTAGCTGAACACTGTTCAGAGGACGCACTACACTAACTTGTAGCTTTAGCTGAACACTGTGAGGAGGACGCACTACACTAACTTGTAGCTTTAGCTGAACACTGTGCAGAGGTCGCACTACACTAACTTGTAGCTTTAGCTGAACACTGTGAGGAGGACGCACTACACTAACTTGTAGATTTGGCTGAACACTGTGAGGAGGATGCACTACACTAACTTGTAGCTTTAGCTGAACAGAGTGAGGAGGACGCACTACACTAACTTGTAGCTTTAGCTGAACACTGTTTAGAGGACGCACTACACTAACTTGTAGCTTTAGCTGAACACTGTGCACTACACTAACTTGTAGCTTTGGCTGAACACTGTTCAGAGGACGCACTACACTAACTTGTAGCTTTAGCTGAACACTGTGAGGAGGTCGCACTACACTAACTTGTAGCTTTAGCTGAACACTGTGAGGAGGACGCACTAAACTAACTTGTAGCTTTAGCTGAACACTGTGCAGAGGTCGCATTACACTAACTTGTAGCTTTAGCTGAACACTGTCCATAGGACGCACTACACTAACTTGAAGCTTTAGTTGAACACTGTGAGGAGGACGCACTACACTAACTTGTAGCTTTAGCTGAACACTGTGTACTACACTAACTTGTAGCTTTAGCTGAACACTGTTCAGAGGACGCACTACACTAACTTTTAGCTTTAGCTGAACACTGTGAGGAGGTTGCACTACACTAACTTGTAGCTTTAGCTGAACACTGTTCAGAGGACGCACTACACTAACTTGTAGCTTTAGCTGAACACTGTTCAGAGGACGCACTACACTAACTTGTAGCTTTAGCTGAACACTGTGCAGAGGTCGCACTACACTAACTTGTAGCTTTAGCTGAACACTGTGAGGAGGACGCACTACACTAACTTGTAGCTTTAGCTGAACACTGTGAGGAGGACGCACTACACTAACTTTTAGCTTTAGCTGAACACTGTGCAGAGGTCGCACTACACTAACTTGTAGCTTTAGCTGAACACTGTGAGGAGGTCGCACTACACTAAATTGTAGCTTTAGCTGAACACTGTGAGGAGGACGCACTAAACTAACTTGTAGCTTTAGCTGAACACTGTGCAGAGGTCGCACTACACTAACTTGTAGCTGTAGCTGAACACTGTTCAGAGGACGCACTACACTAACCTGTAGCTTTAGCTGAACACTGTGAGGAGGACGCACTACACTAACTTGTAGCTTTAGCTAAACACTGTGAGGAGGACACACTACACTTACTTGTAGCTATAGCTGAACACTGTTCAGAGGACGCACTATACTAACTTGTAGCTTTAGCTGAACACTGTGCAGAGGTCGCACTACACTAACATGTAAATAATGTAGCTGCCTGCGGTAGTGATAGGATCAGGAAAACACCACCAATCTTCAACAGGGAGCTTTAGCTGAACACTGTGCAGAGGTCGCACTACACTAACTTGTAGCTTTAGCTGAACACTGTTCAGAGGACGCACTACACTAACTTGTAGCTTTAGCTGAACACTGTGCAGAGGTCGCATTACACTAACTTGTTGCTTTAGCTGAACACTGTTCAGAGGACACACTACACTAACTTGAAGCTTTAGCTAAACACTGTGAGGAGGTCGCACTACACTAACTTGTAGCTTTAGCTGAACACTGTGAGGAGGACGCACTAAACTAACTTGTAGCTTTAGCTGAACACTGTGCAGAGGTCGCATTACACTAACTTGTAGCTTTAGCTGAACACTGTTCATAGGACGCACTACACTAACTTGAAGCTTTAGTTGAACACTGTGAGGAGGACGCACTACACTAACTTGTAGCTTTAGCTGAACACTGTGTACTACACTAACTTGTAGCTTTAGCTGAACACTGTTCAGAGGACGCACTACACTAACTTTTAGCTTTAGCTGAACACTGTGAGGAGGTTGCACTACACTAACTTGTAGCTTTAGCTGAACACTGTTCAGAGGACGCATTACACTAACTTGTAGCTTTAGCTGAACACTGTGAGGAGGACGCACTACACTAACTTGTAGCTTTAGCTGAACACTGTGCAGAGGTCGCACTACACTAACTTGTAGCTTTAGCTGAACACTGTGAGGAGGATGCACTACACTAACTTGTAGCTTTAGCTGAACACTGTGAGGAGGACGCACTACACTAACTTTTAGCTTTAGCTGAACACTGTGCAGAGGTCGCACTACACTAACTTGTAGCTTTAGCTGAACACTGTGAGGAGGTCGCAGTACACTAAATTGTAGCTTTAGCTGAACACTGTGAGGAGGACGCACTAAACTAACTTGTAGCTTTAGCTGAACACTGTGCAGAGGTCGCACTACACTAACTTGTAGCTGTAGCTGAACACTGTTCAGAGGACGCACTACACTAACCTGTAGCTTTAGCTGAACACTGTGAGGAGGACGCACTACACTAACTTGTAGCTTTAGCTGAACACTGTGAGGAGGACACACTACACTAACTTGTAGCTTTAGCTGAACACTGTTCAGAGGACGCACTATACTAACTTGTAGCTTTAGCTGAACACTGTGCAGAGGTCGCACTACACTAACATGTAAATAATGTAGCTGCCTGCGGTAGTGATAGGATCAGGAAAACACCACCAATCTTCTACAGGTAGCTTTAGCTGAACACTGTGCAGAGGTCGCACTACACTAACTTGTAGCTTTAGCTGAACACTGTTCAGAGGACGCACTACGCTAACTTGTAGCTTTAGCTGAACACTGTGCAGAGGTCGCATTACACTAACTTGTAGCTTTAGCTGAACACTGTTCAGAGGACGCACTACACTAACTTGAAGCTTTAGCTGAACACTGTGAGGAGGACGCACTACACTAACTTTTAGCTTTAGCTGAACACTGTGAGGAGGTTGCACTACACTAACTTGTAGCTTTAGCTGAACACTGTTCAGAGGACGCACTACACTAACTTGTAGCTTTAGCTGAACACTGTGAGGAGGACGCATTACACTAACTTGTAGCTTTAGCTGAAAACTGTGCAGACGTCGCACTACACTAACTTGTAGATTTGGCTGAACACTGTGAGGAGGACGCACTACACTAACTTGTAGCTTTAGCTGAACAGTGTGAGGAGGACGCACACACTAACTTGTAGCTTTAGCTGAACACTGTTCAGAGGACGCACTACACTAACTTGTAGCTTTAGCTGAACACTGTGCACTACACTAACTTGTAGCTTTGGCTGAACACTGTTCAGAAGACGCACTACACTAACTTGTAGCTTTAGCTGAACACTGTGCAGAGGTCACACTTTACTAACATGTAAATAATGTAGCTGCCTGCAGTAGTGATAGGATCATGATAACACCACCAACCTTCTACAGGTAGCTTTAGCTGAACACTGTGCAGAGGTCGCACTACACTAACTTGTAGCTGTAGCTGAATACTGTTCAGAGGACGAACTACACTAACTTGTAGCTTTAGCTGAACACTGTGCAGAGTTCGCACTACACTAACTTGTAGCTTTAGCTGAACACTGTTCAGAGGACGCACTACACTAACTTGTAGCTTAAGCTGAACACTGTAAGGAGGACGCACTACACTAACTTGTAGCTTTAGCTGAACACTGTGCACTACACTAACTTGTAGCTTTAGCTGAACACTGTGAGGAGGACACATTACACTAACTTGTAGCTTTAGCTGAACACTGTGAGGAGGACACACTACACTAACTTGTAGCTTTAGCTGAACTCTGTTCAGAGGACGCACTACACTAACTTGTAGCTTTAGCTGAACACTGTACACTACACTAACTTGTAGCTTTAGCTGAACACTGTGAGGAGGACGCACTAAACTAACTTGTAGCTTTAGCTGAACACTGTGCAGAGGTCGCATTACACTAACTTGTAGCTTTAGCTGAACACTGTTCATAGGACGCACTACACTAACTTGAAGCTTTAGTTGAACACTGTGAGGAGGACGCACTACACTAACTTGTAGCTTTAGCTGAACACTGTGTACTACACTAACTTGTAGCTTTAGCTGAACACTGTTCAGAGGACGCACTACACTAACTTTTAGCTTTAGCTGAACACTGTGAGGAGGTTGCACTACACTAACTTGTAGCTTTAGCTGAACATTGTTAAGAGGACGCACTACACTAACTTGTAGCTTTAGCTGAACACTGTGAGGAGGACGCACTACACTGACTTGTAGTTTTAGCTGAACACTGTGCAGAGGTCGCACTACACTAACTTGTAGCTTTAGCTGAACACTGTGAGGAGGACGCACTACACTAACTTGTAGCTTTAGCTGAACACTGTGAGGAGGACGCACTACACTAACTTTTAGCTTTAGCTGAACACTGTGCAGAGGTCGCACTACACTAACTTGTAGCTTTAGCTGAACACTGTGAGGAGGTCGCACTACACTAAATTGTAGCTTTAGCCGAACACTGTGAGGAGGACGCACTAAACTAACTTGTAGCTTTAGCTGAACACTGTGCAGAGGTCGCACTACACTAACTTGTAGCTGTAGCTGAACACTGTTCAGAGGACGCACTACACTAACCTGTAGCTTTAGCTGAACACTGTGAGGAGGACGCACTACACTAACTTGTAGCTTTAGCTAAACACTGTGAGGAGGACACACTACACTTACTTGTAGCTTTAGCTGAACACTGTTCAGAGGACGCACTATTCTAAATTGTAGCTTTAGCTGAACACTGTGCAGAGGTCGCACTACACTAACATGTAAATAATGTAGCTGCCTGCGGTAGTGATAGGATCAGGAAAACACCACCAATCTTCTACAGGTAGCTTTAGCTGAACACTGTGCAGAGGTCGCACTACACTAACTTGTAGCTTTAGCTGAACACTGTTCAGAGGACGCACTACACTAACTTGTAGCTTTAGCTGAACACTGTGCAGAGGTCGCATTACACTAACTTGTAGCTTTAGCTGAACACTGTTCAGAGGACACACTACACTAACTTGAAGCTTTAGCTAAACACTGTGAGGAGGTCGCACTACACTAACTTGTAGCTTTAGCTGAACACTGTGAGGAGGACGCACTAAACTAACTTGTAGCTTTAGCTGAACACTGTGCAGAGGTCGCATTACACTAACTTGTAGCTTTAGCTGAACACTGTTCATAGGACGCACTACACTAACTTGAAGCTTTAGTTGAACACTGTGAGGAGGACGCACTACACTAACTTGTAGCTTTAGCTGAACACTGTGTACTACACTAACTTGTAGCTTTAGCTGAACACTGTTCAGAGGACGCACTACACTAACTTTTAGCTTTAGCTGAACACTGTGAGGAGGTTGCACTACACTAACTTGTAGCTTTAGCTGAACACTGTTCAGAGGACGCACTACACTAACTTGTAGCTTTAGCTGAACACTGTGAGGAGGACGCACTACACTAACTTGTAGCTTTAGCTGAACACTGTGCAGACGTCGCACTACACTAACTTGTAGATTTGGCTGAACACTGTGAGGAGGACGCACTACACTAACTTGTAGATTTAGCTGAACAGTGTGGGGAGGACGCACCACACTAACTTGTAGCTTTAGCTGAACACTGTTCAGAGGACGCACTACACTAACTTGTAGCTTTAGCTGAACACTGTGCACTACACTAACTTGTAGCTTTGGCTGAACAATGTTCAGAGGACGCACTACACTAACTTGTAGCTTTAGTTGAACACTGTGCAGAGGTCGCACTTTACTAACGTGTAAATAATGTAGCTGCCTGCAGTAGTGATAGGATCATGATAACACCACCAACCTTCTACAGGTAGCTTTAGCTGAACACTGTGCAGAGGTCGCACTACACTAACTTGTAGCTGTAGCTGAATACTGTTCAGAGGACGAACTACACTAACTTGTAGCTTTAGCTGAACACTGTGCAGAGTTCGCACTACACTAACTTGTAGCTTTAGCTGAACACTGTTCAGAGGACGCACTACACTAACTTGTAGCTTAAGCTGAACACTGTGAGGAGGACGCACTACACTAACTTGTAGCTTTAGCTGAACACTGTGCACTACACTAACTTGTAGCTTTAGCTGAACACTGTGAGGAGGACACATTACACTAACTTGTAGCTTTAGCTGAACACTGTGAGGAGGACACAGTACACTAACTTGTAGCTTTAGCTGAACTCCGTTCAGAGGACGCACTACACTAACTTGTAGCTTTAGCAGAACACTGTACACTACACTAACTTGTAGCTTTAGCTGAACACTGTTCAGAGGACACACTACACTAACTTGTAGCTTTAGCTGAACACTGTGCAGAGGTCGCACTAAACTAACTTTTAGCTTTAGCTGAACACTCTGAGGAGGACGCACTACACTAACTTGTAGCTTTAGCTGAACACTGTGAGAAGGACGCACTACACTAACTTGTAGCTTTAGGTGAACACTGTGCAGACGTCGCACTACACTAACTTGTAGATTTGGCTGAACACTGTGAGGAGGACGCACTACACTAACTTGTAGCTTTAGCTGAACAGTGTGAGGAGGACGCACTACACTAACTTGTAGCTTTAGCTGAACACTGTTCAGAGGACGCACTACACTAACTTGTAGCTTTAGCTGAACACTGTGCACTACACTAACTTGTAGCTTTGGCTGAACACTGTTCAGAGGACGCACTACACTAACTTGTAGCTTTAGTTGAACACTGTGCAGAGGTCGCACTTTACTAACGTGTAAATAATGTAGCTGCCTGCAGTAGTGATAGGATCATGATAACACCACCAACCTTCTACAGGTAGCTTTAGCTGAACACTGTGCAGAGGTCGCACTACACTAACTTGTAGCTGTAGCTGAATACTGTTCAGAGGACGAACTACACTAACTTGTAGCTTTAGCTGAACACTGTGCAGAGTTCGCACTACACTAACTTGTAGCTTTAGCTGAACACTGTTCAGAGGACGCACTACACTAACTTGTAGCTTAAGCTGAACACTGTGAGGAGGACGCACTACACTAACTTGTAGCTTTAGCTGAACACTGTGCACTACACTAACTTGTAGCTTTAGCTGAACACTGTGAGGAGGACACATTACACTAACTTGTAGCTTTAGCTGAACACTGTGAGGAGGACACACTACACTAACTTGTAGCTTTAGCTGAACTCTGTTCAGAGGACGCACTACACTAACTTGTAGCTTTAGCTGAACACTGTACACTACACTAACTTGTAGCTTTAGCTGAACACTGTTCAGAGGACACACTACACTAACTTGTAGCTTTAGCTGAACACTGTGCAGAGGTCGCACTAAACTAACTTTTAGCTTTAGATGAACACTCTGAGGAGGACGCACTACACTAACTTGTAGCTTTAGCTGAACACTGTGAGAAGGACGCACTACACTAACTTGTAGCTTTAGGTGAACACTGTGCAGAGGTCGCACTACACTAACTTGTAGCTTTAGCTGAACACTGTGAGGAGGACGCACTACACTAACTTGTAGCTTTAGCTGAACACGGTGCGGAAGTTGCACTACACTAACTTGTAGATTTAGCTGAACACTGTGAGGAGGTCACACTACACTAACTTGTAGCTTTAGCTGAACACTGTGCAGAGGTCACACTCAACTAACTTGTAGCTTTAGCTGAACACTGTGAGGAGGACGCACTACACTAACTTTAAATAGTCTAGCTGCCTGACTGTGACACTAATATGATCAGAAGACTGGCTTTGGCCAATTACAGCCCTCTCTACAGACGGCGCTTGTGATTGGCCAAGCATGCAGGTCATAGTGCATGCTTGGCCAATCATCAGCCAGCAATGCACTGCAATGCCGCAGTGAATTATGGGCCGTGACGTGCCACACGAATTTGGCGCGAACGGCCCATATCGTTCGCAATTCGGCGAACGGGCGAACAGACGATGTTCGAGTCGAACATGGGTTCGACTCAAACATGAAGCTCATCTCTAACTACCAGCAAGCACTATAACCAGACACAGAAAATGATTGGTATTCAATACCTATAAAGGCATTAGAGGACCTAAAAAAAAAAAAAACTGTTTCAGAATGATACTATATATGCTATATGCTATAGCTGAACACTATTCAGAGGACGCACTATACTAACTTGTAGCTTTAGCTGAACACTGTGCAGAGGTCGCACTACACTAACATGTAAATAATGTAGCTGCCTGCGGTAGTGATAGGATCAGGAAAACACCACCAATCTTCAACAGGTAGCTTTAGCTGAACACTGTGCAGAGGTCGCACTACACTAACTTGTAGCTTTAGCTGAACACTGTTCAGAGGACGCACTACACTAACTTGTAGCTTTAGCTGAACACTGTGCAGAGGTCGCATTACACTAACTTGTAGCTTTAGCTGAACACTGTTCAGAGGACGCACTACACTAACTTGAAGCTTTAGCTGAACACTGTGAGGAGGACGCACTACACTAACTTTTAGCTTTAGCTGAACACTGTGAGGAGGTTGCACTACACTAACTTGTAGCTTTAGCTGAACACTGTTCAGAGGACGCACTACACTAACTTGTAGCTTTAGCTGAACACTGTGAGGAGGACGCATTACACTAACTTGTAGCTTTAGCTGAAAACTGTGCAGACGTCGCACTACACTAACTTGTAGATTTGGCTGAACACTGTGAGGAGGACGCACTACACTAACTTGTAGCTTTAGCTGAACAGTGTGAGGAGGACGCACTACACTAACTTGTAGCTTTAGCTGAACACTGTTCAGAGGACGCACTACACTAACTTGTAGCTTTAGCTGAACACTGTGCACTACACTAACTTGTAGCTTTGGCTGAACACTGTTCAGAGGACGCACTACACTAACTTGTAGCTTTAGCTGAACACTGTGCAGAGGTCGCACTTTACTAACATGTAAATAATGTAGCTGCCTGCAGTAGTGATAGGATCATGATAACACCACCAACCTTCTACAGGTAGCTTTAGCTGAACACTGTGCAGAGGTCGCACTACACTAACTTGTAGCTGTAGCTGAATACTGTTCAGAGGATGAACTACACTAACTTGTAGCTTTAGCTGAACACTGTGCAGAGTTCGCACTACACTAACTTGTAGCTTTAGCTGAACACTGTTCAGAGGACGCACTACACTAACTTGTAGCTTAAGCTGAACACTGTGAGGAGGACGCACTACACTAACTTGTAGCTTTAGCTGAACACTGTGCACTACACTAACTTGTAGCTTTAGCTGAACACTGTGAGGAGGACACATTACACTAACTTGTAGCTTTAGCTGAACACTGTGAGGAGGACACACTACACTAACTTGTAGCTTTAGCTGAACTCTGTTCAGAGGACGCACTACACTAACTTGTAGCTTTAGCTGAACACTGTACACTACACTAACTTGTAGCTTTAGCTGAACACTGTGAGGAGGACGCACTAAACTAACTTGTAGCTTTAGCTGAACACTGTGCAGAGGTCGCATTACACTAACTTGTAGCTTTAGCTGAACACTGTTCATAGGACGCACTACACTAACTTGAAGCTTTAGTTGAACACTGTGAGGAGGACGCACTACACTAACTTGTAGCTTTAGCTGAACACTGTGTACTACACTAACTTGTAGCTTTAGCTGAACACTGTTCAGAGGACGCACTACACTAACTTTTAGCTTTAGCTGAACACTGTGAGGAGGTTGCACTACACTAACTTGTAGCTTTAGCTGAACACTGTTCAGAGGACGCACTACACTAACTTGTAGCTTTAGCTGAACACTGTGAGGAGGACGCACTACACTGACTTGTAGCTTTAGCTGAACACTGTGCAGAGGTCGCACTACACTAACTTGTAGCTTTAGCTGAACACTGTGAGGAGGACGCACTACACTAACTTGTAGCTTTAGCTGAACACTGTGAGGACGACGCACTACACTAACTTTTAGCTTTAGCTGAACACTGTGCAGAGGTCGCACTACACTAACTTGTAGCTTTAGCTGAACACTGTGAGGAGGTCGCACTACACTAAATTGTAGCTTTAGCTGAACACTGTGAGGAGGACGCACTAAACTAACTTGTAGCTTTAGCTGAACACTGTGCAGAGGTCGCACTACACTAACTTGTAGCTGTAGCTGAACACTGTTCAGAGGACGCACTACACTAACTTGTAGCTTTAGCTGAACACTGTGAGGAGGACGCACTACACTAACTTGTAGCTTTAGCTGAACACTGTGAGGAGGTCGCACTACACTAAATTGTAGCTTTAGCTGAACACTGTTCAGAGGACGCACTATACTAACTTGTAGCTTTAGCTGAACACTGTGCAGAGGTCGCACTACACTAACATGTAAATAATGTAGCTGCCTGCGGTAGTGATAGGATCAGGAAAACACCACCAATCTTCTACAGGTAGCTTTAGCTGAACACTGTGCAGAGGTCGCACTACACTAACTTGTAGCTTTAGCTGAACACTGTTCAGAGGACGCACTACACTAACTTGTAGCTTTAGCTGAACACTGTGCAGAGGTCGCATTACACTAACTTGTAGCTTTAGCTGAACACTGTTCAGAGGACACACTACACTAACTTGAAGCTTTAGCTAAACACTGTGAGGAGGTCGCACTACACTAACTTGTAGCTTTAGCTGAACACTGTGAGGAGGACGCACTAAACTAACTTGTAGCTTTAGCTGAACACTGTGCAGAGGTCGCATTACACTAACTTGTAGCTTTAGCTGAACACTGTTCATAGGACGCACTACACTAACTTGAAGCTTTAGTTGAACACTGTGAGGAGGACGCACTACACTAACTTGTAGCTTTAGCTGAACACTGTGTACTACACTAACTTGTAGCTTTAGCTGAACACTGTTCAGAGGACGCACTACACTAACTTTTAGCTTTAGCTGAACACTGTGAGGAGGTTGCACTACACTAACTTGTAGCTTTAGCTGAACACTGTTCAGAGGACGCACTACACTAACTTGTAGCTTTAGCTGAACACTGTGAGGAGGACGCACTACACTAACTTGTAGCTTTAGCTGAACACTGTGCAGACGTCGCACTACACTAACTTGTAGATTTGGCTGAACACTGTGAGGAGGACGCACTACACTAACTTGTAGCTTTAGCTGAACAGTGTGAGGAGGACGCACTACACTAACTTGTAGCTTTAGCTGAACACTGTTCAGAGGACGCACTACACTAACTTGTAGCTTTAGCTGAACACTGTGCACTACACTAACTTGTAGCTTTGGCTGAACACTGTTCAGAGGACGCACTACACTAACTTGTAGCTTTAGTTGAACACTGTGCAGAGGTCGCACTTTACTAACGTGTAAATAATGTAGCTGCCTGCAGTAGTGATAGGATCATGATAACACCACCAACCTTCTACAGGTAGCTTTAGCTGAACACTGTGCAGAGGTCGCACTACACTAACTTGTAGCTGTAGCTGAATACTGTTCAGAGGACGAACTACACTAACTTTTAGCTTTAGCTGAACACTGTGCAGAGTTCGCACTACACTAACTTGTAGCTTTAGCTGAACACTGTTCAGAGGACGCACTACACTAACTTGTAGCTTAAGCTGAACACTGTGAGGAGGACGCACTACACTAACTTGTAGCTTTAGCTGAACACTGTGCACTACACTAACTTGTAGCTTTAGCTGAACACTGTGAGGAGGACACATTACACTAACTTGTAGCTTTAGCTGAACACTGTGAGGAGGACACACTACACTAACTTGTAGCTTTAGCTGAACTCCGTTCAGAGGACGCACTACACTAACTTGTAGCTTTAGCTGAACACTGTACACTACACTAACTTGTAGCTTTAGCTGAACACTGTTCAGAGGACACACTACACTAACTTGTAGCTTTAGCTGAACACTGTGCAGAGGTCGCACTAAACTAACTTTTAGCTTTAGCTGAACACTCTGAGGAGGACGCACTACACTAACTTGTAGCTTTAGCTGTACACTGTGAGAAGGACGCACTACACTAACTTGTAGCTTTAGGTGAACACTGTGCAGACGTCGCACTACACTAACTTGTAGATTTGGCTGAACACTGTGAGGAGGACGCACTACACTAACTTGTAGCTTTAGCTGAACAGTGTGAGGAGGACGCACTACACTAACTTGTAGCTTTAGCTGAACACTGTTCAGAGGACGCACTACACTAACTTGTAGCTTTAGCTGAACACTGTGCACTACACTAACTTGTAGCTTTGGCTGAACACTGTTCAGAGGACGCACTACACTAACTTGTAGCTTTAGTTGAACACTGTGCAGAGGTCGCACTTTACTAACGTGTAAATAATGTAGCTGCCTGCAGTAGTGATAGGATCATGATAACACCACCAACCTTCTACAGGTAGCTTTAGCTGAACACTGTGCAGAGGTCGCACTACACTAACTTGTAGCTGTAGCTGAATACTGTTCAGAGGACAAACTACACTAACTTGTAGCTTTAGCTGAACACTGTGCAGAGTTCGCACTACACTAACTTGTAGCTTTAGCTGAACACTGTTCAGAGGACGCACTACACTAACTTGTAGCTTAAGCTGAACACTGTGAGGAGGACGCACTACACTAACTTGTAGCTTTAGCTGAACACTGTGCACTACACTAACTTGTAGCTTTAGCTGAACACTGTGAGGAGGACACATTACACTAACTTGTAGCTTTAGCTGAACACTGTGAGGAGGACACACTACACTAACTTGTAGCTTTAGCTGAACTCTGTTCAGAGGACGCACTACACTAACTTGTAGCTTTAGCTGAACACTGTACACTACACTAACTTGTAGCTTTAGCTGAACACTGTTCAGAGGACACACTACACTAACTTGTAGCTTTAGCTGAACACTGTGCAGAGGTCGCACTAAACTAACTTTTAGCTTTAGCTGAACACTCTGAGGAGGACGCACTACACTATCTTGTAGCTTTAGCTGAACACTGTGAGAAGGACGCACTACACTAACTTGTAGCTTTAGGTGAACACTGTGCAGAGGTCGCACTACACTAACTTGTAGCTTTAGCTGAACACTGTGAGGAGGACGCACTACACTAACTTGTAGCTTTAGCTGAACACGGTGAGGAGGTTGCACTACACTAACTTGTAGATTTAGCTGAACACTGTGAGGAGGTCACACTACACTAACTTGTAGCTTTAGCTGAACACTGTGCAGAGGTCACACTCAACTAACTTGTAGCTTTAGCTGAACACTGTGAGGAGGACGCACTACACTAACTTTAAATAGTCTAGCTGCCTGACTGTGACACTAATATGATCAGAAGACTGGCTTTGGCCAATTACAGCCCTCTCTACAGACGGCGCTTGTGATTGGCCAAGCATGCAGGTCATAGTGCATGCTTGGCCAATCATCAGCCAGCAATGCACTGCAATGCCGCAGTGAATTATGGGCCGTGACGTGCCACATGAATTTGGCGCGAACGGCCCATATCGTTCGCAATTCGGCGAACGGGCGAACAGACGATGTTCGAGTCGAACATGGGTTCGACTCAAACACGAAGCTCATCTCTAACTACCAGCAAGCACTATAACCAGACACAGAAAATGATTGGTATTCAATACCTATAAAGGCATTAGAGGACCTAAAAAAAAAAAAAACTGTTTCAGAATGATACTAATCACAGAACAAGTACATAGGAGGGAGTTCTTTGGAACCAAAGCGAATGGAATCCTATGTTATCAGTCCATGGAGTCCTCCTGGTCCAGAGGGGGAGAGACATAACGACCTATCTTGTTGGAGTGCTGATTTGCATTTTTCCCAGATATCTGAAAGGTGCTGTTTGGAGATGAGGAGGAGGCTGTTCTTCTGTGTGATGGAGAGATGTTAGATGAGGTTTCCACCAGGTGCAATTTTAGGAGGGTTTGTTGAAGCTCTTCTGCAGATCTGCATGTGTATTTAGAGCCTTGATAGACAAAACGAATGGAGAATGGGAAACCCCACTGGTATGTTATGGTTTGACTTTGTAGCTCCATTAGCTGAGCTTTCATTGCACGCCTATAGTAAGTTGGGATAAGTCGTGGAACAGCTGATAGTTGTTGCCCTGGAAGTTTAAAGCTTTTTTATCTCTGGCGGCTGCCATAAGTTGTTCTTTTGTCCGGTAGTAATGGCATTTTGCGATTATATCGCGTGGGGGACCGTCTGCTTTTTTGGCTGTGAGGGCCTGGTGTACTCTGTCTAATTCCAAGCGTTCAATTGGAATAGCTGGTTGAAGTTCTTGAAATAATGCTGTGATAGCAGATTGCAGATCAACGACTGTTTTAGGGATACCCCTGATGCGCAGATTGGAATGTCTGGCTCGGTTTTCATAATCTTCCAGTCTAGTTAGAAGTGTTAAGTTTTCCTCTTTTAAATTCTCCATTTCAGTCATATAGTCTTGTGCAGAGATTTCAATATTATCCACTCTGAGCTCGCATGCTGTTTCCCAGCTCTCGTATCTCTTTAGTGAAGCTGATGTCTGCTTTAGTGCTTTATGAAGCATACGCTCAAATTGTTGTAATAGAGCTGGGGAAGCAGTTGAAACCTGTGTGGAATTCTGTGAGAGATTCAGTTCACTGTCTGACTCCCCTTGGGAGATTGGCTGTGGTAATCCTTGCCTGTGTGAGTGCACTGAGGCCGTGTATGAGGCAGGGACCGGCGCCATCTTAGTTGCGGCTCGCACCTGTGAGTCCTTTGTGAGGGGATTCTTTGCCTTGGCACGGCCGCTTCCCAGCACCATTTTAGTGGCCAAAAATTCGACAGCTGGTTCCAGGAGTTTAGTGGGGGAAGGTAGGTACCTTATTGTCTTGCGGTCTCCATTTTACTTGCTGCTTTTCTCCTCAGCGGTGCGGAGCTCTAGCAGTGCATGACTGCCCTGTTAGACTTTGCGCATGCGCTTGCCCGTTACAATACAATTCTATACAGGAGGAATCAGAGGGCCCTGGTCATTAGAGCTTACAAATATAATTAGGCAGACCTATTTAAATGGTTCAATTAAACCGGGGCTTTCGTTAACTTTTTGACATGTCACAATATACAGCAATGGTGTAATTTTATACCTTTTATCACTAAAAATACAGTGTTTGAGCTCCTATCAATTTACTTTTCCAAAGCTGAGCTAATGTAATCAGTCTCCTCTCAACATGTTACACCAGTATTTAGGTATAACATGTAACATGCTCCAGCACCTCTCCTCCTCAGCCCCCAATCCACCCCACCCCAACCCCATGACAGCCATCTGTCAGCCACTGTCATTTTTAAAATTGACGCGGATGTGTGGCTCCTCCTGCACAGCCTCATCATTCATTCATTCATCATCAAAGTGTAGCGCTAAAGTGCCAAATTAAATAGCCGTGGTTATTGTTATAAACATAAATATCAAAATAGATTATACATATAACACATATAATAAAAATTGTGTGAAAAGAAACAGATGAAGTAAATTGAATAAAATGGTGTAAAATAAAGTCTCTAGCAGTCTCCAAGTATCCACAATGTGCGGTGATTAATCACAGTCTACATTGAAGCGGGATGATCTTAGTCTCGGTGCAAGAAACCAATAGGGTAGATGGAGATTAGGAACACCAGTAATATAGTGTCACCACCAGGTTAAATGTAGTCTTACCAGAGGATTTGAACTCAAGAGAACATACGTTCTATGAGTCAAACGAGCTTGTATTGTCAGCCAACAAAGTGGTTGGAACCTTGGGAGTCGTCAGTGATTAGAATCGTGAAGTCTCCAAAGCCTTCATGGAAGGATCTCACACCATCAGGACTCACTGACAGCTCGGCATTGTGTCTGCTTTGGCCTCGCCTCCTCCTCCCCGGGCAGAGCCTCCCTCAGCTCGCAGGGCTCCTGTCACAGTGACAGGAGCAGTGACAGGAGCCCTGCGAGCTGAGGGATACTTGGAGACTGCTAGAGACTTTATTTTACACCATTTTATTCAGTTCACTTCATCTGTTTCTTTTCACACAGTTTTTATTGTATGTGTTATACGTATAATCTATTTTGATATTTATGTTTATAACATTAACCAGGGCTATTTAATTTGGCACTTCAGTGCTACACTTTGATACACTTGTTGATTTGAGCAAAATTTCTGTTTGTTGTGTTAGCTGCTAATTATTGTTTGGGCAGCACGGAGTAATTTTTTTGATTTTCCGTATCCCACCATGGCAGATGGACTTGTAGTTCTCAAAGGACTGCGAGGGCGCTGATCAGTGCCTACATAGTCAACTGAAACTTTCTCCAGCTTTCAAACAGAAAGCCTGCACAGAGGGATGGGCAAGATAGTAGGAAGATGTGTCTGCAGGAGCCTGAAGTTACATCTACTGATCACTGGTGCAATGCTTTGCAGGCTCAGAATCAAAAAATAAAAAAGCAAGTTTTTCACATTTATACATTTCATACATTTATATAACTATTCCTAAAAATGTTTCCTCCTCCTCTTTCAAACCTATCCTGCCTAACCCTTATAAATAAGATGTGTATAAAACATAAAAACCCTCACTCCAAATATATATAGGGTGATGGTATATAAGATGGGACTTTAAATGTGCTAAAAGAGAAATACAGACATTGAGATAATAAATCAATGAACTTTTTATGACGAACAGTTAAAATCTATATTGCATACTTCTAAGATATGACAATCCATAATAAATAGTTCCAACATAAATCACATCTTATACATATAGTTGTTTGTTGTAAGGTGTCTGAAATCAATGCGTTTCGTGGTTTATTCACTATCTCAGGATCTGCACCAAAACATATCTACTAGATGGTCCATTATACAAAACAAATTCAGCTCATAAATATATAAATGTACAAAAATGTCAAAAATAGGCTCCAAGATTGAGAAGCATTTTTTTTCTTCCTGCCATGCTTCCCAATCTTGGAGACAACTATATGTATAAGATGCGATTCATGCTGGAACTCAGTAAAAAGTCTTTATGGATGGTCATTTCTTATAAGTGTGCAATATACATTTTGACTGTTTGTAATAAAAAGTTAAATGATTTTTTCTATCTCAAAGTCTGTATTTCTCTGTAAGCACTCCTAAAGTCCCATCTTATACACCATCACCCTGTGTATATTGGGAGTGAGGAGTCTTAAGTTTTGACTTATTTGAGGCAGGGCCATCTTTAATATTGATTGGGCCCTGGGCAAACATTTTCCTGGGCCCTGCCGAATCCACTTGTCAAACATTTGCAATGACTGGGCCCAGGGCAGCTGCCCCTTTTGCCCTGGGTTAAAGACAGCCCTGATTTGAGGGATGGTGCCCACAGAGACTCTATAAATGTTGTGAATACTAACCCACCCTCTGGTTTGGTTTAAAAAAGATGCATATACTTTACCATTTTTAATCTGCTCCAGTCTGGTCACATGATCCTGCAGCTCCAGCGCCTCTGTGTCAGTGAGTAACTACTGAAAGGAAAAAGAGGGAATGCAGAAAACAAATATACATTCAAACATCAGTTATTAATAAGTAACAATTAATATGCCATAGAGAATAATGTACCAAAGTGAGTAATACACCACAGAGAATATACCCAGATGATGCCACAATGAACATGTAAACACAAAGCAGCAATAGTTACAATAAACGCAGCAAAAAAACCCCCAAAAAACCAAAGAGGTAATAATAATTATTAAAACAGTTATTTATTTAAAAGTTGGTAATTTCCCCATTCTGCAAAACCAGATATATCACAGAGGTGGAGGAAAGCTTTAATAAAATTGAGCTTTGTCTTTTTTATATTCATCTTTGTGTCTTGCAGTTTTATCGGTTTAAAACATAATAATGGTTTAGCAAAGTTCATTTCTTCTACAATTATTATATAAAATGCTTTATTCATTATCAGCTGTTATCTATAAAAAAAATCTTTCTGTGTATTCGAATTTAACGGCACTTGGGTATTGCATCATGTATTAAATGATGACAATATTATGTTGATTCTCTTTAAATTTTGATAAGAATCTGTGCTGTTATCAGCATTTCCAGACACTAAATACAGAATTGGGTTGTGTATATTTTATTTAGACAAGGTCATGCTAAAAGACTCTGGAAAAAATTGCATTGCTGATAGCGTGGCTTGTTATGCTTCAACAAAACATTTGTGTTTTCTGGGAATAACACAAATTACAGCAATCTTATTTTATAAATGGGAATAGTAGCAGGATTTTTCCCACCGATATAGACAGGCTTAAAAGCTACAATATAAAATGAAATTATTGTTGTTAAGGGGTCCATTCAATATATTTTTGTACATTTTGATATAATGCCACCAGTGTAAATCTCTGCTTGGCAGAACAATATATGTCATGATGCAAGGATCACAGATGCCTATTTTGTGCCCGAGGCCAAAGGAAATAAAGTGACTTGCCCAAGGTCAATGGGGCTTGCACTGGTCCTGAATTGGGGTCTCCATTTTCACAGGCTGATGTACTCCTTTCCTCTCTAAATACTTCTCAAACAAGAGAAATAAGCCATTGTACAACATTTCTAACAATTCAGAGCCATGGTTTGTTCATTTGGCTATGCACCAGCATAAAAATTGACGCCAAAGTCAGCATTTTCTCCATTAAAAAAAGTATTTAAAAAATCAATTGAAATGGCACTAAGGTTACAAAACTAGAACTGTTCTCCAATTAAAGAGAGTCAGTATACCACAACTGAGTATTTCTAAAGTTTAGAAATCATAGCACAAGAGAAATATTACCTGTGTAGCTTAAAACATACTTAATATGTATATATACACATAAATCTTCCTCTCATTTTACTAACAATATACCAAGACAGTTTTTTATTGATCATAGTAGAATATTACCAGGTAATTAAATGTTTTTTTTGTGAAAAGGGAAACAGTATAGTTTATTCTCATAATTTGATTTATATAATATTGTGTATAGTATACTTGAAATAACAATATAAGTGGATTACATGCAGGTGTGGCATGAGTATAAAGCTTTATACACCACTAAGATATTTTTACATATTATATATCATACTTCTAATATGTTAACATTGGGGTATATTTATAAAGCAGTCCATGGAACATCCACCAAACATTCAGTGCAGGGGAATCATGTGCATATGTTTTGAATTACAGTGATTAATTTGCATGCAGGCAAAGTTTGGTAAATATCACATTCACTGCTTTAGAAATACACCCTTATCATATACATATCTATACAGATTTTTGCTCAGATATACAATTATGATTATGAACTTGTTTGGCAGTAGTAGACCTGCTATATTCCATTAAGTTTTTGATTTGCATTTGATAATATCTCTTTTTTAGGTCTGTACATGTGACTGCTATGCATTCCTTAGTCAGGGTACCACATGTTAGCTAACAAGGACCAACCACTGCACCTGATCATGGTCAGGCCCGGATTTACTCCCTTTGCCGCCCCAAGGCCGGGTCCTTCAATGCCGCCCCCCCCCCACACACACACACACACACACACACACACAACCATTTTCGTCCTTTATCGATGACTGCTACAATAGATCAATTAACCACTTGACGACCGCCTCACGCCGATGTACGTCGGCAAAGTGGCACGGACAGGCAAAATCACGTACAGGGTACGTGATTTGCCTTCCGCGGGTGGGGGGTCCGATCGGACCCCCCCCCGGTGCCCGAGGCGGTCGTCGTTTGTCCAGCGGCGATCGGTGATGAGGGGGAGACCATCCGTTCGTGGCCCCCCCCTCGCGATCGCCGCCGGCCAATGAGAATCTTCCTTTGCTGCTGTATGCTAAACAGCAGCAAAGGAAATGATGTCATCTCTCCTCGGCTCGGTAATTTCCGTTCCGGCCCGAGGAGAGAAGACATCAATGTGAGTGCACAAACACACACACACACAGTAGAACATGCCAGGCACACAAAACACCCCGATCCCCCCCCCCGATCGCCCCCCGATCCCCCCCCCAATCACCCCCCCCCCCCCCTGTCACAAACTGACACCAGCAGTTTTTTTTTTTTTTTTTTTTTCTGATTACTGCATAGTGTCAGTTTGTGACAGTAAGTGTGTTAGGGCAGTTAGTATTACCCCCCTTTAGGTCTAGGGTACCCCCCTAACCCCCCCTAATAAAGTTTTAACCCCTTGATCACCCCCTGTCGCCAGTGTCACTAAGCGATCATTTTTCTGATCGCTGTATTAGTGTCGCTGGTGACGCTAGTTAGTGAGGTAAATATTTAGGTTCGCCGTCAGCGTTTTATAGTGTCAGGGACCCCCATATACTACCTAATAAATGTTTTAACCCCTTGATTGCCCCCTAGTTAACCCTTTCACCACTGATCACCGTATAACCGTTACGGTTGACGCTGGTTAGTTTGTTTATTTTTTATAGTGTCAGGGCACCCGCCGTTTATTACCGAATAAAGGTTTAGCCCCCCGATCGCCCGGCGGTGATATGCGTCGCCCCAGGCAGCGTCAGATTAACGCCAGTACCGCTAACACCCACGCACGCAGCATACACCTCCCTTAGTGGTATAGTATCTGAACGGATCAATATCTGATCCGATCAGATCTATACTAGCGTCCCCAGCAGTTTAGGGTTCCCAAAAACGCAGTGTTAGCGGGATCAGCCCAGATACCCGCTAGCAGCTGCGTTTTGCCCCTCCGCCCGGCCCGGCCCAGCCCACCCAAGTGCAGTATCGATCGATCACTGTCACTTACAAAACACTAAACGCATAACTGCAGCTTTCGCAGAGTCAGGCCTGATCCCTGCGATCGCTAACAGTTTTTTTGGTAGCATTTTGGTGAACTGGCAAGCACCAGCCCCAGGCGTCAGGTTAGCGCCAGTACCGCTAACACCCACGCACGCAGCATACGCCTCTCTTAGTGGTATAGTATCTGAACGGATCAATATCTGATCCGATCAGATCTATACTAGCGTCCCCAGCAGTTTAGGGTTCCCAAAAACGCAGTGTTAGCGGAATCAGCCCAGATACCTGCTAGCACCTGCGTTTTGCCCCTCCGCCCGGCCCAGCCCAGCCCACCCAAGTGCAGTATCGATCGATCACTGACACTTACAAAACACTAAACGCATAACTGCAGCGTTCGCAGAGTCAGGCCTGATCCCTGCGATCGCTAACAGTTTTTTTGGTAGTATTTTGGTGAACTGGCAAGCACCAGCCCCAGGCAGCGTCAGATTAGCGCCAGTACCGCTAACACCCACGCACACACCGTACACCTCCCTTAGTGGTATAGTATCTGATCGCATCAATATCTGATCCGATCATATCTATACTAGCGTCACCAGCAGTTTAGGGTTCCCAAAAACGCAGTGTTAGCGGGATCAGCCCAGATACCTGCTAGCACCTGCGTTTTGCCCCTCCGCCCGGCCCGGCCCAGCCCACCCAAGTGCAGTATCGATCGATCACTGTCACTTACAAAACACTAAACGCATAACTGCAGCGTTCGCAGAGTCAGGCCTGATCCCTGCGATCGCTAACAGTTTTTTGGTAGCGTTTTGGTGAACTGGCAAGCGCCAGCGGCCTAGTACACCCCGGTCGTAGTCAAACCAGCACTGCAGTAACACGTGGTGACGTGGCGAGTCCCATAAGTGCAGTTGAAGCTGGTGAGGTGGCAAGCACAAGTAGTGTCCCGCTGCCACCAAAAAGACAAACACAGGCCCGTCATGCCCATAGTGCCCTTCCTGCTGCATTCGCCAATCCTAATTGGGAACCCACCGCTTCTGCAGCGCCCGTACTTCCCCCATTCACATCCCCAACCAAATGCAGTCGGCTGCATGAGAGGCATTTTTATGTCCTCCCGAGTACCCCTACCCAACGAACCCCCCAAAAAAGATGTCGTGTCTGCAGCAAGCGCGGATATAGGCGTGACGCCCACTATTATTGTCCCTCCTGTCCTGACAATCCTGGTCTTTGCATTGGTGAATGTTTTGAACGCTACCATTCACTAGTTGAGTATTAGCGTAGGGTACAGCATTGCACAGACTAGGCGCCATTTCACAGGGTCTCCCAAGATGCCAGCGCATTTTGAGAGACCCGAACCTGGAACCGGTTACCGTTATAAAAGTTAGTTACAAAAAAAGTGTAAAAAAAAAAAAAAATATGAAATAAAAAAAAATAGTTGTTGTTTTATTGTTCTCTCTCTCTCTATTCTCTCTCTCTATTGTTCTGCTCTTTTTTACTGTATTCTATTCTGCAATGTTTTATTGTTATTGTTATTGTTATTGTTATTATGTTTTATCATGTTTGTTTTTCAGGTGTGTAATTATTTACACTTTACTGTGCTTTATTGTTAACCATTGTTAACCATTTTTTTGTCTTCAGGTACGCCATTCACGACTTTGAGTGGTTATACCAGAATGATGCCTGCAGGTTTAGGTATCATCTTGGTATCATTCTTTTTAGCCAGCAGTCGGCTTTCATGTAAAAGCAATCCTAGCGGCTAATTAGCCTCTAGACTGCTTTTACAAGCCGTGGGAGGGAATGGCCCCCCCCCCACCGTCTTCCGTGTTTTTCTCTGGCTCTCCTGTCTCAACAGGGAACCTGAGAATGCAGCCGGTGATTCAGCCAGCTGACCATAGAGCTGATCAGAGACCAGAGTGGCTCCAAACATCTCTATGGCCTAAGAAACCGGAAGCTACGAGTATTTCATGACTTAGATTTCGCCGGATGTAAATAGCGCCATTGGGAAATTGGGGAAGCATTTTATCACACCGATCTTGGTGTGGTCAGATGCTTTGAGGGCAGAGGAGAGATCTAGGGTCTAATAGACCACAATTTTTTCAAAAAAGAGTACCTGTCACTACCTATTGCTATCATAGGGGATATTTACATTCCCCGAGATAACAATAAAAATGATTAAAAAAAAAATATGAAAGGAACAGTTTAAAAGTAAGATTAAAAAAGCAAAAAAATAATAAAGAAAAAAAAACAAAAAAAAAAAACACCCCTGTCGCCCCCTGCTCTCGCGCTAAGGCAAACGCAAGCGGCGGTCTGTCGTCAAACGTAAACAGCAATTGCACCATGCATGTGAGGTATCACCGCGAAGGCCAGATCGAGTGCAGTAATTTTTCCAGTAGACCTCCTCTGTAAATCTAAAGTGGTAACCTGTAAAGGCTTTTGAAGGCTTTTAAACATGTATTTATTTTGTTGCCACTGCACGTTTGTGCGCAATTTTAAAGCATGTCATGTTTGGTATCCATGTACTCGGCCTAAGATCATCTTTTTTATTTCATCAAACATTTGGGCAATATAGTGTGTTTTAGTGCATTAAAATTAAAAAAAGTGTGTTTTTTCCCCAAAAAATGCGTTTGAAAAATCGCTGCGCAATTACTGTGTGAAAAAAAAAAATGAAACACCCACCATTTTAATCTGTAGGGCATTTGCTTTAAAAAAATATATAATGTTTGGGGGTTCAAAGTAATTTTTTTGCAAAAAAAAAAAACTTTTTCATGTAAACAATAAGTGTCAGAAAGGGCTTTGTCTTCAAGTGGTTAGAAGAGTGGGTGATGTGTGACATAAGCTTCTAAATGTTGTGCATAAAATGCCAGGACAGTTCAAAACCCCCCCAAATGACCCCATTTTGGAAAGTAGACACCCCAAGCTATTTGCTGAGAGGCATGTCGAGTCCATGGAATATTTTATATTGCGACACAAGTTGCGGGAAAGAGACAAATTTTTTTTTTTTTTTTTTTTTTTGCACAAAGTTGTCACTAAATGATATATTGCTCAAACATGCCATGGAAATATGTGAAATTACACCCCAAAATACATTCTGCTGCTTCTCCTGAGTACGGGGATACCACATGTGTGAGACTTTTTGGGAGCCTAGCCGCGTACGGGACCCCGAAAACCAAGCACCGCCTTCAGGCTTTCTAAGAGCGTGAATTTTTGATTTCACTCTTCACTGCCTATCACAGTTTCGGAGGCCATGGAATGCCCAGGTGGCACAAAACCCCCCCAAATGATCCCATTTTGGAAAGTAGACACCCCAAGCTATTTGCTGAGAGGTATAGTGAGTATTTTGCAGACCTCACTTTTTGTCACAAAGTTTTGAAAATTGAAAAAAGAAAAAAAAAAAATGTTTTTTCTTGTCTTTCTTCATTTTCAAAAACAAATGAGAGCTGCAAAATACTCACCATGCCTCTCAGCAAATAGCTTGGGGTGTCTACTTTCCAAAATGGGGTCATTTGGGGGGGTTTTGTGCCACCTGGGCATTCCATGGCCTCCGAAACTGTGATAGGCAGTAAAGAGTGAAATCAAAAATTTTTACCCTTAGAAATCCTGAAGGCAGTGATTGGTTTTCGGGGTCCAGCACGCGGCTAGGCTCCCAAAAAGTCCCACACATGTGGTATCCCCATACTCAGGAGAAGCAGCTAAATGTATTTTGGGGTGCAATTCCACATATGCCCATGGCCTGTGTGAGCAATATATCATTTAGTGACAACTTTATGAAAAAAAAAAAAAAAAAAGTGTCACTTTCCCGCAACTTGTGTCAAAATATAAAATATTCCATGGACTCAATATGCCTCTCAGCAAATAGCTTGGGGTGTCTACTTTCCAAAATGGGGTCATTTTGGGGGGTTTTGTGCCATCTTGGCATTCCATGGCCTCCGAAACTGTGATAGGCAGTGAAGAGTGAAAGCAAAAATTTACACCCTTAGAAATCCTGAAGGCGGTGATTGGTTTTCGCGGCTAGGCTCCCAAAAAGTCCCACACATGTGGTATCCCCATACTCAGGAGAAGCAGCAGAATGTATTTTGGGGTGCAATTCCACATAGGCCCATGGCCTGTGTGAGCAATATATCATTTAGTGACGACTTTTTTTAAATATTTTTTTTTTTTTTTGTCATTTTTCAATCACTTGGGACAAAAAAAATAAATATTCAATGGGTTCAACATGCCTCTCAGCAATTTCCTTGGGGTGTCTACTTTCCAAAATGGGGTCATTTGGGGGGGTTTTGTACTGCCCTGCCATTTTAGCACCTCAAGAAATGACATAGGCAGTCATAAACTAAAAGCTGTGTAAATTCCAGAAAATGTACCCTAGTTTGTAGACGCTATAACTTTTGCGCAAACCAATAAATATACGCTTATTGACATTTTTTTTACCAAAGACATATGGCCGAATACATTTTGGCCTAAATGTATGACTAAAATTTAGTTTATTGGATTTTTTTTATAACAAAAAGTAGAAAATATCATTTTTTTTCAAAATTTTTGGTCTTTTTCCGTTTATAGCGCAAAAAATAAAAACCGCAGAGGTGATCAAATACCATCAAAAGAAAGCTCTATTTGTGGGAAGAAAAGGACGCAAATTTCGTTTGGGTACAGCATTGCATGACCGCGCAATTAGCAGTTAAAGCGACGCAGTGCCAAATTGGAAAAAGACCTCTGGTCCTTAGGCAGCATAATGGTCCGGGGCTCAAGTGGTTAAAAACATATCTCCACACACGAGAACACTTAAAATAACTGGCTTTTATTGTACAGACTGAAAATACTCTGTAATGCAGAAAATGTCTATAATAATAATAATAATAATACAGTGCACAGTGCAAATCCTAACCAGTACTGCATTTTTTATGATAAATAATAATGATAATAATAGAGATCAGATCCCAGGCAGCATTGCAGGACAGTCCAGCTGTTTTGCACTAAGCCACAAATACACTGACAGCCCTGATCTGTGCCCCTATTGTCACACTCCACAAAACAGCTGGGCTGACAGTCTACAGCACTATGATATCACAATGCCTAATAACAAAAAGTAAAAAAATAAAATCTCCAACACAATGCACCTACAAACTACACTGCACAACGTTGCATAGAACGCAAAACAAAACCCAAAAGCAACACATGAAGGAATTTCAAAGGGTGCAAAGCAATACATAAATTGCAACACACACAAAAAAAACTCCTGCACCCCCCAGCCCCCCCCCCCCTTCCTCCTCCTGCCCAAATTCTGCAGCCTAGATCTGGCAATTAGCAGCAAATGATGGCAGAAAAATGCATGAAAATGGAGGCAGGGGTGAGCTCTGGGCTGGTGTCACACAGCTCAGTCAGTTTTGATGACTCGTGGGCAGTCCTCTAGTGCCCTCTATATCAAAAGCCAGGAATATAGTTTCACAAGACTTGGAACGTTTCAATAAAGGGAAGGATAGAGAGAAAAAAAATGGCTCTTGTCAACTTTTAGGTAAGTTTCGTTTTTGCACAGATTGGGCTTTTTGTGGGTGCCAGGGATGGTGCAGGGGAGCTACCTGGTGCTCCACAGGGACTGGCACAGGGCACAAAGCTCACAGCTTTGCCTGGGAAGCTTCCTCTGGAGGTCAGGAAAATAGAAGCACATATACTGTATCCCTTTTTTGCAAGCCTTGCTTGCCTAGGCAGAGGGGGGAAGAAGGTGCAGCCTTGCTGCCAGAAGGGATCAGCTCTGGGGGAGGCTATGCTGCCTGCCAGAGAGGCTGCAAGGAAAGAAAAGGAACCTACTTTTGGCCAGTTTCCTCGCCCTCGCCTTGGATCTCATCTTGTCAGGTGGTGGGTTCCTCTTCTCCTCCTTGAGCCCAGAAGCAAGGAACACACTATCTTCATCTCATCAGCATTGTCAGTTCGGAGACCTTTGCACATGCACACAGAGCACTCAATCTGACGCCCTCCCCAGCAGGGGAGGGCTGGCAGGCTTAGGCCTTGGGGGCAAGTCCAGTCAAGTGGCCCATTAAAACCTTGCTGATCAGCTGCCATCGTTATACGGCAGCAGGTTAGCTCCCCAGCGCTTGCAGCATGACGCTGGAGCCGATGTGTGTGGCCAGCGGCCGCGATATCTGCCGGTGACCCGCGATCGCTCCTGAGAGAGACAGAACGGGGATCTGTCAATGTAAACAGACATCCCTGTTCTGACAGGGGAGTTAGAGAGAGAGAGATCTGCTGTTCCTAGTGATCAGGAACAGCGATCTCTCTATACTCCCAGTCACTACACTGCCCCCCCACAGTTAGAAACACCTCCCTATGGAACATTTAACCCCTTGATTGCCCCCTAGTGTTAACCCGTTTCCTGCCAGTGACATTTATACAGTAATCAGTGGCTATTTTTAGCTCTGATCGCTGTATAAATGTCAGTGGTCCCAAAAAAGTGTCAAGTGTCCGATCTGTCTGCCGCAATGTCGCAGTCCCGCTAAAAATCGCTGATCACTGCCATTACTAGAAAAAAAATAAAAATAATAAAAATGTCAAATCTATTCCCTATTTTGTAGACGCAGACGCTATAACTTTTTTTTTTTTACCAAAAATATGTAAAAAAAATACATATTGGCCTAGACTGATGAAGAAATATATATATATTTTTGGGATATTTATTATAGTAAAAAGTTAAAAGAATTGGTTGTTTTTTTTTCAAAATTTCGCTCTTTTTTTGTTTGTAGTGCAAAAAATAAAACCCGTGACCAAATACCACCAATAGAGAGCTCCATTTGTGGGGAAAAAAGACACCAATTTTGTTTGGGTACAAAATCACACGACCGCGCAATTGTCAGGTAAAGCAATGCAGTGCCGTATCGCAAAAAATGGCCTGGTCAGGAAGGGGGTAAATCCTTCCGGGGCTGAAGTGGTTAAACCACCGAATCAGCTCACCATCATCAGTGCCCATCAATGCAGCTTCACCAGTGCAGCCTGATCAGTGTCCATCAGTGCAGCCTCACTAGTGCAGACAGTGCTCATAAGTGCAGCCTGATCAGTGCCCATCCATGCCTCCTCCCCAGTGCAGACAGTGCCCATCAGTGCCTTCTGATCAGTGCCGCCTCACCCATGCAGACAGTGCCCATAAGTGCAGCCTAATCATGCCGCCTGCCTCACCAGTGCCCATCATCAGTGCAGCCTGATCAGTGCCCATGGAATGTGGGGGGTCAGCTGGGGGTGTGTCAGGGTCTGTGTTACAGCTAGGTACTTACTCTCCTTGCACGGCCTCTTCGGAGGGGATGATAAATCTCAGTCACTTCTCGACTCTGCCTCTCCTCAAGCCGGCGCTGGTCCCTGCTCAGGTCACGTGCGACGTGCCGGCTGCCTCTGAGGCTCCTGGGAGGTGGGAGTTGTAGTCTGTTGTGCTGCTGAATTCCTCCTACCGCCAGGAACTTCAGTGAGGCCAGACTACAACTCCCAGAGTGCAGCGCAGTATGACACAGTCACACGTCCCCAGCCCGCTCCTACTCGCCCCTGCTTGCCAGGACTAAGAAACTTTGCAGGGGCTATGTTAGTGCGGGGGGGGAGTGGCGGCCAAGAAGTCGCCGCAGGAGCGGCGCCGCCCCCGCACCACTGCCGCCCTGAGGCCTGGCCTCGGTGGCCTTGTGAGGAATCTGGCCCTGATCATGGTACAAAATTCCTGGGAAATGTTTTGAGTTGAGACATTGGAAGAAGGGGAAGAGAGAAACTCCCTTCTCCCCCTACTGCAACTTATACAGAAAAGGGATAGGTAAGAGAAGGAATCTCAAGCAGGCAGCTTTTGCACTAGACCTGCTGCTGTTGCATCTCCCTCAAGAAAATCAAAGATGTGGACCTATGTATAGCAAAGGTGGTGCACATAAATTTCAGGTGATAATGTCTTTCTCTGTGTTGTCAAATAACACCTTATGCATTTCTGTGTTTCCCAAGGGAGTGTTAAAAATGTAATAGCCAAAAACAGCAGATACCAGCTCCCCCTATTCCCCAAAGGTCTACTGACTTGACCAACTTAGAAACAGGCTACACCAGCTCACTGCATGCACCATAAATCATGAAAGGAAGTCAATGTGTGCTTTCATATATCCCATTGTCTGTAAACTAAATGCACATCTAGCCAAGACAAAGTAGATATGGAATGCTTTGTAAAAATAACCATTACATCCAGTGCTGGATTTATAAAGCAAAAGAGTCAATTGCCATGGGCCCCTCCTGCCAGAGTGGGCCCCAGACTTCCTTTATAAAAAAAATGTAATGCGTGTGCGTGGATGTCAGGATACAGATCAGCTTACCTGTCTTGCACCAAATGTTGTAGTGAAGTCGTCTCCTAACCAGTGGGTTTTTTCAGTGTCCCGAATCCTTTGACCAGACTTCCCATAAGTGATTTTCCATTTCCTGAACCTTTCGGACTGTGGATCCCTTCACTCTACCTCCCGTGGGCCTGTCAATGCCGTCTACTAAGCAAAAAAAGAGGTGACTTGCCATAATGTTAAGAAAGATTTTACAGAGAAATATTGTAGTGTGATGCATCCATAACTGTGATGTATGACTTGCCAGCTTCAATTAGAGTTGGGTGAACGGTTCAGGCTGAGCAAAGGTTTGTCCCGAACATCGCCAGTTTGCCCATTTGGCGAACACCTGAATTAGCAGGGCGTTCAGCGGGTGTATGCCCTGCCAAACACCCTGCAATGCACTACGCGCTGCATGGTGCATTCTAAGCCCTGATTTGGCAAAGCTTTGCCCAATCAGAGTGCAGTGAATAGCTAGTTGTTAAGGAGCGGGGCTGGGAATGCGGCTGCAGTGTCCTTAACAACCGATGACTCATCAGCTGTCAATGGGCTTCCCTGCTGATAGCTGAATAAAAAAAAATAAAAACATTGCCAGAAATAAAAAAGTAGAAAAAAAGGCATGGAGGTCCCCCCAATCCATAAAGCCAAAGTTTTTTTTTAAACGGCATGGGGTCCCCCCCAAAATCCATACCATAGGGTTCACTGTTAGAGTCAGAACTTTTTCTCTGTTCAGGAGTTCTGGTGCGAACCGAAGAGTTCTAGTTCCAATTACCTGTGTAATATGCATTATAGTCAATAAAGTAGAAAAAAAATCAGATAAGTGTCTTCTTGGAACAGTTTTTTAGTTTTTTTTTTTTTAAATAAATGTGTTTTATAATTCACTTTTTATTTTTCATATCATTAAATTTCTATGTTTAGGGCCTCCCAAACTTGAAGGGCCCCAGGCCCCCCAAGGTCTATATCCGGCACTGATCACATCTCCAGCAAAGCCATATTTATAAGCAGCTGCTAATATGCACCAAAAGAAAGTAGTGATCTTTGCTCTACTTCTGCAATTGGATGGAATAAGCCCAGTCATCAGATATGTATCCTTTCACTCTATTTTCTGCTTGTGCTTTGACCCTTTATTCCTGCCAGCAACCTGCCAATTGCTCACTGCGCTCCTAAATGCAGTGCTTGCAAATTATGTGCTACCATACCATTCATCAGTTTGTGAGTTTTGGAAAAATAAAATCCAGTCACCATGTTTTTTTGCCTGTCACTATGTGGACAATTTTCTATGCAATGATTCATCAAGAAGCATTCAGGTGAAAGATATGTTGACCCTTGCATGGAGACTTATCTCCATCACTGTAGTTTATAGTCAACAGTTACCAGTAACTAACACCACCAAGAGCTGCTAAGAGAGACGCTACATTATTCATAGCCCCCACCACCTCCACAAGTATCTGCTGTGTTACATGACCATGAAGACTACATCAATAGGTAAATAAAAAAAATTGCCTATATATACTGCATGTGTTTATATGTATACCATTATATTGCTATTATCACTCAGCTCCATTACAGTTTTCTTTACCTGCTTTGTTTAAAATGCTGATATATGCAATGACTAGGGATGAGCCGAACACCCCCCCCCCAGTTTGGTTCGCAGCAGAACTTGTGAAAAGGCAAATAATTTGTTCGAACACGCGAACACCGTTAAAGTCTATGGGACACAAACATGAATAATCAAAAGTGCTAATAAGGCTTATATGCAAGTTATTGTCATAAAAAGTGTTTGGGGACCTGGGTCCTGCCCCAGGGGACATGTATCAATGCAAAAAGAAGTTTTAAAAATCGCAGTTTTTTCTGGAGCAGTTATTTTAATGATGCTTAAAATGAAACAATAAAAGTGTAATATTCCTTTAAATTTTGTACCTGGGGGGTGTCTATAGTATGCCTGTAAAGGGGCGCATGTTTCCAATGTTTAGAACAGTCTGACAGCAAAATGACATTTCAAAGGAAAAAAGTCATTTAAAACTACTAGCAGCTATTAATGAATTGTTGGTCCGACAACACACATAAAAGTTCATTGATAAAAATGGCATGGGATTTCCCCACAGGTGAACCCCGAATCAAAATTTTTAAAAAATGCGTGGGGGTCCTCCTAAATTCCATACCAGGCCCTTCAGGTCTGGTATGGATTTTAGAGGGAACCCCGCGCCAATTTTTTTTTAAAAATGGCGTGGGGTCCCCCCAAAATTCCATACCAGACCCTTATCCGAGCATGCAAGCTGGCAGGCCGCAGGAAAAGAGGGGGGATGAGAGAGCACCCCCCTCCTGAACCATACCAGGCCACATGCCCTCAACATTGGGAGGGTGCTTTGAGGTAGCCCCCTAAAGCACCTTGTCCCCATGTTGATGGGGAGAAGGGCCTCATCCCCACAACCCTTGGCTGGTGGTTGTGGGGTTCTGCGGGCGTGGGGCTTATCAGAATCTGGAAGCCCCCTTTAACAAGGTGACTCCCAGATCCAGCCCCCCTGTGTGAATTGGTAATGGGGTACCATTCAGAAAAAAAGTGTCAAAAAGGTTAAGAAACACAAGAGATGGTTTTTGACAAGTCCTTTATTAATTTCTTCTTCTTTCGGCTTCTTCTTCCATCTTCTTACTTCTGGTGTTCTTTCGGTGTTCTTCTTCCTCCATCTTCTTCTTCATCTTCTTCTTCTCCATCTTCCTCTTCTTTATCCGCTTTTCTCATCCCACAGCTTCCTCCAGGCTTCGTCTCCGCTCCGTCCGCACGATCCGCCTCAGTGGGAGTCTTCAGTCATGTGACGCTTCGCTTCTTCTGACATTTCTTATATAACGGAGGGTGGTCACCCAGTTACGTGACCCCGCCCCCCTCTGACAACACGGGGAAAGCCTCAGGGAAGTCCCGTGAATTCCCCGTGCATCAGAGGAGGGCGGAGTCACTGGGTGGCCCCGCCCTCCATTATATAAGAAGTGTCAGAAGAAGCGAAGCATCACACAGCTGAAGACTCCCAGTGAGGCGGATTGTGCGGACGGAACGGAGAAGAAGCCTAGAGGAAGATGCGGGACGAGAAAAGCAGACGAAGAAGATGGAGAAGAAGAAGATGAAGAAGAAGATGGAAGAAGAAGAAGAACCCCGAAAGAATACCAGAAGAAAGAAGATGGAAGAAGAAGCCGAAAGAAAAAGGAATTAATAAAGGACTTGTCAAAAACCGTCTCTTGTGTTTTTTAACCTTTTTGACACTTTTTTTGTGAAATGAAAGGGATACATTTATACCCCATTACCAATTCACACAGGGGGGGCTGGGATCTGGGGGTCCCCTTGTTAAACGGGGCTTCCAGATTTTCCGATAAGCCCCCCCGCCCACAGACCCCCACAACCACAGTCCAAGGGTTGTGGGGATGAGGCCCTTCTCCCAACCAACATGGGGACAAGGTGCTTTGGGGGGGCTACCTCGAAGCACCCTCCCAATGTTGAGGGCATGTGGCCTGGTATGGTTCAGAAGGGGGGTGCTCTCTCATCCCCCCTCTTTTTCTGCGGCCTTCCAGATTACGTGCTCGGATAAGGGTTTGGTATGGATTTTTGGGGGGACCCTACGCCATATTTTTTTTGGCGCGGGGTTCCCCTTAAAATCCATACCAGACATGCAGGGCCTGGTATGGAATTTAGGGAGACCCCCACGCATTTTTATCTTTTTATTTTGGTTTGGGGTTTCCCTGTGGGGAAATCCCATGCAGTTTTTATCAATGAACTTTTATGTGTATTGTTGGACAGACAATTTATTAACCGGACTTGATCGCCGCGGGCATACCCGCGATCGCCTCATGGAGAGGACGAACGGGGAGATGCCGTTGTAAACAACATCTCCCCGTTCTGCCTAGTGACAAGTGTCACTTGATCTCTGCTCCCTGTCATCGGAGCAGAGATCAGTGATGTCACACACCAGCCCATCCACCTGACAGTTGGAAATCACTCCCCTAGGACACACTTAACCCCTTCCCGCCCCCTAGTGGTTAACCCCTTCACTGCCAATGTCATTTATACAGGAATCAATGCATTTTTATAGCACTGATTGCTGTATAAATGACTATGGTCCCAAAAATGTGTCAAAAATGTCCGACATGTCCACCATAACGTCGCAGTCACAATAAAAATTGCTGATCGCCGCCATTACTAGTAAAAAAAAAAATATTAATAAAAATGCCATAAAACTATCCCCTATTTTGTAAACGCTATAACTTTTGTGCAAACAAATCAATAAACGCTTATTGCGATTTTTTTTTACCAAAAATATGTAAAACAATACAGTTTGGCCTAAACCGAGGAAGAAAAAAGTTTTTTATATATTTTTGGGGGATAATTATTATAGCAAAATGTAAAAAATAATGTGTTTTTTTCAAAATTGTCGCTCTTATTTTGTTTTTTGGCGCAAAAAATAAAAATCGCAGAGATGATCAAATACCACCAAAAGAAAGCTCTATTTGTGGGAAAAAAAGGACGTCAATTTTGTTTCAGAGCCACGTCGCACGACCGCGCAATTGTCAGTTAAAGCGACGCAGTGCCAAATCGCAAAAACTCCAAATTGTTCGCTGTTCGGCGAACTGGCAAACAGCCGATGTTCGAGTCGAACTCATGTTCGACTCGAATTTGAAGCTCATCCCTAGCAATGACATACCTTAGACCCAGTTGGTGTGGACAGTATGTCCATTTGCTGACTTGGCAGAATCCTCAGACAGCTTAACTATTCAATAAAGCACAAAGATTGAATCCAAAAAACAATTTTATTTTAGATAAGTGAGGTGCTGATGATGTTTCTTTTGGTCTTTTGACATTCAGGATTACTATGACTTTCTTTAACTTGTTTCTGTGATGACTAACTCTGACTGAGAGAACATGGAAGGAACAGGGAAGATGTAAAAGGGAACAAGCTATACAAAAAGATGGCAACCACCCTAATTAATAACTAGTCTTTGGAGTAAGTTGCACATAAAAAGGGGTTTGCACAATGCGCGCAAGCTCCAAGATGGCCGCCTGAGCCGGGAGCTCCGCAGCTCCTCTGCCCTTCGAGCCACACAGCAGCCACAGCACCCAGGGAAACGAGCCCCCAATAGCCCATCCAAACTCGGGTCTCCTCAGGGACCCCCCCCTGGATGTCTATACCGGCCGCCAGGTGTGATCTGGGGCCGAAATTTGACCGAGCAGGCTGCGGTGGGTGTACCAAGATGGCCGCCAGCATTTCCACAGCACAGCAACACGTGGCCAACGGAGAGAAACAACAGGACTTCAGGCAAATGATTGCACTAGCCACGCTGACCTTCTCCCAAGTGGTCCAGGGAGCCCCTCAATGCCAACCAGCTCCCTCCCCAGCCTCCACTGAGTCCCTCCTGAGCAGATCACTGGAGGATTACAACCTGTCCCCTGCAGGGCCTGCTCCTCCACTTTACCAGGCAGATTTCTCTCCCTGCCTGCAGGACCAGGATCACTCCTCAGTACAGGGGGACCTTTTCCAGAAATTCTCTGTCTTACTGGAGAGGGGTCTTGCCAACACAGCTGCCCAGATCACCAGAGACAATAAATCAGACTTTGTCAACGTCGTCTCCAGAATGGAAGCAAAAGAAACCAAACTGGATATCACTGTCTCCCACACCAAACAGAATGCTGCCCACATATAGGTCCTCCAGGATCAACTGGACATAGCCCTGGCCAGAATAGATGACCTTGAGAACAGGTCAAGGAGATATAATTTCCGAGTACGAGGTCTCCCTGAAAACATCACGGATATCCCCCCCAATTCAGGACCTCATCAAGGAGCTGCTCCCTAACACGCTCCCCCCCATCATCTAGAACTGGACAGGGCCCATAGAGCCCTTGGCCCCCCCAGAAGGGATGGCTCCCTAAGGGACTTCATTGTCAAACCCCACTTTTATGCTGTAAAGGAGGAGGTAATGAGGCAATCTCGCCTCAAACAGCAAGTTACATGCAGAGGTCATCAGATTCAAATATATGCAGATTTGGCCCCCTCGACTATACAGAAGAGAAGGTCCCTTAAACCGCTCCTAACGGTTCTGTCCCAACAGGACATTAAGTATCGTTACAACTTCCCCTTCGGAGTAAAGTTTTCCATCCAAGGCAAAGCTTATTCTTTCTCCTCCCTACCAGAAGGAGAGAAAGTATTCCTTCACCTTAAGCTGATTTTCCAGGAAGCACCCATGGATCTCACCTCGGCTCCAGGAGGATCCACCAAACAACCTACACCAGCGAGTCCAAGAAACCCAAAGATGGTCAACCACCACAAGACGCTCTCGGGGATTCTCTCATCCTTCTAGCCCTCAATAGGGCCTACCACTTAGGGAAAACATTCCCACCTGTTGTCGGAGACTAGGGCTCCATTCTTCACCCGTGTTGCCAATCTTTAGGCCTTCCGAAGTTTCAATTTTTAGTTCCCTGTTTCATACAAGTTTCCCTACATCACAGCCAGTCTGAGTCATGGGTTAGGGGCACCTTCTTAAGGTCTCAACTCCGATTTTGATCAGAGAGACAAGCTGGAACGTTACTTTATGAATTTCGACAGTTTTTCTCCCAAATTTTGCCATCCTTGTTTCCCCCAACCTTCTCCCGGGAGATCTTCCTACAGAACTGCCAAACAGGGAACTTGTCAATCTCAGGAACCTTTTACAGAATACGACACAGGACCCCGGATCTGTAGACAGTACTGCTAACAAAATTATGTTATCACCCGAGGGAACCCCCTGTGTCCCCTATCTCACTGAGTAGGAGGGATGGGGCTCAGGACATTGATCTCTGTAGAAAGATAGAAAAGAACTTTGCTGCCCTAAAACTCAGACACAAGAAAAACCCCTCTAAAACCCTGATAGCACAACTGGATGCAACTAGGCTTGAATTGAATTTGGCCCTCACGGTAAAAGCGGAGAAGTATATCCGCTGGAGTGGAGCTAGATTCTACCATCAAAAAGACAAAATAGGTCCGTTGTTGGCCTCTAAATTATCTCCACGCCAACGTTCTCACTGTATGTATTCCCAGGATAAGAGTAGCCGGACACCCACCAACGGCTGACCCCAACAAGGTTTTGGAAGCCTTCTGGGACTTCTACACCAACCTGTATGCTAAGCCCACCCAAGAACAAGGGTCCTTTGATATCCAGATTTTTTCAGGACCTTCTGATACCTACACTATCGGAGGAACATAGGGAGATTATGGAAGCTAGCATCTCTGTTGAGGAAATAAGGGAGGTCGCTAAAAATCTAAAAACAGGCTCGGCCCTTGGTCCCGGTGGTCTAGAGTGCCATACTATAAGGCCTTCGTGGACACGCTAGCTCCCCACATGCATAAATTCTTTAACACGAAAGCTCAAGGATCCCCCTTAGACCCCCAACTCAATGCGGCCTACGTTACGATAATTCCCAAACCAAATAAAAATTCCGAAGCAGTTGAGAATTATAGACCTATCTCCCTCATAAATAATGACCTCAAGATTTTAACGAAAATTTTGGCCAACCGTTTATCTTCCTTCATTAGTCACTACGTCCATAAGGACCAGGTTGGGTTCATACCAGGGAGGCAGGGGCCTGATCAAATTAGAAGGGCCATTGACTTAGTCTCCCTTCTACAATTGGGATGGGATGGGGGCCCTAAACAGGAAGGGATGCTGCTATCTTTAGACCTACACAAAGCCTTCGACGCAGTTAAATGGCCTTACCTGTTTTGGTTATTAGAGCGGTGGCGATTTAGAAACCACTTCCTGGGCACTCTTCACTCCCTCTATTCCAACCCATCGGCACAGATTCGACTATGAGGGCACCACTCCAGACCCTTTAACATTGCACGGGGCACTAGACAGGGTTGCCCCCCTTTAATATTCGCCATGGCGATTGAGACACTTGCAGTGGCGATTCGTTCCAACCCTAATATTCAAGGAATTTCCTGTGGGTCCCAAATTCATAAATGCGGCCTCTTCACCGACGATATGCTACTATTTATAACCTCACCTATAACATCCCTCCCCAATCTATGTAGCCTCTTAAATGACTTTGCTAATGTGTCAGGCCTAAGGGTTAACTATGACAAGTCCCGCGCCCTCAACATATCTCTGAAACCAGCCACAGTAGAATCATTGAAAAACTCCTTTAAGTTTAAATGGAAAGACTTGTCACTAGAGTATCTAGGGATTCATCTCACTGCTAAAATTGACCAACTATACTCAGTGAACTTTCCACCCACATACAAGAAACTGGAGTGGGAGCTAAAGTCCTGTGGCGGTAAGGAGCTTTCCTGGTTAGGGAAGATCCACTCAATAAAAATGACACTCCTCCCCAGACTACTATATTTATTTAGAGCTATTCCGATTAACCTTAAAAAGGATCACTTGCAATCCCTCCAAAGGTAAATCAACAAGTACGTCTGGGGAGGAAAGGGTCATAGACTACCAAATAATACTCTTTACAGGCTGCGTACACAGGGTGGCTTAGGGTTACCAAGACTCTTCTGGTACTATCAGGCAGCGAGAATCATCCAACTCTCAACTGTTTTTTCCAGAACAGAAAAACCAGATTGGATCCAAATTGAAAGATAGTCGGTTCCTAATTATACTCTTGACTACTTATTATGGATCCCTCCCAGGGACAGACCCCCCGTACTCTTGCCAATCCTTTCACAATCCATGACCCTTTGGGACAAAATAATGACTCAACCTTCATTAACCTCTAACTGCTGTCCACTGGCCCACATTTTCAATAATCCGGACTTCACTCCTGGTCTAAACATAACAGCTTTCAAATGGTGGTTGGACAAGGGGCTTCTTTACAGCAACAGGCCCAATAACTTTAAAATTCTGTCAACAACAACTGGACATCCCGAGGAGGGAACACTTTAGGTTTCTTCAAATACAACACTTTCTACATAAAATATGGATAGGGAAACCCATCCCACCTAGGTTCACCCATTACAAATCTTGGATAGGTCAAGCCACGAATCAGAGGGGTGGAATTTCTGTTATATACCAATCTCTGGCTCAGCAGGAAGGCAGAACCCCTTATATGTCTGCATGGGAAAATGATCTTCAAATCCAATGGGATCTTGATAAATGGCAAATATCCTTTTCCAGAGCCTATAAAGGGATAAAAAATATCTCCCTAATAGAATCAAATATCAAAGTGATGACCAGATGGTATCTCACACCTTCTAAATTAGCCCACATGTTCCCCCTGTTAACCCTTGGTGTTTCAGGGGTTGTGAACTAAATGGCACTATGGCCCACATGTGGTGGGAATGTCCCAAAATTAGGTCATTCTGGAGGAGGATGGTTGCTCTAATTCATAAAGTGACGGGGCAACAGATTCCCAGAACTCCCGCAGTGGCCCTCTTGAATGCCAATGTTCCAGGCACTTTTAAATGGACTCGCAAATTAATCCACTTCATACTTCTAGGCGCCAAACTAACAATTGCAAAGGCCTGGAAACAGCCCAAGGTATTGTTTATTGCTGCCAAGCGGAAAAATTCCTGGATGATGTCCCAGGAGAAATTGACCAGTGTTCTGCTAAACTCTAAAGCACAGTTTGAATCCACCTGGGAACCCTGGGCCAATCACATAGGTCTCTCCCTCATCCCTGGGATACAAACAAACCAAGTAAGCGTCAACACCCTTGCTCCTTTGTGATGCTTGCTGAGTGGCTCATTGACCCCTTCCCTCTCTCCCCCCTCTTGTATTCCTTATGTTTTCTTTCGGTTTGCTGGATTCTCCTAGTTTAATTTGGTTACGAACAGATAATACGCTCTGTATGTCAAGATAGTTCGAATGCTTCCAATCTTAAGTGTTACAACCTCCCACAGGAGCCATTAGGACAAGCGCACTCCTACACGTATCTACTGTGGTTCTCTGCGTTTGACGATAGTCTTTGCCGCGCTCCGGGGGTCTCAGGGGGGCTGCCTCGGCACAGTTTGATCCCATTAGGGGTGCCGGGGGAGGCGTACTGGGACAACTGGGTCTAGGCTTGGCATGGAATGAGTAACACGAGCCATCCTGTGGAAACCATTTGTTCTTTCGATCTTATTAATTCTTGAGGTGCTATACTCCTTAGACATTTCATGTGCCCCTTCCATGCCTACTAGAGGAATTCTTTGATATGTTAGGTATTGCACATCATTTTATGTCTTTTTGCAATGTCTGTTCTTGTTTTCGCATTGTTGAAATAATAATAAAAACTTTGAAAGTAAAAAAAGGGCTTTGCACATCACAAACCTACAAAAAAAAATCCCAGCACACTTGCCAGCCAGCCTGCTAAAAATATATAGACAAAGTCTAACAATTTGGAATAAAAACAGAGGGTTTAGTTGCACACATTTGCAAATATACAGTATTTTAACTCTATATTTGAGAGTCTCCAAGTTGGAGCATATATAGCAGTGGATAAATCAAGGGCAGGTTTGCCTGGAGGGAGCCCAGTCCTCCTTAAAGGCAGGGTCAATTTGTTTTTTTTTCACGCTAGCTGGTAAGTGTGCTGGAATTTCTTTTTGTTTATTTGTGATGTCTAAAACCCTATTTTGTGCACCTTACTACAAAGGGTAGTTATAAATTTGGGGTCATTGTCATCTTTTTGTATACCTTGTTAACTAGATTTGGGGTGGGGACACATTGGATGCCTTCAGCTGCCATTGTGCTATTCAAAGCACCTCTTTGCTTCATCTCCTAATGGTGCCTGGATCCACAGGCCTGTAGGCATACGTGAAGGGGGAACAGCTAATGGGAAAAGGCTGACTACCCTTCCCAGATGGTGGCCTTGGTTTCCAGTTTCTTGCTTAAACAGGTAAAGCTGCCCTTTGTGTGCAGCACATTACCATACACTTCTGCACAGCACCCAACATGTTATTATTTCATTTGCCATAGCTGTCTTTATACCATAGCTACAGGGGAAAACTAAAGAGCAAAGGCTGGCCACCCCCACAGTTGGATATGGTTGGGCCATTTGCATGCTGGTCTTTTATTATTCTTGTTTTTCCCATTCAAGGAGTGGGAGGCCCACCATCTATGAAGCAAACATTGAAAGGGCAAAAAATGTTTTATCATATGTCATTTCTTTGAAACATTATTCCAGTTTAGCTTTTCTTTAGACAGCAGGCAAGGATATTAAGGCTCCAAATCAAATTCTTTCCAGCAATAACATTCATTAACTGTTGGGTGTTAAGACTAAACCACTGGTATGCCTATATTCACATGAGGTATTATCCTGCCCTTCTGTCATGTAATACAGGACCTTTATCACAGTGGGGTGAATTGGTGACTGAGATGCTGCATTTTATAACTGAGGGGGGTGTGTGTTTTTTCTTTTTAAGTGCTCACTGTATTACCATTAACCATTTACTATTAACTATTGGGTATTCATGCTTGACTACTGGCTGGAGATATACCTACTTGTGCTTTAGGTACTAGACTGCCCTTATGCAAGTGTTGCTGTGTGTTAATAATCTGTGTTTTATTTTGGGTGCACAGTGGAAAAAAGGGGAAAACACTTGGGAAAGGAAGATGGCTGCACACTCCAAATAGAATTTCAAAAAGGGAATTTGTCCCCCAAGGACAAGGGGGTTTCCTTGGCAGCAAAAAACTGGTACAAAGGTATAAAATGATAATAATTTTATTTAAGCATGAGACAGTAGAGTAAAAAACATGAACTGTGTAAAACAAGTTATAAAAAGCGCAGGAGCATATAGCGGGGCTACACGTAAATAATACAAAGAACAGGCGCTTGGATAGTCCTGACGCGTTTCGACCCCATCGGGTCTTTTTCAGAGGAAATGCATGCGCTGTTGAAAAATTGTATACATAAAATAGTATCAACAAAATGTAACAGTTATGTGTAGTAAGTAATTGTAGGGGTCTTAGACATAGTTACCAAGAGTCTGCGTGTAGCCAGGTCTCCTGAACCTAAGACTTTCAAAGAAGCCTCCACCAGTCCGGTCCCCGCCTGGAGTCCCCCGGCCAGCCAACACCCTGATAGGGGGGAGTCGAGCAGCAATTGCGTAACTTACGGTGAACTACACATAGGGAATGCTGCGCAACCGGCAAGAGGCACATGTGGGTCAGCGGCACCTGTGATCCAAACATCAAGCAATAGCATCAATCAGCGCATGTAAGAAGTGTGTTAGGTTTATTTTTTGCTTTCTATGAACTAATGTGAGTCATATACTAATGATACTCCTAATTTTATAGGGTTTTTATTTAGGGTAATAAACCCAAGTTATGAAAATGATTGGAGTTCATATTCAAGAGTTATTTGAACCTGATGGGTATATATTGAAAGTAGTACTAGGGGATGCAAGCAAGGGGAGAAAGCAAAAGGAGAAAAAAAGAAAAGGCGAAACAAAAAGGAAGAAGAAAATGGGAGCTATAATGAAAATGTGAAATGGTATAATGGTATAAATACCATTTCACATTTTCATTATAGCTCATTGCATACACCACCTGCACAAGCCTCACTGACTATTTTTGAAGACGGCTGCTCTTATGCTGGGCACTCTAAGCTAAACCACTTTGATCTTTTTTAGCATTTAGGTTTTTGTTGCCTTTCACCGTTTTTCATGGTTTATTGTCACTTCTTTTTCACACGCGGTTCTTGTCCATTCCTCCACATTCCCACAACACTTTTCCACCTTGTCCTGCTTTTCCTTTTTCTTTTGTCTTTCTCCACCCTTTTTTTCTTCTCCCTTTCCCTTTTTTCTGATTCCCATTCTCACCCTCTCCATCCTCCTCCCCCCTTTTCCCCTTCCCCGTTTTCCTCACTGTTTTCCTCCCCAGTTTCTTCCCATCACCCGGCACCACCCCTTTTTCCCTTTTATTCTTCACAACTCCTTTCCCGTCCCCCCTTTTTCTCCCCCTCCTTCCCCCCTTCCTATCCCTTCTCCCTTCCCCTTTCCTTCTCCTTCTTTTCTTCCTCTGATCTCTTTTCTTTTCTCTTTTCTTTTTCTCTCGTCCTTTTTTCCTGTCTTTCATCCCCTTTTCTTCTTCCTTTTTGTTTCGCCTTTTCTTTTTTTCTCCTTTTGCTTTCTCCCCTTGCTTGCATCCCCTAGTACTACTTTCAATATATACCCATCAGGTTCAAATAACTCTTGAATATGAACTCCAATCATTTTCATAACTTGGGTTTATTACCCTAAATAAAAACCCTATAAAATTAGGAGTATCATTAGTATATGACTCACATAAGTTCATAGAAATAAAAAAATAAACCTAACACACTTCTTACATGCGCTGATTGATGCTATTGCTTGATGTTTGGATCACAGGTGCCGCTGACCCACACGTGCCTCTTGCCGGTTGCGGGGCATTACCTATGCGGGGCATTCCCTATTGGGGTGCTGGCTGGCCGGGGGACTCCAGGCGGGGACCGGACTGGTGGAGGGTTCTTTGAAAGTCTTAGGTTCAGGAGACCTGGCTGCACGCAGACTCTTGGTAACTATGTCTAAGACCCCTACAATTACTACACATAACTGTACATTTTTGTATTGATACTATTTTTATGTATACAATTTTTCAACAGCGCATGCATTTCCTCTGAAGAAGACACGTTGGGCCGAAACGTGTCAAGACTATCAAAGCGCCTGTTCTTTGTATTATTTACGTGTAGCCCCGATATATGCTCCTACGTTTTTTATAACTTGTTGTACACAGTTAATGTTTTTTACTCTACTGTCTCATGCTTAAATAAAATTATTATCATTTTATACCTTTGTACCAGTTATTTGCTGCCAAGAAAACCCCCTTGTCCTTGGGGGACAAATTCCCTTTTTGAAATTTTGGGTGCACAGTTTTCTTTTTTTGGGGGGGGGGGCTGTTTTTCAAAGGATGTAGTGAGGAGCTGGGACAATACAGGCTATGACATTTGTTTGACAATCTCTTGCCTATTAACCTAAAAATGTCCGCTACTGATTCAGATTTATCACCCAAACATCAGTAATGTTTAATGAACCTGGTCCCGAATCCAGGTACGTTCAGCTCATCACTAATGTTGGGCAAACGGTTCAGCCCAAGAATGTATTCAGGGCGAACATTGGCTCTTCGGCTGCTCGGTGAACACCCAAATTGTCAGGGCATTCAATCGTTTGTTCGGCCCGCCGAGGGCACCACAATGCACAGCGTGCCACACAGATTGATAGACTCCTTAGACAAAAATAGGTAACACTAGGCAGACAGCAGTACAGGAAAAATAGCCTCTAAGCTGAACCAACACATCTGTACTTTGTAGGACAGACTGTCTCCTTTTGTAACTGAGCTTTACTCACAGCGTCACACTCAGATTTGCATTAAATAGCTTTGTTCCAGCATGCTTAGCCGCAAATATGATTAGCTGAGAAAAGTATGTTTATCCATGACTTAAATATACTGCAGCTTATCATACTAATGTCAAAGGCAACAGTGCCCCCTACTGACAAAAGGGAGAAGCCACAACCTTTGAATTAGAACAGAAGTCAATTGACCATTAAACACTACAAATTAGCCAGGCTGGCAACCACCCAGCACAACTAAATTTACCTGTAGTCCTACTTTTAGGATGAGGGTGCTACACAGGCAACTGACATCCTTCTTATCAGCTGATGAGGTCATTGGTCGTTAGGAGGTTAGCAGCTAGAAGGTTGTAATGGTGTACAATGAAAACCTGTGGCTTTGTGTAACTAAAAGTCAGGTTTCATCCATCCACCAGCTTGTAAACAATTTTGGGGCAATTTTTAGGCATTTTGCAACCTCAAGGCACCCTGGTTGAAAAAGGCTGGTGTAGAGTGTAAGTGTAGTGTGAATATAGTGATAGTGCAGCGTGAGTGTAGTGTGACTATTCGTTTTTATTTTAGTGTCAGTTTAGTGTTTCAGGGCAGGTGTACTGCAGTATGTTGAGATGCGTTAGTGCACGTTTACTGCAGTACATTGAGGTGCATTAGTGCACGTTTACTTCAGTATATTGAACTGGGTTAGTGTGCGTTTACTCTAGTATATTGAGGCGCGTTAGTGCACGTTTACTGCAGTATATTGAAGTGCATTAGTGCAAGTTTACTGCAGTATATTGAGGTGCCTTAGTGCAATTTTACTGCAGTATATTGAAGTACGTCAGGCAGGAAGGAGAGATCAAGGTGCAGGATACTTAAAACCACACACAAGTCTTGGAGGACAGATTCTCAAACAAAGTCCTGTTTCAGCAGTATTGGGCCCTTCAGTAGCAGCCGCAAAGTAATTTTGGAAATAGAGGGGACAGCCATTTAATCAGAGACTCTATATAGGCAGTCACAGTCCTTGTAGCAACCTTTGGTGTCTAACCCTCAAAGTACTTGCACACCTGGAGCTACAGGCGAAAGGTCCCACTCACAATATCCAGAAGCAGCTCCCAACCAGCCTCCCATAACACTCTTCAGTGAAAGGATTCCCTCTCCAGACCAGATTCTACAGGTGGTGTCTTACAGCAAGACAGCTCCCTTCAGGCCTCCAGCCATAGCACATGCTGAGGCCTAACAGGCAGGTACGCTACAGCCTCCCCTCACTTAAAAATTGGCCTTATCCTCATAGGCCAAAAATATGAGAAAATAGCTCTTGTTCCCAAGAGCTAAGTATCCTGCACTACAAGTGGATGGGTCAAAGAGGGTAAACAATTTCAACAGTGTATGTGAAATTTCACATAAATGAAAATAAACTTCAGAGAGAGTAATTGCATAGCACAACAGAGGTCACAAGGCAAGCATGGACAGGTACTCTTACAATAAGCATAACAAGGCATTACATTCCATTACCAGGTAGATCCCTACCACTATCTAACCATTGCAGTAAGTAAAAAAATGTATGGACAACAGTGCAACACTTTCTTCTTAAAGTGCAGAAAATCTTTCAAGTAATTATCTGGAAGAGAACAGAGTGGAACCAATATATCCACCACAGTATCCTTAATTGCAGAACATTATGCCCTCAAGGATAATATTCCAATCTAATAACAGTGCATTACAGCCTAAACACAAAAAAATTGACTTGTTCATGTACTTTACTACCCCCAGTGATAGCAGTTTATAGTGCAGCAGCATAAAGTGTACATACTTTACATGGTTATAGTGAAATGCTGTTTAGTTACAGATAGCCAGCACAATAGTAAGATAACAACAGTCTATGTCAGTGGTTCTCATCTCCTGTCTTCAGAAACATGCACATGAAAGAGCAATACTGGTGTTAAATACAAATAAACAAAAACCTACCTACAGCGGAGATTCCCTATCTAACCACTGGCCAGTGGGACAATGTAGAGAGCCTACCGGCGATGGGGCCCTTATGTTGAAGTGCTCAATTAAATACACAAGATGATGGCCAGAGGCTTCTCACTACTGAAGGTTCCAATTCTGGTCCTAAATGGTCCTTCAGTGGACAGTGAAAGGGTTCTTCCTCTTGAGTCAGCTCTCTTCAGCTGTAGCAGGCGATGGTAGCTGGCACACTGAAATAAGACAGCTGGAACATTATGGAACAGTAGCACAGTCCTTCTTCTCTCACTTCAGCCAGTAGCTCTAAGCAGAGCATTAGGCTGCAGCCTAATCAGTAGCAGTAGCACAGTCCTTCTTCTCTCACTGCAGCCAGTAGCTCTGAGCACAGCATTAGGCTGCAGCCTACTCCTGCACAAAGTTCCGCATGTTATTCAGATATAGCAAACCTCTTCTGGCAGAATGGATCCTATGGCAGCAACACGTGGGTCAGCAGCTCACAATAACAGACAATCCAGTGCCTCCCTCTGCCTTAACTCTAGGTAGTAAAGTCCTCCTGTACCTTTCCTTATACAGCACAGATCTGTAGCAGACAGTATACAGTTCCAGAGCCCTATCCACAGGCTCTCAGATTCACAGCAGTCTGCATGTGGTCCTGAGTTTACTAGCACACAACACAGCACAGTCCAGCTCTTTGCTTTCACAAGCACGAAGTAAAACTCCCACCATGCTCTGTGTAGCAGCAGTCTATAAGCCCTCAGGACATAAAGAGCTCTCCTCCCAGGTCTGCAGAGGCTCCCTTTCTGCCCCCCATAGGGATCTCTCTGTTCTCCTGGTGGTGGTTGGGGCTTAAAACTGACAGCAGTCAATCAAGAGCCAGCCTGGCCCAGGCAACCACTCAGAAGTCCTCCTTCCCTGGAGTTGCTAGGGGCAGGTCCTGTTCAACTGTAACAACAGCCAATCAGAGTACAGTTCAGTCTCCTCTCTCCCTTCAGCTATCCATCATAGGAGAGAAGAGAGAAACATTTCCTTTAAAGAGCCCAGCCCAATGCTACAGTTGCAATGGTGCAGTCTGATCACTGCACAAGAGGAGACTGAAAAAATGCTTCCCCATGCCTGCAGCAGATGGATGACATCATTTTTGCCTAGGAAAAATAATTTAAATAGAGCAAAGTTGTTTTGCTTTTTAACTGTGAAAAAAGATGATTATACGGTACAGTGATACTAGGAACCTAAACTAACAAAAAAATACATTTTAAAAAACGTAGTAGAAAAAATTAGAACAGCGAAAGTCATCCTATTCAAACTCCCATGCTTGGTGTAGTAGGGGAAAAGAATGGGTTTGCTAATTTGTAGAATGTTCTACTATATTTTTTACTTATTTCTACTATGCCTTTGGAAAACAAAATAACATTTAGCAAAAAAAGTCATAAACAATTATTAATATACAACGCATATGGCACTCAGGGGAACCTAAGAGTGTTCCCAAGTGCTGGGATAAAGTCAGATTATATGTAAAGTTATAGTCAATCATAAAGCTCCAGTATTCGCACTAATGTATATTGTTATCCTTTTAAGTTTGTATTGCTATATCCTTCAGTAAAGCTTTTATACTTAAAATATTGGATTTGATATTTAATTATTAACATACCAGCAAACATGCCGTAAATTCACTACAAATTCCCAATCAGGATAAATAATTTATTTTTAAATGTCCCTTTACTCTAACAGGGTAATTGTTAGCTTGCATTCTATTTCCTTCAATACACTAGTTACCATTAAGCGGATATTATTTTACCCATCTGTTTTCACAATTAATTGTACAATGTATCAAAAGAAAAAAAGACAAAAGCAATTATAACCAAATGAATGCAAATAATAACAAGGCAAACATGAATAAAAACAGTATTATTGTAAATAAAAGTTTAAAATGTATTCTCTAATTCAGTGGTGGTCAACCTAAAAATTATAAAGGGTCTTAAGTATGACCCCTGATACTTTCAGAGAGCCCTGCAATAAGAGCGCATTTTTATGCATTGAGGTGCATTGTATCAAGGTACGCAGGCCATTTTAAATAAATGGGCTATAATGCACCTCAAGGCCCCTGCTGCATTTTTGCAGTGAATTACAATGCACATGAAGAAGTTGGAGTACAATAAAGAAGTACAATAAAGACCATTACTAGTGTCAGTAAGTGCAATAATAAAACCTAGGATAATACAATAAGTGTAGCGCTATAAAATGAGAGAACGTCCGATATAAAGGCCATTAGGCCAACAGTTCCAAGAATGTATAATAAAGAAGGATCATCCGTATATATAACAATAGGTAGTCTTCAGGAAAACACTTCAAACGGGGACATATGACATCCAAAATGAAGACAGACACACTCCCACCGAGAGATGAGAAGGCTTACCAGATAGGATGGACCCAAAGGGGCATACACCGAGTTGGGTCGGATAAGGCTTGGGTGGTGAGTGGCTGTAAGAGGCCCGGAGAGGAGATGTTTGTGAATGGTCCCACAGATTGCTGTATCTCACAAAGCGGTGCCCGAATCTGGAGGGGTGTGGATGGTCCCACAGATGTGGATGGTCCCACGAGTCCCGGAGGGGTGAAGTATATGGAACGACCCACACATTGTTGTATCCCTCGAGGCGATGTTTTAAGAGCCAAAAGATGATGGTAACAAGTAGAGAAAAAGAAGGAATGGCCACATAGTGTGAATCTGTCTAAAAAAGAAATTTTATTTAAAATGAAGATATACACTCACATGTAGATCCGTGTAAAAACAGCGCTGTAAAAGAGTGGCGACAGTGGGGTCCTACCCAACGCATTTCGTCTTCATAGACGTCGTCTGAGGGGTTCCCCCACTGTAGCCACCGTGATATATATAGGGGGTACATCAGTATTCATGAGAATCAGCTGCACAGATGAAAAGACATCACTTCCGGTATCGGCCAAAATGGCCGCCCATTAGTTGTAATGTGGGCACCGGAAGTGAGGAGATGCAAAAGTGACATGGCTAACCAAAAATATAATGAACTCATAACGGGCCGAAAAGTGCAGTGTACAGTGTGTAAAAGGTAGAGTCACAAGTGAAAATAGGAAGCCGTTCGTTGTAAACACGGCGCGGCAATCTGCACGCGCATCCAGGTATGGCCAAAGGTACCGCGCATGCGTGATGTGCGCATGCATAGTGGAAGAGACTGAGTGACGCTAGTGAGGGGGAGGACCTCAGTGGAGGAGGTAGCAACGTCAGCACCAGGCGGCAGAGCATGACTGGGTGACACTAGTGAGGGGGAGGACCTCAGTGAAGGAGGTAGCAACGTCAGCACCAGACAGCAGAGCATGACGCATAGTGCACATGCGTAGTGAAGAAAATGTGAAGCGTCAGTGTGTGGGAATTTAGGGCAGGCCAATGCTGGGAAGTGAGAGGCATCACTGCCCAGCACCCTCATGTACACGACCCGGAGGTGCTAGTAATGACCCGAAAGTGCATGTGGTGGCCCCAAATCAAGAAAATAGAAAGAAACACTATCCAAATGTGTGTGCATGTGAAAAATGTTTGAATTACACATATTGAAAGTGTAAAAACATTATAGATGAATCGCATGACAATAAACGTGGAACACAAACATGTTCCCAAAAAACAACCAAAAGTGAGTTTTGGAAAAAAAGAAAAAAAGGAGAGTATAGTAATACTCATCCAAAGACACATGTAAATGTGCAATCGTGGAGTGGACTCACATGGAGATGTACATAGAATATTCACTATATATACATATACAATAAATACAATGCATTTATGGATGCAATAAATGTATACGTGTAGAGTATAACCTCAAACAGGTGAATACATATACAATATGACCTTGGGAGGGTAAAAAATAGATAGTAAACAGGAGGGAGAACAACACATAGAAATAGGCATCAAGCTTTATTTATAAAGGCATTGACGTCTAATTCTACATTGATAACTATAACAGGAGAGAGAACAACACATAGAAATAGGCGTAAAGCTTTATTAATAAAGGCATTGACATCGAGTTCTACATTGATACCTAATGGAAAAAGTGTGCGGAGCTCATGGATCCAGAAGGTCTCCAAACGGGATACACCCCTGGTCATGGCACCTCCCCTCCAAGGGGGAACATATCTATCTATCACCACAAATTGTGTCCCCTCCATAACACGATTGTGGTGTAGCTTGTATTGTCGGGGGACTGTGTGTTTAGTATCTCCGTTCTTAATGAGAGCAATGTGTTCCGCTACTCTTATAGCAAATGAACGGATGGTGCGGCCTACATATTGTTTCCCACAGTGACATGTAATTAGGTATACAATGTAACTGGTGGTGCAAGTACAGAACTGTTTAATAGGATACCGATTCTGGGTGACCGATGATGTAAATGACACAGTTTTCCTTCCGATGCCCGAATTATGTTGACACACAATGCATTTTTTACATGAGTAAAAGAGTGGAAGAGTGGTTGGCGTATGGGGGGATTAATGATGTTGGGGGCAATTTTGCTTTGTAGTGTGGGGGCTGCCCTAAAGATGACCTTCGCCCTATTGGGCAAAACTGTTCCCAAAACTCGGTCATTCTTAAGGATATCCAATTGCTTGGAAAGAAGAAATTGACTCCGTGGCACTGAATCTAACCAAGACCGGCAGTGACAGCTGTCTGGTGGTATGAAGCTGTTCCGGTCTGTAGTTTTAAAGTGAGTCTGGAGCTGGAAACTGCCATTGCAAATCTCAATCTCTAGATCCAAGAAATTAATCTTGTGCTTACTGGCTGTATACGTTAGGGAGATGCCACGATCGTTATCGTTCAGATGTTCAAAAAATAAATCAAGTGATTTGGCACTCCCCTTCCATAGGAGGAGGATGTCGTCAATATACCATGCCCACATAATGAGGGAAGGGTCCCTATTGGTATAGACGACATCCTCCTCCCACTTCGCCATAAATAGGTTGGCGAGGCTAGGGGCAAATTTGGCGCCCATAGCCACGCCACGCAATTGAAGATAATATTGCTGGTCAAACCAGAAATAACTTCGCTTAGTGGCGAACTCTAATAGTTCAATGATGAAGGAACACTGAAAAGAGGCAATGTTAGGTTCCTTTTCTAAAAAGTACCGGACAGCTTCCAAACCCTTGTCTTGGGGTATGAACGTATACAAGGAAGCCACATCAGCAGTGGCAATGATGTGATCCTCTTGTAGCTCTAGACTTTCCAGTAGACGTATGGTGGCCCCCGTGTCCTTCAAATAGGAGGGCATACACCTCACTAGGGATGAGCTTCGTGTTTGAGTCGAACCCATGTTCGACTCGAACATCGGCTGTTCGGTCGTTCGCCGAATTGCGAACGATATGGGCCGTTCGCGCCAAATTCGTGTGGCGTGTCACGGCCCATAATTCACTGCGGCATCGCAGTGCATTGCTTGCTGATGATTGGCCAAGCATGCACTATGACCCGCATGCTTGGCCAATCACAGCGCCGCCTGAACAGAGAGCCGTAATTGGCCAAAGCCAAGGAGGCTTTGGCCAATTATGGCTCAGGGGATTTAGTACACGCCCCACACTATATAAGGCCGCCTGCACGGCGGCCCTGTGCAGTGTGTTCCGGTGTGCTTAGAGAGAGAGAGAGACAGTGTCATTTTATTTGAGTTAGCTAGATTAGACAGAACAGTCAGTCAGTTAAAGTGTACTGTGTATATATATGCATCCCAGGTGTTGCATATATATATATACACTGTATTCAGTTTAGCTAGATCCGTTCCTGTTATCTTCTAGACTATTTACATTTAGTGCAGTGCGTCCTGCTCACAGTGTTCAGCTAGATCCGTTCCTGTTATCTTCCTACTGACAGGCAGGCTTGTCTTGTTACAGTATTTACAGCTACCTAAAGAAAATTACTGGTGTTCTTTTGATCCTATTAGTACCACGGTCAGGCAGCTAGACTATTTACATTTAGTGCAGTGCGTCCTGCTCACAGTGTTCAGCTAGATCCGTTCCTGTTATCTTCCTACTGACAGGCAGGCTTGTCTTGTTACAGTATATAAAGCTACCTGAAGAAAATTACTGGTGTTCTTTTGATCCTATTAGTACCACGGTCAGGCAGCTAGACTATTTACATTTAGTGCAGTGCGTCCTGCTCACAGTGTTCAGCTAGATCCGTTCCTGTTATCTTCCTACTGACAGGCAGGCTTGTCTTGTTACAGTATATAAAGCTACCTGAAGAAAATTACTGGTGTTCTTTTGATCCTATTAGTACCACGGTCAGGCAGCTAGACTATTTACATTTAGTGCAGTGCGTCCTGCTCACAGTGTTCAGCTAGATCCGTTCCTGTTACCTTCCTACTGACAGGCAGGCTTGTCTTGTTAAAGTATTTACAGCTACCTAAAGAAAATTACTGGTGTTCTTTTGATCCTATTAGTACCACGGTCAGGCAGCTAGACTATTTACAGTTAGTGCAGTGCGTCCTGCTCACAGTGTTCAGCTAAACCTACCTGTAGAAGGTTGGTGGTGTTCTCATACTACAGGCAGGCAGTTGATTTTGCTAGCTGCAGTATATATATATATATATATATATATATATATATATATATATATATATATCCCAGCTTAGTGCAGCTACAGGCCATTAGTATGTCTGGAAGGCCAAGAAGGAGAGGCAGACAGTCACAAGCCAATAAGAGAGGGCAAGCAGGCTCTGTGTCTAGTGCTGGTCGTGGAGATGGTGCATCCTCATCAGCACGTGGCCATGGGACACGCTTGGCCTTTTTTTTCGGCAGCTGGCCGTGTTGAGCCGCAAGATGCGGAAGACTTGGTCGAGTGGATGACCAAGCCGTCCTCATCCTCCTCATCCTCTCTCACCCATGCCCAGGGTGCTTTGTCTGGCAAAGCAGCGGCCTCTTCCCTCGGCTCAATGTCATCAGTGACTCCTTCCCTAGCTCCACCATGTCCTCCTGAGGAGTCCCTCGAACTGTTTGACCACAGTGTTGGGTACATGCTCCAGGAGGATTCCCAGCGTTTGGAAGGCTATGATGATGATACTGAGCTCGATGAAGGCAGTAACATGAGCACGGACAGAGGGGGTGCCCAAGAAGGACAGCAATCTGGCAGTCATGCTCCCCCTGCTGCAGCATACTGCCAGGTTTGCTCCAGTGATGAGGAGGGAGGGGATGATGAGGTCACTGACTCAACGTGGGTGCCTGATAGGAGAGAGGAGGAGGCGGCACATCACCAACGAGGCAGGATGCCCTCCAGGGGCCAGCCTAAGGGCAGCACATTGACTGCATCACATGTGCAGGGCGCTGCAGTCTCTGCGCGTTATTCAAAAAGTTCTTTGGTGTGGGCCTTTTTTGAGACGAGTGCATCAGATCGCACCGCTGCTATTTGCAACATATGTCTCAAGCGTATCTCACGTGGCCAAAACATCTCCCGCTTGGGTACCACATGCTTGACCAGACATATGTTGACCTGCCATGCAGTTCGTTGGCAAGCGCATCTAAAAGACCCACACCAAAGAACAAAGAGGACCTCTCCTTGCTCCTCATCAGCTGAGATTTCCAACCCCACTAGACCTTCAGTCCTCTCTGAGACCTGCACTGAGAGGAATGAAGGTGTAGAATTAGGTGTGTCACAGCCAAGTACTTGTGGGCAATCTGCTTTTGGTACACCGACGTCAGATTGTACCAGGCAAATTTCCCTGCCCCAGCTGCTGCACCGCCGAAAGAAGTTTGCTCCCAGCCATCCACATGCCCAGCGGTTGAATGCTAGCTTGGAAAAATTGCTAGCACTTCAACTGCTGCCTTTTCAGTTGGTAGACTCTGCCCCCTTCCGTGAGTTTGTGGAATGTGCGGTTCCTCAGTGGCAGGTACCCAAACGCCACTTTTTCTCACGGAAGGCGATTCCGGCTCTCTACCGGCATGTGGAAGGCAATGTCCATGCCTCGCTGGACAGGGCGGTCAGCGGTAAGGTGCATATTACCGCTGACTCATGGTCCAGCAGGCATGGACAGGGACGTTACCTAAGTTTCACAGCGCATTGGGTGACTCTGCTGGCAGCTGGGAAGGATGCAGGACAAGGTGCAGTAGTGTTGGAGGTTGTTCCACCACCACGCCTCCAAAATGCTAATGATTGTGACACACCTCTCTCCTCCACCCCCTCCTCTTCTTCTTCCTCCATGGCCTCTTCCTCGGAACCAGCGGTGCTTCGTAGTCGTTCAAGGGGCTACGCAAGTACGCAGGCCAAAAGATGCCATGCGGTGCTTGAGCTGGTGTGCTTGGGGGACAGGAGCCACACTGGGACAGAGGTTCTGTCAGCTCTGCAGGGGCAGGTTCAGAGGTGGTTGACGCCACACCAACTTAAGGCAGGAATGGTGGTTTGCGACAATGGCACCAACCTCCTCTCTGCCCTCCGACAGGGACAAATGACCCATGTGCCCTGTTTGGCTCACGTCCTTAACTTGGTGGTGCAGCGGTTCTTGGGCAGGTACCCGGGCTTACAGGATGTCCTGAGGCAGGCCAGGAAAGTCTGTGTGCATTTCCGCCAGTCATATAATGCCAGTGCTCGGCTGACGGACCTCCAAAAGGAGTTTAACCTGCCCAAGAACCGCCTAATCTGTGACATGCCCACCAGGTGGAACTCAACGTTGGCCATGCTGCAGCGGCTGCACACGCAGCAGAGGGCCATCAATGAGTACCTGTGCGACTATGGCACCAGGACAGGGTCAGGGGAGCTTGGTTTTTTTTCCCCATGCCAGTGGGCCATGATCAGGGATGCATGCACTGTCCTGTCACCATTTGAGGAGGCCACGAGGATGGTGAGCAGTGACAGTGCATGCATCAGTGACACTGTCCCCCTTGTCCACCTGTTGGAGCACACGCTGCGTGGAATAATGGACAGGGCACAGGAGGCAGAACAGAGGCAGGAAGAGGAGGACTTCCTTAGCTCTCAAGGCCCCCTTTATCCAGACAGTGTTCCTGCGTGCCCGCCGATCACACAGGAAGAGGACGAGGAGGAGGAGGAGGAGGAAGCTTGTGTCAGTATGGAGGTGGAGCCTGGCACTCAGCATCAGCAGCAGTCTTTAAGGGATCAGTCCCAAGAAACACATGGACTTGTACGGGGCTGGGAGGAGGTGGCTGCGGACCATGTCGTCCTTAGTGACCCAGAGGACTCCGGACCGAATGCCTCAGCAAACCTACGCTGCATGGCCTCCCTGATCCTGCAAAGCCTGCGTAAGGATCCTCGTATTCGTGGTATCAAGGAGAAGGACCAATACTGGCTGGCAACCCTCCTTGATCCACGTTACAAGGGTAAGGTTGCGGACCTTATCTTGCCATCCCAGAGGGAGCAGAGGATGAAACATCTTCGGGAGGCCTTGCAGAAAGGTCTGTGCAACGCGTTCCCAGAGACTGGGAGGTTACAAACTCCTGTTTCTGGACAACGTGTTGCTGAGGCTTCGGTCAGTCAAAGAAGGAGCGGTGGAGAAGGTGGCCGTCTGACCGATGCGTTCAGACAATTTTTTGGTCCGCAGCCCCAAGGTATGATCGGTTCCAGCAACCATCGCCAGCGTCTGTTTTACATGGTGCAGGAATACCTAGGGGCAAGATCAGACTTGGACACCTTTCCCACCGAAAATCCTCTGGGTTACTGGGTCTTGAGGATGGATCACTGGCCAGAGCTTGCACAGTATGCAATTGAGCTACTGGCCTGTCCTGCATCCAGCGTTCTTTCGGAACCCACATTCAGTGCTGCTGGAGGCGTGGTAACCGATCACAGGGTGCGTCTGTCCACAGACTCGGTCGATCGACTGACCTTCATAAAAATGAATCAGTCTTGGATCACCACCAGCTACCAAGCACCTGATGCTGATGTAACCGAATAATTTTTTTTGAAATCTCAGATCCCTTCAAAGACTGCCTATGCTGATGCTGAGTGACTATCCCTGAGTAATTATCCTCTTCCTCCTCAATCATCACGCTGATAGCTTGTAAGAACATTTTTGGTTCTGGGCGCCACCACCAGTGCCTAAGGCACAATTTTTCAGCCCCTGTTTAACAGGGGCGTGTAATTACAATTTTTGATGTAATACTTTGCAGCAGGGCTCGTTCCTGCATTCCAACTAGAGTGTCTGTGAGGGGTTGCAGTGTTGTGGCACCAGCACCAGTGCCCAAGGCCCAATTTTTCTGCTCCTGTCTAACAGGGGCGTGTAAATACAATTTTTGATGCAATACTTTGCAGCAGGCTCGTTCCTGCGTTCCAACTAGAGTGTCTGTGAGGGGTTGCAGTGTTGTGGCACCAGCACCAGTGCCTAAGGCCCGATTTTTCTGCCCCTGTCTAACAGGGGTGTGTAATTACAATTTTTGATGCAATACTTTGCAGCAGGGCTCGTTCCTGCGTTCCAACTAGAGTGCCTGTAAGGGGTTGCAGTGTTGTGGCACCAGTGCCTAAGGCCTAATTTTTCAGCTCCTGTTCAACAGGGGCATGTAATTACAATTCTTGATCTAATATTTCACAGCAGGGCCCTGTGAGGGCTTACAGTGTTGTGGCCACAGCAACACCTAAGGCCCAAATTTCTGCTGAGTATATAGGGCAGGACCCTACTTTCAAACATCTAACTTACAAACGACTCCTACTTGCAAATGGAAGGAGACAACAGGAAGTGAGATGAAATCTACCCCTAGGAAGGGAAATTCTCTCCTGTAAGAGTTAATATGGGAAAAAAATTCTCCTTTCCACTGATGCTTTCCAATCCTCGTTCCACAAAAAAACCTAAATTTTCAAAAAACATTTTTCATTGGGACAAAAAGTGAGGTGAAATCTTCTGAAGAGGAGGAAAGACAGCAAAACAAATGTCACAGGGGTGATAACCCTTCCCTATGTTTTCCAAAAAGCTTAAAAAAGATTTTTTGGCTGGAGCTAAACACGTTAAAAATGTACCCGTTCAAAATTACAAACAGATTCTACTTAACAACAAACCTACAGTCCCTGTCTTGTTTGCACCGCCTGTATACTGCTGTTCAGAGTATATAGGGCCTGGTGGCCCCACACCTTTCCTTATTTTAATTTGGGTGCGGGGTTCCCCTTAATATCCATACAAGACCGAAAGGGCCTGGTAATGGACTGGGGGGTACCCATGCCGTTTGTCTCACTGATTTTCATCCATATTGCCATGACCCGACATTACATTAAACCCGCAAGCAGTTTTAAATGAGATTTTTTCCTTTAAAAATGACATTTGGTGCAGGGACTGTTCTAAACACGGGAAACACGCGTCACTTTACAGGCATACTATAGACACCCCCCAGGTACGATATTTAAAGGAATATTTCACTTTTTTTTTTTACTTTAAGCATCATTAAAATCACTGCTCCCGAAAAAAAGAATGCAGCACATTCTGCTGCAACCCATCCCAGTCCCGACAGGGAGCCTATGCTGATACCCACTACATGAACCCCCATTATTATGAACAACCCTCCCTGGCCACTCAAAATAGGTTCTTACCCCTTAGAGACACATGGGACGACGAATACAGAGACCATTATAGATACGACTCTGGGTTCAGACATGAACAGTCACCTCATGTTTATGACCCACCTAGCACTAACCAACGCAATGGACAGGTTTTTCACGAGGACCAAAGACCAAGAAAAAGGGGCTCCGACCTAAGAGAGGCACAAGGGGAGGCTGTAGAATCCAAAGGAGGAAAAAGAAGGAGAACTTAAGGGGCCAAGGTGTTTTCAATTTAAGTGCCAGCAGAATGCAGCAGAATGTGAACATTCTGCTGCAGCCCATCCCAGTCCATAGCAATAGTCCATAGCAAAGAACGGAGATACTAAACACACAGTCCCCCGACAATACAAGCTACACCACAATCGTGTTATGGAGGGGACACAATTTGTGGTGATAGATATGTTCCCCCTAGGAGGGGAGGTGCCATGACCAGGGGTGTATCCCGTTTGGAGACCTTCTGCATCCATGAGCTCCGCACACTTTTTCCATTAGGTATCAATGTAGAATTAGACGTCAATGCCTTTATTGATAAAGCTTGACGCCTATTTCTATGTGTTGTTCTCTCTCCTGTTTACTATCTATTTTTTACCCTCCCAAGGTCATATTGTATATGCATTCACCTGTTTAAGGTTATAGTGAATATTCTATGTACATCTCCATGTGAGTCCACTCCACGATTGCACATTTACATGTGTCTTTGGATGAGTATTACTATACTCTCCTTTTTTTCTTTTTTTTCAAAGCTCACTTTTGGTTGTTTTTTGGGAACATGTTTGTGTTCCACGTTTATTGTCATGCGATTTATCCATAATGTTTTTACACTTTCAATATGTGTAGTTCAAACATTTTTCACGTGCACACACATTTGGATAGTGTTTCTTTCTATTTTCTTGATTTGGGGCCATCACATGCACTTCTGGGTCATCACTAGCACCTCGGGGTCATGTACATGAGGGTGCTGGGCAGTGATGCCTCTCACTTCCCAGCATTGGCCTGCCCTGATTCCCACACACTGACGCTTCACATTTTCTTCACTACGCATGTGCACTATACGTCATGCTCTGCCGTCTGGTGCTGATGTTGCTACCTCCTTCACTGAGGTCCTCCCCCTCACTAGCGTCACTCAGTCTCTTCCGCTACGCATGCGCAAATCGCGCATGCGCAATACCTTTGGCCACACCTGGATGCGCGCGCAGATTGCCGCACCGTGCTTACAACAAACGGCTTCGTATTTTTACTTGTGACTCTACCTTTTACACACTGTACACTGCACTTTTCGGCCCGTTACGAGTTCATTATATTTTTGGTTAGCCATGTCACTTTTGCATCTCCTCACTTCCGGTGCCCACATTACAACTAATGTGAGGCATGGAACGCACGCTGGGCGGCCATTTTGGCCGATACCAGAAGTGATGTCTTTTCATCTGTGGAGCTGATTCTCATGAATACTGATGTACCCCCTATATATATCTCGGTGGCTACAGTGGGGGAAACCCCCCAGACGACGTCTATGAAGACTAAACGCATCAGGTAGGACCCCACTGTCGCCACTCTTTTACAGCGCTGTTTTTACACGGATCTACATGTGAGTGTATATCTTCATTTTAAATAAAATGTCTTTTTTATACGGATTCACACTATGTGGCCATTCCTTCTTTTTCTCTACTTGTTACCATCATCTTTTGGCTCTTAAAACATCGCCTCGAGGGATACAACAATGTGTGGGTCGTTCCATATACTTCACCCCTCCGGGACTCGTGGGACCATCCACATCTGTGGGACCATCCACACCCCTCCAGATTCGGGCACCGCTTTGAGGGATACAGCAATCTGTGGGACCATTCACAAACATTGCCTCTCCGGGCCTCTTACAGCCACTCATCACCCAAGCCTTATCTGACCCAACTCGGCGTATGCCCCTTTGGGTCCACCCTATCTGTTAAGCCTTCTCATCTCTCGGTGGGAGTATGTCTGTCTTCATTTTGGTTGTCATATGTCCCCGTTTGAAGTGTTTTCCTGAAGACTACCTATTGTTATATATACGCATGATCCTTCCTTATTATACATTTTTGGAACTGTTGGCCTAACGGCCTTTATATCGGACGTTCTCTAATTTTATAGCGCTACACTTATTGTATTATCCTTTCATTTAACATTTTGTTGGTTGTGTTAGCTGCTCTCCTCTTTTTTGTGCAGTGCAGAATTATTTTATATACAATAATAAAACCTAGCACTGGTGTTAACCTCCTTGGCGATATTTCCGAGTGTGACTCAGGGTAAAATTTCAGTGCCATTAGCGGTCACCCCGAGCCACACTCAGGATTGCATTGCAGGATCCTGGAAGTGGTTACTTACCTTGTCCCTACGATCCTGCGATGTACTCCCGCTGTGTCCGGTCTTCTGCCCTATGCTCTGTGTGTCCTGGTTTCTGTTCCCTGCGAGCCTTACAAGTGAGTGTGAGGGACAGACATGGAGCTGGAGCACAGAGGGGGGAATCCCTGAGTCCGGTATCAGAAAGACAGCATTTTAACACAAGGTCACACAGCTCAGCTCCCCTGAAGTTTACCTGCTGGTGCCAATGCTTTTTTTTTGCCCTCTATTACCTCTCTTTACTTTTCCCTTAAGCTTTCTTACACCTCGCCTGAAGATATTGGAGGGGGGAGAGGAAAGGCAGGAGTATCCCACGGGCGCTTAGAACTTGGCAAGCCGGAAATAAAGAACTGAGAAGAAGGGGTGAGTGTTAGCCTGCACCTAAAGTGATAAACTTTAACGTTTAGCTTATAATGAACTGTCTATGAAACAGCTTATAAATCGTTAAGAAAATATGTTCAAACTACCTAGGAAATTGCTTAAAATGTGCCTATGTAACAACAAATAAACCGCTTATGAAACTGATATGAATTCGCTATGAAACAGATTATGAATTGCCAAGGAAATTGCTTATCATTTGTCTATGACACTGTCTCTGACTCATCTATGAAATCGCTCATGGATTGTCTATGAAATGGTTTATGAACTGTCTATGACTGGATGGGGGGAAGTATTTCTTGCATAGTCCTACACAATCCCCTAACGAACTGTGTCACCAGTAGCTATAGGTCCGTTTGAAGCAATACCTGCTTATGACACTGTGCATGAAACACATTTAGATCGGAGTATGAAATGATCATAAAACTGTTCATGAACTTTCTATGAAACCGCAAGAAAAGTAAATCTCCCCGGTGTGGTTGCGTATTGGGGTTTTTGTTTTTGACACAGTAACTGACCTTTCTGTGAAGAATATTTTTTTTTTCTCTGGAATCGCTCTAACAAAATGTTAAAGGAAATGAAGCAAAGAAGGATCCCATGAGATGTTATAGGTATGGCTGTGAACCTTCTAGAAATATCTGAGACCATATACTCATATAGTCCTAAGTAAACTAAAGAAGAAACATCAAAGCGAAAATCAAACTGGGGAAACGAAAAACCTCAATTTAAAAAAAAACTACGAAAGGCAGAACTATAAAGGGTAATGAGCCAAAAACCCCAAAAGAAAACGCAAATACAAGCACGATCAAGAAATATCTGACAAAAGACACGAGCCTTAAGAGTCCAGGACCAGAAAAACAGCAACAAGTGAACAAAGACAAGAAAAAAGATCCTGGAAAAAAGAAAGGCAAGACCTCTGAACTATCCAGAGAGGATATAAGCACAGAAAGCGAAAATGGATGAATGAAGTGCTGGTGCCCAAATACCAACAAAGCTGGAAATGACAGACATGTTTACAAGAATGGAAAACTCTATTAAATCAGAAATCTCCACATTACGGGCCGACTTGGGACAGTTGCTGACACGAGTAGAGGAGACAGAAGAGAAAATGGATAAACAAGCTCAAGAATTAATAAAACTAAAAGAACAAGTTAAAGAAATGCAATTAGATCAGAGGAAAATGTTATATAAATTAGAAGATCGGGAAAATCAAAATAGAAGACAGAATTTGAGGATCCAGAAGAAAGAGATTTAAGAGAAATAATGAATAAAATATTTAACCCTCTGTTGGACAAAGCGGTGAATTGATTGATTGGATTGAGAGAGTCCACCAGATCAGAAAGCTTAAAAACATAGCAGCTGATCTACCACGGGATGTTATAGTGAGATTTAAACTATATGAAGAAAAAGCACAAATCTGGGGGAAAATGAGAGGAAGACCACCACTAAAATATGAAAGGGTGGACCTCCAATTTGTCATAGATCTGGCGCCAGAAACACACTGGCTAGGCGAAGACTCCTTAAACCTCTACGCGAGCAATGTGAGCAATGAATATCAAGTACAGCTGGGGATTCCCAGCATGTCTAATAGGCCAGAAGGAGGGAAAATCAATGAGATTAAGGTCTCCTGAAGACCTACAAGAATTTTGCAATAAACTGGACTTACAAGTCCCGGTCATCCCAGGATGGTCAGAAGAAACATTATCACAGAAAGATGAGCAATGGCAAAAGTCGCTTAGAGTCTCAATAACAATAAACAAAACTAAGGACACCCCAGAGACTAAATAGAAAATGTGGCTTTGGAGAATGGGATAAGATATTCAGAGTTTAAGTCGAATAGAGCAGAAACAGAAGAAAACAAGTAGGAACAATAATAGCAGAACAAGTTTGGGGGAGTGAGAGGGGGACTGGGGGTGAATGGGGGTGGATTGGTGACGGTGGGATGAAAGGGGTTGGAGGGCAGAGACACTTGGATCACTGACGCACTCCCGGCCCACACCCCCTCCCCTCTTTTTTGAACTGGGGGGGTGAGAGGGGGAGGCATGGTCAGAATCTCACCCCAGGATAAGATAATCACTGGTGGAAACCACCTGGTGGATCCACCTATGGTTCTAGGGCTGGAAAGGGGCCAAAATGGTGGGATGGGAGGGGAAGGGGGTTGGGGGAAGGGGGGATACGGGAGGGTGGACACGGAAGGGGGGAGGAGAGGGTAGGAAAAGGGGGGGAAGGGGAGGGTCCCGGAGAGCCCTATCTATGTGAGTTTCATCAATCGGATTATCTTTCTCCCAGGTTAAAAAGAAAGTATGGTGATCAAAGATGACATTAATAAAATTTATATCATACAATGTTCGTGGGCTTAACACGCCAGCAAAAAGGCACGAAATCTTAAAGGAGGTTAAACAGTACAATGCTGGGGTCATGTTCCTTCAGGAGAAGCATATTTCTCATGAGGCCAATGTAAAGCTGTTTACCCAACATGCTTTTATGGGGATTCTACAACAAGAAGAGCAAAGGGGTTAGCCATTGGGGTGGCAAGAGGAGTACGGTTCATATTGGAGGAAAGGATGACAGACCCTGAAGGTCGATACCTCTTTCTTAAAGGAAAACTACATGAAATGGAATCCACCCTGGAAAACATCTATTGCCCCAATAAGAACCCAACAAATTACTTTAGGCAGGTCATAGGGAGGTTAATGGACTTTAGAAAGGGGAGTGTGATTATGACAGGAGATCAAAATTTTTGTTTGGAACCAAGAATTGACAGTACGTCACGGGCACAGGGAACTAGGAATGCACAGTTGAAAATAATAAAAAACAAACTGTATCAGTGTCAACTGATGGATGTGTGGGGAGTGCAGCATCCTAAAACACAGGCATATACATTCTACTGCCCTGTGCATGCAACGTACTCAAGGATCGACTATATTTTTGTTGAACATAGGTTATTAGAATGGGAGACCAAAACAAATATTGAAATAAAAACATTGTCAGACCATTCCCCGGTGAGTGTGGAAATGAAGATACCAGGTGCCCAAAGACAATTCAATTCCTGAAGATTAAACGAAGAACTAATACAGGGTATAGAAGAGGAAGAGAAAATAAAAGAGGAAATAATACAATACAATATTTCAAAATAAATGATACAAAGGAGATAACGGCATCCTGATAGAGATAAGATCAAGAAAAAAAAAATGAAAGGAAAAAAAATGGAAATGTTAATAAAAGAAATCAATGAATTAGAACAGGGGCATAAAAAAGGGAGAAGGGGATTGGCTTGTAATAAAAAGGAACAAATTAAAAGACATTAGATCAGGAGATGAGAAGGGACTTCAATAGAATTGCAAAAGAAAGATATTTATGGGGGAACAAAACGTGGAAACATCTAGCAAGAATATTGAAGAAGAAAAAATCATTAAACTATATAGAAAAAATACAGAATAGTACGGGGGAGATAATATTCTCAACAACAGAAATAGCGAAAGTGTTCCAAAATTGTTATGGGTCTCTATACTCAATAAAACAAAAGGGTCAACAAGAAACAGCAAGACTAGAAAAGATAAAAGAGTTCTTAAAAATTGCCAGACTACCTCAAGTAACCGAGAACAAGCTAATTACATTAGAAAAACCCATAACAGAAGAGAAGATCAATACAGCTTTAAAAGAATCGGCGTCGGGGAAAAAGCCCAGGTCCTGACAGGTTCACAATATATTATTACAAAAAATTTAAGAAAATTTGTTAACTAAATTGTGTTCATTTATGAACGGACTGGGAACACATTATGAGATGGGAAGAGAAGCTCTGTTGGCCTCAATCACAATCATCCCAAAAGAGGGAAAAGATAGTACCATATGTTCAAGGTACAGACCGATATCTTTGTTGAATGCTGACACAAAATTTTTGGCAAAAGTATTAGCTACTAGAATGAAAGATCTGATGACCGATTTGGTACATGCGGACCAGGTGTGGTTCATCCCCGGCACAGAAGGGAGAGACAATGGGGTGAGAACATTGCTCTTGCTTCAGAAAATTAGAGAGGAAAATACCCCAGGTCTAATCTTGTCGATTGATGCAGAAAAAGTATTTGACAGGGTAGATTGGGGATTCATGATGAATACCCTGGAAGCCATCAGGATGGGTCCCAGGATGGTTCAATGGATTAAAGTATTATATAAGCATCCTACTGCAACAGTGAAGGTCAACGGGACTCTATCTTCCCACTTTGAAATGTTCAACGGAACGAGACAGGGGTGGCCCCTATTATTTGTATTATCACTAGGACCCTTGCTGGCAACAATAAGGAACAACCCAGATGTTGGAGGGATCAAGCTTGGGGAGGAGGAACATAAAATAGTAGCTTACGCTGATGATGTATTATTTTATTTTTCTAACTCTAGGATTACAATGGCCAATCTAGTGAAGAGTCTGAAATATTATGGAGAATTATCAAATTTAAAAATAAATCTTTCCAAATCAGAGATCTTAAATATAAATGTAAATAAACAGAAAGAACGGCGTCTACAGCAAGAATTTCAATTTACATGGAAGACAGAATTAAAATATTTAGGAATAAGATTAACATCATCCCCGGGGAAATTATACCAGGTAAATTATGTCCCATTACTAAATGAAATAAAAACAGAAATAGGAAAAATAGCAACAAGGTCCCTCTCATGGATAGGACGAATAAATACCATTAAGATGGTAATAGTACCAAAAGTTATGTATAAATTCCAAATGTTACCCATTTCCCTACCTCAGACTTATTTTAAAACATTAAAAAATATAATAACCAAGTTCATTTGGCAGAATAGGAAACAGAGAATTTCATTCTCAGTATTAACAGACTTACGGGGGGTAGTAAAATGTAAACATTAAATGTGATTATGTTTTGGTACCAATATTTTTAAGAAGAAAGTCATTAAGTTGCCAGTGACAGCATTTGACCTTGAAGGCTGCTAGATTAAGTTTCAGAAGGATCAGAGCATGGTCCGACCAGGACATAGGGAGGATATCCACCGTATTGAGTGCCCGCAGAGAGGGGGCATTTATGAAGACGTAGTCTAACCTTGTGTGTGTGCGGAATGGATGAGAGTAGTGGGTGTATTGTCGCTCCGTCGGGTGAGCAACACACCATGCATCAAACAGAGCAAACCTACGAGTAGTCTGTCGAAACTTGGATTGTTGAGAGAGGCGTGGGAGAGTGAGTTTTTTAGAAAAGGATGTCCAGTTCGATGTCGGGGAGAATGAGAGATTAAAGTCCCCCCCACAATTAAGAATGAATGTGCAGTTCTAAATAAGTGATTATACACCCTAGTGACAAAGGACATCTGATTTACATTCGGAGCATAGATGTTACAGAAAGTTATATCGGATTGTTGCCATTTGCCTCTAAGGATTAGATACCACCCCTGGGGATCAAAGTAAAAGGACGTGGGTGTGAATGGGGATCCTTTTTAATCAAACTGGCCCCTCCTGCTTTCTTTTTGGGGATAGAAGCTAAGAACCCCCAAGGGGAACGATCTAGATGCAAACCCTAAAGTACCTCTTTTGTCAAAATGCGTCTCCTGTACAAATATCACCTCCACCCTTGAGTCTCTGATGCTCCTCAGTGCCAACTGACTCTTAAAATTTGATTTAAGTCAATTACCATTATGTGAATATACCTATACCATGATGAAGTTGGGGAGTGCTCAAATAATAGTATAGAAATATACAATGTCGTGTGTAATACATATCTAACCCAGAAGCCCAGAAATATACGTCGTGTGTAATACATATCTAACCCAGAAGCCCAGAATAGCCAGCCCTGATATAGCCAGTGATCGCCATCAGTGAAGAGTTGAACCATGAGCCCAGGAGTGAAGAGCCAAGAGAGAAATAGCAAAAAGAAAAACATATTAAAACAAAACATGGACCACAAAACAGGTAGTTGAGGTCCAACAATATACCAAATGTTCCATATTATCAACATCGTCCAATTCAAGGGCGAGGGGATAAAGGATAAGAATTAGGGAACTTTAAATTACTACGTAAACTGAGGGGAGGTAGTGTCAGAAGCTAAGTGACAACTGCTTCCTAGAAACAGGGGCCTGCTGCCAAGCGATATAAAGCTAGGGGGGAAATCCAAAGGAAAATATAAAGAAAAAGAGGTCTCTGACAGGGAGTAGTACTAAGCAGAGGGTGTGCCACATCCCAAAAATCCAAAAAGACCAAAACATTCCCCTAGAGTGGGACTTTTGAGGCACTACCATCAATGATGCAATGTAAGTAAAAAATATATAATTTTATTACAAAATTCAAAAGTACAACAAAAAATATATACAAAAATACAAATCAAACACAAACAATATATACAATGGGATACATCAAAAAGCAAGGACATGTAATTTGGACACAACTGCATCACATTGAGAGGAAAACCAAAAGTGAAATGTAATAAGTCTCACTGAACCGACGCGTTTCGGGGAATCCTTCATCAGGGTTCATTAAGTGAGAGTTACCATCTAAGAAATTACAAAGTTAAAAAGAAACATTAACATCACACACAAAAAACAGATAACATTCCCCCCACATCCAGTGAAGGTATGTGTGAGAGTCATACTCACTTCCAAAATACATGTGCTATAGAAGTATCCAAGGCATAAAATCAGCTTCACAACGGTCTCCCAGGCCATGTGCATACAAAGAGAGCCAGATCGCGGACCATGTAGAATGAAATTGTAATGACTGGTGCATATAATGCAATCTCAATGGGTGCTGAGAGCCGCCGCGCCTAAGATTTGGCCCAGCACTGTAAATATAGGGGCACATTTATGTGTGGGGCCTGTGGGTACTGTAAGTATATGTATACTACCAAAAATCCCACCTTTCCCGATGGCAGTACCTTCAGGCCAAAACACTTTGCAAATTGCAAGACTAAGGGAGTGGTGTACATGCTATGGTGTGATTGCGGATGCTTCTATGTTGGGAAAACCAAGTTGGAATTCTGGCATAGGGCATACCGCCACATCAGAAGCATGCAGACCTGTGACCCCGATCTACCACTGGGGAGACACACTGCCCTGGTACATCAGGGACTGTTTCCAAGAATCAAATTTTTGATTTTGGATCGAGTCCACCCCAGTTCGAGGGGGGGAGATTGGAATAAGGTTCTCCTCCAGCTCGAACTGAGGTGGATCTACAACTTGCGGGCGACTAGGCCCCCCGGACTTAATGACACTACATGTTTCAAACCGTTCCTGGAGGGTTTTGACTCTGGGGGTATGGAGAGGTAGTGTTACCTCTCAGTACCTTCCGGTGAGCACCCCAGGTTACACTGTCGATTGTAGGAGGCTCATACTTAATTCTGGTTCCCATATCTATCCCTGTGGTTCAGTGGTAGAATTGTCGCCTGCCATGCGGGAGGCCTGGGTTTGTTTCCCAGCCAATGCACCTTTACCTGCCCCTTTATTTTTTGAATTTTTGATCCTGCTGGTACATTAGATATCATGCAGGACACAAATACAAGGTTTATATAATTTCTAAGGGGCCAGCTGAAATCTTATGCCTCTGCATCCAATGGGGACTGTGGCACTTATGGGATCAGACTCCAGGATTGGGATTTGAGCATGTTTTAAAACTCATTTGTGCATTTTGTGGCTGCTATACAGTTTTTTCCTCTCCGTGTGACAGCTTCATAATAGTCTCCCATGCAGTGATTGCATTTGCCTTTAATTTACATGCCATTCTGACTGAATGGTGCTTGATGCAAGAATAATGCACTACACTGTTACTGTTTTCTTATCGCGGACTGTCATTACATTTTTTCCTTTTTTTTTTTTTTTTTTTCTTTTCATTATGAATGGCATCCCTGAGTCTGTTGGTTGCTGTTTTTGTAGTGCGCGGACCCGGCACGGCAAGGATGTCCCTTTTTTGTGGGACATACTGAGGGGATCATCCTCGGATGCTCCTCCATCCCTGATCTGGTTCAGCATGGCTGTTTCCAGCTCAGGCTTGCCGTGCCGGTGGGGGTGGACGGCGGCACGTAGCTCCGGGGCGCGGCTGTGATGGCTGCCGCTATCCTGCATTCCAGCTTGGCTGGCGCACGTGGGTGGTACCGACTGGGGGCCGGCGCTTGCGGGGAGGCGTGGCGCGGTCCACGCCCAGGGGGCCCATCGACAGGACTTGACGTAGGGTGCATCCCTTCAGGCTGACAATGAGTCACCTGTTGGGAGGTGGGAGGAATTAACATAGGGGAATCAACAAATTGACATAGGGTGTATCCCTTCAGGCTGACAATGAGTCAGCTGTTGGGAGGTGGGAGGAATTAACACAGGGGATGGATCTTGGCTTCAGCTGTTCGGCATTGTAATCAGCCGACAGCGTGAGGTGTGTGTTATAAATATCGAGTTCATTCACTCTGATCTTGTGATCGGAGGAGGATGCCTCGTTGATACTATGCTGTTGGACTGATTATACAGGTAACCTCAGCAACCTGGATTGCTGTTATCTCCACTTTTTTGCATACCTTAAGTGGTGTCTGGTTTTTTACCATTTAAATATGTTTACCCATATTAGAACCTTGTTTCCCTTTTTCTAATTAGATCCCTCTCTCTCCTTTACTATCTGCAGCTTTATGGTTGTCAGCCCGAACCCCGAGTCCTCCTCCTTCCCCCTACATCACAACATGTAGGTCTCCCCCGTTTGGATCTAGCTTACAGGTATGTTTCCTGTGGCTAGTCCCCACATCTGCTCATGTTTTTTACACACCCTGGGATTTGATATATTTTCAATCCCAGGAGATATGATTGTCTATTGATTATCAAAATCATCATTATTTTTATGGGGTTTTGTCCTTGTTTTCAGGTCCGGTTAATTTTTGGACCCCAGCCCGCGCACAAACCCGCGCCAAATCTTAGGCGCGGCGGTTCTCAGCACCCATTGAGATTGCATTATATGCACCAGTCATTACAATTTCATTCTACATGGTCCGCGATCTGGCTCTCTTTGTATGCACATGGCCTGGGAGACCGTTGTGAAGCTGATTTTATGCCTTGGATACTTCTATAGCACATGTATTTTGGAAGTGAGTATGACTCTCACACATACCTTCACTGGATGTGGGGGGAATGTTATCTGTTTTTTGTGTGTGATGTTAATGTTTCTTTTTAACTTTGTAATTTCTTAGATGGTAACTCTCACTTAATGAACCCTGATGAAGGATTCCCCGAAACGCGTCGGTTCAGTGAGACTTATTACATTTCACTTTTGGTTTTCCTCTCAATGTGATGCAGTTGTGTCCAAATTACATGTCCTTGCTTTTTGATGTATCCCATTGTATATATTGTTTGTGTTTGATTTGTATTTTTGTATATATTTTTTGTTGTACTTTTGAATTTTGTAATAAAACTATATATTTTTTACTTACATTGCATCATTGATGGTAGTGCCTCAAAAGTCCCACTCTAGGGGAATGTTTTGGTTTAAAGGAAAATATAACATCAAGAACATAAATTTGGCAGTTTGAGCATCACAAGGTATAAACAGGTGGGCGCCCAGAACCGGGGTGAGGAGCCAGGGAAGGAAAACTCCCAGACCACACATCCCGGCGGCCCAGCAACCTCCTGAAGGATCAAAATGAAGTCCATTTAAATCTGTGAGGGAGCAACAGTTAGGGAAAATTTTAGTGCAGTCTGCAAAGATGCGTAATTCCGTTTTGATGGAGCATAATCAGTCAGACAGTTCTCCCAATGAGCGGCTTGTCGGCCACAAGAATAAAAAAGGAGAAAAAAGGTAATGAGGTTGTTACCACACTTGAAAAAAAAACTGATGCTCTTTTATATGTATGTAATGTACAAACAGCAATATGAATCCAATAATGTTGAGTTGAAAATACAATGTTCTCTGTATATTGAATGTGTGTCTGTTTCCCTCCAGCCAGGGGGGGGCGCTGGTGCTCTCTCCGCCATCGCTCCCAGTGCGGGGGTGATTGGTGATGTGCCTTCCCGGCAAGGGGGGGGGGGAATATGGGCCGACACGATTAGACGGCTCCTCCCCCCCCTTCTTTCCCCGTTCGGCGCTCGGGTGGCCACCGAGCGCCGCACTGGGGATCTATCCCTCCTTGCCGGCGGCGTCCCTGAACATTCTCGGACACTCTGCGCCACTGCGCATGCGCGGGGCCCCGCGCGTGCCACGTGACGTCATGGGTATCGCGAGATTTCGGCGAGAATGACGAGACTTCGGGGCTGACACTCTTCCTGGACGCCGGGGAGGCCACACACGGCTGCCTGAATGGCGGCCATGCTGCCCCCCACGCAGCTGATGACTGACTGGGCACACCTGGGATGGGGTGGGACGGACTATGCACACCCCTAATCGAATCAAGGATATATAAATATTATTGGCAATAGTCTCACAATCCTTTCCTTGCCTGGAGGATCATACACACCCTCCGTTGCCTGCTATCACTCTTTGCCACTCGTGGTCACCACCAAGTAAGTACACCCTTCCAGCCTTATGTTTCTGCATCATTGTTTTTACCCCATGCAATCAGGGCCCTTTGACCCTGTTATCTGCTATTGATTTTTTATTTGTCTGACTACTCATGACCATAGTGGTTTTGCCTTTTTTCATAGATACAAAATACATTCTTTTCTTTTGTTTTGCTTCTAGACTAGTGGACTTAGGGTTGGACACTAACCTTCTGAGTCCCACATGACCTGTGACCAATCCCGGGTTGGCAAACAGGTGCCAATCTAGTCTTCATGGGGCACTCTGATGCAGTTACATACAATGGCTAGCACTTTTTGAGGTAATGAATATGCATGTACCTCATCACAATTATTTTCCTCCCCCCAACACTCCCCCCCCCCTCCCCCTCCCCCTCCCATCACCACCTTGTTCACACTTCACTGCACATTTCCTCCCTATATACTTCACTCTTTCTTCCATGATGATTGTATGCTCCTACCATTTTCACATTTTTTCCTTTTTCCCACACCCTTCACTACCTCACCTTCTTTCATTTGTATACGGAAAGAGTATTTTGCCAATATCTTCATAGTTATATACTATCTATTAGCCTCCAAAGACATACCATATAAATATGGTTGGAAACTCCCTCTGGTTTGACTTGAACCACATGTACTACAGATATTACATATGGGTGACTCTGGTCCCTTGGTGGTTGCTTCTGTCCACAAAAAATCTGATTATTATCCCTTGGGTGTGCATTTAGTCTGTCTCATAAATTTCTCATCCTAGGTGTTTTTTGTGCTCGTCGGTCGGCTGTTTGCTCTGGCGGGCGGTGCCCCAGTGTGTGGCCTCTCGCAAGTCACTTTCGCCTCTCACTACCCCGATCTGGGCTGAGGTGGCGGTGGAGGCATCCGGAATTCTCCCTCAGGCTGGGAGGGAAACACAGCATATCTTTTTAAGGGACCTCCATGTGGGAAGTTTCTTTCTTCTGTTGGACATACACCATTTGGTAACTATACTGTATTGGTGCATTACATGATGAATGTGGTTACTGTTATACAATGTAAGTGATGTATGTATATACCAATGCTATTTATATGTTCTCTCTAGCAGACCGAACCTCTGAAGAAGACCCCAACTAATAAGGGTTGAAACGCGTCAGGTTTTATGTTCATGATAGGATTTTTGTTATGAACATATGTCTGCCAATGTATGTCCAGCTATTTAGCTTTTAAGCACTCCCCACTGGAGCTCATTGTTAACTTTTATGGTATATTTTTCAATAAAATTGTATATTTTTTCATACAATACTGACTACATCTATTACTGTGCTGCCTAAAAACCCCGTTTGTGGGGAAAACCTTCTCTCTCTTCTTTGTCCTAATACCTAAGGGGTGAGCAGCAATTCCCTTCCTTCTCTCCAGTGTCTCTTCCTTTCCGTTACCACACTTGAAGGACCCTGAGGCCAGTTGCTGCTTAGGGCTTTTTCGTGGAGAATCAGGAGGTCTTTTTCATGGAGACTCTTTGCCACACTGTCGGTGGTGAAGGGGGGAATAATATCCCACCCAGGAAAACCTGGTAGTGGGATCTCCAGAGTGTCACAGAACAAACGTAGGTCTTCAGGAACCTGAAAAACCGCTGTCTTCCCATTGTGTGTAGCCGATAAGCTGAAGGGGAAGCCCCAACGGTACATGATAGTGCTATCCTGCAAGTGGTTGAAGTGTTCTGCGCTTCTGGAGTGTAATCCAGAAAAGAACAGGAAATAAGTGAATTGGAGTATCTTCAAACAGGATTGGCTTAGTTACTCGGGCTTTGCGCATAATATCCTATTTTAAAGAAAACAAGTGGATTCTGCATTTGACATCTCTAGGACTTGATGCTGGGCCTTTAGGTGTTAGAGCTCTTGGGTCTTGTCCATTTCAATGTGTTTGCAGGCAAGGACTCCAATAGGTTGTTGAAAATGGTCTAAAGGACTGTTGCCAAATCCTCTGCAGTTAGGGAAGTGATGCTTGGTTCCCGCGAGTGTGACGCTCTCTGTGGCTTTGGGGAGCCAGGGAGGGAAGATGGGGTCTCAGTGGTGGTAGGGGTGGGCCACAGCCACGGCAGAGATTGTGAGCGGGTCACTTGAGAGTCCCCAGTGCTGGAATACTAGCGCCATTCCCTGGAGGGAGTGGGAGTCTTTATCAGGTTCCCTAGGGGTGAAGTAGTGGATGGTGTGCTCACCTGCGGAGACGCCGGAGGCATCCCTGAGTTCACCTAGCAAGATGGCGCAGTCAACTCCTCGTGAGTTGGAGGGCGTGGCCCATGCAGCTGTGGCAGTGTTGAAGTGTCCATAGAGGGTCGCAGGTGGACATGCTGCTGGGGAAGCCATCAGCAAACTCCGATGGGGCCACCCCTGTTGATCCCAAGGCCTTGGGTGAAGAAAGAGATGTCTGTGAAGCGTGCAGCGGCACCAAGTTGCCGGTCTCCCATGCGGTGGGGCCCAGGTAGTTGGTGGAAGTAAGAATGGATCGGGGAGTCAGCGGGAAAGTTTGTCCTGAGGTTCCTCCCTGTTTTTGGGAGCAGGTGGTTTGATTTCTGCCCATGTAGCTGGGTTAGTTCCCCCGTGGGGAGCTTAGGAAGAGCAGGTCTGTGGAAAACAGGAAGATCAGATGTCCATCTTGCTTAGCGGACAGACGATCCATTTTCTTCCGATCTCCCCATAGAGCAGAGCGGTGCTCTGACAGGTCTGTCTCTGCATAGTGAGTGGAGACGGACCTGTCATCTGCCTGCTCGGCAGGGATCAGCAGATTGATTCCCCGCTGAGGAAAGCGGAGTTCTTCAGGCGGACCGCCCATGTAAAAGAGCCTTAAGAGTGATATGCACTCTCCATAATAAATAGTTTTTTTACTTGCAGTGTTTTTACAAGACACCTTTAGTGATATCAGTATGCATTTTTAACATATCATTATAACATGAAAAACAAATGCAAAAAAGCAAATTTATGTAAGAGATCCATAAATGCATTAAAGCAAATACCATTTTATTCTAGGTATACCACCTTTAACTGGCATACTTTAGAACACTAGAATATATACTGCTTAACAAACATTTGCTGGTTAATTGCCCACTGTCATTGCGGTACACAGCTTTTTTAGCACTGTGTGTAAACAGTATATACAGTGAGCATACACTTTAAGGACCCACTCTATATATTGCAATAATGTACACATTACCTGAAAAACACAGTAATGCCTGACACAAACTTAAGTTGATTACTCTATCATTGTTAAAGACACCCCAAGGCACTAAGGGAAAACAACTGTGTTGCAGCACACTGCAATGCTCATTAACACACTACTGCACCTTGTGGTGCACTGTGTTCCAAAAAATAATGAATGACTCATTTTTTATCTATTTCAGAGGCATAGCTTGAAACTGGTGAGTCTCGATGCAAAAGTTGACCTGGGGCACCCCAACTACCACCTGCCGCTTCACTCTGAGCTGCTGCTGTTTCACTCAAGGCTTATTTCTAAAATAGGAATAGGAATGACTTCTAATTTCACATACCAGCCCACCACCTTCACCTCGCTGTGCAGAGTGTGGCTGTCTGCCCCCACCCTGTGTGCAGGTGCACAGTTGAGCAGGGATGAGCAGGGCAGGGGGGTGTACTGGGCTGAGTGGGGGGGCTAAACAGAGAGTGTATCACTGGGGAAAAGGAGAGGTAAACGGCAAGCACTTTTCCCCAGCAACACAGTGTAAAGTGGCCATTGTGACCCCTGAGAACCCTCAAGCTCTGCTCATTGTGGATGGTGACAGTAGTTTTTTTTATTTTAAATTTTTATTATTTATAATTTTTTACAATTAGATTTTTTATTACTTTTACAATTTTTTAACAATACTGTTGGGGGGCTTTGGTGAAATTTCTAAACAGACCCCTGATGTCTCACTTTTGAGACAGAGGAAGGAATTGAAAACACAGATTCTTCAGTTCCTTTATCTGCAGCCTTAGACCCCCTTCACACTGATTAAAAATAAGTGCAGCACACAAATATCAAATGTGCATATAAAATTTATATATATAAAATACAATATGCTGTCAATTTTCACTGATAGTATACAATGATCAAAAAATGATGCCATAAATCTAGCAATAAAGTGCAATGTGCTCCATATTCTTTATGAATTCCAATGAATAGTAAGAATAATATTTTCCTCCTTCTTATAGCTCATCCATTTACTCAGGCATTTCACATCACAGGGTGCACTCCTTCCTTATTATTTACCATTGGTCTCCACTCACATCGCCCACATGCAAGGTAACAAAGCTTACAATAGTGCTTTACCGTTTTAAAAGGATTTATTTATATAAAGCATAAAACAAGTTTCACTCACAATTTTCCGATTAAAACAAGCCTTAATGTGTGTATCCACAAGTGCTGGGACAAAGGTATCAACTCACAGATGGCTCTGCAGCACCAGTTATCAGTGTTCCCCCGTCCATTACACTGACTCTCTTTTCCTTTGTAACTTCCTGGTTCCTCACACATTAGCCTCTCAAGCCAGAGGCGTAACTACAACCTTCAGGGCCTTGGTGCAAGAAACCATGAAGGGCCCCTCTGACCTCTGGTCCCAGGGCCCTTTATTACGGTCCCACAGCGGCCCCCTTCCTGCCATCTTGGGCCCCCCACCGTGGCAGAACACCAGGGTCCAGTCGCAGTTGCAACCTTTGTGACCCTGGTAGTTCCGCCACTGTGTTCAACCTGTATTTAGGTACTGCAATAAAATGTTTTAGATTTTACTGGCATGTAAGACCTGCACTCCCCTCATCTGAAAGGCTTTTAAAAAAGATGTTACTGACTCTCCATCCTGAAGATCCCCGTAGCAGACGGAGGGAGAAGAGAGGGGGGAAGCCAGAGGCGCTGCAGGAGAAGCACGCAGGGGTACCTAGGCAGGAGGGGAGATCTGAGAGCAAACAGGAGGGGGTGATCGATGTGGCAGGGGACTATTAAACATCCTGAATGGCTCTCCATGCAGCAGCTAAAAGCCATGGGAGGGAGAGCAGAAGAAGAGGCTTTTAGCTCCTGCATAGAGAGCCATTCAGGGAATTGGTACTTGTAAATGCCACCCCACCGCACTGATCACCTCCTCTTGCCCCCCTGCTGTGGGTGTTTTCTCTGCATGCACCTGTAGAGCATGGCAGAGAAATTCAACATGCCTGTTTTCAGCACCGCTTTAAAACCTAATGTGACAGGGAAGCAGCACGGTCCCCCTGAAGCATGGGCCAGGTCTCAATTGCAACCCCTTCAACCCCTGATGATCTATCTATGCCTGATGATGATCTATCGGACAGTGGTCTGTTGTGTTGTGTGAGTAGCCCAGTCAAATAAACAAGCTGCCTCAAAGTTGTTCTAAAAGCTGCAAATTTTTTTACCTTAATGCATTCCCTGCATTAGGGTAAAAAATGCCCCACTAGTTGTATCGCCCCTCACCTGCCTTTTTACTTACCTGAATCCTATCTGGATCCAGCTTTGTGCCTGCAGTTGTACTGGTCTTTCTCTTTCTCCTCATCGGCTGTGAGGATGGAGCGAAGCAGGGGTGGGACTGAGCCGAACTGTGTGTCAATGGATGCACACAGCTTGTCTTGAGAACGAGCCCGCAGGTGTGCCCCCTTAGGAAGCGGATTCCTATGGTGGCACACAAGGAAGAGAGAGGAGCCAAGAGTGTCAGCGGAGAACCCCAGAAGAGGAAGTTCCAGGTTTTTCTGTGCAATACCATTACACAGAACAGGAAAGTACTGAATAACATGTTTATTATTTTAATAAAAAAATACCCTTTACAACTGCTTTAACCCAATGCATGTTAACACATGACATAAAGTGCATTAACATGCCTGCGTACATTACACACACTGAAGTGCACAAAGGTAAGAATGGGCCCTAAGCGCTTGGCGGGCGCTTTCATTCAATAATGTACGTGCATAGTCTTTAACCCCATCACGCCTAATGGTAAAACAAATGTTAATGCCTAAGCACAATTTTGCAACTTTTTGTATCTGTTAGTAGAACAGTACATATCATCACAACTGCTTTTTGCATCCCTGTGGATTATACCTTGTTTTTTTAGGACAAATTGGGCTTTCATTTGGTAGTAAATGGTTTCAGATATCTCCTGATTTTTTTTTATTATCAAAGGAAAACTGGCCCCAAAATAGTAAAACTACCATTACTACCATTACTACCATAAGCTACCACCAAAGAATAACTCAGAGTAAATTCTCCTGCTGCTGCTGATCTCAGTGATACCACAAATGTGTATGTTATTTGTTGTTTGTACCCGTTTTTTTTTTTTTTTGTCCTACCGAAAACACACTGACGCTGACACTGACACTAATACTGCTTAAAATATACTGACCCTAACCTTTGACCCGAACCTTGAACTTTGACCCTTTCTTGACCCAAACACTAACCCTGGCACTGACCTAGATCAAACCTTGATCTAGGTTTTTTTTCTTTATCCTATTTTTTTATTATTTATTTTTCACAAACTTTATTTTTTTCCTCTTTGCAAGTAAAGGGAAACATTGTATCTTTCCTCTCAATTCACAGGGAGAGAAACACAGGGGTGGGCTTCTCAGTGACTGATCACTGTGATAGCCAATCAGAGGCTGCCACAATGATCAGGTAACCCAAAATCTGGATTTCCGGGTCCCAATCGTTAGTACGGGCCCGGGGCTCTCTGTGTGATCTCGGGCTCTGTGCTGGGAGTGCCCACCACAAATTGAGATACGCATATATGCAGCCCCAAGGAAAAAAGCCCAGTGCAATGGGGTCGAATATAAGTGTTATCTGGGCGGAAAGGGGTTAATACAAAGAAATAAACACTGTGTAATAGTGCACTTATATTAAATAAATTGAATACAGCATTACATTTTAAAGCTACAAAGGCAATTTTTTCAATAACTAAACATATGCCTCATTTTAAATCCCCAAAAAATACCTTAAATAATTTCACTGTTTCAACATTTTACAAAATTCAAGGGATAAGAATATTTTAATTCTACACCAAATGCATAAATACTTTCTGTTAAAATAATATATTCCATAACACATTTTTCAGTATAGGAAAAAATTGAATAGCATGGTTTGTAATCATATGCATAGGTTGCAAAAATATATGTCATGGGAAAAATTATTTAGCTATTTTCCATACCTCCCTGTATGATATATATTGATTTAAACTCAGAATCCTATAACCTAATTTGCTTGTTTCAAGATTTCAATAGCATGCTCTGATTACGCTGCCTGACCACAGTCATCGTTTCAGTGTTAAAGCAGAGAACACATGCTGTGGTGTGTGGGAGAGTAAAAGGTGGTTGACCTTATACTATGCCCCAGCAATTCATATAGAAATCAAAAGCTGACAGCTGGGGTGGGAAAAAGAACTTAAAAACTGCTATGTAAATGGACTAAAAAAGCATTTCTACAACCACAAATGTTAACATTCTTACCTAAGACTCACTACACTACATTCTGTCATCAAGCTCCTTTGCATTTTTTTTTCCTGATCTGCCAATATAAACCAAATTTGAAATATAGCACTTTTAATTATAGCATATTTAAAATTTAATTGCTGGAAAATAAATATCTTCATCTTTAAATATAACCAAAAACATTTCCTGTGACAGAGATGTGAAATTTTATGGCACATTAGTCTTAATTTTGTTTTTCTCTGCAGACTAATTTGAGAAGATATTATATTTAATAGGTACGAGCCACAATCAGTAGGTGGTTACAGTAGATTGAATCTGCCAAGTGCTGTCAGCATGGCAACTAATATTATCTCACTAAATTCTAAGCTTCGATTTTATTTCAGCAGTCACTGCTGGAGACAAAATGCTGGAGGGCATATTAGCTTCTGCCAATATAGGTGCCACCACCCAACGTCTATGATGGGTTAGAGTAGAGTAATGGAGAATGAGATGGCATCCCTTGTCCCAGAAGGGTTTTGATTCGTTGGTGTTCATGTGCTTTTATGGTGTGTGTGCATGCATCTGCGCATCATGTGCTCAATGTATGCAGCTTGCTGCACAGTGGGAGCACCGACAAACAAGTCTGCTCATATAACAGATGCAAGTTTCCCATGCTTCTGTCCACTTGGGACTAGACACTGTAAAGCAGATATAAATCACATGGAACTTGCTGTCATTTCTCTCCTCTGCTTTCAAGCCATCAGACACTGCTGTCTGACTGGCTGGAGTCGTCGTAGTTTTTAAATGAAATCTGGGAGACTGGCATCCGCAGCACTGGCTAATTTTTAGCTAATACCTTAGTGATTTTAGCGTTCGCATCTGGCCGGTGCGCTCATGCTGGGTATGATTATAATATGCTGCTGCTTTTTCCCAAGCAGGAAGCTAGGGCACTGCTACTGACAGACTAAACAGAGGCTTGTTCCAAACACAACAGCACATTACAGCCAGCAAAGGGTCTGTGGTGTGGGACTTCTCCCAAGGCATAAAAAAAGTGTTAACTGTGCTAACAGTGCCAAGTAATATGCTTCGTTAAAAATTTAATCACCTGCAAGTGCAAAACAAGTGCAAAACAATCATGTTGTAATTAGCACAGCAATTAACACCTCCCTTTTTTGATAGCACATGCATCCTTGGAAGTGCATGATTGCAAGTGTTTATGCTTCTGACAGACCAGTAGGTTTCCTATAGAGGAAAAAAAAAAGGCTAAATAGATCTTTTTTGGCATTTCGCTGCTGTGTGCTAAAAATAAAAAAAATCACAGCTGAAATCTCTATACTGTTTTGTCATCTAAATTTGTACAGTCTAAGGCTCATTGTGTTCTTCTGTGCAGTGGTCAGACTAAACAATTATACAGCCGTAGCTTGCAACATAAACATATTTTAGAAGATATTAAAATATTTTAGGAGTTTTATATATAAGTATAGTTTCAAGATTTGAAAGGTTTTGGCATAAAAAAAATACTTTCTTATTTTTCATAAAATAATATAATTTCCATCATTTTATTAAAGAAAATAAAGAAAATTCAAGCGAGTTTGAAAAATATTTCCTTAGTAATTCAGGCCAATGTATAAAAAGTCTACGACCAAGCATTGGGGTTGATCTACTAAAGAAGAATGTTTCTACCTAGCCTGAATTTTTTTACTGTTGAGAATTCTGAGCCTGGTTGGGTGTTTCAAATCACAAGCTACAGAGAAAATGATTCACTGATAGCTGCAAAACAATATCTGTAAAAGTTAGCTTTTATTTTAAATCGTGGTGTGCAAATATTTCAGATATTTGGTAGAGTCTTTCCCCTGTAAAGTGTCATCTCACATTAACAACAACAAAGAGATGCATCTGAACATAATCTGAATTACTTGAAATGTCACGCAACATCATTGATCTGAACTTTGTGGACTCTAAGGATTTCCAGGCCTATCAGTGGTATACAATTGTGCTTCTCCAAGACATTGCTTAAGGTTAAGAAAGGAAATTCCTAAAACCTGCTCTGTCAATGATTTGGAATATTCTCTTCAATCTGCACATTTTACAGCTATGGGCTTCCACAGAGTTAATATTAATTATTGTAGGGCTACATTTTCTTTTTTTTTAATCCTAGAAGAGAAAAGAATTACCACACACATCTCGCACAGATTCAGCTTAAACTACATTTAAAGTCACATGCATGATGCGATTTGTGATTCATTTTGAGTGAAATTTCTTCTTCCTATCATTACAATCCAGTGGTCTATGCTAGTATAGCTGAGTAATAAAACAATGTGAGGACCTCTGCGCTACTAAATGGTGAAAATGTATGTAGTGCTGCAAAATCTAGTGGTGTTCACAAATCAACCAGTGAGAAATATAAAAAACAAAATGATTTTGCGCAAAACGATGAACAAACAATAAGGAAATCAATGCAATGATGACAATGATAACAAATACACATCAACAATATGAAAGGATAGGGTCACAGGGCTAAATAGCTACATGTGGACTCTAAACTGAAAAATCAGTGCAATCAAGTGAAAATATTAATAATGAGGTAAAAATGATGATGATGGGTGTCAAAAAGATGATATATGGGAATGTTGAAAATATCCGTGAACAATGGTGAAAAAAACGTGATGAAGTGATAATACAATGAATAAACCAATGTGTCCACAAAAAAATATTAAGAATGAATGTTCATAGATCTTCTCAATGGATGCAGCAAATGATGTGGGCAATAGTAGATGGCATCTGTACAAAAGTGTGCTCACAGAGCCCTTACCTCTAAAGGCATGGATAAATGCCTTAATAGTCAGGATAGGTAGATGGCAGTGGAGACCGATGATTAACTCCGGCAGGTGGATGTCGAATGTGGGGCCGAGTCAGGCTCGCATCAAAGTCCGGATGTGCATGTTGAAAGGAGGAGAAAAAAGGGGGGCCTCCAATCGTGTAGTAGCAAAAAATTTAAGTTTAATGAATAAAAACGCTGTACAGGGTATTAAGACAGCACAGCACAGCCCCACACGGCGTACTGCCGTCACCTGTTACATTACCTCCGGCCCGCAACAACAACAACCCGGTCAAAGAAGGATAGCTTCCGGTTGCGTTTAAGTACGTCAATCCTACGAGTTACGTCACGTACCCTCGTGACTTCCTCAGGGAATCATTCCCTGAGGAGTAAGGAGCCCTTACTATAGTGTCCTATAGTGTCCTAACACACACTTGTGTTGCAGAGGAATAGAGAAGGCATGTTAGACCGTGTCTTTTATGGAGTGCTGTTTCCTGAGTACACTAGGTCTAACACTGGTGCCTATTGGACTGTATATATAGACACCTTGCACGGATTATGTCTGTGACAGGATATCTATTTCTATGACACCAACCTGTCTATAAATGTTATCGGACATTAATTTTTTAGTGGAATGTGTAAATTGTTAGACATTTGGTGTATACTGTGACCACAGGAGGTTGAGACACTAGCAAACAAAAAACTGTCAAGACAGCCCCTGTTTTACTCAACCATCATGCCTCAGTTTTGTGAGCAGGCAGTACATAAGGCCAATAAGGGGTGAGACATCTGTTCCTAAATGGACTTACTGTAACCCCTTCATAGCCAAAAGACAGGTACAGCGTGGGCCTAAATTGCCAGGAGGGCATTCATGTACGTCCACTCGTGCATGAGCTGCCTGCACACCCCCTGCAGGGCTCGCAGCTCGCTCTGTGATCAGAGAGTCGATGAGACTCGGCTACTTACAGATCAGAGTAGGCTTGGTCCCGGCCCCTTACCACATGATCAGCTATAAGCCAATGACAGCTGGTCATATGATGTAAACAGAGCCGGTAATCTGCTTTTTTTTTTCCTCACACTGACAGTATGAGGAGAAAAAAAAAACAGATTACCATCTGGAGTAAACAGGACAGCAGTGCCCACCAGTGCCACCTATCAGTATATATCAGCACTGCTAAGCAGTGTCCACCAGTGCCACCTACCAATGCCCACCAGTGCCAAATATCAATGCCCATCAGGGCCACCTATCAGTGCCCATCAGTGTGTCATCCTCAGTGCCACCTATCAGTGCTGCCTATCAGTGTCACCTATCAGTGCCCATCAGTGCCACCTATCAGCTATCAGTGCCCTTCAGTGACGCCTATCAGTGCAGCCTCATCAGCGCACATCAATGAAGGAGAAAGATTACCTGTTTGCAAAATTTTATAACAAACTTTGAAAATTGTTTTTTTTTTTTCTAAATTTTCTGTCTTTTTTGTTTGTTTAGCAAAAAAAAATCCCAATAGTGATTAAATACTACCATAAGAAAGCTCTATTTGTGTGAAAAAAATGCTAAACATTCCATATGGGTACAGTGTAGCATGACCGTGCAATTGTCACACAACAGTAGGTGACAGTGACAGCGCTGAAAGCTGAAAATTGGCCTGGGCAGGAAGAGGGTTTAAGTGCCCAGTAAGCAAATAGTTAATATTTTATGGGTAGAAAAAAAAATCTTATTTCTTTATCATCCACTAAGGGACAAAGAAATTTAGTAAACTTATAGAATAGGGGAAGTCCAAAAGACGTTCAAATGATTGGTAAGCAACAGCCACTGGCAGATCTAAAGCAAAACCAGGAGCCATCTGTAAAAATCAGAGGTACCAAGTATTAATTTGAACCTGAAAAGGTGAAGTTCCCAGCAGAACAGGAGTACTGTTATCAATCCAGGAAAAGTCACAGGGGTCAACCTGATGTTCCAAGCACGACAAGAATAAGACAGCCATCAACCAAAGCAGCCATCAACAAGTGAAATAACATAACTACCAGAATGGGGAGAACAGGCCAACAACAAGAACGGTCAACAAAGGGAACACTTGGGCATTTACTAGCCTGAAAACAGATTCCTAAAGCTGGACAGTGCATCCACAAGGAAAAACCAACCAGACTAAGGACAAAAAAAGCTCAAACTTTAGGCTGGATTTAAACTGTTCTATGCACATACAGTGCATGTGGTAACATACACATGTAGGTGTATATGGGCCCATAGAATTTAAGATCGTCTTTCACATCAAACTGAAGCACATACATGTGAACCAGTCACCTTTGAAAAAATAGGATTTCAGCTTGACCTGCATTTTTAACCAAGTTTTTCTGCATCAAAACGGGCTCTAGTCATCAGGAAAGAAAGACTCTGAGAAGGAGTAGAAATATCTATGAGCCATCCAGTCTAATGTGAGATATGGAAATATCTAGCATAATAACCCAAGGGGATAGTAAAAAACCAAAGGAGTTAGAGACAACTAAAATGGAACCACCTTATGTCAGAGAGACTGATCAGCAAAGGAGAAGAAAGGGTGAAAAAAGTACCCCCTAACAAAATACGACGCCCAATGCTAGTGCAACTACCAAGAGAAATTCCCTACTGCTTCCAGGAAGCTACAATTCATTCCCAGGCATGAGGACAGCCCTGAGACAGGAGTCATCCCAGGAGGAACCACCCCATAGATCCTAAGAGACAGAGTGTGCATGTCCACCATACAGTGCATCCAGGAGAAGACTGTAAAGACTAGGGATGAGCTGGGTTCAGTATGAACTCTGTCAAATGATTGCATCCCTGCCAGCCCAGTCAGCAGTGCCCAGGGCACTCCCTGTCCCCTATGTGCACATGCACAAGGGGGCAGAAATCCTTGTGACATCATTGACCTAATATGGCCACATGGCCATATTAGGTTAATGTAATTGACCTAATGGCATATTAAGTCAATGACATTACAGGGACCCTGTCCCCTGTATATGTGTCTAGAATGTCCTGGCTGCAGATAATTGGTACAACAGGAAAATCATGTGACATCCTTCCACAGATTCTGATGAACAGGGTTCAGATCAAACTCAACTCATCTTTTATCGTAGACTCTAAATCTGAACCAAAGATGGTAATAGGGACCTGAGGTACCCATATGTATGGAGATCCAGTAGAGTCAATATTATATCCTGTTGTGGATCTTAAAAATTCTGCAAGCAGATTGCTCCACTAATTGTTCAAAAATAATAAAACATTCCCAAATGGATATTAAAAGTCTTGTTGATATATGGTGGAAGGTCTGGGCATCATGATGTAGAGCTAAAAATAGACTCTTATGAGGAAAAGTAACAATTAAGAAAAAAAAAGGCACACAGACCCTCCAAAGTCCCCCAAAATACATTGGAGGGGTCTTTATTCTGTTTTTTTTAAGAAGCTAGAAATGAAATATTTTCCATCAATTTGAAACTCTATTTTTTTTCTTTGTAAATGTCATTGCTGCTGCAGCACTTTTTGTATATCACAGAGATGTGCCCCATTCACAAGCAGGATTAGAGCACTCCCAGACATCTTAATTTTTATTGTTTCACTTTAAGCATAAAAAAAATCACTGCTCCTGGCTGAATGTTTTTTTTTTTTTGCATTGGTATATGTTCCTCAGGGTATGTTCTCCATGGTGTTTTTGACACCACTTGCCTATTAGCCCAGAAAGTGAACATTTTTAATTTGACAGATTTGGCTTCTATTGATTTCAATGGGATTTGGGTGCGGCATCGAAAAGTTTTGGAAGTTCGCCAAACCTTACATGAACTGAACTTGGAGGTTTGGCTTATCCCTAGTTCTAGGTGGGTCCCAGCAGTTAGCAGGTAATTGAAGGAGGAATAGTGAGTCTCATAGCATGTCCTTAGTAAAATATCTACCACCAATGGCTGCTCTTATGGGACTTGTGGCTAAGGAAAACATTTTGTTTTTGTTTATATTTTTTTTACTTTAGAAAAAAAAAATCTTAAACTTTCCTGTGATACTAATCTTTTACATACAGTGATAAGAAAATTCAGCAATGTAGGCAAAGGAAAAGTGTGTTCCTGTATCAAAACACTTAGCTTTCCTTGTGATCACAAAGACTGACTAAATATGGTGATTCAATGATAAGGAACCATAAGGATGAGTTCCTGATCTTCTTTTCTTGGCATAACGGTGCAAGCTGCACAGAGCTTACAGTGCAATTTAAAACAGAACTATTCACAAATTAGGTATCTGCCCTTACCAGAGCTATCCTTATGAATGCATTCTGGCACCCTCTCTAATTTGGCTTTAGTTTGCCTACTTTAAGGAATAAATGTACTTTTAACACACCATAGTTCTTTTAATTTAGCCCCATAAGAGTTGCCCTACACTCCTCAAATATTCTAATTTGAATGTTATTTCAAGGACAGAATCACTGTTATCAATTTAGTCATGTATGCTGCCAGTGTATAGTCTGCCCCATTCAATACTATCCAAAATCCCAATTTGTTCTTTTCATAATATTCCAGGATTGCTTATTGCACAAACATACCTTTTCGGTAGCATTTAAAGTGAATCTTAACCCATTGTCATCCTAGGACAGAAAGTATTTTAGGACAACAGAACACCTCCCCTTCTCCACATCTTCAGAACATTGGGGGTAGGGATGAGCCGAACACCCCCCTGTTCGGTTCGCACCAGAACATGCGAACAGGAAAAAAGTTTGCTCGAACACGCGAACACCGTTAAAGTCTATGAGACACGAACATGAATAATCAAAAGTGCTAATTTTAAAGGCTTATATGCAAGTTATTGTCATAAAAAGTGTTTGGGGACCCGGGTCCTGCCCCAGGGGACATGGATCAATGCAAAAAAAAGTTTTAAAAACGGCCGTTTTTTCAGGAGCAGTGATTTTAATAATGCTTAAAGTCAAACAATAAAAGTGTATTATCCCTTTAAATTTCGTACCTGGGGGGTGTCTATAGTATGCCTGTAAAGGGGCGCATGTTTCCCATGTTTAGAACAGTCTGACAGCCAGCAAAATTACATTTGGAAGGAAAAAACCCATTTAAAACTACCCGCGGCTATTGCATTGCCGACAATACACATAGAAGTTCATTGATAAAAATGGCATGGGAATTCCCCACAGGGAAACCCCGAACCAAAATTAAAAAAAAAAAAATGATGTGGGGTTCCCACCAAATTCCATACCAGACCCTTCAGGTCTGGTATGGATTTTAAGGGGAACCCCGCGCCAAAAAAAAAAAAACGGCGTGGGGTCCCCCCAAAAATCCATACCAGACCCTTATCCGAGCACGCAACCTGGCAGGCCGCAGGAAAAGAGGGGCAACGAGAGTGCGCCACCCCCTCCTGAACCATACCAGGCCACATGCCCTCAACATTGGAAGGGTGCTTTGGGGTAGCCCCCCAAAACACCTTGTCCCCATGTTGATGAGGACAAGGGCCTCATCCCCACAACCCTGGCCGGTGGTTGTGAGGGTCTGCGGGCAGGGGCTTATTGGAAACTGGAAGCCCCCTTTAACAAGGGGACCCCCAGATCCCGCCCCCCCCTGTGTGAAATGGTAAGGGGGTACTTACCCCTACCATTTCACTAAAAAACTGTCAAAAATGTTAAAAATGACAAGAGACAGTTTTTGACAATTCCTTTATTTAAATGCTTCTTCTTTCTTCTATCTTCCTTCATCTTCTTCTTCTTCTTCTTCTTCTGGTTCTTCTGGCTCTTCTGGTTCTTCCTCCGGCGTTCTCGTCCAGCATCCCCTCCGCGGCGTCTTCTATCTTCTTCTCCTCGGGCCGCTCCGCACCCATGGCATAGGGGGAGGCTCCCGCTCTTCTCTTCATCTTCTTCTTCATCCTCTTCTCTTCTTCCTTCTTCTCTTCTTCTCTTCTTCAGTTTCTTCTCCAGGCCGCTCCGCACCTATGCTGGCATGGAGGGAGGCTCCCGCTGTGTGACGAAGTCTCCTTGTCTGACGGTTCTTAAATAACGGGGGGTGGAGCCACCCGGTAACCCCGCCCCCCTCTGACGCACGGTGACTTGACAGGACTTCCCTGTGACATCACGGGGAATGCCACAGGGAAGTCCCGTCATATCCCGTGCGTCAGAGGGGGGGCAGGGTCACCGGATGGCCCCGCCCCCCTTATTTAAGAACCATCAGACGAGGAGACGCCGTCACACAGCGGGAGCCTCCCTCCATGCCAGCATGGATGCGGAGCGGCCCGGAGAAGAAAATGAAGAAGAGAAGAAGAGAAGAAGGAAGAAGAGAAGAGGATGAAGAAGAAGATGAAGAGAAGAGCGGGAGCCTCCCCCCATGCCAAGGGTGCGGAGCGGCCCAAGGAGAAGAAGATAGAAGACGCCGCGGAGGAGATGCTGGACGAGAACGCCGGAGGAAGAACCAGAATGGGTTTTTTCCTTCCAAATGTCATTTTGCTGTCAGACTGTTCTAAACACGGGAAACATGCGCCCCTTTACAGGCATACTATAGACACCCCCCAGGTACCAAATTTAAAGGGATATTACACTTTTATTGTTTGACTTTAAGCATTATTAAAATCACTGCTCCTGAAAAAACGGCCGTTTTTAAAACTTTTTTTTGCATTGATCCATGTCCCCTGGGGCAGGACCCGGGTCCCCAAAAACTTTTTATGACAATAACTTGCATATAAGCCTTTAAAATTAGCACTTTTGATTTCTCCCATAGACCTTTAAAGGGTGTTCTGCGGCATTCGAATTTGCCGCGAACACCCCAAATTGTTCGCTGTTCGGCGAACTTGCGAACAGCCAATGTTCGAGTCGAACATGAGTTTGACTCGAACGCGAAGCTCATCCCTAATTGGGGGATTGTAGTTCATAGAGGTGAGCTAGACAGAGCTGATAATATTGTTTGGAATAAGACCTTCAGAGTGCCCAGCATAGCAATTTCTGACAGGGTTTTAAGGTATTATTTGGTGTTTATCGAGCACATACAAATAAACAATTTCAATAATACAGTTAAGAGAACGGAAACGTTTGTTGTTAGGGTTTAGATACACATAAAGCAACCCTGCTGGGGTATTAGAAAATCCTATAGGAAGCTGCCCTGCAGTAGAAGGGGCCTTACTGGTGGATCATGTCTCCCACCTTTTCTCTGTTCCAATGCTAAAGTTTCAGTCAATCTTTCCAGCATTCAATACTTCAGGGAATGTCAAATGCCTGTGCCCCCCTCCATGCACCCTGGTTCCCAGGTTCCCACCTCCACATCATTGCTGTGTCCTGTAGTAACATAGGGATCAGAGGATGAAACCACATTCTTTATTTATTTATTTATTTATTTATTTATTTATTTATTTATTTTTATGCAACAAGGTACACTGGGAACTGACACTCTCATGAATGTAGCTTCAATAACCTGAATAAATGTTTGGAATTTAACCTGCCATCCATACAGCATGTTTTTTTTTCATTAAGTATATATATATACAGTGGAAACGGAAAGTATTCAGACCCCCTTAAATTTTTCACTATTTGTTATTTTGCAGCCATTTGCTAAAATCATTTAAGTTCATTTTTTTCCTCATTAATATACACACAGCACCCCATATTGACAGAGAAACACAGAATTGTTGACATTTTTGCAGATTTATTAAAAAAGAAAAACTGAAATATCACATGGTCCTAAGTATTAAGACCCTTTGCTGTGACACTCATATATTTAACTCAGGTGCTGTCCATTTCTTTTGATCATCCTTGTGATGGTTCTACACCTTCATTTGAGTCCAGCTGTGTTTGATTATACTGATTGGACTTGATTAGGAAAGCCGCACACCTGTCTACATAAGACCTTACAGCTCACAGTGCATGTCAGAGCAAATGAGAATCATGAGGTCAAAGGAACTGCCTGAAGAACTCAGAGACAGAATTGTGGCAAGGCATAGATCTGGCCAAGGTTACAAAAAAAATTCTGCTGCACTTAAGGTTCCTAAGAGCACAGTGGCCTCCATAATCCTTAAATGGAGGACGTTTGGGATGACCAGAACCCCTCCTAGGGCTGGCCATCTGGCCAAACTGAGCTATCGGGGAGAAGAGCCTTGGTGAGAGAGGTCAAGAGGAACCCAAAGATCACTGTGGCTGAGCTCCAGAGATGCAGTCAGGAGATGGGAGAAAGTTGTAGAAATTCAACCATCACTGCAGCCCTCCACCAGTTGGGCTTTGTGGCAGAGTGGCCCGACAGAAGCCTCTCCTCAGTGCAAGACACATGAAAGCCCGCATGGAGTTTGCTAAAAAACACCTGAAGGACTCCAAGATGTTGAGAAATAAGATTTTCTGGTCTAATGAGACCAAGATAGAACTTTTTGGCCTTAATTCTAAGCGGTATGTGTGGAGAAAACCAGGCACTGCTCATCACCTGTCTAATACAGTCCCAACAGTGAAGCATGGTGGTGGCAGCCTCATGCTGTGGGGGTGTTTTTCAGCTGCAGGGACAGGACGACTGGTTGCAATCGAGGGAAAGATGAATGCGGCCAAGTACAGGGATATCCTGGATGAAAACCTTCTCCAGAGTGCTCAGGACCTCAGACTGGGCCGAAGGTTTACCTTCAAACAAGACAATGACCCTAAGCACAAAGCTAAAATAACGAAGGAGTGGCTTCACAACAACTCCGTGACTGTTCTTGAATGGCCCAGCCAGAGCCCTGACTTAAACCCAATTGAGCATCTCTGGAGAGACCTAAAAATGGCTTTCCACAAACGTTTATCATCCAACCTGACAGAACTGGAGAGGATCTGCAAGCAGGAGTGGCAGAGGATCCCCAAATCCAAGTGTGAAACACTTGTTGCATCTTTCCCAAAAAGACTTATGGCTGTATTAGATCAAAAGGGTACTTCTAATAAATACTGAGCAAAGGGTCTGAATACTTAGGACCATGTGATATTTCAGTTTTTCTTTTTTAATAAATCTACACAAATGTCAACAATTCTGTGTTTTTCTGTCAATATGGGGTGCTGTGTGTACATTAATGAGGAAAAAAATGAACTTAAATGATTTTAGCAAATGGCTGCAATATAACAAAGTGAAAAATTTATGGGGGTTTGAATACTTTCCGTCCCCACTGTATATATATATATATACATATATATATATATATATATATATATATATATATATATATATATATATATATATATATATATATATATTATATAGAGACTGATTGAGAGAAAAATCTACAAAGCCTACAAAGTTGTTAGGACCATGTAACACTCCTGTTCCAGGACAGCTGCTGGTCTTATTCCAGCATCCTGGTTTTGGCTGAGCCGTATTCCCTGTCTGACTATCCACCTGCAGGGTGATTGATGTAGACATCCTCTGGGTAGAGACCAAACCTGTTTTCTTTTCAAGTATTTTATTGGCAACAATCAATAAACAGTAACAAATAATCAGTTGCAGATACTGAAAAGTAATTACAGCTTACAAAGAAGTATTGTTAGCGTGATACAAAAAACAGTGTGAGTGTTACGGAGATACAAAGTTGAATAGGGTAACGCGAACAACTATATTTTAATTGATTCTGGGTAGAACAAGCCGTTTAGAGGTGAAAATCTACTGTGACAATAAGAGAGGGATGAGGGTATAATTCAGTGGAATGAGAGAGAGGCAACAGACAGATATAGTATACGACTTGATCGTGTCACCTTCGGTATAGGTAGGATAAGAGAAGAGGGTAGAGTGAGAGGGGGGAAAACAAGTTAGTTGGAGAGGTAAGAGAGGAAAGGCAAGAGTTGTCAGGTGCAGAGGATGGCGGTGTTGCATGGGCTTCAGTTAGGTTTGATTGAGGACCCTGGGGGGTAGGGCGGGTTAGGGTTCTGACCAAAACTGTTTTAAGCCAGCCAAGCCCTCAGCCTCTTGCTTGTGATGGTGTTTGTAACATGTGTTTCAAGTTCACTGTTTGTTTGCCTTGTTCTTGTACTTGGACTTTTGTCTTTGCCTGCTTCCCACCCTCACCCTGCCTGCTAGTTTGTATTCCCTTGTTGACAACCTCAGATCAGATTTACTACACTCAGAACTCAGCCTGCCCTGAATGTGGACTCTCACTGACCACTCTGCCTGTCTGCCAAGCGCAAGTACTAGTTCACTGTGCTCAGTTCAAGCACTTGTGCGCTGTGCTCAGTTCGCACCTGCCCCGGTGTGGTAGCCAGGCACTAAAGCATTTTTTATAAGACTTGGAGGCAACCAAGTACCAGTACGCCTGCTTGCCATGTGGGAAAGGGGGTTGCTTTAGGCAAAGAACACAGTTATAGTGCCTGACCACCAATGCTAGGGTTTGGCGTGACAAAATTAGGTACATTTGATAGCTAATGATTTGTTGGCTGACAGGGTTGAGAAAAAAAAAAAGCAAGTAATTCTAAAGGGATGCTGTTGATGTATTCTTTCAGTAACAAAACAGCATGGACTACCTACTTAAAAATGATTACATACTGTCTATCCTTCTCCCCTCCCCTTCCAGTGTGTGTATATTGTTTACATGCTCTTCGACATATATACACATGTATTGTTTATACTATTTCTTTGGCATACAGTATGTAAACATTATCCTGCTCTGTTTCAATTTGCTCTTGTACCACATACTGAGAAACTCAAGAATATTTTTACAATTAGCAAACAAAAAGAAACAAATATTTATCTATACAATTAGTGCTGTTCACCGGAGAAGATGGTAGCTTTCTTCAAAGAGGTAAAAAGTTCTTTTAATTTCTGATTCAAAGTATTCAGGGTTTTTTTTAGATTTTTAACTATTATAACAATGAAAGAGTGGTTCTGCACATAGTCCAATATGGCTACAGAGTAGTCCAACCTGATTTTTGAGTCACCGGCTCTCATAAATGACTCTTAGCAATCCATCATAGTTCTGAGTATGCAAGATCTGCAGCTGCCAATTGCAGCCATCTTTTCTGATCCTTGAAGAGGGCAATTACACTATTAACACAAGGGTCTGAGGGGTGTTCTAAAGGGATGTTGAAGTTTTTTATTATGCTCCAGCAGACACCACCTCATGCCAATTATTCTGTAACTGTATCTTTATTTCCATATAACAAGGTTTCACAATCTGACAACCATATTATTAACCACTTCCATACTGGGCCATAGACAAATGATGCTGGTAGGAACAATTGGTTCTTTACCACGTGACTGTCTGTGTCCAATCACAACCGGTCACATGTATTGTGCTTGTGATCGCCGCTCGTGCGCGCCCCCAGGGGCTCGCAGCGCTGCGATCAGGGATAGGCCGTGTCCCTCGGACACAGCCTATCCCTGATCAGGGTAAAGAACCAATGAAATTGGCTCTTTACCATGTGACCGGCTGTGTCCAATCACAGCTGGTCATAAATGTCAACAAACGGCTGTAGTGCCGTTTCAAGGTTCTCCTCCTCCGTGTGTGAGGAGGAAACCTGGCTATAGTAAAGTAAAGTACAGTGCCCGATTGCCCCCCCAAATAAAGAGTACCTTTCACTAGCCCCAGAGTACCTGTCACAGCCCATCAGAGTACCTGTCACCAGCCCCAGAGTACCTGTCACTAGCATCAAAGTACCTGTCACAGCCCATCAAAGTACCTGAGTACCTGTCACCAGCCAATCAGAGTACCCAAGCACCTGTCACCAACCCATCAGAGTACCCTGAGTACCTGTCACCAGCCCATCAAAGTACCCGAGTACCTGTCACCAGCCCATCGGAGTACTCAAGTACCTGTCACCAGCCCATCAAAGTACCCGAGTACCTGTCACCAGCCCATCGGAGTACCCGAGTACCTGTCACTAACCCATGCCTCATAGAATATACATTAGGGTGTTTGCTTTCCAAAATGGGGTCATTTTGTGAGTAATTCCATTGACCTGGTGCTCCCGGACCTTCAAAAGTGTGGGTGGGATGAAATTAGATGTATAATTTATGCCGATAGAACACCTGCTGGCACTCCCTGCATGAAATGTAACAGATAAGGGTGGTGCTGCGCTAATCCTAATGTTTCTCACACTTTACCAGAACAAGTAGGTAATAGCGGTAGGTGGCATAGGCAAACAAGCTGATAGCGGTGTGATACTGAGCCTAATATTCACAAGATAGCAACAGTGACTAGAGTGCTGTATGGGTATGAACGTCTATCTGTGGGGATGAAATAAATGATGTGTGAAGCAGAAGGTGTCTAGTCACTCCCCAATTATGTATCTATAAATAGTAACCCAAAATATAGTGGGGTCAGGAAAAGGTTCTTTAAAACGTGTATGGTGTATGTGGAAAATGCAAAGTTACACTAAATGTCCGTGGAGATCTACAGTTGCTGTAATCGGTTATCTCATAACTATAATGGGTACTTCAAAACACAATATTCAAATTCATCAAACAGTGATATATATAGCAGCAACAATATTAAAATTCTAAAAAGTGACTTGTGCAATAGAAGCAACTAAAATATTGATTCAAACGTGCCATAAAATAAAAAGGAATAAATATACCATGATTGTGGAAACACTAAAAATAAATACAAATTCAGCGTGCAATATTACAATGAGTGTCCATAGAGATCCATAAAAGATGTGATATAATTTTCAATGCCAACAGTGAGTGCAAAAAACTCAAGTTAAAAGTCCTTCAAAGAAAGTGACATTGTGCAATAATAAGGTGTCAAAAAATCCAGAGGTGATCTGTGCAATTTCAAGCAGCTCTGAATGCTTCTAGAACATGCTGAACGGTGAGGAGATATAAACTGAATTGTTTCATATAACGATTTAGCTGAGGTAGAGATGTGAAGTGTATATAGGTGCTTTCCATGCAGATGCTCCTACACTGTAGGTTAATGGCCCCTTACCTCATAGACCCGAGGTTACAGCATGTAATCAATCAGGCACCGCTGGTGTCTCCTGTGGGGATGGATCCTGCACACAGCGCTGTCTCACACTCAGCCTCAGGTCCTCCACATATATAGTAGTTAGAGGGAAACAAGGATGCCATATAGTGTAGTAGTTTTATCAAAACGCTTTATTAGTAAAGTAAAATAGGTACTCACACAGGGAAATAACAGATTGTGCAGTGTATCCGGACGAGCGGCGAGCTCGTACACTGCTGACAGTGGAGGGTTGTGCCTATCCCTACGCGTGGCGTCACGGGTCACGTGGCTTCATCAGGGGATGAAGCCACCTGTATGTTGACCCTCTGTATGTGGCCAGGCTGTGAAAAAGTCCCACACATGTGGTATCACCATACTCAAGAGCAGTGGAAGAATGTTTTTTGGGTTGTAATTGGAAGTATGCATATGCTGTGTGTGAGAAATAACTTGTTATTATGACAATTTTGTGTTAAAAAAAATCTTAATTTTTCCAAGAATTATGGGAAAAAATTACAACTTAAAAAAACTCACCATGCCTCTTAATAAATACCTTGGGCTGTCTACTTTCCAAAAAGGGGTATTTGGGGGGTATTTGTAATGTCCTTACATTTCAGGGCCTCAAGAAATTAGATGAGCCCGTCGGTACATCAGGTGTGATCAATTTTTAATGATTTACACCATAGCTTGTGGACTCTATAACTTTCACAACGACCAAATAATATACACTAATTTGGGTTATTTTTACCAAAGATATGTAGCAGTATAAATTTTGGCCCAAAATTATGAACAAAAATTACTTATTTGCAAAATGTTACCATAGAAACTAAAAAAAGTGTTTTTTTTTCAAAATGTTATGCTCTTTTTTTACTTATATCGCAAAAAATAATGAGTAATTGTTGTCATTCAAAATGTGAGAGCGCTGAAAGCTAAAAATTGGTCTGGGCAGAAAGGGTGTATAACTGCTCTGTATTGAAGTGGTTAAACATAATTACAAGTTAAGCACCTGAGCTCAGGAAGGTTTCACCTCCTTTATGACCAGGCCATTTTTTGCTATTCAGCACTTTGCTCCTTTTTACTAGCCTCATCATGCAGCACTTTACCCAAATAACATTTATATAATTTTTTTTCACATAAATAGAGTTTTTTTTGGTGGTATTTGATCATCACTGGGTTTTTAATTTTTTGCTATATAAAATAAATCCAATAAAATCATTTTTTTTTATATATTTAGGCCAAAATGTATAAATTCTTTCGTTAAAAAAGAATCCCAATAAATGCATATTAATTGGTTTTCGTTAAAGTTATACTGTCTACAAAATATGGTATATATATTTGAAAATTGATTAATCCTGATGTACTAATGGCCTATCTCAAATGACCCCTTATTGGGAAGTAGACAGTTTGAGGCATTTATTATAAGGCATGGCGAGTTTTTTGAAGTTTCAAAATTTTGCCACAATTTTTTGGAAAATGAAGAAATTACATATGACTGGTGTGGTAGTGATCAGGGACACTGACTAATGACAGTATGTTAAAAAAATTTAAATTTTTTTTATTAAATCTTTGAATTTTTTTTTTAACATTTTATTTTCTTTTTCTAACTTTGTTTTAATTTTTTTTTACTACTTTTTTTGCATTAGAGTAGTTCAGTGTCACCATAGTAATACCGTACTACTCTTGTGAAGGGGGGGTGATCAGGGATTTATTTTTCTACAATTTTATTGCTGTTACAATGATGATCATTGTAACAGCAACACTTTCAACTGTCATGAATGGGTTACATTCATGACAGTTGTGATTATTAGTGATCTGTAACTGGCTATAGCTGATCACATGGCACAGGGTACAGGTACCATGTGATAACTGTGGGCCAATCACAGCTGCACTCTGCAGGAAACACAGCTGTTATGAATTAAATTCATTCATAACAGCTTTGTTGACATTGTGGATCCGCAATCCACTGTGTCTGATGTCTGGTCATGGAAGTGGCATGCTGTGTGCCCCAGAAAAGACTGGATTATGTACATGTACATGATTCAGTCTGCCTTTGCCGGCTGCCCACAGTAAATGTACTGTGGGCAGTTGGCAAGTGATTAAATGACACCAAATATGATATTAATATAATGTAGTTTTCTCTTAGGAGGTATAATGTGTTCCATCCACCTTCTTCAGTATGTAATATATACATGTTTGGTGCCTTTGGAATCTTCCCATACATTAGCGTGACTACTTTGTTATAGTTTCATAGCTAATCTGGTTGAAAAAAGACACAAGTCCATCCAGTTCAACCAACTTCTTTGTGTTTGGACAGCCACAGATTTACCACTTCAGCCCCGGAAGATTTTACCCCTTAATGATCAGATTCAGCACTGTGTCACTTTAACTGAAAATTGCGCGTTCGTTTTGCGTTTTGGTGCTATTTGATCACCTCTGCGGTTTTTATTTTTTGTGCTATAAACAAAAAAAAGACTGAATTTTGAAATAAAATCAATATTTTTTACTTTTTGCTATTATAAATATAAATATACATAAAAATAAATAAAAAATAAATAAATATCCCCCAAAAATATATAAAAACGTATCATCACATGTCACGTGACTTTCTCAAGTTCTCAAAGGTCACGTGACATGTGATGATACGCGTGGGGAGAAGGAGTCAGTGACATGTTCGCATAGTGTTTGGCTAACACAGCAATAGCTGTATGAGTGGTGAAGCTGTCTGTACATTATAACTAAAGTGATTCAGCTACTGCAAATGTGTGAGTGGATTACATTGATTGCCCAGTTTTGTAGCACTTAAAAACACTGCGCAATGATGGTTTTTCTTTTATCTTTATGTGAATCATCACCTTGCAAATGTAATTCATCATGCAACTGTGATCTGTGATAATTGAAATACAAGCAAGTTCATCAAAGGCAATTGATTGGACATTTAGACCTCAGCTGGATTAACACAAACAGACACTATTTATTGTTTTTTTTTTTTTTTCATCTACATATATCTAGGGATGTGTGTTCCCTTATATGTTTTTGATGCATTTATTTGCATTTATTCACTTTATTGATTGATATATTTATTTGCACTTATTCACTTTACCGATTGTAATTTCAGAGTATGTGTTTTTGATGCATTTATTTGCATTTATTCACTTTATTGATTGATATATTTATTTGCACTTATTCACTTTACTGATTATGATATCAGGGTATTTGTATGGTTTAGGATTTTATATATAAGCACCACTCTAACAGATGGGGATAGTTTGATAAGCGCACCAACATAATTTTTATTGATTTGTAGCAACGGTGTCACAGCACTAATTGGTTGGTTGCAGCTTACACATTTCTTTTTGGTGTTTTGTTATTTTATAGAGAATCCACATCAGCGCTTTAGTTTTCTTTTTTATCATTTGTTGACCATGTCTCTACCTGCTGCCTGGACAATTCCTTTGGCTTTTGCTGACCACCTGTGCCCCTGCTGCCTGGACCAATGCTTTGACTGTTTGTGGACCACATATCTGCCTGGCATCAGTGCTGACCCATCTACATGTCCCACTGGCCTTGTTCCTGCAATACATCAGTCCCACTCATCCTCTGCACATAACTGCACTACTAAAACCGCAGTTAGTCTTTTGTTTACCCTTTGTCCAGCCTCCTATACTTCCTGGCCAGTGAACCTTGCATTATGCTTTGGGGGCAGCCACGTATCAGTAGGTTTCACCTGCTTGGCTTTTAGGAACAGGAACTGCTGTAGGTGAAGCTACACAATACTATATTCATTGACCGCTCTTACAGAGGCAGCAATTACAATACATTGTTTTCTATACAGTGTTGGTTGGTTTTCATGTTACACAGGTTACAATGTTGGATACATAATCAGTCCAGACATTGAAAAGGTCTTACACATGTGGTATCCCTATACTTGGGAGGAGTAGCAGAATGTATTTTGGGATGTAATACTAAGTATGTCCAAGTTTGGTGTTGGAATATCCTATAGATTTTCATTTTCTTTCCACATTTTCCAAAAACTTTTGGTAAAAAAATTACAAGTTAAAAAGACTCATTATGCCTCTTAGAAAATACATTGGGGTATTTTCTTTGTACAATATTCTAGTCATTTTCTGGGAATTAGCACTGTCCTGGTGCTCCAGGGCCTTAAAAAATGTGATAGGTATTCAGGAAATTAGATGTTTAATTTTTGCCCCTAGAACACCTGAAAGTGCTCCTTGGATTTTGGGCCTCTCTATGTGATCAGGCTGTGAAAACTTCCCACACATGTGGTATCATCATACAAACTAAAACTTGCGCCAGTGGAACAATAGTGCAAAAGGAAAAACCACAGCAGCTGATACAAGGACGCTAGGAGCTTAGAAAATGGATATAGAGTTTAACAGCGCTAGTGAAATAAGTGTTGAATGTAAAACAATTATGTGAAAAGTGCAGAAAATACAACCAATAAATGATAAATCAAATGATTGATAAATGTAAAGTGCCAAAGTGTCCAACAGCAATTGAAAAATAATTCCAGAGAGCACAATCAAAATCAAAATCAAAATCAATCAGAGAATACACTCCCATCTTGCGACCCCACTCACCAGAGCTCATGGTCCCTCGGCTTTGCAGTCCAGGGGTCAAAATTGCCTAATGGGGTCACGATATATTCAAGGGTAGAGGCGCTTCCGATTTGCATAAGGACCACAGAGGGCAATATATATTAAAAAAGGAGAAAAAAGCGCATATAGTGAAGTACTGCCAGCACTGGATAACTGCGCATAAACAGAACGCCACTCACGAGACAATTGACAACTTGTGTAAAAAAATACATTTGCATTTTCTTTCCACATTTTCCAAAAACTTGTGGCAAAAAGTGACAAAAAAATGAAAATGAAAGTTTAAAAGACTCCTCATGCCTCATAAAAAATTATTTGGGGTGTTTGCTTTCCCAAAATGTGTTCCTTTTGTGGGTGTTTCTATTGTCCTGGTGCCCCTGAGCCTTCAAAAATCTAGTAGTTAGAAAAAGGGATAATAATTTATGTGTAATTTATATTCCTCGAGAGCCCAAAATTGCTTCTAGGATTTTGGCTAGGCTGTGAAAAAGTCATACATATGTGGTATCCCCTTCCTTGTGAATTGTAGTAGAATGTGTTTTGCCTATGCCGTGTGTGAGACATAAGTTGTTAAAAATTAGAATTTTGTGAAAAAAACACAATTTATTTAATTTCTTAATTTCCAAAGAATTGTGGGAAAAATTACAACTTCAAAAAATTGACTATGCCTTTTACTAAATACCTTGGACTGTCTACTTTCCAAACAGAGATCATTTTGTGTGTTTTTTGTGATGTCCTGGCATGTTAGGGCCCCAAGAAATGAGATAGACCAGTGGTTCTCAACTCCAGTCCTCGGGACCCACCAACAGGCCAGGTTTGCAAGATAGCTGAAATACATCACAGGTGATATCACTTGCTGCTCAGTGATTGCAGTATTCTAGTCTGCAACTCCCCAAGGTATTACTTAAAATCTGGCCTGTTGGTGGGTCCCGAGGACTGGAGTTGAGAACCACTGAGATAGACATTCAATACATAGGGATTGATCAAGTTTCATATATTTGTACCATAGCTTGTAGATGCTATAACATTCACACAGAGTAAATAATATACACTGATTTGGGTTATTTTTACCAAATAATTGTAGCAGTATACATTTTGGGCTAAATTGATGAAGAAAGATTATTTATTTGCAAAATTTTATAACCAAAACTAAGAAAAAACTTTTTTTTTTAAATTTTATTTTAAATTGTCAGTCTTTTCTTTTTGATTATTTATCAAAGAATAAAAAGACCCAGTGGTGGTTAAATATCACCAAAAGAAAGCTCTATCCCTCTCAAAAAATGATAAAAATGTCATTTGGGTACTGTATTGCATGACTAAGTAATTGACATTGAAAGTGTGACAGTGCTGTCACAATCTGAAAATTTGCCTGAGCAGGAAGGGGGAAAAACTGACCTGTATTGAAGTAGATGAAATCATCAGTTCAAGCAACACGATAATTAACCGAAAATGTACTACTAGATGTAGAAGTTGAGACTCTACTGCCATTTGTAACTTTTGTACCTTTTGTAATAGTAGAAATATTATTTGCATTGTGGAGTATATGTCGTAACCTAAAAAAGTTACTTCTTGAGAGGGTTGAAGATTTGACTTCTCCAAATTGACAATAAACCTCTTGATTTTTAAATGGGCCAGTGTCTGTTTGAACAAGTACCGGTATATTGTCCAAATATGAGACTAAGGAAATACCTTTTTTTCTTGGAGGAATAAGTGTTAGTATTGGCACCTTGGTGAAAATACATAAGGGAGGGCCACAAACTTTGAATGTTTTGTGCCCTTGCAATCTTTCACATCAAAGTTTGGAATCCCTGTGAAGATTTACAGATTGGAGCATGCAAATATGTGCCCCCGAGGTCTATTGGTAACATGAATGCATCTTTTGTCAACAAATTTCTTATGAAATATATCAATTCTATCCTGAAACTCTTGTACCTGTTAGAGCTGTTCAAAGGTTTTAGGTTTTGAATCACCCTGTGTTTTCTTGAGGGTTTCTGCCTTAGCATAATATGAGAATAATATTCCAATCCCTACTCCTTGTGGGCATTGGTGCTGAGACAAAGACTCTCTGGTCCTGTAGCTCTTGTATCAAAGAGGGGAAAGATGCTGCGTTTGATTTTATTTTGAAAGGAAATGCATTTAGTAACCTTGCTGGTGGGGCAGCCAAAAATTCCAGTCTTTCCCCTGACCTGATAATGAAAGTATATGTTTTCTGTGTCCCATTCCCATTGCAAGTGGAAGTTCCCCAAATCCAGAATAAACACAATTAGGGGCCTGAACCCTCACACCACAACCAAACACTGTGCCAACCACAGTCACTGACCTGTGCACCGGTACATTCTCCTCCTCTGTGCATACTGCACAGTATATATATTGCGCAGTATGCACAGGGGAGGAGAATATACCGGTGCACTGGTCAATGGCTGTGATTGGCGCGGTGTTTGGTTGTGGTGTGAGGGTTCAGGCCCCTAATGGTGTTTATTCTAGATTTAAAAAACAGCAGTGAGGACCTCAATTGTAAATGCCAGCCAAAACCTTTGTTCTAAGGACTTGGACTTGGCGGAGGAGAGTTTGGATGCTAGTCAGTTACCAAGGAGGACCACCCTAGACTGCCAGTGAATCCTGGGGACAGGACGCATCTTTAGACCCCGCAGAGGGCTATTTCTGCAGGCATTTTTGACCTCGCTACTACAGGAGGTTCACTCCTTCTGGTATGAGTCTCCACTTATTGAGTTAGTATCACTCGGAGATCTCAATTTTCCTTGGTGGTGGTGAAAGTTCTGGAATATATCATCCTGCTGGATCTTTCATATTTGTGAAAATTGTTGCACTGCATTTTCTTCATCTTTCAGAGACGTTCACATTGCACTTTATTATTTTCGTCTCTAAGAGACATTTATATTTTTATATTTTGCATCAATTTTTCTCTACACATGTGCAATTGATATTTCACATATACATTTATGTTGTCACTTTTTTTTGATTGATATATATATATGTATATATATATATATATATATATATATATATATATATATATATATATATATATATATATATTCATCCATCATTTTATTTTCATTCACTAAGCGTAACCTTTGCCTTTATTATTTTCTGTTTTGCATGATTATATCTCATGTTTTTCTGTCGCTGCTATTCGCACTGTTTTTGACTTATTAGCACGGTATGCCACTTCCATTTTTTAACTTCTTAAAGAGACCTGGTGATTTCTTCTCCATGGACTGATCAGTACAGTTTTGGAAGAATGTGACATTTAACAATCTGCTAATACAAGAGCTAAATTTTTTGATCTGGGTTTGTCAGAAGAATCTACCAGGTTTTTATCAGAAGGTATATTAATTTGACAAACAGCACTATGATCATTTATCATTTTTTTCCTCAGTGAGAGATAAATATTTCATCAGAGCCCAGGGAAGAAGTCAAAGAAAGAAGAAGAAAGAAAGGATGCATATCATAGTCCTTTCTGTTTAACCTAGAGTCACTGGCAGGATGGTTCCGCTGGAGCAGAATCTAGATGCATCCCATGTAATATGATTTTTCACCCTATCTTAAACAGGGGCTTTTGCCTAAATATAGTTTTAGGATGTGTGGTAGTTAGCCCAGGCTGATTGTATAATTTTCCACTTGGTCTTTCACTAATCTCGGTGGGGTTGTGATTGCTCACTTCTGCTAGTAGGTGTCACAGAAACCAATGGTGATAGATGAGATGAGATTGCATAACAAGTCTGAGTTAATAATATTTCTATTTCCTTCAGACAACCCAGTAGAATGTTCAGGCTGCTGATGCATGCTGGGGGAGGATATAAATGCTTAAGACAGGCCTTGTGCTTGTTTTTTTTCCCTTGGGTTGGTTTGGTTTAGTTTTTGTTAGGTTGGTTTAAGGTTCTGACACTGTGAGGCTGGACATGCATCTGTAGAGTCTGTAAGTGATCTGCTTGGTATATGGGACCCCTAATTCCTCACCTTCTTGACTGTTGTACAATAGATAATGAACCAAAAACCATAATCAAACACACACTAGTATAAGATTCTTAAGGTGCCACACCATTTTTTTTAAATATAATACATGTTATTGAAAACATTCTATAAAAGATTGTTAAAAAAAAAAACAATTAGAGCTAGACAACAACATCAGAGAATGGTATACTGCATTTGCTATATAGCAGATTACCACATGGATATAGTGAAGCATTGATATAGTAAATTATTAGAAGCTATATATATAGTTAACCCTTATACAGTATTCCATCAGGGATTCCAATATTTTGTATATCTTCTACACATTTCAGGGGACAAAGCCCGCTTCTTCAGGAAGAGGCAATACATCTTTAAAAAGGAAAAGTGACTGGTGCCCAATGTTCTCTGCAGTCCCCTATCTTAGCCATGGACTCAGCCCTGGGAAGAAATGCTGGCCCACCCCTGCCTCTGGAGGTGCCACTTTGTCCCTGGGGGTATCTAGAAGGAGCTACATAAAATATGATAAAAAATCTATCAGGGAGAGGGAGATTCCCTTGTTAATTCTGCATCAGGTTCATACAGTGGGGACGGAAAGTATTCAGACCCCCTTACATTTTTCACTTTTTGTTATATTGCAGCCATTTGCTAAAATCATTTAGGTTCATTTTTTTCCTCATTAATGTACACACAGCACCCCATATTGACAGAAAAACACAAAATTGTTGACATTTTTGCAGATTTATTAAAAAAGAAAAACTGAAATATCACATGGTCCTAAGTATTTAGTAGAAGCACCCTTTTGATCTAATACAGCCATGAGTCTTTTTGGGAAAGATGCAACAAGTTTTTCACATCTGGTTTTGGGGATCCTCTGTCATTCCTCCTTGCAGATCCTCTCCAGTTCTGTCAGGTTGGATGGTAAACGTTTGTGGACAGCCATTTTTAGGTCTCTCCAGAGATGCTCAATTGGGTTTAAGTCAGGGCTCTGGCTGGGCCATTCAAGAACAGTCATGAAGTTGTTGTGAAGCCACTCCTTCATTATTTTAGCTGTGTGCTTAGGGTCATTGTCTTGTTGGAAGGTAAACCTTTGGCCCAGTCTGAGGTCCTAAGCACTCTGGAGAAGGTTTTCATCCAGGATATCCCTGTACTTGGCCGCATTCATCTTTCCCTCGATTGCAACCAATCGTCCTGTCCTTGCAGCCGAAAAACACCCCCACAGCATGATGCTGCCACCACCATGCTTCACTGTTGGGACTGTATTGGACAGGTGATGAGCAGCGCCTGGTTTTCTCCACACATACCGCTTAAAATTAAGGCCAAAAAGTTCTACCTTGGTCTTATGAGACCAAAGAATCTTATTTCTCACCATCTTGGAGTACTTCAGTTATTTTTTAGCAAACTCCATGCGGGCTTTCATGTGTCTTGCACTGAGGAGAGGCTTCCATCGGGCCACTCTGCCATTAAGCCCCAACTGGTGGAGGGCTGCAGTGATGGTTGACTTTCTACAACTTTCTCCCATCTCCCGACTGCATCTCTGGAGCTCAGCCACAGTGATCTTTGGGTTCTTCTTTAACTCTCTCACCAAGGCTCTTCTCCCCCGATAGCTCAATTTGGCCGGACGGCCAGCTCTAGGAAGGGTTCTGGTTGTCCCAAACGTCTTCCATTTAAGGATTATGGAGGCCACTGTGCTCTTAGGAACCTTAAGTGCAGCAGAATTTTTTTGTAACCTTGGCCAGATCTGTGCCTTGCCACAATTCTGTCTCTGAGCTCTTCAGGCGGTTCCTTTGACCTCATGATTCTCATTTGCTCTGACATGCACTGTGAGCTGTAAGGTCTTATATAGACAGGTGTGTGGCTTTCCTAATCAAGTCCAATCAGTATAATCAAACACACCTGAACTCAAATGAAGGTGTAGAACCATCTCAAGGATAATCAGAAGAAATGGACAGCACCTGAGTTAAATTAATGAGTGTCACAGCAAAGGGTCTGAATACTTAGGACCATGTGATACTTCAGTTTTTATTTTTTAATAAGTCTGCAAAAATGTCAACAATTCTGTGTTTTTCTGTCAATATGGGGTGCTGTGTGTACATTAATGAGGAAAAAAAATGAAGTTAAATGCTTTTAGCAAATGGCTGCAATATAACACAGAGTGAAAAATTTAAGGGGGTCTGAATACTTTCCATCCCCACTGTATATCCAAGAACTCAAGGGCAAACATATTACCACTACAGTCTCTGAGAGATATAAAAATATATTTGGTAAATATATTTGGTATTTTACCTGTTTAGCATCTACTATGACCTTTGGGTGGAATGATTTTTTCTTAGAATTCTCTGTGATTAACCAAAGGATTGCTGATAACTAAGATACATAAAAATAAATTAACTTTTTCTGACAGTAATATAATCTGTTAAAACTGAAGTTGATGTTTTTTTTAAATGACCAAAGATTTTATTGCACATAGCAGCTGAATGTTCTGCATGTATATCATCGATTTTTGTGGAGTTTTACATGAAAAGGTAAATTATAACAGTGATCACACAAGTTTACTGCAGTTAAAGTACAGCTGCATCTGGTTATTATTAGTTTTAAGGTGACCATCAGGTGTCCACCTTGGAGACAAGAGATCAAGAGAACTTGAAACTGTGGGAGGGCATTTTCTTTAAAGGATAAGTTCACCTTTTGTAACATGTTACACCCATATTCAGGTTGTAACATGTAACATGTTACATATACACTCCCCCCCAATCCCCTGTTTTGACAGTTAGGGGGGGATCTTCTTCCCCACTAGCTGTCACAATCTGAAAAAAGTGCGGCTGTGCAGGGCTCTGCCCGCCCAGCCGCGTCATCCATTCCCAGTGTTCTGTGACTGGGAAAAATACAGGGTCCGACAGCCTTTGTGGCTGTTGGCTTGTAGTTCTCAATGAACTACCATAGCACTGTCGAGCACTGTGGCAGTTCATTGAGCTTCCTTTCACAGTATAACTGCCTGCTTGTATCTGAGGTATGGGCAGACGGATACACAAACAGTCTGCAGGATCATGGCATTACACCCACAATCTGCTGGTCGTGGGTACAATGCTTTACAGGTCCCTAACAAAAAATAATAATAATAATGCATGCATATTTTTATATCTGCAAATAAATATTTATTTATTTATTTATTTATTTTGTAAAGGTTAACTTATCCTTTAAGGGATTTGTGTTTTTCAATTTTGCCCTCGAAGCTGCATATAAATACACTCTTCCTGCTGTACAGTATTTTTTTTTTTAAATTGGTGTGTCCCCCAAGGCAATGCCCAGCTTTCCATGCCTTTTTGACAGTAGTTTTCCTATTAGCCCTAATAATGGCTAGAATGTATGAACAGGATTTGCCTCCTCATAAACTTTAATGGGATTTGCCGCTAAGCTGGAGTTTGCAGAGTTTCAAACAGGATTCGCCAAACTCTTGGTTAATCGAACCCCAGAAGATTCACGCATCCCTAATAAGAGTAACAGAAAGATTACAGGCTTTTCTCTGTGATATGTAGCAACCCTTTTATTTAATGCAATCCCTTTAGGTTCTCTTTTCTCAGGGCGAAAAAGACTGAACAGGGTAAAGCTTGAAGTTAGTTTTCTATCATGCAGGTAGATCGCATTTATAATATGTGCAGACATGCTTAAGATAATGCTAATTTTTAGTACTTGAAATGCTGTTCTCCCTAGTAAGTTATATGCCTAAACTGACTATTGTAATGACTACTTTGCATAGTGTGAAAAAACTGCCTCTGCCATCCACACGAATAGTAAGATCCATGCATCTGAGAACGTTATGTGGATAAAATAGTTATCTTTAATTGTGTCAATTCCTATCCTTATTATTTAAACTGGCAAGGCTGTGGCTGTGACCCTGGAAAAGAGGTAGGTGTCCTGTGCTGGTAGCCAATCATGGATAAGAGACTGGGGTCAATTCACCAAGATACATGAGCTTTTTTAACTATTTTTGGGTTTTTTTTTTTCATAAAACAAAAAAAATCACAAATCTAATCAAATCAAAACATTAAAACAAAAAGCTTATCAAAATCATTTTTCCCCATGAAAACATCACAATTTATAAACTCCTGACAGTTTCTCTCATAAAATTGTATATGTATCTTTAATTTGTTTTAATCCCTAATTTGAATGGCTCTATTTTCTTTTCCCCTCAAAAAACACCTTCTAATTATTGCTATTATTGTTATCTAGTAAAAGTTTAAATTGACTCTAAAGCCAATTTTTTTACTTTTTTTTTTAAAAAAAGCACCCTGCAGAAATGTATACTTATCTCTCCAATGGGCACCATATTGGATCTTTGCTCTGTTGAAATGCCTTCTCCATAATCTTCATATTGGACACTTATGAGAATTTCCATCCACTGGATGCTAAAGTTGGCCAAAGACTGTAAGATTTTTCTCAAAGAGTTCCACTGACTGAAGGAGAGAAATCATATGATTCTCCCTTCCAGGCTAAACAGAGTAGATGGACATATCTCCATTGCTTGCTAGTATATTCTGAGAGGCGGAACCCACAAATTTCAATTTTCAGATCGAAGGATGCTGGGTGTGAGGATGCTGACAGGTTCACTAACAGCTCAAATTTAGGTTTCAGGAACTCTCTGAAATTTGCTTTGTGCATTACAAGCTTAAGTCCCTACTGTGTCCTGCAGTGATGTAGCTGGGTGGAAGAGCCATGACATGCAACAGACAACCAGACAGTACCACTAATATGTATTTTTTTCTGTATTGTATTGAACTGTATCAAGTTGTCTTTATTTGAGGTATGCTGCCATCTGGTGGTGGTTTTGGGGCACTACAACTTGTTTACTGTGTAATTTGGTTTCGCCCTCTGACCTCCCCTTGTGTTTAGGGGTAATTAGTTTAGTCCTAGCTAGACCATCCCTGTTTTGTATCCATTTTCCCTTCGATAGTATTATTACTTCACAGAGGCAGGGTTTAGGAATGTATTCAGTTGATCTGTGTTTTATTAAACCAAAAACACCATTTTATCTCAATAAATAAAACATGATATAATAATAACACTGCATGTGTTAGGCTTTGCTGAGTTTGATCCCAGTATGTAAGTTTTACTCAGTTAAATGCACTTCACTTTTTTATCGAATGCATCATTAGGACAGAGTTACGTTTAAAGTGTCTTGATAACAGTTTTAATAAAAAGAAAATGTATGCAAAGTGGTATAAACATAACTTGCTTGAAAAAAAGTGTACTTCTATTATTATTACCCCCCATGATGCCACTCTTTTTAATTTTTAAATGTTTCCTTTTATATCAAAGACTGCCTGGCTAATTCAACTCATTTGTATTATACATTTTTTTTTTATTAACCAGGAATAAACCGTTCCTCTATTTATCCACAAATTAGAACAGAAATAGAATAATTACATATTTGTACCTTACTTTGTTAGAATTTTATGAGCAGAATTATGTACAGCTGCCTGAGGAATCAGACTCCTTTAAAAAAAAAAATTTAATTGTAACAAAGATCCTTTCAAAGAGGATATTGTAATGATTTAAGCATTTATTTTAAGCTGCTGCATTACCACAATGTTTGTATGCTTGTTTTTGTATATAAATAAATAACTTAATGCTATAACCTAGAAGCTCTTTAATTGCTATATTATACCTAGAACATTAAATGCTAACATGAGCTTAGGCCACCACAAGTATGCCAGAGTGTTTGAACGTGCTGTAGACTTTTAGAGGTCTACTAGTATAGGAAGTCATTTAATCATTTCAAAGCTGCTGGTAAAATAAATTGCATTCAACTTAAAAGCGTAATTGTAACTGAGGATTTGCTTTCAATTATATCTTTGCAACACTAAGTACGGTGGGTTTACTTTGCTGCAGTGTCACATAAACCCACAGTTTGGATCTCTACACTGATTCAATGGTAATCAAAGACAGCCAGATGCCCTCTTTAAAATAAAAAATAAAAAAAGTTTTCCACCGTTTCCCAAATCTCAAGCGTTATAATATATGCCCAATGACAGCGAATCAAGAATCTTAAAGTTGATTTCCATATGCTCTAGCCAAACACACCAATGTCATGAAAAAAACTTTATGTTATAGATACAAAGACAAACTAAAAAAAAAAAAGAGTGTAAGAAAATGAAGGGAAGGAAAGAGGGGAAGTTCAAATTCGTTTAACCAACACCATCTGATGGAGCCAGGACTTTACTTATTCTTAATGTAAATTGATGCTTCTTTCCAAAAAAACTAATCTAATTATATATTTCTGGGAATGTCAGCTGTATTGTTTCTCAGATTTCAAGGAAACAGGAAACACCCAATTTAAGTGCTGAAAAGGTTGCTAAACAACACAATTTATTCTGTATACTTTCCTCTGGATAGATTTCATACATTTAAATACATTGATACTTCCAACGTTTTAATGGGAAAGATGTAGGTTTGATAAAGAGTCAGGTTCAATAAAAAGGTTATATGTAAAATGTTTTGTCAATCCAGAGAGTTGGGTATAGTTTAGGTATATCTGCTGAAGTTTAATATATTATTATCACCAAGTTTCCAGCTTGATTAAATTTAAAGTGGAACTATAGTAAAAAAAAAAAATTGCCAACAAGTAGGCATTTTCTCTATGTCTGCATGTGTGTGTGTGTGTGTTTGGTGAGATGCATGCACAGTGCATTGTACATGTGCAGCCCATTTTCTGCATCTGTAAAATATAGAGAATGGAGCCAGCTGCCGAGATGCTATAACTTCTATATACATGTGTGGGAGTTATATCATCAGTGGCCATACAATGCCTGAAGAAAGACGACTCAAGTCTAGAAAAAGTGACAAAGAAAATAAAAATGGCTTTAAAAGGCAATAAAAATTGCTTTCACCTCAGCCGGAGCACTTCTTTTAGTATTGGAAGGCCAAAACCCCACTTGCATTGGGCATTAATGAAGGACCAGCAATACCCTTTTTTTAATTGGTTCCTTTCAGAGGCAACGCCGAGCAGAGCCAAACCTAATCATTTTCATATCTGTGGGAAGGCATACTCCTTCCGGGTTTAGAGCTGTCAAACCCCAACCATTCTGGCTGAGGAAGAAAACAATCAAGGATGGTCCGTGTGAAGGTGATACTAGGGGTTTTATAGACCCCTGATGTCTCTTTAAAGAGAACCAGAGAGAATGGAGAGAGCCACTGCTTTTGAACCAGAGAGAATGGAGAGAGCCACTGCTTTTGGGTACAGCGCTGGATCAAGATCAAACTCGGGCAAGTATAAGAGGGGCTGGGGGGAGCTGCACACAGATGTTTTTTTTCCCTAATGCATAGAATTTAGTGAGGTAAAAATAACCTTCTACCTTTACAATCACTTTAAATTAACATATCATACGCGAAGGGAGGAAGGGGTTAATGTACTGGTCACATACAATAGAAAGATGGAAATTAGGAGGTTAATGTCCAGAGTTACAGGATAAGAGCGGTGAAGGAGTTATATAGATATCCAGGTCAACAGGAAACAGGGGATCAGGTGACCAGGGGAGGAGAAGGGATGAAAGGGTTAAAAACAATCAATGAATATCCTGCATATCTGCTGCTGCCTGTGATCTGGCATTTCTCAATTTCCTGACTGTAAAACAAAGGGGTGGGCTCCTAGAGGTAAACACTGTTGACATCTGTGATCGCTGTGATTGGTCATCACAAGGATCACAAAGTACAATGCTGCTCGGATTGGCTCGGTACACTGTGTCTGTGATGTGAACTGTCCAAGGATAGCTCACATCATAGTCATTAACAGGTGCACTTGTTGCCCGAGAGTCATTTCTGCACTGGCATTTATAAGTGGTAATGCAGAAAAAAGCCTCCACCACTTCACCTTTTGACATGTATGGTGGTAGTAAAGTGGTTAAATCAAAGAGGAACTTTACCCATAACAACATACATTCCACATTAATAATTATGCTACCAAAATGAGTCTGTGCTGTAAATTGCCTCCAGCATTGCTCCTGTTTCTTCTTGATGGAGGCCGCCATTTTGCTGAAGCCCAGTGCCCTTAACCACTTCAGCCCCGGAAGGTTTTACCCCCTTCCTGACCAGAGCACTTTTTACAATTCGGCACTGCGTCGCTTTAACTGCTAATTGCGCGGTCATGCAATGCTGTACCCAAACGAAATTTGCGTCCTTTTCTTCCCACAAATAGAGCTTTCTTTTGATGATATTTGATCACCTCTGCCGTTTTTATTTTTTGCGATATACACGGAAAAAGACCGAAAATTTGGAAAAAAAATGATATTTTCTACTTTTTGTTCTAAAAAAAATCCAATAAACTCAATTTTAGTCATACATTTAGGCCAAAATGTATTCGGCCACATGTCTTTGGTAAAAAAAATGTCAATAAGTGTATATTTATTGGTTTGCGCAAAAGTTATAGCGCCTACAAACTAGGGTACATTTTCTGGAATTTACACAGCCTTTAATTTATGACTGCCTATGTCGTTTCTTGAGGTGCTAAAATGGCAGAGCAGTACAAAACCCCCACAAATGACCCCATTTTGGAAAGTAGACACCCCAAGGAATTTGCTGAGAGGCATGTTGAGCCCATTGAATATTCATTTTTTTTTAATCCCAAGTGATTGAATAATGACAAAAAAAAAAAAATTACAAAAAGTTGTCACTAAATGATATATTGCTCACACAGGCCATGGGCATATGTGGAATTGCACCCCAAAATACATTTAGCTGCTTCTCCTGAGTATGGGGATACCACATGTGTGGGACTTTTTGGGAGCCTAGCCGCGTACGGGGCCCCGAAAACCAATCACTGCCTTCAGGATTTCTAAGGGCGTACATTTTTGATTTTACTCCTCACTACCTATCACAGTTTTGAAGGCCATAAAATGCCCAGATGGCATAAAACCCCCCCAAATGACCCCATTTTGGAAAGTAGACACCCCAAGCTATTTGCTTTGAGGCATGTTGAGTCCATGGAATGTTTTATATTTTGACACAAGTTGCGGGAAAGTGACAATTTTTTTTTTTTTGCACAAAGTTGTCACTAAATGATATATTTGCTGAGAGGCATGGTGAGTATTTTGCAGCTCTCCTTTGTTTTTGAAAATAAAGAAAGACGAGAAAAAAAATTTTTTTTTTTCTTTTTTCAATTTTCAAAACTTTGTGACAAAAACTGAGGTCTGCAAAATACTCACTATACCTCTAATCAAATAGCTTGGGGTGTCTACTTTCCAAAATGGGGTCATTTGGGGGGTTTTTTTGCCACCTGGGCATTCCATGGCCTCCGAAACTGTGATAGGCAGTGAAGAGTGAAATCAAAAATTCACGCCCTTAGAAAGCCTGAAGGCGGTGCTTGGATTTCGGGGACCCGTACGCGGCTAGGCTCCCAAAAAGTCTCACACATGTGGTATCCCCGTACTCAGAAGAAGCAACAGAATGTATTTTGGGGTGTAATTTCACATATTCCCATGGCATGTTTGAGCAATATATCATTTAGTGACAACTTTGCGCAAAAAAAAATTAAAAAAATAAAAAATTGTCTCTTTCCCGCAACTTGTGTCACAATATAAAATATTCCATGGACTCAACATGACTCTCAGCAAATAGCTTGGGGTGTCTACTTTCCAAAATGGGGTCATTTGGGGGGGGGTTTGAACTGTCCTGGCATTTTATGCACAACATCTAGAAGCTTATGTCACACATCACCCACTCTTCTAACCACTTGAAGACAAAGCCCTTTCTGACACTTTTTGATTACATAAAAAAATATTTTTTTTTTGCAAGAAAATTACTTTGAACCCCCAAACATTATATATTTTTTTAAAGCAAATGCCCTACAGATTAAATTGGTGGGTGTTTCATTTTTTTTTTCACACAGTATTTGCGCAGCGATTTTTCAAACGCATTTTTTGGGGAAAAAACACACTTTTTTAAATTTTAATGCACTAAAACACACTATATTGCCCAAATGTTTGATGAAATAAAAAAGATGATCTTAGGCCGAGTACATGGATACCAAACATGACATGCTTTAAAATTGCGCACAAACGTGCAGTGGCGACAAACTAAATACATTTTTAAAAGCCTTTAAAAGCCTTTACAGGTTACCACTTTAGATTTACAGAGGAGGTCTACTGCTAAAATTACTGCCCTCAATCTGACGTTCGCGGTGATACCTCACATGCATGGTGCAATTGCTGTTTACATTTGATGCCAGACCGACGCTTGCGTTCGCCTTAGCGCGAGAGCAGGGGGGACAGGGGTGCTTTTTTTTTTTTTTTTTTTTTTCTTTATTATTTTTTTGCTTTTTTATCTTATTTTTAAACTGTTCCTTTCATTTTTTTTTTTAATCATTTTTATTGTTATCTCAGGGAATGTAAATATCCCCTATGATAGCAATAGGTAGTGACAGGTACTCTTTTTTGCAAAAATTGGGGTCTATTAGACCCTAGATTTCTCCTCTGCCCTCAAAGCATCTGACCACACCAAGATCGGTGTGATAAAATTATTTCCCAATTTCCCAATGGCGCTGTTTACATCCGGCGAAATCTAAGTCATAAAATGCTCGTAGCTTCCGGTTTCTTAGGCCATAGAGATGTTTGGAGCCACTCTGGTCTCTGATCAGCTCTATGGTCAGCTGGCTGAATCACCGGCTGCATTTTCAGGTTCCCTGTTGAGACAGGAGAGCCAGAGAAAAACACGGAAGACGTTGGGGGGGGGGCATTCCCTCCCACTGCTTGTAAAAGCAGTCTAGAGGCTAATTAGCTGCTAGGATTGCTTTTACATGAAAGCCGACCGCTGGCTGAAAAGAATGATACCAAGATGATACCTAAACCTGCAGGCATCATTCTGGTATAACCACTCAAAGTCGTGAATAGCGTACCTGAAGACAAAAAAATGGTTAACAATAAAGCACAGTAAACGGTAAGGTATAAAAAATTGCATACCTGAAAAACAAACATGATAAAACATAACAACAATAAAACATTGCAGAATAGAATACAGTAAAAAAGAGCAAAACAATAGAGAGAATAGAGAGAGAGAGAACAATAAAACGCCAACTATTTTTTTTTTTTATATATTTTTGTTTGTGTTTTTTTTTTTTTTACACTTTTTTTTGTAACTAACTTTTATATCTGTAAATGCGATGGCATCTTGGGAGACCCTGTGTTAGTGTGCCTAGTCTGTGCAGTGCTGTACCCTACGCTAATACTCAACTAGTGAATGGTAGCGTTCAAAACATTCACCAATGCAAAGACCAGGATTGTCAGGACAGGAGGGACAATAATAGCGGGTGTCACGCCTATATCCGCGCTTGCTGCAGACACGACATCTTTTTTGGGGGGGTTCGCTGGGTAGGGGTACTCGGGAGGACATAAAGAAAATGCCTCTCATGCAGCCGACTGCATTTGGTTGGGGATGTGAATGGGGGAAGTACGGGCGCTGCAGAAGCGGTGGGTTCCCAATTAGGATTGGCGAATGCAGCAGGAAGGGCACTATGGGCACGACGGGCCTGTGTTTGTCTTTTTGGTGGCGGCGGGACACTACTTGTGCTTGCCACCTCACCAGCTTGAACTGCACTTATGGGACTCGCCACGTCACCAAGTGTTACTGCAGTGCTGGTTTGACTACGACCGGGGTGTACTAGGCCGCTGGTGCTTGCCAGTTCACCAAAACGCTACAAAAAAAACTGTTAGCGATCGCAGGGATCAGGCCTGACTCTGCGAACGCTGCAGTTATGCATTTAGTGTTTTGTAAGTGACAGTGATCGATCGATACTGCACTTGGGTGGGCTGGGCCGGGCGGAGGGGCAAAACGCAGGTGCTAACAGGTATCTGGGCTGATCCCGCTAACACTGCGTGTTTGGGAACCCTAAACTGCTGGGGACGCTAGTATAGATCTGATCGGATCAGATATTGATGCGTTCAGATACTATACCACTAAGGGAGGTGTATGATGCGTGCGTGGGTGTTAGCGGTACTGGCGCTAACCTGACGCTGCCTGGGGCTGGTGCTTGCCAGTTCACCAAAATGCTACCAAAAAAACTGTTAGCGATCGCAGGGATCAGGCCTGACTCTGCGAACGCTGCAGTTATGCGTTTAGTGTTTTGTAAGTGACAGTGATCGATCGATACTGCACTTGGGTGGGCTGGGCCGGGCGGAGGGGCAAAATGCAGGTGCTAACAGGTATCTGGGCTGATCCCGCTAACACTGCGTGTTTGGGAACCCTAAACTGCTGGGGACGCTAGTAAAGATCTGATCGGATCAGATATTGATGCGTTCAGATACTATACCACTAAGGGAGGTGTATGATGCGTGCGTGGGTGTTAGCGGTACTGGCGCTAACCTGACGCTGCCTGGGGCTGGTGCTTGCCAGTTCACCAAAATGCTACCAAAAAAACTGTTAGCGATCGCAGGGATCAGGCCTGACTCTGCGAACGCTGCAGTTATGCGTTTAGTGTTTTGTAAGTGACAGTGATCGATCGATACTGCACTTGGGTGGGCTGGGCCGGGCCGGGCGGAGGGGCAAAACGCAGGTGCTAGCGGGTATCTGGGCAGATCCCGCTAACACTGCGTTTTTGGGAACCCTAAACTGCTGGGGACGCTAGTATAGATCTGATCGGATCAGATATTGATCCGTACAGATACTATACCACTAAGGGAGGCGTATGCTGCGTGCGTGGGTGTTAGCGGTACTGGCGCTAACCTGACGCTGCCTGGGGCTGGTGCTTGCCAGTTCACCAAAATGCTACCAAAAAAACTGTTAGCGATCGCAGGGATCAGGCCTGACTCTGCGAACGCTGCAGTTATGCGTTTAGTGTTTTGTAAGTGACAGTGATCGATCGATACTGCACTTGGGTGGGCTGGGCCGGGCCGGGCGGAGGGGCAAAACGCAGGTGCTAGCGGGTATCTGGGCAGATCCTGCTAACACTGCGTTTTTGGGAACCCTAAACTGCTGGGGACGCTAGTATAGATCTGATCGGATCAGATATTGATCCGTACAGATACTATACCACTAAGGGAGGCGTATGCTGCGTGCGTGGGTGTTAGCGGTACTGGCGCTAATCTGACGCTGCCTGGGGCAACGCATATCACCGCCGGGCAATCAGGGGGCTAAACCTTTATTCGGTAATAAACGGCGGGTGCCCTGACACTATAAAAAATAAACGAACTAATCAGCGTCACCCGTAACGGTTATACGGTGATCAGTGGTGAAAGGGTTAACTAGGGGGCAAGCAAGGGGTTAAAACATTTATTAGGTAGTATATGGGGGTCCCTGTTGCTATAAAACGCTGACGGCGAACCTCAATATTTACGTCCCTAACTAGCGTCACCAGCGACACTAATACAGCGATCAGAAAAATGATCGCTTAGCAACACTGGTGACAGGGGGTGATCAAGGGGTTTAAACTTTATTAGGGGGGGTTAGGGGGGTATCCTAGACCTAAAGGGGGCCTAACACTCACTGCCCTAACACAGTAACTGTCACAAACTGACACCAATACAGTAATCAGAAAAAAAAAAAAAAAAAAAAAACCTGTTTGGTGTCAGTTTGTGACAGGGGGGGGGGGGTGATCGGGGGGTGATCGGGGGGGGGGGATCGGGGTGTAATGTGTGCCTGGCATGTTCTACTGTGTGTGTGTGTGTTGGTGCACTCACATTACAGTCTTCTCTCCTCGGCCCGGAACGGAAAATACCGAGCCGAGGAGAGATGACATCATTTCCTCTGTCTCTGTGTACAATACAGAGGCAGGGAAATGATCCCTTTGGCTGGGAGCGATCGCGAGGGGGGCCTCCCCCTCACCACCGATCGCCGGGGGACATTTGCCGACCGCCGCAAGCACCGGGGGGGGGTCCGATCGGACCCCCCACCCGCGGGCAGGCAAGGACATACAGGTAAGCCCTTTTGCCTGCCCGTGCCGCTCTGTCGACGTACATCGTCGTGCGGCGGTCGGCAACTGGTTAAACAGCAGTAAATCATAACACAGAACTAAGCCCATTGATTTAACGGTTTAGAAAAAACAGTTATATTCCTGAAATGCGGGAATGCTAACTGTCACATTTGCTTGTGTCCTCAACCAAACTGTTAAACCATCAAATGGCTGGTGTCATGATCACATGTGCAACACCATGGATGCTTCAGATCAAACAAAAGCAGCTTCCTTGTCTGTAAAGGATAGGAGGGTTTAATTCTGCTTTAAGGGCCGGTTCACACCACTGAAACACAGTCCGGATTTTTGATGCATTTTTGATGCGTTTCCAGTGCATTTTTCCCTTCTTCTTTTCTTCATCTTAAAGGGCACATGCGCATTCCGGTGTGTTTTTGGTGCATTAAGATGCATTCCAGCGAGTTTTTAATGCATTTTACCATGTTCCAGTACAGTTCAGAGCAGTAAAATGCAGCATGTTCTGCTGGCACTGACTGCACTGGTGTGAACTATGCTATTGGAAACCATATGACCTACTATCCATGCATTTCTAATGCAGAAAAAAAAACAGCCCTGAGGCTGTCAGCAGATCGGCCTCTACAAACTCAGCAGTGCCTAAAAATGCCTAAATTGGGAGATCAACTGAGCATGTGCAGAGGGCGAGACAGTGTATTAGGCTACTTTCACACTGAGGCGCTTTACCGCCACTATAGCTAAAAATAGCACCTGCAAAGCGTCTGTAAAGCGCCTCTCCTGTCACTCCAGTGCTTTCACACTGGAGCAGTGTGCAAGAAGGATGCTTAAAAAAGTCCTGCAAGCAGCATCTTTGAGGTTCTTTAGGAGCTGTGTATACACCATTGAAATCAATGGGCAGCACCGCCAAAGCGCAGGCAAAGCTTTGCGGGTGCTTTTAACCCTTTTTCGGATGCTATCGGGGGTTAAAAGCACTCCGCTAGCGTCCGAAAAGTGCCACTCAAACGATAGTTTAGTGTCATTTCTTCAGTGTTGTCACATGAAAAGATATGACGAAATATTTACAAAAATGTGAGGGGTGTATTCACTTTTGTGAGATACTGTATATATTCAATGCAGGCAGTGAAGTTTATATAACACAGTCTATTGAAGTGGTTAGGAGGAACCCTGCGCCAAATTTTTTTCTTCAAAAATGGCATGGGGGTCCCCTCTCAAAATCCATACCAGGCCCTTCAGGTCTGGTATGGATTTTAAGGGGAACACCGTGCCAAAATGTAAAAAAAAATGGTGTGGGGGTCCTCCCCAAAATCCGTACCAGGACCTTCAGGTCTGGTATGGATTTTAAGGGGGATCCCTCTGCAATTTTTTTTTTAAAAATGGCGTGATGGTCCCCCCCAGAATCCATAGCAGACCCTTATCTGATGTCATGTGATGTCAGAGGGGGCGGAGTCACCCGTTTACATCACCGGGTGACCCGCCCTTGGTTATATAACAGCTGTCACCACGAAAAGGCTGCAATCTGCAGGACGCAGACCGTTGGAACCTTTGGAACTGGGTTTGACGATGGATTTACATTGCGGGACACTTTTTATTTATATATAAAGAAATTGTCAAAAACTGACTGCTGTTGTTTTTTTACTTTTTTGACACTTTTTTGGTGAATGGGTATAGGTACAATGTACAGTAGGGGGGGCAGGATCTGGGGGCCCCCTTGCATCCCCCCCGCCCAAAGACCCCCACAACAAGCGGGCAAGGGTTGTGAGGATGAGGCCCTTGTCCCCATCAACATGGGGACAAGGTGTTTTGGGGGGACCCAAAAGCACCCTCCCCATGTTGAGGGCATGTGGCCTGGTAAAGTTCAGGAGGGGGGCTGCTCTCTCATCCCCCCTTTTCCTGCAGCCTGCCAGGTTGCATGCTCGGATAAGGAGCCCCACAACATTTTTTTTTTTATTTGGCATGGTGTTCCCCTTAATATGCATACCAGACCTGATGGGCCTGGTATAATTTTTGAGGGGGACCCCCACGCCATTTTTTAAAAAAAATTTGGCATGGAGTTCCCCTTAATATCCATACCAGACTCAAAGGGCCAGGTTTTTTAATGATTTTTTTATGTATATTGCCGACATCCGGCAATACCTTACAGCCGCAAGCAATTTTAAATGTAATTTTTTTCCTTTAGAAATGTCATTTTGCTGTGGTACTGTTATAAACATGGGAAAGAGGCGTTACTTTACAGGCAGGCTAAGGGGACCCCCAGGCACGATATTTAAAGGAATATTTAATTTTTATTGTTTCACTTTAAGCATTATTAAAATCACTGCTCCTGGAAAAACAGCTGTTTTAAAAATGTGATACATGTCCCCTGGGGTAGGACCCAGGTCCCCAAATACTTTTTATGGCAATAACTTGCATATAAGCCTTTAAAATGAACACTTTTGATTTTTCACATTCGTGTCCCATAGACTTTAACAGTATTTGCATGAGATCAGAAAGAAACTGCGCTTTAGGACATGTCTATAGGGCCAGAAACAGTATAACAGTTTAACAGTATTTGCATGTTCGCACAAATTTTTTGTCTGTTCGCATGTTCTGGTGCAAACTGAACCGGGGGGGTGTTCGGCTCATCCCTAATTAAAAGCCTTCTGTGTGCAGCAGCCTCCCTCAGCCCCCCTAATACTTACCTGAGCCCCATCTCTATACAGCAATGTCCACGAGTCCCTCAGCCGTCATTCTCCCTCCTGATTGGCTGAGACATTGGCTCCCGTAGCTGTCAATCAAAGTCAGTTAGCCAATCAGGAGAGAGAGGGGTGGGTCCGAACAGGGGGTGCCCCTATAGCAAGCTGCTTGATGTGGGGGCACTCGACATGAGGGAGGGCCCAGGAGCAGCGAAGAGGGACCCAAGAAGAGGAGGACCCAGGCTGGTAAGTATAAATTGTTTGGGGTTTTTTCATTTTGTCAAAAATTAGACTTTACAACCACTGTAAGGTTTTTCACCGTAATGCATTCTATGCATTACGGTGAAAAATCTTGTGTGCTGCAAAATTCCCCTCAGCCCCCCCCCTTATACTTAGCTGAGCCCGATCCAATCCAGCAAAGTACATGAGAGCAGCTCCCTCCTCCCTGGGCAAACTGATAGCAGTGGGAGCCAATGGCTGACAATCAAAAGCTGTGCTGAGCGAGTGGGGGGTGGGGCCAAGCTCCAAGAAACAAAACAAAAACAAAGCTTTAATGTCACTTTAAGTTACAAGGCAGCCTTTAGCGGACATGACAGAACATACCAAGATCTCAGAAATGTTGAAGATTAAGCAAAACTTCTTTGACTTCTATTAAGAGGGCTGTAAGCATAGCCAGTGGAATGGGAACAGGGCCCTTTGCCAGGGTCTTAGGCCGGTTACAGATGGACCCACAGTTGCACATACAATAGGTCAGAATCAGAGCTCAGTGACAGAATAAATCGTGTGAATATTCATTTCAGTTATCTAGTCATGTGAAAAGCACATTCCTGTTCACATTAAAAATTCAATCATGTGAAGATTAAAAAAAAAACAACAGGAATTTGTTTTCTACAGGGCTGGATAATAGAAGTGAATATTCACATCCTTTTTTGTGAAGACTCTTAACTCTTTTAGTGAATCAGCTTAATTGTGTTCACATATTTCGGTGATACTAAAAAATAAATAAATAAATAAAAAATACCCACAAAAATCCTTTGTATAACTGCTTTGTTAGCTAACATATTGTATTTTTTTTTCTGTATCAGTGTTTACCTTCACTTTCTGTATTGCTCTCTTATGCAATAATAGATTAGAATGCTCCATATGACCATAAAGGGCCATACACACGATCAAACTTTTTGACAACAAACATGCAAATGAGATGTTTTGGAGCAACATCCGACCGTGTGTACGCTCCATCGGACAAACTTTTTCAGTTTCCATCGGACTTTTGTTGGCTGTGCGAACGGACAAACTTTCCGGCAACAAAAGTCCGATGGAGCAAAGTCCGATCGTGTGTACACAAAGCCATTGGACTTTTGTACAAACTACAGTACGCAGCCGTGAGAATGTTTCCAGCGAGATCGGATCACGCTGGTTCTCGGTGGCAGGGTACTGTACATCTCGTGCTAGCTGCAATAGGAAAAACACATTTTCCTACTGCGGCGAGCGCGAGAGGGAATTCCCCTCTGGGGAATACCAAGCCCTTCGGTCTGGTATGGATTTTAAGGGGAACCCCTACGCCGAAAAAACAGCGTGGGGGTCCCCCCAGATCCATACCAGACCCTTATCCGAGCATGCAGCCTGGCCAGTCAGGAAAGGGAGTGGGGACGAGCGAGTGCCCCCCCTGAGCCGTACCAGGCCGCATGCCCTCAACATGGGGGGTGGGTGCTTTGGGAGAGGGGGCGCCCTGCGGGCCCCCCACCCCAAAGCACCTTGTCCCCATGTTGATGAGGACAAGGGCCTCTTCCCGACAACCCTGGCCGTTGGTTGTCGGGGTCTGCGGGCGGGGGGCTTATCGGAATCCGGGAGCCCCCTTTAATAAGGGGGCCCCCAGATCCTGGCCCCCCACCCTATGTGAATGAGTATGGGGTACATGGTACCCCTACCCATTCACCTAGGGAAAAAAGTGTCAATAAAAAACCACAGTACACAGGTTTTTAAAGTAATTTATTAGGCAGCTCCGGGGTCTTCTTCCGACTTCGGGGGTCTTCTTCCGACTTCGGGGGTCCTCTTCCGACTTCGCGGGTCCTCTTCTGACTTCGGGGGTCTTCTTCCAACTTCGGGGGTCCTCTTCCGACTTCGGGGGTCTCTCCGGCGTCTTCTCCCGGTGTCCGCATCTTCTGCCGGCTCCACCGCTATCTTCTGGCGCTCTTTTGCCAGCGGTGGTCCGGACTTCTGGATCGTCTTCTTCCCTCTTCTCTTCCAGAGATGTTGACACGACGCTCTCTCCAGCCGGAATGGTCTCTGTGCGTTCCGCAACGGACTTATATAGGCGGTGACCCCGCCCCCCTATGACATCACAGTCCCGGGGCATGCTGGGACTGTGAGGTCATAAGGGGGCGTGGTCATAGGATGACATGACCACGCCCCCTTATGACCTCACAGTCCCAGCATGCCCCAGGACTGTGATGTCATAGGGGGCGGGGTCACCGCCTATATAAGTCCGTTGCGGAGCGCACAGAGACCATTCCGGCTGGAGAGAGCGTCGTGTCAACATCTCTGGAAGAGAAGAGGGAAGAAGACGATCCAGAAGTCCGGACCACCGCTGGCAAAAGAGCGCCAGAAGATAGCGGTGGAGCCGGCAGAGGATGCGGACACCGGGAGAAGACGCCGGAGAGACCCCCGAAGTCGGAAGAGGACCCCCGAAGTCGGAAGAGGACCCCCGAAGTTGGAAGAAGACCCCGAAGTCGGAAGAGGACCCCCGAAGTCGGAAGAGGACCACAGCGCTGCCTAATAAATTCCTTTAAAAACCTGTCTACTGTGTTTTTTATTGACACTTTTTTCCCCTAGGTGAATGGGTAGGGGTACGATGTACCCCATACTCATTCACATAGGGTGGGGGCCTGGGATCTGGGGGCCCCCTTATTAAAGGGGGCTCCCGGACTCCGATAAGCGCCCCGCCCGCAGACCCCGACAACCAACGGCCAGGGTTGTCGGGAAGAGGCCCTTGTCCTCATCAACATGGGGACAAGGTGCTTTGGGGTGGTGGGCCCACAGGGTGCCCCCCTCCCCGAAAGCACCCACCCCCCCATGTTGAGGGCATGCGGCCTGGTACGGCTCAGGAGGGGGGAGGCGCTCGCTCGTCCCCACTCCCTTTCCTGACCGGCCAGGCTGCATGCTCGGATAAGGGTCTGGTATGAATTTGGGGTACCCCACGCTGTTTTTTCGGTGTAGGGGGTTCCTCTTAATATCCATACCAGACCTAAGGGCCTGGTATGCCCCTGGAGGGGAACCCATGCCAGTTTTTTGTTTAAAATTTGGTGTGGAGTTCCCCCTTAAGATTCATACCAAACACAGTGCCTGGCATTGGCGGGGATCCAAGTCGGATCCCCGCACCAGTGTCAACCCGGTGTCTTGTCGAATTCAGTCCCCTATCATATAGTGTCCTCCCTGTACTGCGCAGGCGCAGTACGGAGGACAAAGGAGACGCCGAAAGTCTCCGAAGTTCAACAGCTGATCGTCAGCTGTACACGGCGCCTGCGCATTTATCCTTACCCTATGTCCAGGATCATTCCCCACTATCCAAGTGGACATAGAGTTAGAATAAATATTTGCCGAGCGCAGCGAGGCCGTGCCCGAAGCGTGGCGAGCGAAGCGAGCCCGCGAGGGTCCCTCTTACACTGCCATCGCTAACAGGTGCCCGAGCGCCGTGTACAGCTGATGGTCAGCTGATCACCTTCGGACATTTTCGGCAACTCCTGCTCCTCCGTACTGCGCAGGCGCTGCGCCTGCGCAGTACGAGGCGGACACTATTTGATACAAGGACACTATATGGCAGAACACCGGCTCGCAAGGTGTCAATCTCGCCAATAAAAGTTGCGAGATTGACACAATATCAGACAACAATATACACGTTGACCAAAGGGTGGTGGTAAGGAGCTGAAAAACCACGTGATATGGTGAAAGTTGGCTGGAAAAGTCCTGTCGTCTGTATGCAAGACAAACTTCTGGCCAACTCCCTTTGTACAAAAATCCAAGGGAAAGTTTGTACAAAGTCCTATTGTGTGTATGGGGCTTAATACTGATTTAAAGCAAACTTCCACTTTATGCTTGGCAGCTTTGTTGAAATTTCTTTTACATTTTTATTTTTATTTGATCAGCCACATTAATATGCCAACCAAATCATATAACTAGCATATCAGATTGTAGCATACTCTGTAATTGTGGAGAAAAAATATATATAATAATAAAAAGAAAATGATTTGGCAAATACTATAGTTACAGGTATTAGCCATGCTCTAGTTGCTGATGCAACTAAAGTTTTCCATTAATTGGTCTTGCATATAAAATATACAATACATGGATCATAATCTACCTGCTCAGAGTTTAAAGTACATATAAGCCTTAACAATTAACTTCTTTTTTTTGGTACTTTTTGGGCTGTTTAATATACCATTGAAAGGGATTTGTTATATCTGTTTCACAAGTGCAAAATATACCTGCTAATCCTGTCAGAAATCCAGTAAATATGAAACTTCCTGTAGTAAACTGACAACTGTGCCTCTGCTGCACTTATAAGTCCTGCTAGAACACCTCCCCATATGTTTTTGATATTCTGTTGTGCTAACATTCTTTCTGCCCTAGGGAAAAAAGAAGTTGTTACTCCATGGATACAGTATTTTGAGTGAGCACTGTGTTAATGGCAGGATCACCAGGTGAAAATAACTGCCGGTTCACACAGGGGCAACACGACTTGCAGGCCGACTCACCGACGCGACCTACACACGACTTTAGTGGCGACTTGCAAAACGACTTCTGTATAGAAGTCAATGCAAGTCGCCAGAAGTCGCCCCAAAAATACTACAGGAACCTTTTTCTAAGTCGGAGCGACTTGCGTTGCTCCTATTAAAACGATTCCGTAGTACAGAACGGGACGTCTGACAAGTCGCCCCTGTGTGAACCGGGGCTAAAGGGAAAAACTGAAAAGAAAATTAATACAGCCACCACATCTATTATTAGGTACACCTGTTGCTATTGCTTGGTAACACAAATTGCTAATCAGCCAATCACATGCCAGGAACTCAATGAATTTAGGCATCTAGACTTGGTGAAGGTGACTTGCTGAAGTTCCAACTGAGTATCAGAATGGGAAAGAAATGGGATTTAGGTGACTTTGATTGATTCCGTTCATGTGTATGCAATGTGGCATGGTTGTTGGTGCCAGACGGGCTGGTCTGAGTATTTTAAAAATTGCTGATTTACTGGGATTTTCACGCACAACCATCTCTAGACCTCTTTTGGAAATTTAAATGTAACTGGTGATTATGGGTGAGCTCTTGGTTTAGTCTAAATCCATGTTTTGACTGAAATAGGCTTATTTGGAGGTTTGGCATATGACCAGAATAAAAGTGGGTGTTTGGCAAAGCCAAGCCTCTATCTGCAGCAGAAAGTGAAACATTTATAAACAATATAACTTTTTTGTGAATGAGTAGGGGTGCTGTGTACCCCCTACTCATTCACATAGATGGGGCCAGTATCTGTCATTTATTTTCTTTTTGCAGGGGTCCCCCCTTAAAATGAATGCTAGACCCAAACAGCTCCCTGACAAATGAAATGTGTATTTTTTTTGTTTTTGTATATGTCTTCTGAGGCAGTGCCCAGACCCTTTTGTTATTTGGTTGACTGTTCCTTGCCTGTTAACTTAGAAAATGGCCAATACTGGCCAATACTAACATTTGGCTCCCCTTGACTTCAATGGAGTTTTAATTTGGTATCAGCTCATCACTACTGGTAATTAGGGATCTGTTTAAGGTTTGGTCCAACCTTGGCTGTTAGGGAGTTCAGACAATACTACAGTAATTATACATGATGGTTTCCCTCTATCAATGGTAGTTAAGGGCACCGCCAGGTGCAGGCAATACTGAGTCGTTAGCAACCAGTGATGTCACTGGCCTCGTTTATTTCTAGATCCAGGAATACCTGACCATGTAAGCAAAGTAGCCAAGGATAGTTTTACAAAATGTGGATTGTCCCCCTAATCAAACCAGTCTGATTTGGTTATTTTCCTAGATTACAACCACAAAAATGCATAAAGTCTTCCCCAAGAATCTACACCAGGCCCCTATCTGAGCATGCAGCCTGGCTAGCCAGAAAAGTCATGGAACAAGTGTGCCTTCCCCTCCTGATGCATATCAGGCCACATGCCCTCATCGTGGAGGAGGGGTACCTTGCCAGGGGGAGACTCCCCTGCCAAAGCACCTTGTTCCCATGGTAATGAGGACAAGGGCCTCATCCCCACAACCCTGGCCAAGAGGTTGTGGGGGGTCTGAGGTTTGGGAGCTTAATAGAATCTGAAAGCCTCCTGTAAAAAAAAAAGTCCATATATGGTCAATGACATCACCTGGGAGATGCCTCCCCTTTGCATAAAGCAGCTCCCATGCTGCATGTTTGACCCCTTTTTCCTGGGCAAGCAGACTGCATGCTCAGAGAAGGGTCTAGCATGGACCTTTGGGGGACCTCATGCAATTTTGGGGGGAGTTTTGTGTGGGTTTCCCCTTTAAATTTATACCAGAGCTGAAGGGCCTGGTATGAATTGCAGTGGAAATCCCATGCTGTTTTTTTGTGTGGGGGTCCCTCATTAACATTTACTTCAAACCCTTATCTAGGGTAAGGGTCTAATATAAATGAATGGAATCCCAGGCTGCTCTGTTTACAAACAGAAGTAAGCAGAAGTACTTTTTTTCTTTGTAAATATCAACTTTGCTGCAGTAGGTTGTATACATTGTACAGATGCACCACATCACAGGCAGGGTCAGGGAATCCCCCAGGTATGTTATTTAATGCAATGTTGCATTTTCGTGTTTCACATTAAGCATTACTAAAATCACAATTGCTTTGGTACATGTTCCCTGAAGCAGTGTCCAACCCCCATGCCATTTGTTTGACAATTCCTTGCCTATTAGCCTAAAAAAAGTGCCCTTTACCTTTTTAATATCCGACTCCCATTGACTTTATTGAGGTTTGGATACAGCACCCGAACTTTAGTAGTATTCACCTAACGTTCCTTGAACTGTACTTTGAGCTAGAAGAAAAGAAAGAGAAGATTACACAGTACAGACTTTAGGAAGTAATAGATGGAGCTGGATATAGAATTAACTTCAATGGATTACAGAAAATTCAGTCTTCCTGATTTTGCCACAACTGCAGTGTTTGCTGAATAACATTAGTAGTTTAATGGTTGGCTTGGCCATCTGGAATTGTTCTTTAATGTTATACTGTATATTTTCTATTATTAGGTTTTTTGCTTGCACAATTGAGCATTAGGTTCTATACATGCACATACATGTTATTGTGCACTTGAAAAAAATAATGTTTTTTCAACTTTCGTTGCTCATCTTAAAACATGCATATTCATGGTAGTAGTCTATTGTTGCTAAGTGACACTAACATTAAAGTACTCATTATTTTTATACTAAGTAAACTGTAGAAATGTGGCTGTCTATTTAAATGAAATGCTGTTTTAACTAACAGTTAATAGTGTTGACTGCTGTGTAATAGTCATTTTCATTTTTTACAGTATTTAATGACTTTCTGATGACTTAAATTCTCTGTAGGGATACTTAAATCATTGCATTAAGGATGAGCGATTTTAGTACACAATGACTGATTGATGTAATAGTATGTAGACTGATGATTAGCTTAATAAATGCAGTCATGTAGTCATGTGTGCTACTGTGTCTACTGACTAATGTTTAAGGTGGTATCTGATTACTTTAAAGTGATTTTTTCGTCCATACCAGATCAATTTCAATGACTTTTGATATATAAAAGTATTTGTCTGCCTATTATACTTCTTACAAAGCTATAAAGACTAATGCTGCGTACACACGATCGGAAATTCGGCCAGCAAAAGTCCGATGAGAGCTTTTTGGTCGGAAAATGCGACGGTGTGTATGCTCCATCGGACTTTTGTTGGCCGAATTTCCGCCAGCAAAAGATTGAGATTGATTCCGTTCGTGTGTATGCAATTCCGGCGCTCAGTCTGGTAAAACGACCGTTCATAATGGAGATGACACATTCGTCACACTGAAAATTTTTAAATCTTTCAATGCAGCGCATTCTCTTCTTCTTTATAATGCTAGAAGAATGAAGTTGTTTTGCTGCTCATATTCACACAGAGTTCTCACAAACTGATTTCTTTATTATTTCTCATGATCTCCTGAATAATCTTTTTTTTTTTTCAAACCAGATCTCCCTAATAATGTTTAGAATTGATTTTTATAGTAATTTTTTTAAAATTTTTAATCAAGATCTATTGTTGTTTTTTTTTGTTTTTTTTTAATTATTTTATAATGATCTCCATTTTTTTTTGTATGTCACGTTTCCACAACACCTTTATTATCTTGTATTTGTAAATCTCAAAGAGGTTGGTTGCTGTCCCTTGTTAACTTGACATTGCATTTTTTAAATGTACCTGCCCACTCACAAACAAACTGCCTTTTTTAAAGTAAAACACATAGGCAAGTATTTTTGAAGACAAAACATCCATTTATTCTGGGTCATAACAAAATAAAGAGAAAGGCAATGCTGGAGAAACTGGTGAAATTTGCCAAGCCTTTGTACCCCAGGGCAGACATCAATAATTTTACGGTCAAAAGTGGTGGCCTGAGAAGTCCTTATAATAGTGAGCACAATCCGGTCCAGGACTACAAGAGATCATGAACAGCAGCAGATGACACATCTGTCCACAGGCTGTGGTCATACAACAGCCTGCATCTTTTGCCAGACCAGACTGAACCCAGGCCATCACTATCTGGTCTTCCTTAGATGCTTCCTTCCAGGCTGTGGCTGTGGTGTTGGAGGTGTGGCAGGAGGTGGAGGAGAAGGAGGAGGACCTGGAGGAGGAGGACCATGGTTCAACTCATAAATGTGGCTTTGAATTTTGCATTGGCCCCTCAGCCCCTTATTTAGGGCTTGTAACATTACTTCCTCACATAAGAGGCATTGGCCCTCCTCCATTTCTAGCATTTTGCAGGCTGTAATGTACGCAAAGTCCTCATGAACACTGTGGGGGGTTCTGAGGGCTGCAGTAGCCTTCAGAAATAGGCCAATTGCTGCCTCCCTCACGTTACTCCTCTTCCTGCCACTTTTTGGTGGAAGGCGGAGGGGAGGGAACTGCGATTCTGGCAGGCTACTGGGCCCGGCCACCTCCTGGCTGCCACTTTCCATGGCCTGGCTGAGGCTTTCCTGTGTATGAAAAAGGGACATTGTTTTTGTGTTTGGTTCATCAATCACACACAAGTTTCATCTCATAACTGTTGCAAATTTAATGTTAATAAATAGAAAAGACTATCATTCTGACCCCAGCATTTTTCATTCTTGTAACAATCATTTGTGGCCACTACTGTCTATTGATATGTAAAACACTTTGTAATATCAGAAATTAGTGATCACAATTAACATATAATTAACATCATTAATTAGACAACCAGAAATATTTTGAAGAATGCTATACCTGGCTCAAGCTGATCTCCTCCCCATGTTGCTGCCTGGAAGGCACAGGTTGGATGTCAGAAGCCTCAGCTGGGGGGGAAGGAAGTGTGGAAGAAAGACTCGAGAGTGCTGGCCTGGGTTCAATCTGGCCTGCCAGAAAATGCAGTCTGTCATAGTACCACAGCCTGGGGACATAAATGTCATCTGCTGCAGCACCTGATCTCAGTGAATCCTGGACCTTCTTGAGCTCCCTATTATAAGTGTTCCTCATGCCACCAATTAGGGCCTTCAAATAGGGGATGTCTGTCGTGGGGACACTGGCTTCACAAATTCCACCGATTGATCCAGTGCTGCCTTCCTCTTTGGTTTATTGTTATAAAAGGGGTGGTTTACCTGACACAGACAAGGCAGCTCCCTGTACATATCAGTGAATATGGGCATTAGATCCTCGTCATTGAATAGTTCCATTTTCTCTGCAAGACACAACACAAGACAAACCCTAATGTCAGGCGAAACGCTCCTAATCTTGACCCAATATAGGCCTCAATCTATAAGCAGTATAGGCCACTGATGCACCAACTCAAAATTGTACCTTCGTTATAACGATCGGCGCTTCTGCTACACCTACCTCCGCTCACAGATCGTACACATGACACATGCGTGTTACGCTTTATATACACTGCGCATGCGTGAAACTCCACCCGCGTTGCTCGCCCCTGACATTCTTTCTAGAATATTCCCTGCCCTGTCTCTTTCGTTGCAGTGGGAGAGGAACATGGCAGAGACACAGCAGGTGCTTAATAGCAGTAACGAGGAGGAAAGCCTGGAGCAAGAAAAATCCCGATCCAGGAGGAGATTTAAGGCCTCAAATATGTCCTTTAAAGAGATGGTGGAGATGGCGGATATATTGAAGAGGGCCGACTATGATGGGAAGTATGGTCCGTACCTAAACCCAAATGTGAGAAAGGCCAAGATCATGACTAAAGTGTGAACAGTCTGCGCCGGAACTTTGGGGTACGACAATCCAAGGAGCAATTGAGGAAATGCTGGTTGAACCTCAAATTAAGGGAGCAGGATCAGTACGGAAGGATCAAGAAAGTGCTTCTAAAAAGTAAGTAGTTGTCATGTGTTCCTATTCTTATTATTACTTGCATGCTGCTCCATGTGCTTTTCTTTACTGTTTTACAGTTTAAAATGGCTACTTTCATGTTCGTGGGCATAGTAATCGGTCGTAGTAAACATTGTTCATTTGCCAACTAAATACAATGTTTTTTTCCAGATACAGGGTTAACTACATTGGTCATGATAATTTGTATAAAAAGAAGTTTAGGACATTGTTGTCTAGATGTCTTTGAAACTAGAATGAATTGCAAACTTGATTCAGTGGAATGTAAGGAGAGGACACTCAGCAGCTGTTTACACATCTGGACTCTGGAGCACTAGTGTGGGATACCAGAACAAACTTTTTAAGGTGTCCCACACAGGTACTCCAGTGGATACTTAGGGTGTCTCCATGTGTGAAACTTGTCCAAAAAAGGTAAGTATTCCAGCTTGGTTAAGGGAATTAATCATCAACTTCAACTTGGAACTCTGTCCAAACAGACAATTGTATACCACTTCCAATCAATGTTTCACATTCATATTTCTGTCCACAAATATCTGTGTGCTAAGTATACCTTTTGTTTCATTCTCATAGGGGAGAAAAGACTTGCTCCGTCGGAGGACACCGGCAACACCACACCTCATGAAGAAGGGGAGCAGAGTATTGTGGTACCTCGGGATGTGGAGGAAGGAGAGGTAGAAGTGCTCGAATTTGGCACCACAACAGGTCAGTGTCGGACACCACAGATTCAGGTAATAGATGTATGCCTGCATATTTTTAATACATGGTGTGTATTTTTATTTTAGGTCATATTCAGGTTGTGGTACTAAAATCGAGTCATTTCACCAGTGGTAGTGCACAACAGCTTATCCAGGAAATCATGTTTTGTTGTCGTGATTTAGACCTTATCAAGGAAAAAACCAAGGAGATTGAACAAAGACTGAAGAACATGATTGATGTACTAGGGAGAATCTAAATCCTAACAAGATTCCTGGATTTTTTTTTGCTTTTTTTTATTTTTTCTAAAAATGTTATCTAAAAGTTTTAATACAGTTTAAAAGCCAAATTTGGAAGATGCACACAGTGTGTCAACATGTGCTATCTGCCATCAGGGGATTTCAATGTACACGTTTTGTGGGTGCAACCCCTTCCTCCCAACTCTAGTAGGTGAGAAGAAGTGGTTTCACCCCCTAAACACGTCCATTGATCCCCATGATGGGAGATAGCACATGTTGACATTAGGTATGGGATCAGAAAGGAAATTCCCATTTTGACTCACAATTTGTGTGCATCTTCTAAATGTGGCTTTTACAGGGGGACATCACACCATCTGATGACAAGATCAAGAGCTTTTTCACACTATAAAATGTCTGATATTGCCTTCTTTTTTGCAATGTTGAACTTTGTAAGTTCCAGAGTTGGGTATGTTATGTTTGGAAACATGCCTGTTTCTGTATTTTTTGTTTTATAAAACGCACATGTGAATGTGCATGGAGTAAAAGGCTTTCTACTCAACAATGTATGGCTTCTTCTTTCAATGCTCAATAACACTTTTTATATTAAGTTGGCGTTTACAGTGACAAGGGGTGTTATTTAAATAATGTGAAAACCACTTAGCACTACAAGTGCACTAGGAGAACCTAGGAGACAGATAAAACAAACACAAGCAGTAAATCCAAATCAAGATTTTATCATATCAATTTTTTGTTTATTTAAAAAATATTTACAAATTAGCTGGCATAGCAATGGCCCCCCTACCACATTCCACATATTTTTCACGTACTTCACGGGCGCTTTGGGGGGGCAAGCCAGGACAGACAGCTTTCAGGGCCGTCATTGTTGGTTCCCGAAGTCCGGCCTCAGGCCCAACAAAAAAATAAGGTCCACTTATCAGATTCCTCACCCCCTCTGATGGCCCATTGTCCAAATTTTAGGGGGGGGGGGTTCTAAATGAGTTTGTGAGCCCAAAAAAAGCCTTTTTTTGTACACATTTTAGGGGGTGTTTAGGGTAAAGCAGTACAATGGAGCTGACAAAATACATTGTGTAAGTGACTAGGCTAGGTGTGTATGGGCCCAGGATAGCATGCTGGGGAGGTTAGCGAAGGCAAATATGCATGTAGGCCAAAAAAGGAGCATTAAAAGATTCAAGCATGCATGAGGACAAAGGGGACATTAACAGCATATTACAATCAGGGTAATTATGGAATGATGAACGAAATACAAAACATTAGCATACATTAAATACATATAATGTGATGTTAAAGGATAAAACTTACCCTAATATAGTCCTTCTGCATGACCTGAATGATGGCAGAACAGGTCTCTGGAATAATGATCCCCAGAGCCTGGGGGGAGACGCCTGTAGAGAACGTGATGTTCTGCAGACTTCTCCCCGTCACCAAGTACCACAAGGTGGAGACTAGCCTCTTCTCGGGAGTGATGGCTTGCCGCACGCAGGTGTCCTGCCTGCTAATATAAGGGGTGAGCAAAGCCAACAAATGGTGAAAAATTCCTGAAATCATCAGGGTTATTCTCCTGGATCTCACGCAGCAGAGGCATATGAGAGAATTGGTCACGATGAAGTAACCAATTCTTGGTCCATGAACTCCTCCCCACCCTGTTCATGGACTGGGTATGGGTCAAAGTAAGAACCCCAACACCAAGCCCCTGCACAGCACGAACTCTATGACGAGTACGTAACCGCAACATGGCTTCAAAACGGTCGGCTGGTCAGAACGAACCAACCGAACGCACTGAAAAACAGCAAGGCCTGTGAAGAGCAAGCTGAAAATCAGAAACGAGCGGATAAGAATGCACTGAAAAACAGATACGAACTGACTACATGGCCTGAAAACCAGATACAAACACACAAGCACAAAATGAACAGCAATAAAACTATTGTAAATAAGCACAAGTCTGAAAAGTACAAATCATCTCCCGCCAAACTTCTTCTAACACGAGATTAGCAGTAGAAGCCCAAAGGGTGGCGCACTGGGTATTGAACTTCCTTTTTCTAGTCCCTTCGTAAGTGTTGTACGTCACCGCGTTCTTGACGGTCGGAATTTGGTGTGACCGTGTGTATGCAAGACAGCTTGAGCGAAATCCTGTTGGAATTCCGTCGGAAAAAACATCAGAGCTTTTTCCGACCAAAATTCTGATCATTTGTACGCGGCATAAGACTTTTGATGCTGACCACTTAACCATGTAATATCCTTTAAATAACAGGCAACCCCTGTTCTTTGCAGCAATTTCAAGGATACAGTACCTCTTTTCCTGTAATATGGTAGGTGGAAAATGCCTAATTGAAAAACTGGACCTTTTTAAATATTTAACATTGGAAATGACCGATAGAAAGCTTATTTTAAATTCCAATTATCTTATTGTAAATGTAAGTTAGTATCAAAGACACTAATTTGACATTGTTCATATAAAAACAAGGTATACTGTAATATATATATATATATATATATATATATATATATATATATATATATATATATATACAGGTATATACAGTGTATACACTCACCGGCTACTTTATTAGGTACACCTTACTAGTACCAGGTTGGACCCCCTCTTGCCTTTAGAACTGCCTTAATTCTTCATGACATAGATTCAACAAGGTGTTGGAAACATTCCTCAGAGATTTTGGTCCATATTGACATGATGGCATCACGCAGTTGCTTCAGATTTGTCGGCTGCACATCCATGATTCAAATCTCCCATTCCACCACGTCCCAAAGGTGCTCTATTGGATTGAGATCTTGTGAGTGGCACCCAGTGTGATCTTTTGCTGCTGTAGCTCATTTGCTTCAAGGTTCGATGCGTTGTGCATTCAGAGATGGTATTCTGCATACCTTGATTGTGACGAGGGGTTATTTGAGTTATTGTTGCCTTTCTATTATCTCGAACCAGTTAGCCCATTACCTCTGACCTCTGACATCAACAAGGCATTTCCGTCCACACAACTGCTGCTCACTGGATATTCTTCTTTTTCAGACTATTCTCTGCGAACCCTAGAGATGGTTGTGTGTGAAAATCCCAGTAGATCAGCAGTTTCTGAATTACTTAGACCAGCCTGTCTGGCACCAACAACCATTCCACGTTCAAAGTCCCTTAAATCCCCTTTCTTCTCCATTATGATGCACAGTTTGACTTTCAGCAAGTCATCTTCACCACGTCTAGATGCGTAAATGCATTGAGTTGCTTCCATGTGATTGGCTGATTAGCAATTTGTATTACCAAGTAATTGAACAGGTGTACCTAATAAAATAAAATGGCCAGTGAGTGTATAAAAAATGAACATTGAGCTTAAGAAAGAGTGCATGCTTGAAATCAGTTGCTATATTCCTTTAATGTGACCTGTACATTTTGCACATGGATGTACAAGTAAAAGAGCATTTAATATATTGTGGGCTTCACATATCTTGATTTGCTATGTTGCAGCAGTAAGTATGGAGCCTGTTTGATGTAGATGTCAGATTTTTACAATGTTTTGCAAATACAATGACTCATTCTTAAAGTGTTTGTTACCCCAACATTTCACAACCCTCATATGTGGCTTCTGTACCATATACTTGTATGAGTTAAGCAGGCCATACATGGGTCGAATTTCAAAAGAATTTTCTTTCAAAAATCTTATCTAAGAATTTTCGTTCGTATTTCGCACCATTAGTGGGCTGCAGCAACAGCCGATTTTCGTGCGGCCAGTGAGTGTATAAAAAATGAACATTGAGCTTAAGAAAGAGTGCATGCTTGAAATCAGTTGCTATATTCCTTTAATGTGACCTGTACATTTTGCACATGGATGTACAAGTAAAAGAGCATTTAATATATTGTGGGCTTCACATATCTTGATTTGCTATGTTGCAGCAGTAAGTATGGAGCCTGTTTGATGTAGATGTCAGATTTTTACAATGTTTTGCAAATACAATGACTCATTCTTAAAGTGTTTGTTACCCCAACATTTCACAACCCTCATATGTGGCTACTGTACCATATACTTGTATGAGTTAAGCAGGCCATACATGGGTTGAATTTCAAAAGAATTTTCTTTCAAAAATCTTATCTAAGAATTTTCGTTCGTATTTCGCACCATTAGTGGGCTGCAGCATCAGCCGATTTTCGTGCGGCAATCAAATTTGAGTAATCAGACATGTTGGAAATTTTTTGAAAGGATTTTCTAATCAATGATGGGAGAATCGTGTGAGAAATGTAATCGAAAAAGAAATGCGCATGTGCAGGAAAAGAAAATTCCTGGAAAGAAAAGAAGATTCCCAGCCAGGAAAATTCCTTTCTGTAGCAACATGAGGTGAAATTGAAGGCTTGGTTGGCTGAATTTCGAAATCAATGGTGGCACCATTGGATAACAAAATGCACAAATTTTCTGATTTTCAAAAGAAAATTATTTCCAAATTCAACCATGTATGGCCAGCCTTAGTATCCTGTTGTCTTTGTATTGCTTCCATTGTGTCAAATCCCTGGTGTTCCTGCTAGTCTCTCTGCTTTCCTAATAAAAATTGACCACATGAAGCAGGAGAACACACCTCTAGCTATGCTGGAAACTCCGTTTACTCTCCACCACTGATCAGACTTATCCTGCCATCCCCTACCCCTGCACAGCCTGTCACTGGGAAGATCAGTGTACTGCTGTTGCTTCTTGGAATGTGATCACTTATAAAAAAGGGAAAAGGGTATGTATAATGTTTTTTTTTATAACTATGGAAAAATGTTTTGCCTTTCACTTCTATATATATATATATATATATATATATATATATATATATATATATATATATATATATATATATATATACACTTTATTTAGAAGGACTTGTTTCATCTCTATGTATCACCTGAGGCTAGTCATTTCACTGGGTATATGTAAGGGTTTACAACCACTTTAAGCTTTAAAGTGGTAGTAAACCACTGTGTGTGTTGTTTTTTTTTTTGGAACCTGCAAGGTAAAGCGATAATGTGCTAGTATACCTTAGGACTTACCTCCAGCCGCTGGACAGATTGATAGCAGCAGGAGCCATTGGTTTCTGCCACAGTCAATCAAATCCAGTGACACAGGAGCGGGGGGCGGCGTCGAGTCGTGTCCATTCCCCGTGGCATCAGAGGGGGCGGTGTCACCCGTTTATGCCACTGGATGGCCCCACCCCCTCTGATGCCATGGGGAAGCCATGGGGAAGTCCCTGTGGCATCGGAGGGGGGCAGGGTCACCCGCTTACATTATCACCCTCAGTTATATAAGAGCTGTCACAGCAAAGATGCATCAGAAGGCAGGAGCCTCCCATGGAGGTGGGTCGGTCACTGCATTTTTTTTCTTTTTCTTTTTGGTCCATCGGGCAGCGTGAACTTACTTTGTGGGACATTTTTATTTTTTTATTTTTTAATATAGGTCTTGTCCCAAGCTGTGTCTTGTCTTTTTTACCATTTTGACACTTTTTTGTGAAATGGTAGAGGTACATTTGTACCCCGTTACCAATTCACACAGGGGGGAGACCGGGATCTGGGTTTCCTCTTGTTACAGGGGTACCGATACATACACAAAATTCAGTAATATATAATTTTTATTATAGAAGGTAAGTCAATTATGCAAGGCAACTAGCAGCAGGTAACCATACAAAATCTCAAAAGTAATCAATAAACCAAAGTGCAGCATCTCAGTGTAACCAAAATAAAATCTCACATAGAGCACAATGTGAAGTAACATAAAACACTCTGATTGGAGAAAAGTAAAACAATCCAATAAGTATGTATGACAAAATGAAAAGAATGAAAAGTCCTTTTAAAGTCTAATGTGTCTGTGTATGGCTTCCACCATCCAAATAACTTGACTGAAAGTAATATCGCACTCACCAGATCCAAAGCTGCTAACACAGCCAGTAGTGCATTTGGATTAATCAATCAGGACCCTTCCTGTATGGTCATCCAGCTCCACTCATCCACCTGGGATTTCCCAGAAACAATGGCTCACATCACTGCAGAGCAATAGATCACCCACACTGCCACTGCCTATGAGAAAAGCACTCACCGCATGGAGCCAACACCTAGGGGCTGTATATAGTGTAGTCATTTATTAAAGTTACGTTAAAAGACATAAAATGTATGAAAATTGCATCCAGATGCCAAATAATACAAGCAGGTAGCAGTGCACTTACTAGGATGACTGAAAGTGTGACATCAGTGAGGCTGAGCTACCCATATACCGTTTTTTTTTTTACTAGCATAATAAAAAAAAATTTAATGAAAAACTTTTTGAATTAATTATTATTTATTTTTCATAAATATTTTATTGTTAGCTTACTGTATGTAAACAAAGAAAATGTGTACTTCCCATAACAGTGATTCAATCTCACTCATCACTTTAGCAAATGAATGAGGAGGTCTTGCTGCTGTCTCGGGGCCAGCAGGTATCTTTGTCTACTGGCTCTATCACTGTGAGACAGAGGTAGCAGGAGGTTGAAGAGAATTATGAAGAGAAGAGAAAAGGGCTGGGGTGCTGGCAGTGATAAGGAGGAGGAAACCAAGTCCTGTGTGTTGTATGTGGGTGAAGCGAGATTGAGCGACACTTTGCTGCAACAATTTTTTTAGCTAATGAGATCTTTCATGCTCAAATGCCTAGGCACAGACCACAAGATTCATGTTACTAAAAAAAAGGGACTATTGGGTGGCCAACATATTATATCCCTGATACAAAAATAGACAATCTCCAGCCACCATCCCAGAGGTTGCCCAAACTGTGGCACTAGGAGGAGGTCCTGTTTAAAGACCTCTTTGCCATATTTCCTGATGGTGGCAGAGTTTGTTAACTCACAGCAGAAAGGCCCAGCTACAGGTTGCACTCACAGGCAGCTCCTGAACAGTATGATTGGTGACTACATTGGTTCAAGGGCTGATGTAGACCCTCTTAGAAGTGAGGACCCCTAGGACTATTGGGTGTCCAAGCTGAAATCTTGGCCAGAGCTTGCACAGTATTCACTGGAACCTTTGGCTTAACCTGCAGCCAGTCTTCTGTTTGAGAGGGCCTTCTGCGAAGTGGGAGGTTTTTTTATGGAAAGGCAAATCTGTTCCCTGACAGTGTGAACAAGCTTACTTTCATTATATGTATCCGTCTTGGATTATCAATGAGTACAAAACCCCTACTGGTGATATTGCAAACTAAACCTTTAACAGTCATCTGGACCAAAAAAGAAAATTATACCTTCCACCATTAATAGCTCCTGCCACCTCTCTTGGCCTATTCTAGTATTTCAATACTATATAAGTGACACATCATTTTTCTACAGATTGGTCTCAACAAATGTCTTATGTTTTCGGCATGGGGAATCATGTGATCATGTGATTAGTGATTAGTCGCTAGGACTGCCCGGCGTCTTACCTGCTAGTTAACTTGAAAGGTTAACTGAGGCAGCTCCTTCCATCCTATACTGGTGTGCCTCCCTCTCTCTCTGCTCAGTGAAGATGAGAGTTATGCAGGCTGAGGGAAAAACCTGGCAAAGCGGACCGTGTTTGCAATCTACCTGTCAGCTGCTCTCACTTGGCGGGCAGATCGTGATCACAGGCTTACCGATCCCTGCTTTAAAGGGACAGGGCTTAGCAGGATGGAGTAGATAGAACAAGGTTAAACTTGGGAAAGTTGAGATTTACATACACATTCAGTTGCCTATATTCTGGATCTAATAATCATTTAGATGTGTGTTTTTCACTGACTGCAACCTCAGATTGTAAATTTTGCATATATTGCTAAGTTTAAATTGCTCCAATTAGGTATAATTTGATCACATTGATCACATAGTTGAAGAGGAAATATTTTGAAAACTCCCTAAATTACATTCACTAAATATTCTCAGGTGCTTACACACTATCAAAAAAAATCAGTTTATAAAATTCTATTAATTTTTTTTGTCAACCACCTTGCCTACTTCATGGGTCAAACTTCATGCCACTGCACCCCAAGAAAAAATATACAAAATTCACTTTTTCTGAATCTTTTGATACCATCTACTAATGGCTGACTTGGTGTACTCTTCTCAATCATCGCTTGGTACTATATACATTTTTTTTATTAGTCTTTCTCCCTAGTCCAATGTCCATTTGAATGACTTTCAACATTTTATGGAAAAGTAACTATTGGATTGGATGTTGATAATTTCCTGTGTTGTTGGTTAGCCCTGTAATAAGATCTCTGTTTTTATCAAATAAATGAAAAATCAAGAGGATTTAAGCTGACCAGCTATAGGTCAGGGGAAAGCCTAAACATATCTGCATTAAATGTATCATCCCATACATTTTATTGTGGCTGTATTCCACAATGTTTGGGCTGTACTGCTATACCTTCACCAACTGGGAGGAAGTGGGGACACCAGTTAAAAAAGAAATGCCTTTTGTGACTTGAGTATTGTAGGCAACATTTGGTTTAGCTCAATACTATGCCCAACAAAAATAGAAATATGCCCTTTCCTGCTTGGTGGTAGGGTTGTCACCCCATGCCTTTAAACCCAAACACATATTAATTACACAGGTTCTGATGCTAATTTAATGCAGATAAGGCACTAAGTGAGTTTAATTACCACCTTAATCAGCCACAGAACCTGTGTAATTAATATGTGTTCGGTTTTAAAGGGATGAGTTGGCAACCCTACTTGGTGGTTGGGTGCATTTGACCAAGCCCATCTTTTTGCACTGATGTATACTAATAAAAAGGTATTATGCAAATCAGGTTGGTTTTCATTTCCAGTGGAGTTCTTTGGAGTCTTTATTTTTGGCCTCCAATCCATAACCTTAGTAGTTATGTTGCAGGTTTAAATGTTGTTAGGGAGATATTTCTTCTAATTCAGTATTTCTGTATTATTGATTAGTTACTACTCACCTTGTAAGTAGTATGATTTTAACAATTAGCTGTCGACATATGACAATATAAATTCTTGTATTTATTCATCAAAAACATACCAAAAAGCAGTTATAATGTTTTGTATGCAGAAAAAAAGTGAACGTATTTGTTTTAATTGAAATACATTAAAATAGCACAATCTACTATTGCACAAATTGCATATTGTTCACATTACTTTTTAACAATATATCATTTTTCTAATGCTTGCATTTTTCTAATGTGATACTTTTTTTTTCATGCTGTACAAGAAAATATAATTGCAATTTAATAAGTAAATAAAATTATAGATAGCAGTTACAATATCTCACATTTAGAAACAGTCCAAAACCTGGGTGACAGATATTGACTGTTTGCCGATACAAAGTAGGAGGATCTCAATTAATTTTAGTGTGAAATCATAATTAAATATAATTTCTTGCAGTGTAGATCAGATTTACATCACAGCACTTTTTCTTTCTCAGTCTACAGTAATCCTGCACCAGGAATCATACTCTAAGATGTTCTATGCCTTTGTGTTCTTTGGGATACATCCCATCCATGCAAACAATTAAAAAAAGGAGTCCTTCCAGTGTATCGTCCTAGTTTGTGCCCTCTGGTGCTTTCCAATCCATTTCAAAGGCTGCATGAAACCAATCTTCTCCACATTTTCTTCCCCTATTGTTCTTATTCTTCAGAAAGAAAAACAAAAACAGCTTTAGAACTGTAGCTTACGCTATCTGTCAACAACAACAGACTTTTTTCTTTCTTTTATACTCCTTGCAGAATTAAATCCCATTGCCCCCGCCCCTTCATATTTTATTGTCTCTTTTTTTCAGTGGTAAATGGTAATTAGAGTCAATAATCTTTTGCTGAGAGAGCACCTTGTCCTCACAGTGTTTATATCACCATCAAAGATCTGCCTTTAGGCCCTGGTGTGTTAATAATTTAAGGTGTGCACAGCCTAGTTATAGCAGGAAGCCTAGTTATTGAGTTTGTAAACCAGCTGATGATTTATAGGAACACCTTGCATGAGTCATGCTCATTAAATAAAATACTTCAGTTTAATAAGGAACATGGGGTAAACAGCTCTTCTCATTACAGACTGAGCGGGCAATTGAAAATTGTTGAGCTTTTGTCACTATTTGTGCCATTTCGGCTTTGTCTTAATTGTGCAGGCGGGATATGTGTGTGTATGTGTTTTTTTTTTTTTTTTGCTGTCTCTAAGCTGGAAGTGTTTAAGTATTCAATAGTTTCCCACACCAACTTAACATAACTTACAGCCTTCAGTTGTTCAAAAAAGTAAAACCCCTCAAACTGAGCAGCTAAGTGAAAAACCAGAACATATTCTGACAGTTATAGGTTCTATACACATTAAATCACCTTTTCTTACAGATATGATTTATTTTTCTCTTTTGTTGCATACAAAAATTAGGATCACAAAAAACAGCATTTACTAGTTTGTGGTGGCAAACTACAGTTTATTTTTTGTTTTATTTTTTTGTTATATGACTAGGCTTCAAAGAGTGTCAGAGTCATCACACATGGGTCTGCTCTATCCTTATCTTAAAATAATTTCTCTTTTTGCTATTAGGTTTACCAATGGCTTTTACATCCTTTATATGTAACTGCTTTGATCACTACTATGATGACAATTACTTCTTTATAAAACAAAAAAAATTGCATTTAGAAAGGAATATTTTTTATTTTTAGGATATTTTAGGAAGATATTTATTAACATTTAATAGATTCTCATTTTTTAAATGCAGAGTGGTTTATATACTAAAGGCAAAAAAGTTGTTTACATTGCAAGGGAAGTTGCACTTTGTAAGGGAATTTTCCCCATAGGCTATTAAATGTGGTGAAATTTCACTTTGCAAAGAATACTCAATCACGTGCAAGGAAATATTTTTGCTTTAACATGGTTGGATGATGGATGTCAGCAGAGCTTCACTTCATTCATCAAGCTCTGGGAAAAATCTCCTTGCAAAGTGCAACTTCCCTTACAAAGTGAATAGCATATTTGCCTTTGGCAAATCCACTCCAACATGTATTTTTAGTGTCAATGCAAAAAATTTGTACAAAAACGATCACTTTTTTCAGGAGCAGTGATTTTAATGATGCTTAAAGTGCAACAATAAAAATGAAAAATTCCTTTAACTCTAGTGCCTGGGGTTTCTCTTAGTCTGCCTGAAAAGTGGGACATCTGTACTGTGGATAGAACTGTGGATAGAACCTACTGCAGCAAAACTGATATTTCCAGCTGCCGCACCATCGACCCGAAAAAAAGAACTGCTTTGCCTTCTAGGATGCCCGCCCGCCGAATGCTTCCTCCGCACTTTGATAGCTCTTATAAAGATGAGGGTGGGCCACCTGGCAATGTCACCTGGTGGTCCAGCCTCCTTGTGACCTAACCGGCCCAGCATGCACTGGTCAGTAATGTTACAAGGGGCTGGGGCCACCAGGTGACATTGCCAGGTTACCCCACCCTATATAAGAACTGTCAAAGCATGGAGGAGGCATTCAGGATCTGGGGGCCGCCTTGTTAAAGGGGGCTTCCAGATTCAGATAAGCCCCCTGCCCACAGACCCCGACAACCACAGCCCAGGGTTGTTGGGAAGAGACCTTTGTCCCCATCAACATGCAAAACCCCCCTGCCCCAAAGCACCCCCCATGTTGAGAGCATGTGCCCTTGTATGGGGCTCGTCACTCCCTTTCCTGACCTGCCAGGCTGCATTCCCGGATAAGGGTCTGGTATGGGTTTTGGGGAGGGGAGCCCACTCCATTTTTTTTTCTTTTATTTATTTTGGTGTGCCTCAAAGGCAGCCATGGTGGGGAAAGTCACTATCCCCATTCTGGGCCTGTCATGTTGGGCCATCTCTAGAGAGACTGCCTCAACCATACACGGTGGAAAAAAAATTAACTAGAATTAACAAGCAGTGGGGCAGGAAAGTGGCACAACTCTTTTTCAAACAACCAGAGATGTGGATGAAGAAGCTGAAGAGATATAAATCCCTGACTTGACTTGAGGAGAGCCTGAGAGTAGGCCTTAGGTAAACCTCTTTCACACACTGGAAGAGTATAACTGAGCAGAATACAGAGAAAAAATGCAGTGGTTCCCCCCAATAAAGACATTACAGTTATAGAGGTGGCAGTTTATGCAAAGAGGTCTGTTCCAGTTGGTTGAACAAGTCTGTTGACACTGTTTGGTCTGTACTGTGTCAATGGTGCATAGGCCTGAATTCCACCTCTGGCTTGGCACACATCTCCCCCAATGTAAATAGTGACCATCAACTTCTTTGCACTCGACTTGTCAAACTATAGATGCCATCTAATTTTAGTGATGGTGGACTGCTTTACTATGTTTGGGGTGGCAGTACCGACCCATGAGCAGACCACCATTCAGTTCAGGCACCCTGTTTCAAAAGCATGTTCAAAGAATGGTTCCGCTCACTAAGCATTAGGAAGTCGCACCCCCCCTACCCTGTACCACCCATAGGGCAGGGGGCATGAGAGAGGTTCATACAGACTCTCATTCAACTGCTGAGATGTTTATTACATAAGAAAAAAAAGACCCTTTACTTGTAGACGTGGTATGGAAATGCAACCATACAGTACATTCCTCGACAGGCTGCTTACACTACCATGTTTTGTTTGGCCTTATGAATGAATTTAAATGCACTCTGACTTACTTGGCAGCGGAAAAGATGCCTGTTTGAAATCTAACAGTTCAATAAAGACCATCATGGGTGGAGGAAGGAGAGTTGAAAGCAGCAAACGTTGATTTTCAACTTGGGAATAGAGTGCTAGTCTGTTGTAAAAGCATTTGGAGTTAGAGCTGTCCTACAAAAGCCATTATGAGGAGTGCCAGTTTACAATAGCCAGAGATAAGGAACTAAAGAAAAACCGAGAGGATAAACTGGAAACACCCTAAACCTATTGAGACCCAGAAAGAGGCCCAAAAGGGGGATTTCAAAGAACCTATCCAAGTTCATGAGCAACATTGCCATCTCTGCCACCAGAAATTCATTGGTGGCTGTCTCCTGCTCTTCCACCATTATCTATAAGACCTCCAGGAAAGCCATAGATCCCAGCAATATTACACAGCCCAATGATTAGCCAGCTCAGGTCCATGCCCCCACTATAGAGCCCCCTGAACCACCATCCACTGATGTGCCTGGACACTTCTCCTCCTGTACTGAAAGATGTAACTGGGACTCAACCCCTGAGGTGCTCCCTATACATTTTGTTCAGGATGATCGGTCTGCAAATTTGCCAAGAACAGCTGATTCAAGTGAGGTGGAGTGTAGCAGAGCTCAGATTTACATGCTCAGATGCAGGCAAGGGCTTCCTTTGCTCCATTTCGCACAACACCTTGGGTTCCTTAACATGCCCAGAGAAGATAGGCTATTCTGCTTCCCTCATTCAGCAGCTCATAGAGGCCACACCTGGTTGGAGAGGGGTAGTTGGACAGGTTTTAAGCTGCTGGGTAAGAGTCCCTCCCCTGACAGAACTGGTATGCAGGCAGCAGACAGGCAGACAGAGCCTAATGGCAACCAGCTTTGCCACAAGACCCAGCCTCTCCCCAATTGCTACCACAGTAATACAGTTTTCAGTGGAATGGCACTTCATCCTTTGGCCCTGGATCCCTCCAGTCTTTTTCCTGTATTACCAAAGCCACCCTGAACATTAATTTAATTAATGCTGGTAATGCGGATAGTCGCAAGTAGTTGTGTTCTGTGCTATTTTACTGAAGTATAGGCTCTTCTTACTTAACGACCAGGTTCCATTCCAGCGACTAGTTCATTAAACAAATTGGTCGTTAAATGAGGAAACACAAGTAACCAATATTTTAAGCATTCTTAACTACTGTGCTGTACTGTATTGAGAAAAAAGGGTCTAAACACAAAACTCCAGCTTAATAACGTTGTTTTAATTTGAATAAGTACAGAACAAAAACTAAAATTCTGTACTGTCCTGTACAATACAATGATGTATAGCGCGTTGTTTGGGTGAAGAGAGCTGGTCATAAGTCCGAGCGGTCGTTAAACAGGTAAGTCATTAAACGAGGAGTATCTGTAATGATTCTCAGATTGACTGCTGATTTATAGAGACTTTGTAATGCAGCCACCTGTTACCCTGAATAAGTCAAAGAGAAATTGCTGTAAAGAGCCCATGTTTGTGCAGCTTTTATATGTTTGTATGACTTAATATTATGCTGTGTATGCATGCTTTTTTGCCATTCTGAACCTGTTTTACATTATTACTCCTTCTAACTTTGCACCTGTTTATTAAACTGCAAAATACAGTTTCACCCTGTCTGATCATTTGGATAATTACCCTTTGTGTTACATCAGTACTGACTGTGTCACTGCAAAAATATTTCTGCTTGTGTCAGTGCACTACTAAGTGTGTCACCATGGACATGTTTCTGCTTGTGTCCGTATGCTACTGACTGTGATATTGCAGAAATATTTCTGCTTTTGTGAGTATGGTTCTGACTGAGACACTGCAGACATGTTTCTGGTTTTGTTCGTGCGGTACGAAGTGCGTCACTGTGAACATGTTTCTGCTTGTATCAGTACAGTGCTGACTGCATCACTGCAGGCATTTTCATATTGTGTCAGTATGGTATTGACTGTGTCACTGCCAAAATACAGTATCTCTGGTTTTGCCAGTACAGAACTGGCTGTATTTACTGTGGACATGTTTCTGGCTGTGTCAATACAGTGCTGCTGGTGGGTGTGGCCATGTCAGTATGTAGGGTTGCCACCCAAACACTTTAGTGGCAAACAGCAAAAAAAAATTTTATAGTATAAACTATACAAATACAAATATATTTTGATATTAAATAACATTTCTAATCTCTTTATATCAGAGTCCACAGAGTTCCCCTTTTACATCTGAACTCGCAGAGTTCCCTTTTGCTGTATGGGGGGACTCTTCAGACTCTGATGTAAGGGAGAACATTGGGGACTCTAACATATGGGTTGCTCTGGGAACCCTGATTTAAGGGGGAACACTGAGAACTCTGATGTATGGAGAGGATTCTGATGTAAGGGGGAACACTGTGGCCTCTGATGTAAGGGGTGCTCTGAGAACCCTGATTTACCTTAGTGTACTCACTCAGAGGCAGGAGAGATAAGGAGGAGACTTCAGTCACAGACAGGGATGGATTGTGAGCTCACTCACCCCTTGGTACCTCTCATACAGATGTATCTGAGACTGCTGGACATCAAATTTCTAGCCCCCACGTTTCTTTTCTGAGGCACAGCGCCGGGGATTGGAGTGGGGTGGAGTGGGGTAGGAGGAAGAAGTGCAGAACAAGCCCTCTCTCCTCTCCCGTCTGTGTGTGTTGGGGGGGGGATTGTTAGTGCTGGCTTTGGGCAAAAAAGAGAGTGTAACAGACACTCTCAGCTTAGACAACTGCAGCCAGAAACCCTGCTGGGAAGCCATAGTCCAGTTTGAATCATGTGTCCGGGTTTTAGGCACCCTGAAAACCGAACGTATAATTCCAAACCCGAACTCTCCGGGTGAATCCTGAACAGGTGGCAACCCTATCAGTATGGCAGTTTTGTTTTCTCTTTGCTTGTAATTGTGTTAGTTTGGTTATAATATTTTAAGTCTTGGAAACCTAATTTTGTTTCTGTGTGTTGTTTGTGTGCCGGGGGAGTGGGGTGCAGCACTGCATAGCTGGCCTATGGAGTGGGGTGCAGCACTGCATAGCTGGCCTATGGCAGAAAACAATTTAAACCCAGCCCCACCTGCACCTTCAGATTTCTGCTCTGACTGCCATGACTTGTGTCCCCTGATCAAAATTACCTTGTGTACCTCCTATTTTCTGCTCTCCAATTGATGCCCTACCTGATGCACTGTGCCTACCACTAGCTGCCAGATCTGCTGTCTTCTCACCATAATATATATTGCCTGATTTGACTACAAGCAGCTGCTGCACCTCCTGCTGTCAGTCTGCAACTCACTGCTGCACCATTTTCCCTTGCCTAATTCTGGCATGTCACTTTGCAGTTTTTAAGGTGATTGCAGCCCTATCAGTACTTTATTGAAGACATCTGTCACTTAATTAGAAAATTAAAATATATATTGTATGGGTAGGGTCACTGGGTAGGGTCACTCTCCCTATTTGTCCAGGTGATCATGGTAACAGGTAGCGGAACTGATTGGAATTGTCAAATTTTACAGTTTCCACTAAACATATCTTGTAATAGGGTTATGTGTTCTAGTATCATCTGTCTGAGATGAGATTTCTAAGAGGGAATTTTCCCTCATTTTGGAGAGATTTGCTCTACTTCTTTACTTCTTGTTATGTCTCTGTGACACAAAGTGAAGGAAAATTTCCCCAATGGGACACGTAAAAAAAACTGACACAGCTATTTGCTTTTCTCCACTTTATTCAAAATTACAAAAACAAAAACAAATTTTGGCTTTAGATATACTTTAAATAAAATGTGGGCATATTATCTTCCTGAAGAAAAATTGCTTTCTTTCCACTTGCTTCTTGACGGTCTCATCTGTGGATATCACATTTTGCAAGACATCACAACACATTGTGGTTAGTTGGCAGAGCATTTAAAATGTTAAAATGTCCCTAAAATAGTACCTGAGTGGTACAACTACTTTGGAGTTTTGGGCAGTTCCTCCTTCTGTTACATTCAGTGTAAAATAAATGAAAAGGCTAGTATGCAGAGAGGGATGCCCTTGTCAAGTGTTAAGCCCCAAAAGCTACGGCACAGAGATCTCACTTCTACAGGAATAGAAAATGTTAAGTGGTTTAACTTTCTAGCATCCACCAAAACTTGAAATATTAGGATTGGACTGATCCTTTAAATGGCTGACTGGTCTCCGCTCCTGAATGTCCATTTGTAGTTAGAATAATTTGTTGTGCTTTTGTATTCGATAACCTAAAGTGCTACCAGTACTGATTACACCGTGTATTTCCTTGTTTTCATTACCTGCTGACAGATTGTGACAGAATTAGTCATCCTTACCAACAGTGTTTATGGTTCATTCACCTAACACAGACAAAAATGTGTGGTATCATGTGAAAGAAAATTTCCAAGTCTTAGTTCAATGAGATCTACTGTGCATTTTTATGTAAATGAAAAAATGTCAAATACATGTATTTTACATAGGATAAAGTTTTTTCATGGTATGGATAGAAAAAGCAAAACTAAGAGTTTTCATTTGCCCAATATTTTGGAGAGAATAGGAAGACTTGGGTGATATTTTACCATGTTGGAAAAATAATGCATTAGAGTCAATAGGAATGCAACATTAGGATAGTTTTTGGTGTTTTTTAAGTGCGCAATGGTCTTTTAATTTCTCACAAGGGTTACGAAAGCTCCTTTTATCCATTCTGAACTTGTCTTGCGCCAAAAAATGTCCTTAACCGTTTCTACTTTGGGAATATTTCTTTACCAGCTAAATCATTTTAGTCTAAATCCCTCCACCCATGCCCTGACATGGTGTAACAAACAGTCCTGTTTGGGCCATGGAAACACATGGATTGAATTTACCTGTCTCCTATGTTATGCCATTTTATAAGATAAACTGGTTGTAGTGATGGCTCTTTAGGAGCATGCAGAGGGTTGTTTTTGGGAAGGTTGCATGCAGGGAAGAAACATTAAATTGGATGTGACCTGGCACACACACTATAGCACACATGGCGACCTCCATCCCTAAATTAGTTTATAGAAAAGGAGAGCTGTGGGACTTTAAATGAGGTGAACGCGATGTCAGATATGAGTGAAAACAACATTAAGTTGAAAATGGAGACAAGGGGGATGGGATTATTGTGGTGCCACAAATAAATTAGAACAAATTTATTATAAAATTTCTTTTTTATTTTATTAGTATCAAAAGGCTAAAAAGTGTATATAAATCATACATCTATAGAAAATTTCAAAAACAAGAAAATCAAAATACAATTCAAAATAATGACCGTCACCACTAATGTTGAAAGGTGATCGCTGGTCACTTCTTCCCAACTAGTTTCACCAAAACATTGGCTTCATGAGGGGAATATATAAATTAATACAGAAAGTAAAAGCACTGAAAAAAGAAAAAAGAAGTATATTATTGGATCCACATAATCTAGTATAATAAAGGCGAACTGTCATATCACAAAACGGTCAAAATACTGTCCAGCCCATGTTCCCGGTCTCCCAGTCCCCACACCCGAGACATACCTTGCAGGAGTCCCAGGACACAAGGAGAGCTCCACCAGACCCATGAGAATATTAGTCACACTTAGCCCTGTATTTGGCTACAGGGGAATCAAAAGGCACCTAAAGGAATTAAGATTAGCATATAAGTATTCAATTATTCAATAATCAATAAAGGGAGCCATGCCTCAATTACATACCCTAATTATATATGAAAAAGACACCCAATGGTGCGCGGGAACGGTCACGGCAGAATGGTTGGATGCGAGAATCACAAAATATATGTATAGCCAAAAAGAGCTAGAAAATAGTACAAAAATAGTGATATTGGTGGGATGACCGAGATTTTATATGGGCTAAATAAATTAGTGACAGATACTCATAGTAGATTTAGGGAGCTAGGTAGAAAGTTAATTAACTATGAGTGCTTACCAAAAAGGCGTAAATCGCTAAGGACAAAGGTAGACACTAAACATGAGATTCCGCCATTATGAGAACTGAGCGCTGGAACCTCCCCGACATATCCATCAGATTGCACCAGTTGATTTGGTGATCTATGTAAAAAGCCGATGCAAATAAAAGTGCTGTCAGCATGGAGACCAACCAACATCACAGGGTTAAACAGCAATGAAAGAGATGAAAAGAATTATTTCACACACAGAGTAGGAGAGAAGGAGGTACAGAACTTTTACCTTTAACAAGTATCGCCTGGCCACCGCACTTATCCCGCAACAGGTAGGTAAAAATTACTGAGATGTGGCAGCCTTTTAAATCCCCCATCCGATCAGCATGGCATAATCAGCCATTTGGGAGCGGACGAAATTACTGAGATGTGGCAGCCTTTTAAATCCCCCACCCAATCAGCATGACATAATCAGCTAATCGGGAGCGAACGAAAGGCGTACGGGGCGCATGCGCAGTAGACAAGGCCAACAGCCTACACTACCCAGAGGACCGAGCGTGGACCGCATCACATGGCAGTGTAGCCCGTGACGTGGTCTATGTAGATTTAATTCAGGCATCGGACCTGTCCGAGGAAAAGGGGGGGGGGAGATGGAAACCTCACAACCATCCAGGGAAAGGGGGAGGAGGCAGATAGGTTGGCTTTGGAATATCTGCGAAGGTCCCGGCCGAAGGGGCGGGCTGACTAGAAAGTCAGCCCTTGGGCGTCCATGCAGCCAAAGGCTGTAGTGGGACAAATTCTCAAGCGGAATGGGAGCAAAACAGCCGAGTACACTGGATCCACGCGGCAGATCAAGAGGGGAAACCGGAACAACCAAAGAACAGGGGGCACAGGCGGAACAGCCAGTCCAATGGACAAATGTTGTCACCATAACAACCGAGATGTGACCAATCAGACAGGACGCCTCCAGCAGTTAAACTGTGGATTGAATAAAGAGAATACAATAGTTAGAACATCGTTATAATCTGATAATGAACCCATTATTCTTAAATTTCATTGATCTTTATTACCAAGAAATTTTTTCAGTCATCAATCAGTATGAGATATCAACACATTCTAGTAGAGATGAAATACAAGTGAAAAGAATAATTTTATACATAATGAGAAATTAATAAAAATAAATACACTGTATTAAGCATCTTAACATACAATATTAGTCTTTATTTAAAGAGACAATGTAGCAGTGGGCGCAGGATGAGGGCAGGAAATGAGGACATGGTTGGTTACCAAACCTTGGGGACCAGATTAACCAAAAAGCGGTCAGGCAATGGGGGGACAATCAATGGATAGACCAGTTGGACAGAATGGAGCAAAAACAATTAATGCAAATAAACAACTCCCATTTTAAAGGAAGGATTTAAAGCTAATATATTCATTTAAACCAGGGAACTTTACAGCGTCCAACAAGTATATCCATCTAGTCTCCATCTGAAGCAAAGTGTTATTGATATTACCACCCCGGGCATGTAAAGGAACATGCTCAAGGGCAGCAAATCGGACAACATCAGGATCATAATTATGTTCCATTGCAATATGTCTATTCAAGGCTGTGGTGGTTAAATGTTTGTATAAAGGTGCAATATGGTCCTTAATGCGTTTGAAAAATGGACGCTTGGTTTTCCCTGCGTAAAAGCAACCACATCGACATAAGGCTAGATATACTACGCCAATTGTCTTACAGGTAACTCTGTGTTTCAAACGGTGGGTCCTACCATTTGGAAGAACAGTATTCCTGGAATTGTGAATGAAGGGGCAAATATCACATACACCACGCGGGAAGGTGCCAACATTGGAATAATCCACGGGGCCTCGAATCATGTGGTGACTGTGAACTAGTAAATCTCTCATAGATGGAGCACGTCTATAAGTGATTTCAGGATATGGTTTGAGGAATTTTTTGATAGTATTATCAGCCGTCAAGAGTGGCCAATATTTTTGAAGAATCCTTCTCATCTGACTATGTTGTTTGGAAAATTAAGTAATGATCCTAACAGAAGAGTTTAATTTCTGAGGTTTAGTTAAATGAATAAGGTCATGTCTGTTTCGCTTAGTGACTCTATTGAAGGACCTCTTCAACAGGGAACGTCTGTATCCCCGTAGACGAAGTCTCTCATACAACGTTATATAACATATAACATATATAACGTTATATAACATATAACATACGTTAGCTGGCAGATGAAAGTCTGAATCCTGAGTGCAGTTCCTTCTAAGCCTTAAAAATTGGCTGTAGGGTATACTATCTAGTAGAGGCTGGGGATGTGCACTAGCCGCATGTAGAATCGTGTTGCCCGAAGAGGGCTTGCGGTATAAGAATGAGTGCAAAACACCCTCCTTACCTACATGTATTTGCAAATCCAGAAAGTTTATCTTAGATTGACTGCATTCCATTGGAAACTTAAGTTAAAAATATTAACAGCCAGTAAATCCATCAGCCGAGAGAGTTCATCTCGACTACCCGACCATAAAATGAAGACATCATCAATGTACCTGTACCAGGCTACAATATGTGAAAGCAGTTCTGACATAGATTCCTGGGAAAACAAGTCCCTCTCCCACCCCCCCAGGTACAGGTTGGCATAAGAGGGGGCACAGACTTTCATCTGGCAGCTAACGACTTGTATGAGAGACTTCGTCTACGGGGATACAGTCGTTCCCTGTTGAAGAAGTCCTTCAATAGAGTCACTAAGCGAAACAGACATGACCTTATTCATTTAACTAAACCTCGGAAACTAAACTCTTCTGTTAGGATCATTACTCAATTTTCCAAACAACATAGTCAGATGAAAGGGATTGTTCAAAAATATTGGCCACACTTACGCATTGCGCAATGAAGGTTTTCCTTTGTCATTTCCATCTATATTTATGAGGTGCAATCTTGCAAAAAACATAATTTCAACAGGCTCCCTAGGAGCCTTGTATCCCCACATGCCTATTAGACCATACTAGCGATAGTTGGTCAACATCCAGTGCGGGGTACCCAGTCTGAACACCATTACACAGGAGATGTCAATTTAAGCATGAGCACTTTATTTCATCGCCTGATGGGACTTTTTTAACCCTTTGTGTGTTATGAAATTTTTTTGCGTGTTATGATTTTTTTGCGCTTTCTGCATGTTTTACATGAATTTGATCAACCCTAAGCACAGCAAACTGTTTTTACATTCCTTCTTTGCCATTTGCTTACTAGCGAGCTCACTTACTGCAGCTGGAGTTTGATGATCAGTTCTTTTATCCAAAGGCGCTAAGGTTTATATTTCTCAGTGGTGGGGAAACCCCTGCAGAAGTGGTATTAGACAACCAATAAATTACTTGCCACTCCATTCTTTGGCATGGTCATGTCAGATGTCAATTTTCCCTGATAATGAAATATTTGCATTTTGAAAACAATGAAGAATTTGATGAAACTACTCATCCAGCACCAAAACTCAAGAAAATTTGTGAAGTATATCAAATGATTCTGAAGAATTTCCAATGGAGTTATGTGCCAGATAGAGCCATCAACATAGATGAAAGTCTAATGGCCTACAAGGGAAGGCTCAGCTGAATACAATACAGACATCAAAGAGAGCACAATTTGACGTAAAATCCTTCACGCTATGCAAATCGACAACTGGCTACATTTGGAATTCAGTCCTATACACTGGGAAAGGAACCAAATTCAAAATACAGCAATTATGGAATGGCAACATGTTCTGTTCTTTCACTGATTGAGCCATTGCTAAATCAGGGCTATTGTGTAACTACAGACAACTTTTACACATCTCACATCTCCTGAACTTTAGAAGTTCCTTCTGCAGAACAAAACGGATGCCTATGGAACCATTAGGACTAACCAATCTAATCTTGCCAATCTTTGGCAATAAGAAGCTCAAGACTAAAGGCAAAATGATGGCACTGCGATGGCGTGACAAAAAAGATGTGTGCCTAATGAGTACAATCAATAAAACCTCCACTGTCTTGGTATGCACAAAAGGTGGGAAAGACATCATGAAGCCACAAATAGTGGTAGACTACAACAACACCATGGGAGGTGTTGACAGAGCCGATCAAGCAATGACATTCTATCCAGCAATGAAAAAAAAAAGTACTACAAGAAGATCTTCAGGCATCTTCTTGAGCAATGCTTGTGGAATTCCTACATTCTGCTAAAAAAAGGGTGACAAGCCTGTGGTTCATGCTGACTTTATTTGGAAAGTTGCTGAACTGATCTTTCTGAACCCCCAAACACCAACAGCTGTGAATAGAGCTGGACGTCGTGCTGCTGGTGTTGTCAACCCGGAACGCCTGACTGGTCGTCACTTCATGGTCTACATCCCACCAACCGAGAAAAAGTCAGCACCCACAAGGATGTGCATGGTTTGTTGCTCGAAGCGAGATGACAGTGGAAAGAAACCAGGTGCCATTGTCCTGATTGTAACGTCAGACTTTGTGCAGCCCCATGTTTCAAAATGTATCATACCCGGGATGTTTACTGAACCAATATGACTAGTAATATTGCACCCTTGTTTGGACAAATTTCAGTGTTTTTGATTTGATTATATTATTGACTAAAATTTATTGAATAAAATATATTATTATTTGTTATTATTTATAGTTATTTATTATATTATCATTTATAATTTTGTGTTTCAAATGTTATCATACCCAGGATGTCTACTAGACTCTTGTTTGGACAGATTTAAGTGATTATTCCTAAGAATTACAGGCCTACAATATAAAACGCAAAGTTTCCATGCAAAACAATTGTATTGCTTTCAGCATCAAAAATCTGACATAATCATACTGCCAGGGAGGTTAACAAAAAATTCAAAAATGACTATGGCAGCAAAAAAGGGTTAAAGCTTCCATTTAGATACCATGAAAACAATGTAAAACCAGAGCTCCAAAAAAGGTTATTAGGTATATTTCTTATTTCTTGGTAGAATTATTGGGTATTAGTAACAATATGATATGATAGTTGATATTAAACTGTCCATTTATATACCGTATTTATCGGCGTATAACACGCACCGGCGTATAACACGCACCCCAATTTAGGAGGGAATTTTAAGGGAAAAAAAACTTTTAGGAGGGAAGTTGAAGGGAAAAAAAACTTACATTTAAACGCCCATCATTGCAGCCTTCTCAGTGCAGCCATGTCAGTGCAGCCATGTCAGTGCAGCTTTGTCAGTGCAGCCTTGTCAGTGCAGCCATGTCAGTGCAGCCTTCCCCAGTGCAGCCTTTCCCAGTGCAGCCTTTCCCAGTGCAGCCTTGTTAGTGCAGCCTTGTCAGTGCAACCTTGTCAGTGCAGCCTTCCCCAGTGCAGCCTTCCCCAGTGCAGCCTTCCCCAGTGCAGACTTCCCCAGTGCAGCCTTGTCAATGCAGACTTCCCCAGTGCAGCTTTCCCCAGTGCAGCTTTCCCCAGTGCAGCCTTCCCCAGTGCAGCCTTCCCCAAGTGATCCCAGCCATTCTGTGCTTCAAAATCGCCGATCGCGATTTGAAAATGGCGCCGCCGGCGCCGAAATACACAGTGCCGGTCCTCGGCTCTTTCCGGCGGCTGTCGTTCATTTTCGGCTCCACTCGTAGTCCCGAGCGGAGCTATCCGAACCTAGCCGAGTAGGTTCGGATAGCTCCGCTCGGGACTACGAGTGGAGCCGAAAATGAACGACAGCCGCCAGAAAGAGCCGAGGACCGGCTCTGTGTATTTCGGCGCCGGCGGCGCCATTTTCAAATCGCGATCGGCGATTTTGAAAATGTGACAGGTCGGGATCGCAGGGGATCGGCGTATAACACGCACCTGCGATTTTCCCCTGGTTTTAAGGGGAAAAAAGTGCGTGTTATACGCCGATAAATACGGTATTTAAAATTCTAATTAATATTTATTCTTTTCCTTTTCCATCTATAATAGGGATAGATCATCAATTTTTGAATTTTTGTAATAAATAATGTTTTAGGATTAAATATGATATTGCTATGACTCATTTTTTTTTTCACCTTTATTGTACATCATTGATGGTGTTCATGGCTTTGTGGCATCCGTTTTACCAGGGATGTTCAGGTACTTGTCTTGTTCTCTATTGTGCCCTCCTTAGTTTTTAGGCTCATTTTTGAGGACTTTTAAGAGCAGATGATTCTTTGCTTGTTCAATTGTGGTGTGACAGCATTTGACTACCACTTTGAAAAGGACCTGCAGGGAATATTTTGGTTCCCCTTTATCTTTTGCTACACCTTTGTACACTCTCATGACGTCCCACTAAGGCGAAGTTGTATACCATTATGATTAGTGTCTGATTATTTTATTGCATGTATTGATAAAGATAGTCAGCTCCCTTGCTCTTCCTAAGGAAATAGAATGTTGATTTAGGAAATGTGTCAAGGATTGTATATTTCCCTGCCTCAATGATTCTCAATATTTAACCAGCAGATCATGTGATCAATATATGAATGTTATAGAAGAAAACACACAATGATCAGGGATACATAATTGCTTGGTATCTGTTGTAACATATAAGATCTTTGTGGAATTATGGCATAAGTATTTTCTCTTGTTTTAGATGGACAGCTCTTTTGACATACCGCATGTTTATGTTGTTTTTTTACCTACTGTTTGGAATAAAGTGACATTTTATTAACCGTCTTTGATTTAGATTATGAGATTAGATTAAATATTCCTATCTTTTTTGTCAAATTGTTGTTGTTTTATTGGGATGTAAGTACAAATATGTAGCTTTGGTGCCTTGAAAAAGTATTCGTACCCCTAAAATTTTCCAAATTTTGTCATGTTACAACCAAAAACGAAAATGCATTTTATTGAGATTTTATGTGATAAATTAACACAAAGTGGCACGTAATTGTAAAGTGGAAGGAAAATGATAAATGGTTTTCATTCACAAATAAATATCTGAAAAGTGTGGCGTGCATTTGTATTCAGCCCCCTTTACTCTGATACCTCTAGCTAAAATCTAGTAGAGCCTATTGCCTTCAGAAGTCACCTAATTAGTAAATAGAGTCCACCTGTGTGTTATTTAATCTCAGTATAAATACAGCTGTTCTGTGGAGCCCTTAGATGTTTGTTAGAGAACCTTAGTGAACAAACAGCATCATGAAGGCCAAGGAACACACCAGACAGGTCAGGGATAAAGTTGTGGGGAAGTTTAAAGCAGGGTTAGGTTATAAAGAAAATATCCCAAGCTTTGAACATATCAAGGAGCACTGTTCAATCCATCATCTGAAAATGGAAAGAGTATGGCACAACTGCAAACCCACCAAGACATGGCCGTCCACCTAAATTGACAGGCCGGGTAAGAACAGCATTAATCAGAGAAACAGCCAAGAGGCCCATGGTAACTCTGGAGGAGCTGCAGAGATCCACAGATCAGGTGGGAGAATCTGTTCACAGGACAACTATTAGTCGTGCATTCCACAAATCTGGCCTTTATGGAGAAGTGGCAAGAAGAAAGCCATTGCTAAAAGAAAGCCATAAGAAGTCCCGTTTGCAGTTTGCAAGAAATCATGTGGGGGACACAGCAAACATGTGGAAGAAGGTGCTCTGGGCAGATGAGACTGTGACAGACCTAGCCAGGAGAGAGACTTTTGGAGGGGACTGAATGCTAGCCTCTTGCCGATCGATCGTGGGCCCTGGAATTTGGGGGAACCGTGCTCTTTGTGAACTGTATGCCTGGGGACCCTTGAGGTGGTATTACTGTGGATTCGGATCCTGATCCCCTCAGGACACACAGACTCTGGGGACCCTGGATTTGCCATATTAGAAATAGTGGCTGATTCATAATGCTGGGACAAACACTGTTAGGAGATGCTGATGTCAATCCCAGCCACCTGTCTGTCTGTTGCCTGCTAGAATGTGTATTGTAAATAAGTCTAGTATGGGATCTAAGAGTCATTAGATCCCCATTGTTGTTTGTGTTAATTAACTCTGCTATTGTGTGAAGAAGAGTTCTGTGATAATGTTGATTGGGTTTTCTGAGCTACAAGACGGCCAGTCTGGCTTAAAGGTGATGTCTGAGTCATCTAGGCTGTCTAAAGGGATTAGTTAATTAGCCCATGTTAATTAGGTTTCTGGTCACAGGTGTATGTTCAGAGTAATATGAGCAGGAGGTATGCACCTCCTCTTTTTCTGTATAAAAGAGCCTGTATTCCTTTCAATAAAAGAGATTCCTGGTTGAACTTACATACAGCCTGCCTGGTGTTTGTTCTGAGCTACACAACTGGATTAGAACGGCACATAGCTGTAGTTCTAGTCCTGGAGCATCGGATGACCGAACCATCAGATGTTGTGATCTGCAATCTGGTTCTATAGCAGCAGAGGAGTGTCGGGAGAGTGGAACCGAGCGAGCAGGGGCTCGTTACAGAGACCAATATGTAACTTTGTGACCTAAAAGCAAAACGCTATGTGTGGCGGTAAACTAATATATGGAAAAAATGCAGCGCATGTGCAAAAGAAATAAATAAATGAAGTTGTGAGTTGGTGCTAAAAAAATATTAACAAGCCAAGAGTGAATTAAACATAATGTCCATAAAAGGATGTGAATGTCCAACAGCACAAGAGATGAAGGTACTCCAAGGGATGGTGGTAATCTGATGGTTGTCAGAAGTCACCTTGTATCATGAACCGACCTCTCAGCCGGATGAGTCGATAAGCAGAAATACAAAAAAGACTCTTACCAGATCCCGTGGATTCCCATGTCAGCGACAGGGAATCGCATGCGCAGTTTGTCACCAATGACGTAAAGTGGATGTAAAGACAAAAAAGATATGCTAGCAGCCACTGCTCCAATTTCACTTTCCTCCACTCTCCAAAGTGAAATTGGAGCAGTGGCTGCTAGCATATCTTTTTTGTCTTTGCATCCACTGAATGAGGCCCAGTACCTCCAACTGCTTCATAAGTGTCTTTTTGGACTCTCCTGATCCACGCTTCGGCCGTCCCCTGTGAGGACCCATATGGTTGTTTTCGGAGATCCACGCAGACTGCAACCTAGAGGTTTTGATGGTCCAGACCTTCCACTCTACGTCATTAGTGACAAACTGCACATGCGATTCCCTGTCACTGTGGATCTGGTAAGAGTCTTTTTTGTATTTCTGCTTATCGACTCATCTGGCTGAGAGGTCGGTTCATGATACAAGGTGACTTCTGACAACCATCAGATTACCACCATCCCTTGGAGTACCTTCATCTCTTGTGCAGTTGGACATTCACATCCTTTTATGGACATTATGTTTAATTCACTCTTGGCTTGTTAATATTTTTTTAGCACCAACTCACAACTTCATTTATTTATTTATTTTGCACATGTGCTGCATTTTTTCCATATATAAGTTTACTGTTTTTGTCAGACTGTATGCAGCAGCTCTTTTTAGCCTTATCAGGTGTTTTATATTCATTTTGGCGGTAAACTAACACTGCACATCACCCTGAACACACCATCCCCACAGTGAAATGTGGTGGTGGCAGCATCATGTTGTGAGGATGCTTTTCTTCAGCAGGGACAGGGAAGCTGGTCAGAGTTGATGGTAAGATGGATGAAGCCAAATACAGGGTAATCTTAGAAGAAAACCTGTTAGGGTCTGCAAAAGACTTGAGACTGGGGCAGAGGTTCACCTTCCAGCACTACAACGACTCTAAACATACAGCAAGAGCTACAATAGATGGTTTAGATCAAAGCATATTCATGTGTTAGAATGGCTCAGTCAAAGTCCAGACCGAAATCCAATTGAGAATCTGTGGCAAGACTTGAAAATTGCTGTTCAGACGCTCTCTATCAAATCTGACAGAGCTTGAGCTATTTTGCAAAGAAGAATGGGCAAAAATGTCACTCTAGATGTGCAAAGCTAGTAGAGACACATCCAAAATGACTTGCAGCTGTAATTGCATATTGATTTGTAAAAAAAATTTAAAACCATTTATCATTTTCCTTCCACTTCACAATTATGTGCCACTTTGTGTTGGTTTTTCACATAAAATCCCATTTACATTTTTGGTTGTAACTTGACAAAATGTGGAAAATTTCAAGGGGTATGAATACTTCTTCAAGGCACTGTATATTTAATCCCCCATACAGTTTCATACATTTTTTTTGCTCAAGAAATGAAAATCTGACACATTTTTTCTCTTCCCACTGTATCCAAAACCTAATAAAAAAAACCATCCTGGAATAAAGTTTATAAACCTTTAAGTGATAATAAACCCCAAAACAAAAACAAAAATGTATTGAATTGCAGCTCACCAATTCGTAGATGTAGTGGCTGCATTCATTTTTTTTAGTCTTTTTTCCATTATTTTCACCTGATGATTCTCCCATTAAATTAAATTAAATTAATTAAATTAAATAATTCTCCCATTCAACTTACTTGAAAAATACTTACTTACATTTTACTTACCTTTTCAACAGATCAGGCTGCCCAGGCAAGTGGCAGTTATAAGGTTAAGAAAAAACTGTTACCAATGACAGGGGTGCTTATAGTGGTCGGCATTTATTCAATTACGTAAAACCTTTATCATAAAAAAGTTTCTCATTGCTTATTACTATTATTATTATTATACACAATTTATATAGCGCCAACAGTTTGCGCAGCGCTTTACAATGTAGAGGGGGGACAGCACAATTACAATACAGTTCAATACAGAAGGGACAGGAGGGCCCTGCTCGTGGAGCTTACATTCTAAAGGGAGGGGAGGTAGTGGTACAAAAGGTAATAGCTTCAGGGGATGATTTGATGGGGGTGGCTCGGGTACAGTTCTTAGGTGGGTGTGGGATAGGCTTCTCTGAATAAATACGTTTTCAGGGATCTCTTAAAGGTGGACAGGGTAGGGGCTGATTGGACGTACCAGGGCAGGGAGCTCCAGAGGATGGGAGAGGCTCTAGTGAAGTCCTGTAGGTGAGTGTGGGAGGAGGTAACAAGGGAGCTAGAGAGCAGGAGGTCCTGGGAGGAGCGGAGGGGACGATTCAGGCGATATCTGCAGATGAGCTTGGTGATGTAGCTGGGGGCAATGTTGTGGATAGACTTGTATGTTGTGGTTAGTATTTAGAATTTTATACAGTGGGGTAGTGGAAGCCAGTGAAGGGATTGGCAGAGAGGGCATATAAAGTGTTAGCGGAAGTCCAGCTTCAATTTGTTAGTCAAGTCCAAAATCTGCTAGTCTAAATCTGGCCATATATCATTTAAATCTCAGCCGGTTTCTTCCTCCATCTTCCTCTTCTTCTGGTTCTTCTGGTTCTTCCTCCCGTGTTCTCGTCCGGCATCTTCCTCCTCCGCGTCTTCTTCCCTTCTTCTTCTCAGGCCGCTCTGCATCCACCATGATGGGAGGCTCCCGCTGTGTGACGCTTCTCCTCTTCTGACGGTTCTTAAATAACAGAGGGCGGGGCCACCCAGTGACCATGCCCCCCTCTGACGCACGGGGGACTTGATGGGGACTTCCCTGTGGCATTCCCCGTCACGTCAGAGGGGGGCGGGGTCACCCGTTACCCCACCCCCCTCTAATTTTGGTTCAGGGTTCCCCTGTGGGGAATTCCCATGCCGTTTTTATCAATGAACTTTTATGTGTATTGTCAGACCGTCAATTCATTAATAGCCGTGAGTAGTTTTAAATTACTTTTTTCCTTTGAAATGTCATTTTGCTGTCAGACTGTTCTAAACACGGGAAACATGCACCCCTTTACAGGCATACTATAGACACCACCCAGGTACAAAATTTAAAGGAATATTACACTTTTATTGTTTCACTTTAAGCATTATTAAAATCACTGCTCCCGAAAAAACGGCCGTTTTTTAAAACTTTTTCTTGCACTAATCCATGTCCCCTGGGGCAGGACCCAGGTCCCCAAACACTTTTTATGACAAAAACCATGCATATAAGCCTTTAAAATTAGCACTTTTGATTTCTCCCATAGACTTTTAAAGGGTGTTCTGCGGCTTTCGAATTTGCCGCGAACACCCCAAATTGTTCGCTGTTCGGAGAACTGGCGAACAGCTGACTCGACTCGAACTCGAAGCTCATCCCTACTGTTGATGAGATGGTGAGATTAACCACTAGACGTCCGCGCTATAGCCGAAAGACGGCTACAGCGCAGACTCCAATTGCCGGGAGGCCGTCCCTGGACGTCCTCCTGTTTACTTCCGCGTTGCGTGCAACCGTGGGCGCGCATCGGGGAAGTTTTGTGCTGTCCGTGTCCCTTGGACACAGCCAGTCACAGATCACTGAAAATGGCCAATCATAGCGGCCGTTTTCAGCGCGATCGGCGGTGCCAATGAGAGACGATCTCATATGTAAACATATGAGATCATCTCTCATCGCTGGCTCTTCCTCCTCACACAGAGACAGCGTGTGAGGAGGGAGAGCGAACCGCTGCGGCGGTAAGTGAAAAGAAAAAAAAACAAAAAAAAAGTATCCCCACTGCCATCTGTCCCTGCCATCATGTCCCTGCTGTCCTGTCCCTGCCATCTGTCCCAGCTGTCATGTCCCTGCCATCTGTCACTGCTGTCATGTCCCTGCCATCTGTCCCTGCTGTCATGTCCATGCCATCTGTCTCTGCTGTCATGCCCCTGCCATCTATCCCCAGTGCCATCTGTCCCCACTGCCATCTGACCCCACTGCCATCTGTCCCCAGTGCCACATAGTGCCATCTGTCATCAGTGCCACCTGTCAGTGTCACGTGCCATCTGTCATCAGTGTCACGTGTCATCAGTGCCACGTATCAGTGCCATCTGTCATTAGTGTCATCAGTGCCACGTATTAGTGCCATCTGTCATCAGTGCCATGTATTAGTGCCATCTTTCCTCAGTGCCATGTGTCATCAGTGCCACGTATTAGTGCCATCTGTCATCAGTGCCATCTGTCATCAGCGCCACGTGTCATCAGTGCCACATATTAGTGCCATCTGTCATCAGTGTCATGTGTCATCAGTGCCACGTATTAGTGCCATCTGTCAGTGCCACGTATTAGTGCCATCTGTCATCAGTGCCACGTATTAGTGCCATCTGTCATCAGTGCCATGTATTAGTGCCATCTGTCATCAGTGCCACATCAGTGTCAGTGCCACGTATCAGTGCCATCTGTCATCAGTGCCACATCAGTGCCACGTATCAGTGCCATTTGTCATTAGTGCCACGTCAGTGTCACATGTCATTGTCCTGGTTCTCCAGGGCCTTCAAAAGTGTAATAGGTAGTCAACAAATTAGATGTGTAATTTATGCTCCTAGAACACGTGATGGCGCTCCCTGCATGTTGGGCCTCTCTATGTGGCCAGGCTGTGAAAAAGTCCCACACATGTGGTATCGTAATACTCAGGAGGAGTAGCTGAATGTATTTTGGGGCGTTATTTGTGGTATACATATGCCATGTGAGAGAAATAACCTATTACAATTACAATTTTGTGGGGAAAAAAAAATCTTCATTTTGCGAAGAATTGTGGGAAAAAATGTCAACATCAAAAACCTCACCATGCATCTTACTAAATACCTTGGAATGTCTACTTTCAAAAAAGGGGTCATTTGGGGGTATTTGTACTTTCCTGACTTGTTCGGGTCGCAAGAAATGAGATAGACCGTCAGTGCATCAGATGTGATCAATTTTTTATGATTTGCACCATAACTTGTAGACTCTCTAACTTTCACACGGACCAAATAATATCCACTATTTTGGGTTATTTTTACCAAAGATATGTAGCAGCATAAATTGTGGACAAAATTTATGAAGAAAAATTACTAATTTGCAAAATTTTATCACAGAAACATAGAAAAATGTGTTGTTTTTTTTCAAAATTGTTGGTCTTTTTTTATTTATAGCGCAAAAAATAAAAAACCCAGAGGTGATCAAATACCACCAAAAGAAAGCTATATTTGTATGAAAAAAAGGACACAAAATTCATTTGGGTACAGTATTATATGACTGAGTAATTGTCATTCAAAATGTGAGAGCGCTGAAAGCTGAAAATTTGTCTGGTCATGAGGAGGGTTTAAGTGCCCTGTTGTCAAGTGGTTAAGGTAAAAATTAAGTGAAACCAGAGTAATGTTGATGTTACACAGTTTGACCCAACTAACTCCTTTACTTTACCCATTGCAGAAATAATAGAACTGATAATAATTATCAATGTTGATGTTTTGCTTCTATGCTTGGGGTGTCAATAGATTTATGAGACTTGAGAGAAGGTCTGACCAGAGGACTGTAGTAGTGAGCTTGTGTGGTGAGTAATGCCCATGTGGCCAAGTGTAATAAAGTGCCATTTGAAGGTTACTGTGTGTGGCCCAGAGAAAAAATAAATAAAAAATGTTTTTGGGTCACTACCCACAAATTGTTAGAGACTCGAGAGTGAGGACTCTAGATTGGGAGAACGGCTCTCCCATGGACCTCTCGAAGCCGGGAGAGGTAGAAGTGGCACAAGTAAATTAAGTCCTATGACAGACATGACAGACAGATGTGGACAGTGGTTAAGAAATGACACCAAGGCTATTATAGGCTGGACCAAACCAGAGCTGATCTAATACCAGAAGGAGTTATGATCAACTTGGGTTTCTCTGTATGTTATTTTTATGGCAGATTGACAGAGTTGGATAAGGGGATTAAATGTGTACAAAATTGGATTTTTTAAAGTATGCAACGTGATGGAATTTTGACTAGTTATGAGCTTGTCAAAGTTTTTCTAATGCATATCACTGATTGGTCTAGCAAAAGAAAATTAGACCAGGCAATGCAAGTGTTATCTAAATGTTTAAGAAATGTTTGAGAAGCAGAAAGATAGCTACGTATGGCTGAGTTGAAAAAATAAGTGTGAGAATTCTTTGGGGCAATGAGAGGAGCCTGCTTGCATTTGCTGTTTCCTCAGCCCCTCCCCTTGTTTGTATTTCTGTGTAAGAAAGGAGCGAGTGGCCCCTCCCTTCCCTTCTAATTCCTGTGTAAAGCAGTTTAAGCAAAAAAAGAAAATAGCTGATTATGGCTGACATTCTTTTGAATTCCTAAAAAGATAGCCATAATTATTATAATTATTTAAATGTTTAGTTCTCCATTCCAGCCTACTGGGTGTGGAAAGGGAGAAGGCTCCACCCACTGATAAAACCTGGTTGTACCCTTTTTGTGCCAGTCATTTGAACACGGTAGCTGACTAGACAAAGTCTGTATAATATGTTAAAAATGTGACCAAAAAGATATAATAGAGATAAAGACCCTACCTCTGTCCAAAAGGTACCCCTTAGCATCCCTACCTCCAACATCACCCTCTTATTCAGATCCTCTTCCTCCTTTTCCAAGTTACCAGGCACATCCTGCACCTAATATTGCAGGGCAAGGACCTTATAGGGGAACTATAAGGGACTTAGAAGATATAACTGCCCAGGAAGAAAATAAAGCTGAATTAGGCTTATGATACAGTGCATAAAGGAAACATGAAAGTGGAAAAGAATAGACTGATAGAGAAGCTTACTTCTAAAACCGCGTGCACACGAGCGGAATGTCCGACAGAAAAAGTCAGACGGAAGCTTTTCATCGTCTATTCCGATTGTGTGTATAGGCCTCATCGGACTTTCTTTTTCGAAAATTCTGACGGACCTAGAAATGGAAAATGTTCTGAATATTTCCAATGGAACGAATTCCTATCGGGAAAACCGATCGTCTGTATGCTTTTCCGACGGACCAAAAACGACTCATGCTCTGAAGCAAGTACGAGATGGAAGCTATTGGCTACTGGCTAATGAACTTCCTTTTTCTAGTCCCGTCATAAGTGTTGTACGTCACCGTGTTCTAGACGGTCGGACTTTGGTTGGACTTTGGTTTGACTGTGTGTGGGCAAGACCGCTTGAATGGAATTCCGTCAGAGTTCCGTCGGAGAAACCTCCTGAGTTTATTCCAACGGCAAAACCGGTCGTGTGTACATGGCATTAGTCCGGAATGTACAGCTTGAAAGGTGAATTGCATAAGAAGAAAGTTATAGCTCAAGATGAGGTTCAAGAAGATAATGGAGGTTATTTACGAAAGGCAAATCCACTTTGCACTGTGTCAGGTCACCTGAGACCAGTTGACAGATGCACTCCGTAGGAGTCGGAAGTGCACCGCTAAGATAGTGGACCCTAGGACTGACTGCTGTGGATAGTACCCAGGGAGGTTCAGGAAGCAGGTCTACTGGATCACTAACACAGATCCCAATGGGAGCTAGAGCATAGATTCCCCAGGGCGTGGAGTCAGCAGGTGTATTCCAGAGCCTCTAGTGGTGAGGATTGGCTGCACTGCAGTCTGGCTCCAGGTCACGCTCACGGTAGACTATAGGAGAAGGAAGCAGCAGGCTAGAACAATAAGGATAGTAAAGAGATAAGGCAGAGGTCAGGGCGACTAGCAGACAGGACCAACAGAGTACACGCCAAAGGTTCAGGGTCACAGGCAAGCAGGGATAGTCAGGAACATGCCAAAACATCAGGGTCACAAGCAGACAGGAATAGTCGAGAACACGCCAAGGTCGGTAACAGAGACAAATGAAGAGCACACGGCAAGCAGGAAACAGGAAGCCAAACACACAGTGAATACACAATGGTTGATCAGCAAGGTTGGTTTGCAATGCCCAGGTTAATATAATGTTCCTAATTAGAGACCGGGGTGGAGCTATGCTGAGGGAAGATTATTTAAACAGTCAGGTGAGGGTGGCTGGCCTCTAAAGGTGAACACAGAAGGAAAGGTGAGCTGACAGACACACATTACTGCATAACCATGACACACTGCAAGTGCACTTGAAAGTACACTGAAAGTGCACTTGGAAGTGCAGTCACTCTAAATCTAAGGGGTAGATCTGAAATGAGTGGAAGCTCTGCTGATTTTATCATCCAATCATGTGCAAGCTAAAATGCTGTTTTTTATTTTCCTTGCATGTCTCCCATTGGATCTACAGCAACTTCACTTCCAAGTGCACTTCCAGTGCATTTTCAAGTGGACTTGCAGTGCAAAGAGGATTTGCCTTTCGTAAATAACCCCCAATGTGTTTTTCAAAGAGAAACCAGGAAATGTTTAAATTATATTAACATTGGGCATCTTGCCAAGAAGCCCAGATACCAAAGAACATTGTGAACAAGATGATGGAATAACAGAATTGCAGTTGAGGAATCAAAGTTATGATAGCCTTTGTTTGGCTGGTGACTTTATGGTTGCATCCATTTCTGACCCTGCCTAGGTAAATCACATTAATAGGTTCAGTGGAAAAGATGAGGAGCAAATGTTTATGCTCATCTGATGCCAGAGACCAGCAACATGAAGAAAAAGATGGTGACAAAGGCAAAGATGGGACTGGCGCCAGTACTTTAGCATTAAGTTCAACTGAGAGGTGTCCAATTTGTCTGAACAGTCTTCTCCCTGGAGAGACCTCGAAGAGGAGGGTGACCACATCAGCTTTAAACTCATGGAAGAAGAAATGCAGCAAATCTCCCCAGTAAAGGACACTCCTCTTGAAAATTCTGATCTGATCCTGTTAGCAGAGGGTTCACGCCTGTACAAAGATGGAGTCCCAAGAATGGCATATGCTGTGACAACATTGGAGGAAGTGATTGAGACCCAACTACTCCCTTCATCACTTTCAGTGCAAGTTGCCAAAGTGGTAGCACTCACAAGAGCCTGTGAGACCGCAAAGGATCAAAAAGCCAACATCTACACTGATAGCAAGTATGCTCTCGAAGTAGTCCATGATTATGGACCCATAAGGAAGAACAGAAGATTCACAACTACTGCAGGAGAACCAATTCAAAACTGAAAATATAGTCAAGAACTTTTTGTAGCAGTCACCCTCCCAAAAGAAGTAGCCATCCTGAAGGTCAGGGCACATAATGGAGGACAACCCATGCAAGAAAAAGGAAACCAGTTGGCTGATCATACTGCCAGGAAGACTGCTGAAACACCAATGGAAGCAATCATGACCCTAGTCACTGATTTTTCAAAGGAATAAGAAGAAGCTCATAACAGATTGAAGAATAGGAAAAGAAAAAATACAGAAAGCGAAGGAACTGATTAAGAAATTGCAAGAATCTGCACCTGATGATTGGAATAAAATCGTGTAAAGGGACAGAGCAAAGAAGGATCAAGACAGACTCTTGTGCAAGGAAAATGGAATATGTGTCCCACCTCAAACGGAGAAGATGATCATGCAACTAGCCCATGGCCCGAGTCATGTAGGCCCTAAGGCAATGGAGAGAAACATAAACAAGGCTGGTTGGTTTATTCAATACTCCAGAAACGCATGTCAAGACTTTGTTGAGGGATGCATAATCTGTGCTAAAAATAACCCAGGAAAACAGACCAGAGTAATACAAAGACATTTGGCCAAGCCACTATTCCCTTTCCAAAGACTTCAGATTGATATCATCCAAATCAGGCCAATATCAATATGTTTTGGTGTGCATAGACATATTTTCGAGGCTGAATAGAAGCCTGCCCAGTAGCTAAAGCAAATGCCAAGACAACAGCAAAGAAGCACCTTTCCAAAGTAATATGTCGCTTTGAAGTCCCTGAAACCATAGAGAATGACAGAGGAACACATGTCACTGGACAGATCATGCAAATTACAGTATCTCACAAAAGTGAGTACACCCCTCAAATATTTGTAAATATTTTATTATATCTTTTCATGTGACAACACTGACACTTAGCTACAATGTAAATTAGTGAGTGTACAGCTTGTATAACAATGTAAATTTCTCTCCCCTCAAAATAACTCAATATACAGTCATTAATGTCTAAACTGCTGGCAACAAAAGTGAGTACACCCCTAAGTGAAAATGTCCAAATCAGGCTCAATTAGCCATGTGTCATGTGACTCAAATTTGGTGTTATTGCTCTCACCCTCTCATACTGGTCACTGGAAGTTCATCATGGCTCCTTATGGCAAAGAACTCTCTGAGGATCTGAAAAAAGAATTGTTGCTCTACATAAAGATGGCCTAGGCTATCAGATTACCAAGACCCTGAAACTGAGCTGCAGCATGGTGGCCAAGACCATACAGTGGTTTAACAGGACAGATTCCACTCAGAACAGGCCTCGCCATGGTCGACCAAAAAAGTTGAGTGCACATGCTCAGCGTCATATCCAGAGGTTGTCTTTGGGAAATTGTTTGCTGAAGACAAGCAGCAGACTAGGGACATGGATTACTGGAACCATGTCCTGTGGTCTGATGAAACCAAGATAAACTTATTTGGTTCCGATGGTGTCAACCAGGTGAGGAGTACAAAGACAAGTGGGTCTTGCCTACAGTCAAGCATGGTGGTGGGAGTGTCATGGTCTGGGTCTGCATGAGTGCTGCCGTCACTGGGGAGCTACAGATCATTGAAGGAACCATGAATGCCAACATGTACTGTGACATACTGAAGCAGAGCATGATCCCCTCCCCATTCGAAGACTTGGCCGCAGGGCAGTATTCCAACATGTTAACGACCCCAAACACCTCCAAGAAGACCACTGCCTTGCTAAAGAAGCTAAAGGTAAAGGTGATGTACTGGCCAAGCATGTCTCCAGACTTAAACCCTATTGAGCATCTGTAGGGCATCCTCAAGTGGAGGATGGAGGAGTGCAAGGTCTCTAACATTTACCAGCTCCATGATGTCATAATGGAGGAGTGGAAGAGGACTCCAGTGGCAACCTGTGAAGCTCTGGGGAACTCCAAGCCCAAGAGGGTTAAGGCAGTGATCGAAAATACTGGTGGCCTCACTTAGGGGTGTACTCACTACTGTTGCCATCAGTTTAGACATTAATGGCTGTGTGTAGAGTTATTTTGAGGGGACAGCAAATTTACATTGTTATACAAGCTGTACACTCACTACGTTTACATTGTAGCAAAGTGTAATTTCTTCAGTGTTGTCACATGAAAAGATAAAATAAAATATTTACAAAAATGCGATGGCTGTACTCACTTTTGTGAGATACTGTATATGCAAGGACTTGGCAATCGAGCAGGCCTTCTATGCCCTTATCATCCTCAGAGTTTAGGAAAGGTAGAAAAATATAGTGGAATTATTAAAGACAGGCTAGCTAAATCAATGCAGGAAAGGGGAAGACAGGTCAGTAAAGAAACAATGGTCAGAACTGTTGCCTCTGGTTCTTTACAGCATCAGGATTACCCCTACTTATATGTCAGAGAACTTGAGCCCTTATGAGATTTTGTTTTCTGGGCCCACCTAAGACAGGGTTGTATTTTCCACATTAGACTACTGCAGAGTTATGCAATTTAGCGGACCTCCATCTGTTGCAGACTAAGAAAGTCCCATGAGGCATAGCAAGACTCTGTCAGCCAGAAGCATGAAACCCAGAGGCAGAGGCATGGTGGGGTGGGACTTGTAGTTTTGCAACAGTTGGAGTCCGCTAATGGGTCCTATTAAAGGAACATGTGAAAGTACCTTTAGGACCAAAGTTTGAAGGACCCAACCAAGTGTTACTGACAACTGCCACAGCTGTAAAGTGATGTGGATACATGCCAGCCATTGCAAGAAAGTACAGCTAATTTCAAAAGATGAGCAAACTACTGTTAGGCCTTTGCTTGATCTTAGCTGTCAAGGCTATAGAGGAAAATCACCTGTACAAATTGCACATGCTAACATGCATAAAGAGTAATCTGAGTAATTGCTAGATATGTTCACATAGGCCAGACAGTTCAAACAAGGGCACACACCTAGTACCCATTTACTTTAATTTTGAGTTTAAGCAGAACAAAGCTGCCCAAATACTAGTATGTCTAGAATATCACAAATGTTCTATTATTGTGAAAATACATTTTATGCTGAATATAACTTGAGGCCCTTGAGAATATCCCCTTATTTATTATGGAAAAAAGGTATACAATATGGCATTATGATAGGAAATATGACAAACCCAGATTACACTTTGTTTAGAAATGGTAAATTTTCACGGATTCATCAGATATTTTTTTTTCTCACAGGAATTATTGTTATAGGATTGCTTGTTTATTTGTTTTTTTTCAGGTGTGCTAAATGTGGATTACAAAAGATTACTACAATGATAGTTAAAAATGAGGAAGATGACCCCAAGAAAGAGATAGTATAAGAGATAGAGTGTTATCAAGTAGCCAGATTAGCAGATTTGTATGATGCCGAGATGGGTGATGGGTCATACACCCTAATGCCCCGTACACACGGTCGGATTTTCCGATGGAAAATGTCCGATCGGAGCGTGTTGTCAGAAATTCTGACCGTGTGTGGGCTCCATCGGACATTTTCCATCGGATTTTCCGACACACAAAGTTGGAGAGCAGGAGATAACATTTTCCGACAACAACATTTCCGTTGTCGGAAATTCCGATCGTGTGTACACAAATCCGACGGACAAAGTGCCACGCATGCTCAGAATAAATAAAGAGATCAAAGCTATTGGCCACTGCCCCGTTTATAGTCCCGACGTACGTGTTTTACGTCACCGCGTTTAGAACGATCGGATTTTCCGACAACTTTGTGTAGACAAAACAAGTTTGAGCCAACATCCGTCGGAAAAAATCCTAGGATTTTGTTGTCGGAATGTCCGAACAAAGTCCGACCGTGTGTACGCCCTATAAGAGGAACTTTACTCCACTACTGTGAAGTAGTACTGTGGACCCTCGGGTATCATACTAGGTACGGAAGATATGGTAGTGACCCCTCCATAGGGGTCAAGAGGAAGGGAAATGAGTAGAATCATAGGGGTCTGATAATGTTGAGTTATATATATATATATAGAGAGAGAGCGAGAGAGAGAGAGATAGAGAGAGTAAGAATTTGTAATGCACTTTCTTGCTTCTTTTTAGACACAGAGTCATACGTATATATATTGTTAAACTTGTTGTTTGTAAGTCAGAGACACCTTCTTCTTCATTCAACCTGGTAAAGCTGAATATCAGTGTGTGTTGTGTCTTTCAACTGCAGTGAATAAAAATGCACCTATCTGGATCTACTATCTCATCTGAATGTCTTGTTTGGAGACTCCCTAACCTAATTTAACAAAACCAAACCATGGTCAGGTAGACTAACTAAAGCTTCAGCCACAACTGCTACAAATGTAAGGGTGAAATAAGCACAGCTAAGATAGAACATGAAAGACACACGGTGGAGGAGAGCAAAAAAATCTCCCAAGAAATTATTTAATTATGTAAACAGTAAAAAAGGGAGGACAGACCATATTGGCCCCATAAACAAAGGATGGGGAGTAGGGATGAGCCGAACACCCCCCGGTTCGGTTCGCACCAGAACCCGCGAACTTACCGAAAGTTCGCACGAACGTTAGAACCCCATTGACGTCTATGGGACTCGAACGTTCGAAATCAAAAGTGCTCATTTTAAAGGCTAATTTGCATGGTATTGTCCTAAAAAGGGTTTGGGGACCCGGGTCCTACCCCAGGGGACATGTATCAATGCAAAAAAAACTTTTAAAAACGGCCGTTTTTTCGGGAGCAGTGATTTTAATGATGCTTAAAGTAAAAAAAAAAAAAGTGAAATATTCCTTTAAATATCGTACCTGGGGGGTGTCTATAGTATGCCTGTAAAGTGACGCGTGTTTCCCATGTTTAGAACAGTCCCTGCACCAAATGTCATTTTTAAAGGAAAAAATCTCATTTAAAACTGCTTGCGGGTTTAATGTCATGTCGGGTCATGGCAATATGGATGAAAATCAGTGAGACAAACGGCATGGGTACCCCCCAGTCCATTACCAGGCCCTTTGGTTCTTGTATGGATATTAAGGGGAACCCCGCACCCAAATTAAAATAAGGAAAGGTGTGGGGCCACCAGGCCCTATATACTCTGAACAGCAGTATACAGGCGGTGCAAACAAGACAGGGACTGTAGGTTTGTTGTTAAGTAGAATCTGTTTGTAATTTTGAACGGGTACATTTTTAACGTGTTTAGCTCCAGCCAAAAAATCTTTTTTAAGCTTTTTGGAAAACATAGGGAAGGGTTATCACCCCTGTGACATTTGTTTTGCTGTCTTTCCTCCTCTTCAGAAGATTTCACCTCACTTTTTTGTCCCAATGAAAAATGTTTTTTGAAAATTTGGGTTTTTTTGTGGAACAAGGATTGGAAAGCATCATTGGAAAGGAGAAATTGTTTTCCCATATTAACTCTTACAGGAGAGAATTTCCCTTCCTAGGGGTAGATTTCATCTCACTTCCTGTTGTCTCCTTCCGTTTGCAAGTAGGAGTCGTTTGTAAGTTAGATGTTTGAAAGTAGGGTCCTGCCCTATATACTCAGCAGAAATTTGGGCCTTAGGTGTTGCTGTGGCCACAACACTGTAAGCCCTCACAGGGCCCTGCTGTGAAATATTAGATCAAGAATTGTAATTACATGCCCCTGTTGAACAGGAGCTGAAAAATTAGGCCTTAGGCACTGGTGCTGGTGCCACAACACTGCAACCCCTCACAGACACTCTAGTTGGAACGCAGGAATGAGCCCTGCTGCAAAGTATTGCATCAAAAATTGTAATTACACGCCCCTGTTAGACAGGGGCAGAAAAATTGGGCCTTAGGCACTGGTGCTGGTGCCACAACACTGCAACCCCTCACAGACACTCTAGTTGGAATGCAGGAACGAGCCCTGCTGCAAAGTATTACGTCAAAAATTGTAATTACACGCCCCTGTTAAACAGGGGCTGAAAAATTGTGCCTTAGGCACTGGTGGTGGCGCCCAGAACCAAAAATGTTCTTACAAGCTATCAGCGTGATGATTGAGGAGGAAGAGGATAATTACTCAGGGATAGTCACTCAGCATCAGCATAGGCAGTCTTTGAAGGGATCTGAGATTTCAAAAAAATTATTCGGTTACATCAGCATCAGGTGCTTGGTAGCTGGTGGTGATCCAAGACTGATTCATTTTTATGAAGGTCAGCCGATCGACCGAGCCGGTGGACAGACGCACCCTGTGATCGGTTACCACGCCTCCAGCAGCACTGAATGTGCATTCCAAAAGAACGCTGGATGCAGGACAGGCCAGTAGCTCAATTGCATACTGTGCAAGCTCTGGCCAGTGATCCATCCTCAAGACCCAGTAACCCAGAGGATTTTCGGTGGGAAAGGTGTCCAAGTCTGATCTTGCCCCTAGGTATTCCTGCACCATGTAAAACAGACGCTGGCGATGGTTGCTGGAACCGATCATACCTTGGGTCTGCGGACCAAAAAATTGTCTGAACGCATCGGTCAGACAGCCACCTTCTCCACCGCTCCTTCTTTGACTGACCGAAGCCTCAGCAACACGTTGTCCAGAAACAGGAGTTTGTAACCTCCCAGTCTCTGGGAACGCGTTGCACAGACCTTTCTGCAAGGCCTCCCGAAGATGTTTCATCCTCTGCTCCCTCTGCGATGGCAAGATAAGGTCCGCAACCTTACCCTTGTAACGTGGATCAAGGAGGGTTGCCAGCCAGTATTGGTCCTTCTCCTTGATACCACGAATACGAGGATCCTTACGCAGGCTTTGCAGGATCAGGGAGGCCATGCAGCGTAGGTTTGCTGAGGCATTCGGTCCGGAGTCCTCTGGGTCACTAAGGACAACAACGTCCGCAGCCACCTCCTCCCAGCCACGTACAAGTCCATGTGTTCCTTGGGACTGATCCCTTAAATACTGCTGCTGATGCTGAGTGCCAGGCTCCACCTCCATACTGACACAATCTTCCTCCTCCTCCTCCTCCTCCTCGTCCTCTTCCTGTGTGATCGGCGGGCATGCAGGAACACTGTCTGGATAAAGGGGGCCTTGAGAGCTAAGGAATTCCTCCTCTTCCTGCCTCTGTTCTGCCTCAAGTGCCCTGTCCATTATTCCACGCAGCGTGTGCTCCAACAGGTGGACAAGGGGGACAGTGTCACTGATGCATGCACTGTCAGTGCTCACCATCCTCGTGGCCTCCTCGAATGGTGACAGGACAGTGCATGCATCCCTGATCATGGCCCACTGGCGTGGGGAAAAAAAACCAAGCTCCCCTGACCCTGTCCTGGTGCCATAGTCGCACAGGTACTCATTGATGGCCCTCTGCTGCGTGTGCAGCCGCTGCAGCATGGCCAACGTTGAGTTCCACCTGGTGGGCATGTCACAGATTAGGCGGTTCTTGGGCAGGTTAAACTCCTTTTGGAGGTCCGTCAGCCGAGCACTGGCATTATATGACCGGCGGAAATGCACACAGACTTTCCTGGCCTGCCTCAGGACATCCTGTAAGCCCGGGTACCTGCCCAAGAACCGCTGCACCACCAAGTTAAGGACGTGAGCCAAACAGGGCACATGGGTCATTTGTCCCTGTCGGAGGGCAGAGAGGAGGTTGGTGCCATTGTCGCAAACCACCATTCCTGCCTTAAGTTGGCGTGGCGTCAACCACCTCTGAACCTGCCCCTGCAGAGCTGACAGAACCTCTGCCCCAGTGTGGCTCCTGTCCCCCAAGCACACCAGCTCAAGCACCGCATGGCATCTTTTGGCCTGCGTACTTGCGTAGCCCCTTGAACGCCTACGGAGCACCACTGGTTCCGAGGAAGAGGCCATGGAGGAAGAAGAAGAGGAGGGGGTGGAGGAGAGAGGTGTGTCACAATCAGCATTTTGGAGGCGTGGTGGCGGAACAACCTCCAACACTACTGCACCTTGTCCTGCATCCTTCCCAGCTGCCAGCAGAGTCACCCAATGCGCCGTGAAACTTAGGTAACGTCCCTGTCCATGCCTGCTGGACCATGAGTCAGCGGTAATATGCACCTTACCGCTGACCGCCCTGTCCAGCGAGGCATGGACATTGCCTTCCACATGCCGGTAGAGAGCCGGAATCGCCTTCCGTGAGAAAAAGTGGCGTTTGGGTACCTGCCACTGAGGAACCGCACATTCCACAAACTCACGGAAGGGGGCAGAGTCTACCAACTGAAAAGGCAGCAGTTGAAGTGCTAGCAATTTTGCCAAGCTAGCATTCAACCGCTGGGCATGTGGATGGTTGGGAGCAAACTTCTTTCGGCGGGGGCAGGGAAATTTGCCTGGTACAATCTGACGTCGGTGTACCAAAAGCAGATTGCCCACAAGTACTTGGCTGTGACACACCTAATTCTACACCTTCATTCCTCTCACTGCAGGTCTCAGAGAGGACTGAAGGTCTAGTGGGGTTGGAAATCTCAGCTGATGAGGAGCAAGGAGAGATCCTCTTTGTTCTTTGGTGTGGGTCTTTTAGATACGCTTGCCAACGAACTGCATGGCAGGTCAACATATGTCTGGTCAAGCATGTGGTACCCAAGCGGGAGATGTTTTGGCCACGTGAGATACGCTTGAGACATATGTTGCAAATAGCAGCGGTGCGATCTGATGCACTCGTCTCAAAAAAGACCCACACCAAAGAACTTTTTGAATAACGCGCAGAGGCTGCAGCGCCCTGCACATGTGGAGCTTTGGGGTGTGATGCAGTCGATGTGCTGCCCTTAGGCTGGCCCCTGGAGGGCATCCTGCCTCGTTGGTGATGTGCCGCCTCCTCCTCCTCCTCCTCCTCTCTCCTATCAGGCACCCACGTTGAGTCAGTGACCTCATCATCCCCTCCCTCCTCATCACTGGAGCAAACCTGGCAGTATGCTGCAGCAGGGGGAGCATGACTGTCAGATTGCTGTCCTTCTTGGGCACCCCCTCTGTCCGTGCTCATGTTACTGCCTTCATCGAGCTCAGTATCATCATCAGTGCCTTCCAAACGCTGGGCATCCTCCTGGAGCATGTACCCAACACTGTGGTCAAACAGTTCGAGGGAATCCTCATGAGGACATGGTGGAGCTAGGGAAGGAGTCACTGATGACATTGAGCTGAGGGAAGAGGCCGCTGCTTTGCCAGACAAAGCACCCTGGGCATGGGTGAGAGAGGATGAGGAGGATGAGGACGGCTTGGTCATCCACTCGACCAAGTCTTCCGCATGTTGCGGCTCAACACGGCCAGCTGCTGAAAAAAAGGCCAAGCGTGTCCCATGGCCACGTGCTGATGAGGATGCACCGTCTCCACGACCAGCACTAGACACAGAGCCTGCTTGCCCTCTCTTATTGGCTTGTGACTGTCTGCCTCTCCTTCTTGGCCTTCCAGACATACTAATGGCCTGTAGCTGCACTAAGCTGGGATAGAATACCTGTAATTTTCTTCAGGTAGCTTTATATACTGTAACCAGACAAGCCTGCCTGTCAGTAGGAAGATAACAGGAACGGATCTAGCTGAACACTGTGAGCAGGACGCACTGTACTAAATGTAAATAGTCTAGCTGCCTGACCCTGGTACTAATAGGATCAAATAGAACACCTGTAATTTTCTTCAGGTAGCTTTATATACTGTAACCAGACAAGCCTGCCTGTCAGTAGGAAGATAACAGGAACGGATCTAGCTGAACACTGTGAGCAGGACGCACTGTACTAAATGTAAATAGTCTAGCTGCCTGACCGTGGTACTAATAGGATCAAATAGAACACCTGTAATTTTCTTCAGGTAGCTTTATATACTGTAACCAGACAAGCCTGCCTGTCAGTAGGAAGATAACAGGAACGGATCTAGCTGAACACTGTGAGCAGGACGCACTGCACTAAATGTAAATAGCAGGAACGGATCTAGCTGAACACTGTGAGCAGGACGCACTGCACTAAATGTAAATGGCAGGAACGGATCTAGCTGAACACTGTGAGCAGGACGCACTGCACTAAATGTAAATAGCAGGAACGGATCTAGCTGAACACTGTGAGCAGGACGCACTGCACTAAATGTAAATAGTCTAGAAGATAACAGGAACGGATCTAGCTGAACACTGTGAGCAGGACGCACTGCACTAAATGTAAATAGCAGGAACGGATCTAGCTGAACACTGTGAGCAGGACGCACTGCACTAAATGTAAATAGCAGGAACGGATCTAGCTGAACACTGAGCAGGACGCACTGCACTAAATGTAAATAGCAGGAACGGATCTAGCTGAACACTGTGAGCAGGACGCACTGCACTAAATGTAAATAACAGGAACGGATATAGCTGAACACTGTGAGCAGGACGCACTGCACTAAATGTAAATAGTCTAGAAGATAACAGGAACGGATCTAGCTGAACACTGTGAGCAGAACGCACTGCACTAAATGTAAATAGCAGGAACGGATCTAGCTGAACACTGTGAGCAGGACGCACTGCACTAAATGTAAATAGTCTAGAAGATAACAGGAACGGATCTAGCTGAACACTGTGAGCAGGACGCACTGCACTAAATGTAAATAGCAGGAACGGATCTAGCTGAACACTGTGAGCAGGACGCACTGCACTAAATGTAAATAGCAGGAACGGATCTAGCTGAACACTGTGAGCAGGACGCACTGCACTAAATGTAAATAGCAGGAACGGATCTAGCTGAACACTGTGAGCAGGACGCACTGCACTAAATGTAAATAACAGGAACGGATATAGCTGAACACTGTGAGCAGGACGCACTGCACTAAATGTAAATAGTCTAGAAGATAACAGGAACGGATCTAGCTGAACACTGTGAGCAGGACGCACTGCACTAAATGTAAATAGCAGGAACGGATCTAGCTGAACACTGTGAGCAGGACGCACTGCACTAAATGTAAATAGCAGGAACGGATCTAGCTGAACACTGTGAGCAGGACGCACTGCACTAAATGTAAATAGCAGGAACGGATCTAGCTGAACACTGTGAGCAGGACGCACTGCACTAAATGTAAATAGCAGGAACGGATCTAGCTGAACACTGTGAGCAGGACGCACTGCACTAAATGTAAATAGCAGGAACGGATCTAGCTGAACACTGTGAGCAGGACGCACTGCACTAAATGTAAACAGCAGGAACGGATCTAGCTGAACACTGTGAGCAGGACGCACTGCACTAAATGTAAATAACAGGAACGGATCTAGCTGAACACTGTGAGCAGGACGCACTGCACTAAATGTAAATAGTCTAGATAGAAGATAACAGGAACGGATCTAGCTAAACTGAATACAGTGTATATATATATATGCAACACCTGGGATGCATATATATACACAATACACTGTAAGTGCAGCTAACTGACTGACTGTTCTGCCTAATCTATCTAACTCAAATCAAATGACACTGTGTCTCTCTCTCTCTATTTCTCAGCACACCGGAACACACACTACACAGGGCCGCCGTGCAGGCGGCCTTATATAGTGTGGGGCGTGTACTAAATCCCCTGAGCCATAATTGGCCAAAGCCACCCTGGCTTTGGCCAATTACAGCTCTCTCTACTGACGGCGCTGTGATTGGCCAAGCATGCGGGTCATAGTGCATGCTTGGCCAATCATCAGCCAGCAATGCACTGCGATGCCGCAGTGAATTATGGGCCGTGACGCGCCACACGAATTTGGCGCGAACGGCCCATATCGTTCGCAATTCGACGGACGGTCGAACAGCCGATGTTCGAGTCGAACATGGGTTCGACTCGAACACCAAGCTCATCCCTAATGGGGAGAAGGCAAAGGTATTGAATTTATTCTTCTCCTCAGTCTTCACGAGGGAATCGGGGGGCTTCAGTAACCAAAACTGCAGTGTTTATCCTCATGACACATGACACATCACAGGAAGCTCCTCCATGGTTAACTGAGGACAGAATTAAAATTAGACTGGGAAAACTTGACATTAATAAATCACCGGGACCAGTTGGCTTGCACCCAAGGGTACTTAGGGAACTCAGTCAAGTAATTGCCAGACTATTGTTCCTAATTTTTACTGATAGTCTACTGACTGGAATTGTACCAGCTGATTGGAGAAAAGCCAATGTAGCACCAATATTTAAAAAGGGCCCAACATACATCCCTGGGAATTACAGACCAGTTAGCCTAACATCAATAGTATGTCAATTCTTGGAAGGGATGATAAGGGACTATATACAAGATTTTAATAATGAGAACGGTATCAATAGCAGTAATCATCGTGGATTTATGAAGAATCGTTCTTGTCAAACCATTCTACTAACCTTCTATGAGGAGGTGAGTTGCCAGCTAGATACAGAAGGCCTGTAGATGTGGTGTATCTGGATTTTGCAAAAGCATTTGACACAGTTCCCCATAAATGTTTACTGTACTAAATAAGGTCCATTGGCATGGACCATAGGGTGAGTACATTGATTGAAAACTGGCTACAAGGGCAAGTTCCGAGGGTGGGGATAAATGGGGAGTACTCGGAATGGTCAGGGGTGGGTAGAGGGGTCCCCCAGGGTTCTGAGCTGGGACCAATCCTTTTTAATTTGTTCATAAACGACCTGGAGGATGGGGTAAACAGTTCAATCTCTGTATTTGCGGACGATAATAAGCTAAACAGGGCAATAACTTCTCCACACGATGTGGAAACCTTGCAAAAAAATCTGAACAAATTAATAGGGTGGGCAACTACATTGCAAATGAGGTTCAATGTAGAAAAATGTAAAATAATGCATTTGGGTGGCATAAATATAAATGCAATCTATACACTGGGGGGAGAATGTCTGGGGGAATCTGGGATGGAAAAGGACCTGGGGGTCCTAGTAGATGATAGGCTCAGAAATGGCATGCGATGCCAAGCTGCTGCTAAAAAAGCAAACAGAATATTGGCATGCATTAAAAAGGGGATCAATTCCAGAGATAAAACGATAATTCTCCCACTCTACAAGACTCTGGTCCGGCCGCACCTAGAGTTTGCTGTCCATTTCTGGGCACCAGTCCTCAGGAAGGTTGTACTGGAAATGGAGCAAGTACAAAGAAGGGCAACAAAGCTAATAAAGGGTCTGGAGGATATTAGTTATGAGGAAAGGTTGCGAGCACTGAACTTATTCTCTCTGGAGAAGAGACGCTTGAGAGGGGATATGTTTTCAATATACAAATACCATACTGGTGACCTCACAATAGGGATAAAACTTTTTTGCAGAAGGGAGTTTAACAAGACACGTGGCCACTTGCGGCAAGGATGTGGAATTCCCTTCCACAGGCTGTGGTCTCAGCGGGGAGCATTGATAGGTTCAAGAAACTATTAGATAAGCATGAACGACCGCAACATACAGGGGTATACAATGTAATACTGACATATAATCACACACATAGGTTGGACTTGATGGACTTGTGTCTTGATGAAAGGTACACCATTCCTACTGTGAAACATGGAGGTGGATCCCTGATGTTTTGGGGATGTGTGAGCTACAAAGGCACAGGAAATTTGGTCAAAATTGATGGCAAGATAAATGCAGTATGTTATAAAAAAATACTGGAGGAATATTTGCATTCATCAGCCAGGAAGCTGCGCATGGGATGTACTTGGACATTCCAACTTGACGATGATCCAAAACACAAGGCCAAGTCGACCATGCATTGGCTACAGCAGAATAAATTGAAGGTTCTGGAGTGATCATCTCAGTCTCCTGACCTCAATATCATTGAGCCACTCTGGGAAGATCTCAAACGTGCAGTTCATGCAAGACAGCCCAAGACATTACAGGAACTGGAGGCTTTTTGCCAAGAGGAATGGGCAGCTTTACCATCTGAGGAGATAAAGAGCCTCATCCACAAATACCACAAAATACTTCAAGCCACTGTCATTGATGTTAAACGGGGGCAATACACGGTATTAAGAACTGGGGTGTGTAAACTTTTGATCAGGGTCATTTGGGTAGTTTCTCTTGTCATTATGATTTTAAAAAATTAAACATAGTTGATTGATAATAAATGGCTTCACTAATCATGAGTGAAAGAAAAGTGTTGGTGTTATTATTCATATTCTCTGAAAGATGGCCAAGAAATCATAAATTCTTCCAGGGTATGTAAACTTATGAGCACAACTGTATATATTTTTTCAGAAATTATGTGATCATAATCAAACATATATTATATCAATCCCTTGGAAAGCACATTATATCAATCATATGCTCTCTTTTAAAGGCTTACTTAAACTTTCTGACTATGGTTTATGTTGTTTTAATCATGGGTGTGACATGAAAAACAGTAAGGACACATTTAGACTTGCTTTGCTGTCTAAAGCATGACCCACAGCCCTAATTACCAGACAACTGCACTGCAACGACATGCTCTGTGCACAATTGCTGGATGGTTGCAGCACAGCACCATTCACTCAAATGGGTCATGCTCAATGGGCAGTACCTCATATCAAGTGTGACAGGGGGTAAAATTCCTGCGCAGCCACAAAGCAAAACATCACAACCGTAGCATTTGTACACCCCGGCCTGAGCAGCAATAGGGGGAGCAGTTAGGGACACTAAAGGCTCATTTACCCTTGTTTCAGCTTCAACACACATTAACGGCTAGTTTACACTTGCTTAAAAACAAGGCTTCGGACAGGATTTGTTAAAGCTTTTTGAACGCTAGTCAAAGCTCCTGTCACAAAATAAAATGGTTAGCTTCCACTTCTGTTTACACCTTTCTTTTGCTTTGCTTTCGAAAATTATACCCCATGTAGCTTTAGAGGTGCTTCAAAGTATCTTCAAAGCCTCCATTGAAGTCTATGGCAAAGCTCGCTTGAAGCCCCACGAGGCCTCATTGAAGCCCCATGAAGCCTCACCAAAGCCTCATCGAAGCCTCACCAAAGCCCCATCATAGCCCCATCGAAGCTCCACCAAAGCCTCATCAAAGCCCCACCGAAGCCTCATCAAAGCCTCTTCGAAGCACCAAGCAAAAGCAAGGTATAAACAGGACTTACTAAGGGCTCATTTACACTTGCTTCAGCTTCAACACACATTACAGCACCTACCGCTTCAGCATGCTTTTATGATGTGTTTTTGATGCTTCGGTGGTGCTTTGATGAAGCTTCGGTGGTGCTTTGATGAAGCTTTGGTGATGCTTCGGTGGTGCTCTTTTTAAGCTTTGTTGAAGCTTGGCAGACGCCCTGTGTGTGTGTATATCTCTTACTTGCAATTTCTCCAAAACAAAGTGAAGCTAAAGCTGAATTAAAGCCTTTCAGAAGCTGCAGGTGCTTCAAGTGAGCTTTGCCATAGACTTCTATGGAGGCTTTAAAGACACTTTGAAGCACCACTAAAGAGACATGGGGTATAATTTTTGAAGCGAAGCCAAAGCAAAGCAAAAGCAAGGTGTGAACAGGACTGTAAGCTAACCATTTTATTTAGTGACAGGAGCTTTGACTGGCTTTCAGGGAGCTTTAACCACTTCAGCCCCGGAAGAATTTACCCCCTTCCTGACCAGGCCACTTTTTGCAATATGGCACTGCGACGCTTTAACTGACAATTGCACGGTCGTGCGATGCTGTACCCAAACAAAATTTATGTCCTTTTTTCCCACAAATGGAGCTTTCTTTCGGTGGTAGCTATAAACAAGAGAAGAGCGACAATTTTGAAAAAAAAAAACAATATTTTTTACTTTTTGCAATAATAAATATCCCAATTTAAAAAAAAGACACATTTCTTCATCAGTTTAGGCCAATATGTATTCTTCTACATATTTTTGGTAAAAAAAATCGCAATAAGCAAAAATTGATTGCACAAAAGCTATAGAATCTACAAAATAGGGGATAGATTTATGGTATTTTTTTTTTTTACTAGTAATGGCAGCGATCAGCGATTTTTATCGGGACTGCGACATTATGGCAGATGGATTGCACACTTTTGACACTTTTTTGGGACCATTGACATTTATACAGCGATCGGAGCTAAAAATAGCCACTGATTACTGTATAAATGTCACTGGCAGGGAAGGGGTTAACACTAGGGGCGATCAAGGGGTTAAGTGTGTTCCCTGGGATGTGTTTCTAAATGTGAAGGGATATGACTAACTAGAGGAGGAGCCAGATCGTTGTTCCTACTTAGCAGGAACATACAATATGTTTCTCCTCCCCTGTCAGAACAGGGATTTGTGTGTCTACACACACAAATCCTCGTTCTGGCTCTCGTGCCCGCGATCGTGTGTGGCCCGCCATGCACACGCACCTGTACATATACAGCAATTCGCACAGGGGAGCCATCCTGCCGCTATATATGTACAGGAGCCGGTCGGAAATCAGTTAATCACTTCAGCCCTGGAGGATTTGGCTGCTCAATGACCAGAGCACTTTTTACAATTTGGCACTGTGCTGCTTTAACTGGTAATTGCGCAGTCATGTAATGCTGTACCCAAACAAAATTTGCGTCCTTTTTTCCCCACAAATAGAGCTTTCTTTTGATGGTATTTGATTGCCTCTGCGATTTTTATTTTTTGTGATATAAACGGAAAAAGACCAAAAATTTTGAAAAAAAATTATATTTTCTACATTTTGTTATTAAAAAAATCCAATAAACTCAATTTTAGTCATACATTTAGGCCAAAATGTATTCAGTCACATGTCTTTGGTAAAAAAAAATGTCAATAAGCGTATATTTATTGGTTTGCGCAAAAGTTATAGCGTCTACAAACTAGGGTACATTTTCTGGAATTGACATAGCTTTTAGTTTATGACTGCCTATTAAAGTTCTTGAGGTGCTAAAATGGCAGGGCAGTACAACCCCCCCCCCCTCCCCCAATGACCCCATTTTGGAATGTAGACACCCCAAGGAAATTGCTGAGAGGCATGCTGAGCCCATTGAATATTTAATTTTTTTGTCACAAGTGATTGAAAAATTAAAAAAAAAAATTGCACAAAGTTGTCACTAAATTATATATTGCTCACACGGGCCATGGTTATATGTGGAATTACACCCCAAAACACATTCTGTTGCTTCTGAGTATGGGAATACCTCAGGTGTGAGACTTTTTGAGAGCCTAGCCGCGGTCAGGACCCCGAAATCCAAGCACCACCTTCAGCATTTCTAAGTGTGTAAATTTTTGATTTCACTCCTCACTACCTATCACAGTTTCGGAGGCCATAACATGCCAAGGTAGCACAACTCCCCCAAATGACCCCATTTTGGAAAGTAGACACCTCAAGCTATTTGATGAGAGGCATGTTGAGTCCATGGAATATTTTATATTATGCCACAAGTTGCAGGAACATTACAATTTAATTCTTTTGCACAAAGTTGTCACTAAATGATATATTGCTCAAACATGCCATGGGCATATGTGAAATTACACCCCAAAATACATTCTGCTGCTTCTCCTGAGTATGGGGATACCACATGTGTGAGACTTTTTGGGAGCCTAGCCTTGTACAGGACCCCGAAAACCAATCACCGCCTTCAGGTTTCTAAGGGTATAAAATGGTGATTTCCCTTCCTCACTACCTATCACAGTTTGGGAGGCCATGAAATGACAAGATAGCACAACCCCCCCCAAATGACCACATTTTTGGAAAGAAGACACTTTAAGCTATTTGCTGAGAGGCATGTTGAGTCCATAGGATATTTTATATTTTGCCACAAGTTTCGAGAAAATGTATTATTTTTTTTTTACACAAAGTTGATTTTTTTACACACAGTTAAATGATATATTGCTCAAACATGGCATGGGTATATGTGGAATTACACCACAAAATACATTCTGCTGCTTCTCCTGAGTATGGGGATACCCCATGTGTGGGACTTTTTGGCAGTCTGTCCGCGTACAGGACCCCGAAAACCAGTCACCACCTTCAGGCTTTCTAAGGGCGTACATTTTTTATTTCACTCCTCACTGCCTATCACAGTTTCGGAGGCCATGAAATGCCCAGATAGCACAAAATCCCACCAAATGACCCCATTTTGGAAAGTAGAGACCCCAAGCTATTTGCTGAAGGCATTTTGAGTATTTTTCAGATCTCGCTTTTTATCACAAAGTTTTGAAAATTCAAAAAAGAAAAAAAACACTATAAAAACCTGACGTGAAACTAATCAACTAATTGGCTAACTAGCGTCATCCGTGACACAAATACAACAATCAGAAAAAAGATCTATTATTGACACTGGCAACAGGGGGTGAAAGGGTTAACTGGGGGGCGATCAAAGGGTTAAACTTTTATTAGGGTGGTTTAGGGGGGTACCCTAGACCTACCTGGGCCTACTACTAACTGCCCTAACACTTATTACAGTCATAGATGACACCAATGCAGTGATCAGTGAAAAATCTGAAAACTGCAATTGCTAAAACAGTGACAGGGAGTGAAGGGGTTAACTGGGGGGGGCGATCGGGGGGTGATCGGAGGGTGACAAGTGTACCTACGTGTACTGGTGTTAGTGTAGTGTTGTGCAACTCACGGTAAGATGTTCTCTCTCCTCTCACTGGAATCAAAAAGACTCCAGTCTCCTCTTGTCTGTGTTTACATTTACACAGGCAGGGAAAGGATTTCATTTGTCAGGACCGATCAGCAGATCCAGGCCATAAATCATTGGCCTGGACCTGAGGACTGATCGGTTCTCTAACGAATCCGACTGCTGCAGGCACAGGGGGTGCGCAATCGCGCCCCCCGCCTGCGGGGAGGGAGGGACGTACAAGTACGCCCATTTTCCCACCCGTGTCATTCTGCTGATGTATATCATCGTGCGTCGGTCGGCAAGCGGTTAATAAAGCCTTAAGTCTTGTTTTGAAGCAAGTGTAAACTAGCCCTTAGTTATACCATAACACAATCATAAGTGTAAAAAGGCCCCAAGATTCCCCAACCCACCACCCTTAATCGCCCCCCCTTCCTTCTTCCTGCAGACCCCATTTTGGAATGTAGACACCCCAAGGAAATTGCTGAGAGGCATGCTGAGCCCATTGAATATTTAATTTTTTTGTCACAAGTGATTGAAAAATTAAAAAAAAAAATTGCACAAAGTTGTCACTAAATTATATATTGCTCACACGGGCCATGGTTATATGTGGAATTACACCCCAAAACACATTCTGTTGCTTCTGAGTATGGGAATACCTCAGGTGTGAGACTTTTTGAGAGCCTAGCCGCGGTCAGGACCCCGAAATCCAAGCACCACCTTCAGCATTTCTAAGTGTGTAAATTTTTGATTTCACTCCTCACTACCTATCACAGTTTCGGAGGCCATAACATGCCAAGGTAGCACAACTCCCCCAAATGACCCCATTTTGGAAAGTAGACACCTCAAGCTATTTGATGAGAGGCATGTTGAGTCCATGGAATATTTTATATTATGCCACAAGTTGCAGGAACATTACAATTTAATTTTTTTGCACAAAGTTGTCACTAAATGATATATTGCTCAAACATGCCATGGGCATATGTGAAATTACACCCCAAAATACATTCTGCTGCTTCTCCTGAGTATGGGGATACCACATGTGTGAGACTTTTTGGGAGCCTAGCCTTGTACAGGACCCCGAAAACCAATCACCGCCTTCAGGTTTCTAAGGGTATAAAATGGTGATTTCCCTTCCTCACTACCTATCACAGTTTGGGAGGCCATGAAATGACAAGATAGCACAACCCCCCCCAAATGACCACATTTTTGGAAAGAAGACACTTTAAGCTATTTGCTGAGAGGCATGTTGAGTCCATAGGATATTTTATATTTTGCCACAAGTTTCGAGAAAATGTATTATTTTTTTTTTACACAAAGTTGATTTTTTTACACACAGTTAAATGATATATTGCTCAAACATGGCATGGGTATATGTGGAATTACACCACAAAATACATTCTGCTGCTTCTCCTGAGTATGGGGATACCCCATGTGTGGGACTTTTTGGCAGTCTGTCCGCGTACAGGACCCCGAAAACCAGTCACCACCTTCAGGCTTTCTAAGGGCGTACATTTTTTATTTCACTCCTCACTGCCTATCACAGTTTCGGAGGCCATGAAATGCCCAGATAGCACAAAATCCCACCAAATGACCCCATTTTGGAAAGTAGAGACCCCAAGCTATTTGCTGAAGGCATTTTGAGTATTTTTCAGATCTCGCTTTTTATCACAAAGTTTTGAAAATTCAAAAAAGAAAAAAAACACTATAAAAACCTGACGTGAAACTAATCAACTAATTGGCTAACTAGCGTCATCCATGACACAAATACAACAATCAGAAAAAAGATCTATTATTGACACTGGCAACAGGGGGTGAAAGGGTTAACTGGGGGGCGATCAAAGGGTTAAACTTTTATTAGGGTGGTTTAGGGGGGTACCCTAGACCTACCTGGGCCTACTACTAACTGCCCTAACACTTATTACAGTCATAGATGACACCAATGCAGTGATCAGTGAAAAATCTGAAAACTGCAATTGCTAAAACAGTGACAGGGAGTGAAGGGGTTAACTGGGGGGGGGCGATCGGGGGGTGATCGGAGGGTGACAAGTGTACCTACGTGTACTGGTGTTAGTGTAGTGTTGTGCAACTCACGGTAAGATGTTCTCTCTCCTCTCACTGGAATCAAAAAGACTCCAGTCTCCTCTTGTCTGTGTTTACATTTACACAGGCAGGGAAAGGATTTCATTTGTCAGGACCGATCAGCAGATCCAGGCCATAAATCATTGGCCTGGACCTGAGGACTGATCGGTTCTCTAACGAATCCGACTGCTGCAGGCACAGGGGGTGCGCAATCGCGCCCCCCGCCTGCGGGGAGGGAGGGACGTACAAGTACGCCCATTTTCCCACCCGTGTCATTCTGCTGATGTATATCATCGTGCGTCGGTCGGCAAGCGGTTAATAAAGCCTTAAGTCTTGTTTTGAAGCAAGTGTAAACTAGCCCTTAGTTATACCATAACACAATCATAAGTGTAAAAAGGCCCCAAGATTCCCCAACCCACCACCCTTAATCGCCCCCCCTTCCTTCTTCCTGCAGACATCTGCTTTGTTTTGTGTTTGTTTGAACTGAATGGAAAGACTACAAGTCCCATTTTCCACAGCCGCAGAGGGACTTGTAGACTGTACCATCATCATGCTTGTAGTTTTTTTACTTCCTTCAACCACATATACCTTCCTAGGGACCTACTATTTTAATTTTTGCAAAAGGTGAACTATGCCTTTAAATATATTGTCAAACCTGGGCCTGGGTATTAAAAAAATAAAAATAAAGACACAACAAAGCTGGTAAATGTTAGACACTCATATGCAGCATGGCCAAATATTGGCATTTACAGACTTTCAAAACACCAACCTTTATTCTGGATCATGCAGATAAACTGAAATTTTGTTTCTGAAGGTTTACAACATTGCCCATACAGCTACAGCCAATTTTCTTGCCAGAATATGTATAGTGTGTCTGCCCAGAACTTCTGATTGGCCATTTACAGCCATTTGCAATCGCTATTCACAAATGATTGTATGACATTTCTATTTCAAAATCTTTTTACCTCATTATTTTTTGGCCTCCCAAATATTTCCTCCATCTAATGCCGCGTACACACGGTCGGACTTTTCGTCTACAAAAGTCCGACAGCCTGTCCGACAGACTTCCGGCGGACTTTCGGCGGACTTGCGGAAGACTTTCTAACGAACGGACTTGCCTACACACGACCACACAAAAGTTCGACAGCCTAGTACACGGTGACGTACACCAAGTCTGGCGAGACTATAAAACGGAAGTTCAATAGCCCGTACGACACCCTTTGGGCTCCTTCTGCTAATCTCGTGTTTATCTCGTGTTAGTAGAAGTTTGGTGAGAGACAATTCGCGCTTGTGAGACTCATATTTTTCAGTTCGTTTTAACTGTTGTTCAGTCTGTGCTTGTGAGGTTTGTATCTGCTTTTCAGTGCGTTTGGTCAGTTGGCATTGAGAAATCTTTGTTTTATTGTCCGTTCGTTCCTGATTTTCAGGTCGCTCTTCACAGGCCTTGCTGTTCTTCAGTGCGTTCTGTTAAGTGCGTTCTGACCAGCCGACCGTTTTGAAGCCATGTTACCTGTACGTACTCGTCGTCGAGCTCGTGCATTGTATGTGTTTGGTGCTGTAGTTTATTCTTCAGACCAAGACCAGTCCATGAACAGGGTGAGGAGGAGTTCATGGACCAAGAATTCTGTCACATACCAGTTCTGTCACATGCCATTGCTCCGTGAGATCCGTGAGAATAATCCTGAGGATTTCAGGAACTTTCTCCGGATGACGGACCCCGTTTGTGACCGTTTGGTGGCTTTGCTGACCCCCTATATCAGCAGGCAGGATACCTGCATGAGGCAAGCCATCACTCCGGAGCAGAGGCTAGTTGCCACGTTGTGGTACTTGGCGACAGGGAGAAGCCTGCAGGACCTCAAGTTCTCGACAGGCATCTCCCCCCAGGCTCTGGGGATCATTATCCCAGAGACCTGTTCTGCCATCATCCAGGTCCTGCAGAAGGACTATATTAAGGTAAGAATTTTTTCTTTTATTAGCATCACATGTTCTTTTATTTAATCTTTGATAATGTAATGTATTTCTTAGCTCAAACACTACTTACCATCATTGCAATATAGTGTGAATGTACCCTTTTTCTCCTCACGCATGCTGGATTTTTTTCCTGTTCTTTTTTGTCATGCATTTATATTTGCCTTCAATAACCTCCCTAGCATACAATGCTGGGCACATATCCACCTAGTCTACCCAGTTTGAATGTATTTAGTCAGCTGCATTGTATTTTGTTTCCCCTAAACTCTATCCAAATAGTTTGCATATAATTATCTTGATTTCCCAACCCCCCCCCCCCACCTAAACTCTATCCAAATAGTGTGCATATAATTGGCTTGATTTCCCAACCCCCCCCCCCACCACCACCTAAACTCTATCCAAATAATGTGCATATAATTAGCTTGATTTCCCAACCCCCCCTCCCCACCTAAACTCTATCCAAATAGTGTGTATATAATTAGCTTGATTTCCAAACCCCCCACCCCTAATAATTTGCTAGAATGTTCTGTGGGGTTGATTTTTACAAAGCAAATATATGTTGCACTTTGCAAAATGCATGTGCACTCTACAAGTGCATTTTCTCCAGTGCTTTAGTAAATGAGCAGAAGCTCTGCTGATTTCCATCATCAAATCATATGCAAGCCACAAAGTGTTTTCATTAATTGCCCTTGCATGTGATTGTGTACTCCTTGCAACATGAAAGCCTTTTTACCTTACCTCATTTACTTTAAGCTGGGGAGCAACTGCACTTGCAGAGTGCGACAACTGCACAGTCTTGTAGCCTTTTTAGTCCATAAATCCCTGCGTGTCCTAATTTTTTTTTTTTTTTGAATTTCACCACCCACTAAAATGTAATCAATGTTCCATCAGAGGGGGTGAGCAATCTGATAAGTGTGCCTTTCCATATTATTTCTTCCAGAAGATTTTAATTATTTAATGTTATACTGATGCTGGGCAATAATGTTTTTAATTGTATAATTTTCTTGCAATGTTATATTCAAAATTACTGATTTTGTTTTCTTGTTTGATTCCCCAGTTTCCTTCAACGCCACAGGAATGGCAGACTGTGGTATCCCATTTTGCCACCCGTTGGGACTTTCCCAATTGTGGAGGGGCTATAGATGGGAAACATGTCCACATCGTGCCACCACCCCATTCGAGGTCATACTATTTTAATTATAAGGGGTTCCACAGTATTGTTTTAATGGCGGTGGTGTCGGCACACTATGAATTTCTATATGTGGACGTGGGGAAGAATGGCCGGATGTCGGATGGAGGAGTATTTGCCCATACGGAGTTCTGCCAGCGTCTCCAGAGTGGTGGCCTGGGATTGCCACCCGATGCGGATAACGTGGAAGGACTCCCCTTTGTCTTCATTGCCAATGAAGCCTTCGCTCTGAGCAAGCACCTCATGAGGCCATTCCCCAAAAGAACCCTCACCCCGGAGAGGAGGGTTTTTAATTTCCGGCTGGCCAGAGCTAGAAGAGTGGTTGAGAATGCGTTTGGGATTCTGGCCAGCCGGTTCCGCCTGTTTCAAACCTCCATTAATTTGGCGGAATACAAACTTAATTTTATCATTTTATCGTGCTGCATCCTGCACAACTTTTTGCACAAACATTCACAAAATTATATTGTGCCAGTTGGGCCTGAGGCTGGACTTATTAGCAGTGACAATCTTACGGGCCTGGATACTGTCCGTACTGGCTTGGCCCCCCAAAGTGCCCGTCAAGTTAGACAGCAATATGTTAATTATTTTATGGGTAGGGGGGCCATTGCAATGGGCCAGGATATCTAAAGATTTAAAATAAAAAAAATCTTGATGAAATCTTGAATTATATTTATTGCTTGCCTTTCTTTTGGTCTTTCTCCTAGGTTATGGTCGAGCAGTTGTAGTGCCAACTGTATTTTCCTTGTAAATTTCTAAATAAGCTCCATTGTCACTGTAAACAACTTTTTTAAATTTAAACAAACTGATACTGAGCATTGAAATAACAAACCACACATTTATTTAATTCCTAAGCAGATGTTTTTAATCTTTGGTATACATTCAGTTATGCATTTAGTATAAAATGTTCCTAGCCAAAAATATATTGATATATTAATAAATTTAGAATAATATAATTATAGTTAAAGATTTTTAGAAAATCAAAAATAAAATTTTTTGGGCATTTTGATTTTACCAAACAGGCCTTTTTTTTGTTTTGTTTTTAAAATCTGTTTTGTTTTTTTTTTTGTTTTTTTCTAAAACGTATTTTTTTTTTTTTAACTTTTTTTTTTTGGGGGGGGGGGGTTTAAAACATTTTTTGTATTTTTTTTGTTTTTTTTTAATTTTTTTTTTTGTGTTTTCTAAAAACAGGCCTCCTTTTTTAAATGTTGTTAAACAGGCATATCATTTAACAGAAAATAATAAAGAGAAGGCCCAGAATGGGGTCAGCAAACCAGGAAATGAAGGACATGATTGATGTTTTTGGGTTTCCAAAAGGGCATTTAGATTCGACCCAAAACATCAATCATGTCCTTCATTTCCTGCTGCATACGATCCAGCCGATTACGCATTTGATCGATCTCCCCATTCCAGGCCATTATTTGAGCAATTAGCCGTTGGGCACTGTCTGTGGTGAAATAATCACTTGGACCTAAAGTGGAATGAAAAAAAAAGATGTGTTTAGAAATATGCACACATACATAGTTTACCTTACCATAAAGCTGGTGTCTCAGACACTGACCTGGTGGGGTGCCAATGTCGCATACTTCATGAACATCCTCGGGGGTAGCGCTGTTGCTTGACTCAAGCACAACCAGATCACCTAAAATAGAGTAGAAAAATTACATAAAATGAAAGGCAGCCATGCATAGATTACCGTAAGTTGGTGTGTCAAACACTCACCTGGTGGGGTGCCCATGTCGCCCACCTCTCCTTCCTCCACATCCTCAGTGGGGCTTGGGCTGATTTCCCAAGTATGTTCTTTTGGTTGGGGGGGACTGGGTTCTTCTTGTTGGCTGAGTGATTTTTCCCCTATGTGAAGCAAAAAATTAATATACTTAGCACACAGATATTTTAGTACATAGTAATCTTCAAACATTTGTAGTGAAGTGGTGTACAAATTGTCTGTTTGTGTAGAGTTCCTGGTTGACTTAAAGATTTTAATTTCTTAAGACATATCGAGATAGATAGATATCTCGATATCTAGATATCAATATCTAAATATAGTTTAAAATCTTGATCTCTCTCTATCTATAACTAAATATAAATCTAAATATCAAACAAAATCTAAATTTAAAAATATATATTAATTTAAATTTTAAAAAAACATTACATAAATATCTATATCTATCTATATATATATCTATATATCTATCTATATCTATATATATATCTATATATCTATCTATATCTATATATATATATATATATATATATATATATATATATATATATATATATATATATATATATATATATATATATATATATATATATATATATATATATATATATATATATACATATATATACATATAAATAAATAAATATATATATATATATATATATACATACATATATATACATATATATATATATATATATATATAGATAGATAGATATAGATATAGATATAGATATAGATATATATATATATATATATATATATATATATATATATATATATATATATAGATATAGATAGATATAGATAGATATAGATAGATATAGATATGTAACAAGGTTTATTAAAAGATCGTTTCAAACGATGCAAAAAATCGCATAGGAATGAAAAGCACATGGAGAAGTATACGAGGTAATCAACACAAGATGAAAACACAAGTACTTACTTTTTTTCAGCACTTTACGGATCCGTCTATACTCATCCGGCTCCCTGAGTTTGAGGTCGGACCATCTTTTTCGAATTTGATCCTTTGAGCGCTGTACCCCAAGATAAGCCTCTAAAGTCTTCACCACCTTCACCATTATTTTGGCTTTGTGCAAATTTGGCCGGGCGTACGGCCCATACTTCCATCATAGTCCTTTTTTTTAAGAATGGCCACCATTTCCACCATCTCTTTAAAGGACATATTGGAGGCCTTAAATCTAGGCCTCACAGATCTTGACGTTCCGGCCTCCGGGCTTTCTTCGCTACCTGAGGTAGTACACACCTGATGTGTCTCCGCCATTATTCACCCCACTACGCGCCGTGAATAAAAATGGGCGGAGAACATGAGTTAAAATCGAACGTCAGGGGCGGGAGACACAGGCGGAGTTTCACACATGCGTAGTGTATAAAGAGGGGCTTTGTGCACGTGTCGTACGTACGTTCTGTGCGTAGAATTAAGGGGCGGAGAACATGAGTTAAAATCGAACGTCAGGGGCGGGCGACGCAGGCGGAATTTCACACATGTGTAGTGTATAAAGAGGGGCCTTGTGCACGTGTCGTATGTACATTCTGTGCGTAGAATTAAGGGGTGGAGAACATGAGTTAAAATCGAACGTCAGGGGCGGGTGACGCAGGCGGAGTTTCACACATGCGTAGTGTATAAAGAGGGCCTTGTGCACGTGTCGTACGTACGTACGTTCTGTGCGTAGAGTCAAGGGCGGGTTATATGCGTAAACAAAAAGAACATCAGGGGCGGGCCAAGTAGGCGTAGTATTACACATGTGCAGTGTATAAAGCGCTGTTACGTATTGTGTCGTACGTACGTTCTGTGCGTAGGTGATAGTGGACCGGGACGCTACTAAACTAAGGTAATTTTAAATTTATACATTTGGTCAAGACTTTGTAGCAAGCGGCCTATATGGCTTGACAGATTGATGAGGCCTACATAGGGATAAGATGATGAGGGTTTAGCAGAAACCTAATAAGTGTTTTTTGTCTTGTGACTTTATCTTTTACAGACATTATGAATCCCCTATTTAAGGATCCAGAGTTCCTTACTGCTTTTATTTCTAAATATAGAGAGATGAGGAATTTGTGGGAGGTGAAACACCCTCAATATTATTCAAAGCATGTGAGGAAGTCAACGCTGCAGAGACTTCTATCCTTTGTCCAGGCGACCATCCCGGAAGCAACAATGGAGACATTGTTAAAGAAAATTGGGGTTTTGAGGAACATGTATAAGAGGGAGCATAAGAAGATCCAGGAATCAATGAGATCAGGAGCATCAGCAGATGATGTTTATGTACCCAGGCTGTGGTACTACAATCAACTCCGTTTTCTTGATGACAAGACTGAAGCCAGGGCATCACTTTCAACCCTTCCCTCCACCCTTCCCTCCACCCTTCCATGCACCCTTCCCTCCACCCCAGCAGAGGCTGATGAGGTGCAAGCTGGGTCTTCCATCCTGGATGAACCGGATATGACCATCTGGAGTCAGGTAAATTATTTTAACAAATATTTACTGTACTAATATTAATGATGTTAACTGGATGTTATAATTGTCTAAAATAATTTTGCCCTCAAAATTGTATATACATATCAATTGACAGTAGTGGCTAAATATGTTTGGCACCTGCTTCAAAAAATTAGGGTGTCTGATTAGACTCTTTTATTAAAGAGATGTATTCACATTGAATTTGCTAGTCATGAGAAGCAAATTGTGTGTCATTGATGAACCCAAAAAAATATACTAAAACTTTGTCCTTTTTTTATACACAGGATGAGTCCATCCAGGAGGAATGTGGGGAAAGTGGCAGGCAGGAGGAGACCGGGCCCATGGACAGCCTGGAGGAGGCCGGATTCACCATCATCCTGGAGGAGGCTGGGCCCAGTGTCAGGCAGGAGGTGGCTGGTCCCAGTGAGGTGGCTGGACCAAGCGAGGTGGCTGGGCCCAGTAGGAGCCTGACCGAATCCCAAGTACCTCCCCTCCGCCTTCCCAAAAAAAGGGCCAGGAAGGGGACGGTCACACAGGAGGCATCCCTGCGCCTCATGCAAGAGGCCACACGTTTTTTAAGGAGCCCCCCGAAGCGGAAGAGTCCTATGGCTGCTACTTAGCCAACAGGCTTCTTCAAATGGATTGGGAGCAGCACCTCATTTGCGAGCGAATATTTGGGGAAACAATCCAGAAGGGGCTGCAGGGCATGCTAACAAGAAACACCCAACTACATGAGGCAGCCCGCCCTCCTCCTCCTCCTCCTCCTCCGGCCACAACTGAAACACCAGAGCCACAGCCTCCAAAGAAGGCTACAGGGAAGGCTGCAGGGAAGGCTGCAGGGAAGGGTGCAGGGCAGCGTGGAGGAAAGGCTGCAGGGAAGAGAAGAAAAGGATGACCTGGGTTCAGTCTGGTCTGACAGACGACGCAGGCTGTTGTAGTACCACAGTCTGTGGACATCTATATCATCTGCTGGTGCTGTTGATCTCTGGGATTCCTGGACCAGATTGTGCTCCCTTTTATATGGACTCCTCAAGATCCCAATTTTCTTGTCCACAGACTTTTTCCAGCGTTGACTTCCTCTTTATTTTATTTAGACCATGAATAAATGGATATTTTTTGAGTTTATGAAAAGACTTTATGTGTTTTATTTTAAATCATTGATTTTAGACACGATGTTAAATTAACAAGGGACAACAATCTCATTGAGTTTGCAAAAACACACCAAAAATACATTAATAATGTTAATAATGTTCGAGTGGTAAGTCTTAAAAAAAAAAATGATACGTAACCAAAAACAGTCCTTTGGGTTAACTTTATATACAAAAAATAAAAAATCACTATAAAAACAAAAAAAAATAAAAATGGGTTATTTGTGGTAAGTTTACAAACACCAAAAAAAAAAAAAACAAAAAAAAAAAATGGGTTCTTTGTGGTAACTTTACAAACACCAAAAAAAAAACAAAAAAAAAATGGGTTCTCTGTGGTAACTTTACTAACACAAACAAAAAAAACAAAACATAAATAAACATAAAAAAAGTTCGACAACAATCATAAAATAAATATCTGGATAAAAATTACAAGAAAAGATGACTCCAACAAAAAAAAACAAGTGTAAAAAGTATTATTAGTATGGAAACATTGTTTTTAAAAAGCATACCATATCATTCATGAGATCAAAGAGAAAAAGAATCCAGAAATCAGTTTGGGAGAACTCTGTTTGAATATGAACAGCAAAACATCTTCGTTCTTTATAGCATTCATAAAGAAGACATTAAATGCGCTGCATTCAACGATCACAGATTTTGCAGCGTGAGGAATGTGCTACCTACAATACGAACACTAGTTTTACTAGACCGATTGCTTCCGTTTAGTTTTTGCTTATGAGCATGCGTCGTTTTTTTGTCTGTCGGACTAGCATGCAGACGAGCGGATTTCGGGGTCCGTCGTAGTTACGACGTAAAGATTTGAAGCATGTTTCAAATCTAAAGTCCGTCGGATTTGAGGCTGAAAAAGTCAGCTGAAAGTCCGGGGAAGCTCACACACGATTGGATTGCCAGCCAGCTTTAGTCCGTCGGCGTCCGTCGGACTTTTGTAAACGAAAAGTCCGACCGTGTGTACGCGGCATAAGGGAAGGTTCACACTGCTGGGATCTAATTTTGATCCGACTTTCAGTGCAATTATGTTGTGCTACGAGGATGCTACATGCACTTGGATGCTGCTTAGAAACTACTTGGATGTGGTTTGCATATTCTATGGAGCTAATATCAAGCTGGAAGTAGTACAGGAAACTTTTTTTAAATCACTCTGTGCCTTGATGTGAACGGATACAATTGAAAACAATGTGCTTTCCATTGTAATGCAATTCTGTGCGACTCAAGTTGCATCTGAAATTTCATTAGTGTGAACTAGCCCTAACAATTCATAGCCAATAAGCAGTGAATGAATACCCAGATATGCAGCCCAATTATGAAATGCAGGATCAAGCACAATCATGTCGGGCATTCAGAATTTTTATGCTGCTCCTGTCTACATTTGTCCTTTAAAAAAAAAAAGACAATAAAAGCCTAGTTTTACTTTATAGAGTTGCTCTAAGGCATTTTTAGATTGGGACATGTAAATATCCCACAACAAGTGAGTACTTGACTAATGAGATGCTTGATTTATGGGACTGTACACAAAAGCCAGGGTCTGGGTGGGCAGATTTTCAAAAGGAAGACTGGCTACCCTTTGTTTCATGAATAATTAAATATATTTTTTATTGTAAGCTTGTAATATCTAAACAATTAGAAATTAATGCTGATCTCCATTAAAACAACTAAAATACATATATGAGAGTTGTTTTACCTGCCAACAGATTTGTATTTCTACCTATTCATTCCTGCAATTTACACAGCCAGGCAAATGACACCACTTTTTCTGTTACACCTAATGAATACAGTGGTGTCTTGTTATCCAACATCTGTCTGCTGAATGGACAGTGAAGGAGCAGCAGCAGACTTATAGGCTCATTCTTCTGCTCACTCTGCTCAAAATGTTCCTTGTCATTACATTTACATGTATTACACCCCTTTGGTTTCTATTGCTGCCCCTCCCTCTGTCAGGGCTCATGTACAGGTGATAGAAAAGTATGTTCACTTGTTTTATTAAAGAAATACATTTAAATATCATAATGACTACCTATCTACATTAATGTTATATCATACAGTATGTTATGTGAGCTTATCTGTCTGAATTTTAGCTTTAACATTTTTTACATTGAGATTACAGCTTTTGATATTAGGTTCACATAGTCGTGAAGCTACAATGATCAATGGTTATGATGGAAGGGCCATTCAAACTCCAGCTTTTATCCTCTATATGAGATATTTCATTTAGTTCAAAATATTCTTCTTCTAAATTTTAATCAATTTATTTTATCAAGGTGCATAGGTTAAGACTATTCATAGCCTTGAGCACATCTAGGCAAAAGTTCCTTATATTAAACTACCTGGACTGTTACCAAATGACATGGATTTTTAAAATAATAAATCGACTACATCTGCTTTTTAGAGAACTTATCTACAAATAAATAGCAATTGCACATACTACAGTATATATCTTTCTGACAAGTTTTTGGAATAGCGATATGATTCAGCATAGTAGTAAACTCTATGGCTGATTATCAAAACCATTAATTTTCTTGCTAAGCTAGCTCTAAAAAAACAGCAAAGGCATAATCTCTTACATATTTCTATACTTCAAGAGAACAGATGTAGAATTAATTCTGATTTCATGATTTAGGAGGAAGCAAATGAATTAATTAAATCAATGGAAAAAAAACCTGAAAAAGTGATTTGAAAAATAACTTTTAAAGTAGCCTTTAAAAGCCAGTGCCTAAAGACAGCATTGTTGAATCGTGTGTAATCATTTGAGTTTCTTTCTTAAAAAATACAACAAGCCTGATTTTATCATGCCCAGAAAGTTACAAAGGGCATCGTCCTGCCCTCTTTATTTTGCCTTGACAATATTCAAGAAAATGTATTCTGTAGGGTGGGGCTTAAACCCTTACACATACCCAGTGAAGTGACTTGCCTTGAAGTGAAGTGCCTCAGGTGATACACAGAGATGAAACAAATTCTCCTAGATAAGTTGTACCCATTTATCTGCAGTCTTCTCTTTTCTACATCCATCCAAAGTTCAGAATTTATAAAGCTTGTCTGCGTGGTCAGAAAAAAGGGAGCAGAGAGATGAAATTAAACACTGTGGAGCTCAGTGAGGACAGCCCTGACAGCTAATTGGTGGGAAATAACACACCCCCTTTACACAATACACAGGATTTGATCTGTTGCTGCCAATCAGCTGGAGATCTCTCCCCTTTGAACTTTTTTCTCATGGTGTCATGAAAAATTTGTCAGAAATGACTCATGCTTATAGCAGAGGAATGAACCAGCAGACACAAATGATACTTAGTGCTCTTAATTGAAACAAGTACACACTATAGAAGGATATGCTTTGCTCATATTTTATTCCTGAGGTTTACAACCACTTTAAGGGTTGATCCTAAAGTTTATCTAATGCTTTTTAAGGGTATCTAAACCCAAAAGCAAAACCTTAACATATTGCAGTTTGTCAGTCCCGAAATGTGGTAGCTGTATTTGTTTACATTTTTTAGCCTAAGAAATTTTTTAGCAAGTGTAGAAAATACCCAATGAGACAAATACACACTATAGAAGGATATGCTTTGTTCATATTTCATGTCTGAGGTTTACAACAACTTTAAGGGTTGATCCTAACACTTAGCTAATGTTTTAAAAGTGTATCTAAACTCAAAAGCAAAACCTTAAAATATTGCAGTTTCCCAGTCCTAGATGTAGTAGCTGTATTTGTTTACATATTTTGGCCTAAGAAATTTTTCAGCAAGTATAGAAAATACCTAATGATCTTGCCAAAAATACAATGTTTTTGTCACCTGTGAACTGAAAAGACAGCAAAACATCCTTATCTTTGGTGTGTCAACTACTACTCCCATCAATCCAACATGTATTGGACATAAACAAAACCAGACATTTTTGAAGTCCAGCCTGTGTGATAACCATGGCTCCTTCCATAGATACAGTAATAGATATACTTTAAGTATTTCTAGATGTAAGTGGTTTGTGAGCTTTGTACAAGTACTTTTAGTTTTGTATAACTGCATCTCTGGAGCTCAGTCACAAGGATGCATAGTACTCTCAGAGGTAGGACGTTGAGACAGAAGGGCGCCAACTGAAGTTTAGAAGCATCAACTTCAAGGATAAAAGGTAACGTAGGATCAGGATGTGCCAACACAGAAGCAGAAACAAAGGCAGCCTTGAGGCTCTCAAAGGCCTTAATGGACTCCGGAGACCAACTCTGTGGGTTACCATCCTTTCTGGTAATATCAGTCGAGAGACGAGAAGTTACGAATAAACTTCCGATAATAGTTGGCAAAGCCAAGAAAATGCTGCAGAGGACAAAAACCTATGGGTTGAGGTCACTGTAGGACTGCTGAAAGTTTCTCTGCATCCATCGAAAAACCAGCAGTGGAAATGACATAACCCAGGAATTTAACCTGTTCATGATGTAATTCGCACTTCTCCAATTTACAATAGAGATTGTTCTCTCTTGGTTTCTGAAGCACACGACAGACATCTGTGTGGTGGCTCTCCAGAGACTTGGAAAATTGAGGATATCGTCAAGATAAACCACCACACATAACTGCAACAAATCTCAGAGGACATCGTTAATAAATTCCTGGAAAACTGCCGGGGCGTTACAAAGGCCAAAAGGCATTACAAGGTACTGTTCTGGTATTAAACGCAGTTTTCCACTCATCGCCCTCCTTAATCCTCACGAGATTGTATGCCCCTCTCAAATCAAGCTTCGTGAAAACCATTGCTTCCTTGAGGCGGTCAAATAACTTCATAATCAACAGAATCAGATAGGCATTCTTAATCGTGAAACGATTGAGACCCCTATAATCAATACAAGGTCTCAGTTGACCACTCTTATTTTTCACAAAGAAGAAACCAGCACCAGCAGGAGACGAGGATTTGCTGATGAAACCCCGAGAAAGTGCGTCTGCAACATACTGGCCTTATCCTCCAAGACCGACAAAGGGTAAACCCCACCACCAGGGGGTATGGCACGAGGTTGAAGGTCAATTGCGCAATCATATGACCAGTGTGGAGGAATACTACCAGCTTGACCTTTGTCAAAGACATCGCTAAAATTGAGGTACTCCTCTAGCAGGGAGGAGAGTGAAGAGATGCACAGGACCTTGGCTACCTTCTGAAAGCATGTCTTACTGTATTGTGGTGACCAGGAGAGAACTTCAGCACGGAGCCAATCAAAAGAGGGGTTGTGCCTCTGTAACCAAGGATAACCAATAACCAGCTGAAACTTAGGTGAGGAAATAACTTTGAATTGGATTATCTCATGGTGAAGAGCCCCTACAACCATGGACAACGGAACAGTCTCATGAGTCATGTGGGCAGGCTGTAGAGGTCTCCCGTCAAGAGCCTCAATGGCAAGTGGAGTGTCATGCAGCTGCAGCGGAATCGAGTGCTTCGATACAAAGGTAGCATCAATGAACAGGCCTGCAGCCCCAGAGTCGATTAGAGCCTATATCTTGATGGACGACTCAGCCCAAGAAAGGGTAAAAGAAACCAGGGGCTTATCCTTCTGGATAACTGGAGATGAAACAACGCCCTCTAAGGTCTGTCCATGACAGGACCTCAAGGTTTGGGTGTTACCAGGACGGGTAGGACAAGACTTCAAAAAGTGACCTGCCTGGCCACAATAAAGGCACAATCTCTCCCTACTCCTAAGGGTTCTCTTATCCGCAGAGAGACAGGTGAAGCCCAAGAGCATGGTTTTATCTTCACTGTACCAGGAGGCATGGGAGGTGAGGGAGGCAAGCGTGGGACTGCAAAGCTCGGAGAAAAATGTACAGGAGGCTTCCACAAGCGCTCCTTAAAAGAGAGTCTTTCTCTGAGTCTGGAGTAAATGAGGATGGCAAACGTGATCAACTTCTCCAGCTCAGTGGGTATATCTTGAGCGGCTATCTTTTTTTTCATTTAAAGGTTTTTATTGAGTACAACAGACAGGGCAAAATAAGTCCAACAACATACATTTGTACATTAAGAATAGGCTGATGAACACACCAATAAGAACATGACAGCATCAAATAGGGGCCTAGCGAATCGGTGGCTGTTAGCATGGCTCCAACTCCCCTATGATGGACTGAGTATAGATACATCAATATAAAACACTGTTATTGCCACAAGTCAGGTGCACCCAAACAATTTTTCAAACATGACGAAGAAGGCACTTCATCTCAGGGAGTAGAAGACAGACAGGTAAGGATAAGCGGGGAAAGAACCAGAGCAGGTTCAATAGAAATAAGAAGAGGAGGGAATAGAGTTAGGGGAAGGGGGTTGGTTGTAAAAGCAGATGGTTAAGGAATCATGCACAGTTACAATTGCTCTACCGAGGGGGTCACAAAGGTGTTATAGTCTTGAGAGAACTGGAACTCGTGCCAGTAGAACCAGGTTTTATTGAATTTTTCCTCTTTTCGATGTAATGCGGCCGTCAATTGTTTCATCAGGTTAATTTCATTCACCACAGCTATCCATTGACCAATAGTAGGGGATTCCGTACATTTCCACTTTTGCAGAATACATATTTTAGTGGCATTAAGAAGATGGATCAAGAGGGATTTCTTATATCGATGCCTCAACATCGGAGTGAGGTGGAGTAAGCACTGCGCCGGGTCATCTGCCAGTGAAATGTCTGTCAGTCTAAAAATCACACGTTGGATAGCATCCCAGAAGGGGCGGATCCGAGGGCATGTCCAGAATACATGCAGTAGTGTATCGTCAGATTGTTGACATCGCCAGCAGAAAGAGGGAAGGGTAGATACTACATAGGAGTGTGGGTACTCTATACCAGTGGGTCATAATCTTAAACCCCACCTCCTGAAACCTACTCGCGATTGAGGAGCTGTGAGCAAAAAACAAAATGTGTTCTCTCTGGTCCTTTGAAAAGGCCCGACTCAGGTTGTTTTCCCACTTCAGTAGAAAGGGAGGTATATAGCTGTCTTAGGGCTCAATCAGCATCCCGTACATTAATGACAGTAGATGGCGGAGAGGGGCAGGATCTAGATATAACCTCTCCAAGTCAGATGTGGAGTAACTAGCTGAGGGCACGAACTTCGAGGCGGTGAGAAAGTGTCTAATCTGTGTTTCTCGCCATCTATCTAGAGGGAGCGACAGCATTGCTTGAATTTCCTCAATAGTGCACCATCGATCCCCTTGAAGAAAGTCTTGAAATCAATATCTGTTGGTCGAGAGGAATTCCCTGAACCTCCTCCCTGACAGACTAGAAGGAAACTCCTAGGCTCCAATAACCGGTGACGAAGGTGAGAGGGTGTGGGGGGCCATTGTGAAGCAACCAGATTTTACTACAACCGACAGCGTAGTTCCAATCAAAGGGTGGGATTTCAGGGGCACTGGCAGGGTAGAAATCTGCCACAACAAAGTGGACAGCGGAAAGGGGGACATTGCCTGTTCCACCCCCACCCACTCCTTCTCTGAGACATGTTTGGTCCAGTCTAGGGCTCTGGTTAGATGGACCACATAGTGATATTTAAATGGGTCTGGGAACCCTATACCACGCCCGGTCTTTTGGTAGGGACAGAATACGATGAGACAGTCTTTTAGATTTGTAGCCCCAGAGGAAGTTCAAAAACTCCCAACGGACCGATCATAGAAAGCAACTTGGGATCGTTATTGGTAATGTTTGGAGGAGGTAAAATCATTTTGGCAAAACCGCCATCTTTAAAATGCTATTCCTACTGAGACAGTAGAAAGAATTCTTGTGCCAACATTGAAGATCTAGGTGTAAGGAAGTGAGCCAGGGGGAGAAATTTGCCTGAAAAACTTCGGACAGTGAAGGAATAAGATACAGTATATGCCCAGATATTTGATTTTGTGGCGGGCCCAGGAGAACGGGAAATTCTGTTGTATGTTCCTGAGAGTTACCTCAGGTAAATTTATGTTCAAAGCTTCAGATTTGTGCACATTAATTTTATAATTAGAGTGGAATACGTTCTAAGAGCCTGCAATAAATTGGGGATGGAAGTCTCTGGGCTTGTAATAAAGAATAATAAATCATCGGCGTATGCCACAACTTTATGATGTGCGTTGCCTGTGCCAATGCCTTTAATATTTTGATTGTCCCTAATGTGTGCTAGCAGGGGTTCTGGTACCAAAATAAATATCAAGGGCAACAACGGGCACCCCTGTCTCCTCCCATTTCTCAGAAAGAAGGGAGAGGAGATTGCTTCATTGGCCCAGACTGCTGCTGAGGGATGGGAATAGATTGCCTCTATCCATTGACACATATGGGGACCCAGGTCAAAGGCTTTCTCCGCGTCAGCTGAAATCAGCAACATAGGAGTTTTCCTGAACCGAGCCAAGTGGATGAGATTCATGGCCCTACTCGTGTCATCTCTGGCCTCTCAGGTTGGGATGAAGCCTTCTTGGTCACAGTGGACTAACTTGGGAACAAAAGATATCAGACGATTGGCTAGAATCTTGGTAAAGATCTTGAGGTCTGTCTTTAACAAAGATATTGGATGGTAGTTTGCACAATCCAAGGCATCTCAACCCTCTTTTGCAAGCAGTACTATGTGGGCAAATAAGGAATCCCTAGGGAGTGGAGTCCTATCTAGGAGCGCATTGTAAGCCCGCAGAAAGCGCGAACCAGGTGCGTGGCATATGTATGGTAATAAAGTAGCAGAAATCCATCAGGACCCAGCATTTTTCACATTTGCATTCCCTGAATGGCTCTGAGAACTTCTGGTTCTGTAATAGGACCTTCCATTTCTTCTCTCTCCTGAGGTGTCAACGTGGAGACACCTGAGGAGAGCAGATACTCATCTATGATAGAGGTGTGGGCCAAAGAATTAGGTTCTGTACCCAACGGGGTCAAATTGTAGAGTTTCTCATAATAGCTGCGAAAGCAGTTAGGCAATCTCCTGTGATTTATAGATTTTTTGACCCGAAAGGGTCATCATTGAGGGGATATAGGAATGTGCTGCAGTCTCACGTAACATGCGCGCCAGAGGTCTGCCAGGTTTACCACCAAGTTTATAGAATTGTCTCTGTGAGTACATAAGCTCAGTTTTTGCTTTAGCCATTAAAAGGGAGTTAAGAGAGCTAGAGATAGTTTATGTTGCCTCTCCAAGGTTCCAATGCGCTCTAAGAGAGAGTTGATCTCCTGTTGTCTGTTTTTCTTAGCTTTAACTCCTAATTTAATAAGGACTCCCCTAATTACGCATTTGTGAGCCTCCCATAACATGCAGGGAGAGGTCACAGAAGCTTTGTTGGCTGCAAAGTACACTTTAACCACTTCCCGCCCGCCCTATAGCGGATTGACGTCCGGGAAGTGGTTGTGTTATCCTGACTGGGCGTCATATGACGTCCAGCAGGATAACATGCCACAGCGCGCCCCCGGGGGGCGCGCATCGCGGCGATCGGTGGAGCGGTGTGTCAATCTGACACACCGCTACACTGATCTTGGTAAAAAGCCTCCGGCGGAGGCTTTTTACCACGTGATCAGCCGTGTCCAATCACGGCTGATCACGCTGTCAATAGGAAGACCTGTTGATCGGCTCTTCCTCACTCGCGTCTGACAGACGCAAGTAGAGGAGAGCCGATCGGCGGCTCTCCTGGCAGGGGGGGTCTGCGCTGATTGTTTATCAGTGCAGCCCCCCCGCAGATCACTCCACTGGACTACCAGGGATGCCACTAGGACCACCAGGGAAGGGGCAACGTGGATGGCCAGGTATGTACCCCATGGCCATCCACATGTGCCCAATCTGTGCCAATCAGTGCCCACAAATGGGCATTGATTGGCACTATTATGCCAAAGATCTGCCCAGCAATGCCCAGATCTGCCCAGCAATGCTATATCAGTGCCACCTGTCATTTCCCATCTGTGCCACCTGTCATTGCCCATCGGTGCCACCTGTCAGTGCCCATCTGTGCCCATCAGTGCCCACCTATCAGTGCCTATCAGTGCCACACATCAGTGCCACACATAAGTACCCATCAGTGCCACCCATATGTGGCAATCAATGCCACCTACGAGTGCCCATCAGTGCCGCCTATGTGTGCCCATCGGTGCCACCTATGAGTGCCCATCAGTGCCGCATACCAGTGCCACCTATCAGTGCCCATCAGTGCCACCTATCAGTGCCCATCAGTGCCGCCTATCAGTGCCCATCATCAGTGCCCGTTAGTGCCACCTCATCAGTGCCACCTCATTGGTGCCACCTCATCGGTGCCCATCAGTGCCGCCGTATCAGTGCCCATCAGTGCAGCTATATCAGTGCCCATTATTGAAGGAGAGAGCGTACTTATTTACAAAAAAATTAACAGAAACAAAGAAAAACTTGTTTTTTTCGAAATTTTCGGTCTTTTTTTATTTGTTGCGCAAAAAATAAAAACCGCAGAGGTGATCAAATACCACCAAAAGAAAGCTCTATTTGTGGGAACAAAATGATAAAAAAATTGTTTGGGTACAGTGTAGCATGACCGCGCAATTGTCATTCAAATTGCAACAGCGCTGAAAGGTGAAAATTGGGCTGGGCGGGAAGGTGTCTAAGTGCCTGGTATTGAAGTGGTTAATCTCCTCCTCTACTAATTATAAATATTGTGGGTGCTGGATCAAACCCTCGTTTAACCGCCAAGACCAAGGTTGGTGGGCTCTGCCCCCCCACCCAACATGAGAATCAATAAGATCGGTGCGTGGTCTGAAAAGGTTTGCACCCCTATACAGTGGCGTCTCCAGCTTTCATATTTAGGGGGGGCACATGGGGGGACAGGGACAAAAGTAGGGGGCAACTATAAAATGCATATATAGATATATATATCCTGGGGCCCTTTACTATGATGCCACAATGGGCCCTTTCACATGTTCTGCAGTGAGCTCCCTTCCTACTGTATTGGGGCCCCCCAGGGTGGCAGAAAATAAGAGATATATGTCACCAGCATACCAAGAAAATATAAGGATCCAAAGCAGTGAGAGAACTATCAGGGTTGCAAAGGTTGTCTTGCCACCGGGCCCTGGTGTTCTGCCGCTGTGGGGTTCCCCAGCCTCCTCTTGCGTCCCTAGGGGGGGGCAGAGGGGGTCAGGGCCCCCTCTGCCCCCCCCTAGGGACGCCATTGCCCCTATACTGCCATTGCCCCTATACTGCTGGATGTCACTAGTGGAATGGCCGATTGGTGTACTAGGAGATGATCCAATCTTGAATAAGAGTTGTGAGGGGACAAAAAAAGCTATAGTCCCGAGTGTCACTGTGCACAATCCTTCAAGCATCCACCAGGTGGACCGCCGTCAGGGCTTTCTTAACCTGACGAAGGGCCACATATGACAGGTGAGAGGACCCCGTTGAGGTGTCCAACAGGGGTTCTGAGGCAATGTTCAGGTCCCCCCTAGAATCAACTGCCCCTCTGCAAAGTCAGTCAGTTTGTCCAAGCAGTCCTCAATAAAACCCACTTGGCCTTTGTTGGGGGCATAGATATTGACTAGGGTTACAACTTGCCCGAAAATGGAACCCTTCACAAAAAGGTATCGCCCCAGGTTGTCTCTGAGGGTAGCAGACATCGCCCATGCCACATTTTTGGAAATGAGAATACTGACCCCCGAGATTGAGTTCCCAAACTTCGGGAGTTTTGAAGCCTTAAAATGTGTCTCCTGTAGAATGGCTATCTGGGCATGGTTCCTCCATATCTCACTTAGCACCTGCGATCTCTTCTCTGGAGTGTTCAGATCGTGGGCATTCAGGGAGAGCAAAGTCACTGCTGGCATAGTAATGAACAAGGTAACCCCTGCAAATAATTAAAAAAAGAAAAAAAAAGAGGGGGGAATGAGGACAAGAAAAGGGGGAGAAAAAGAGAGAGAGAAAGAAAAAGAGATTGAAAGTCGAGAGGTTTAGACCACCTGTCGGGAAGGTTCCCTCAAGAGTGGTAGCACAAATATACAACAGTGAATACACATATACCAACTAATTATGGTAAACTCAAGTCAAGTATAAGGTCTCAGTTTGAAGCTGTGGAGCTTGGTGACTCAGTCTGAGCGTGCTCAGTTTGAAGCTGTGGAGCTTGGTGTAAGTGGAGCTGGATTAAGTGGGAGTTAAAAACAAGAGTTAGAGTATACAAGTCTTGGTGTTTGTTTGGTGTTTGCTGTCTGTTGGTGTTTGCTGTCTGTCGGTGTTTGCTGTCTGTTGGTGTTTGCTGTCTGTTGGTGTTTGCTGTCTGTTGGTGCTTGCTGTCTGTTGGTGTTTGCTGTCTGTTGGTGTTTGCTGGGTATCAATTAAGGGGTGTGGTTAATTGCTCACAGGTGCCTATTTAACTTGTTGTAGGACTCAGTCTGAGCGTGCTCAGTTTGAAGCTGTGGAGCTTGGTGTAAGTGGAGCTGGATTAAGTGGGAGTTAAAAACAAGAGTTTAAAACAGGAGGTTATAACAGGGGTCATAGTACCTGTGTAGTGTGAGTATCTGAGTGTTGTCTGAGTAGTGTGTGTGGCTCGTTAGTACTTGTGTATTGTGTACCTGTGTATTGTCGTGTACCTGTGTATTGTCTTGAGTATTAGTGCCAGGAAGCTAGCTGTTAGGTAATTTGGACAGGGTAAAATCCCCAAATCCTCACTAAATTTAATAGGTACGATGCCCGGCGGGTGTGGAGAGGAGACTCTTTGTACATCTTGCCGCATGTATGCGTTCCTTGATCATCCGATCGAGGGCGAATACTGCTGTGCAAAATGTAAGCACATTGTTTCCCTGGAAGCCCAGGTTCTGAATCTGGGGAAGCAACTGTCAGCACTGAGAAGTCCCTCCATACTAAAGGTGAGCCAGAACGTACAAGGCAGGTGCCGGCAGGGGCCAGCACAGAGGCGGGTGGAGACAAAGAGGTGCAGGCACTAGCAAAGAGTAGATGGGTGACAGTCAGGAGGGGTAGAGGGGGAAGTGCCAGGGAGGCCGATCCAGGACTGGAGCATCCCAATAAGTACGCTCCATTGAGTGACATTGGTGAAACCAGTCAGGGACCAGCACTGCTGGAGATGAGGGACTCTCCTAGCTGCCAGGGGAAGAACTCCTCCAGTGAGAGTGGGGGGGCAGCAAAGGGAAAGGAAAGACAGATTCTGGTGGTAGGGGACTCAATTCTTAGAAGGACAGAGAGGGCAATCTGTAACCAAGACCTGAAGCGCCGAACAGTATGTTGTCTACCGGGCGCTCGGGTTCGGCACATAACGGATCTTGTGGACAGATTACTGGGAGGGGCTGGGGAAGACCCGGCTGTCATGTGCACGTTGGCACCAATGACAAAGTCAGAGGCAGATGGAGTGTCCTAAAGAACGATTTTAGGGACTTAGGAGCTAAATTGAGGAAAAGGACCTCCAAGGTAGTGTTCTCAGGAATACTACCGGTACATCGAGCCACACCAGAGAGGCAGAGGGAGATTAGGGAAGTAAACAAGTGGCTGAAGAGCTGGTGTAGTAAGGAGGGGTTTGGGTTCCTGGAGGACTGGGCCGACTTCTCAGTCGGTAACCGGTACTATAGAAGGGACGGACTGCACCTAAATGAGGAGGGTGCAGATCTGCTGGGAATGAAGATGGGCAAAAAGTTAGAGGGGTTTTTAAACTAGGCGATGGGGGGGAGGGTCCAGAGACAGTGATAGCCAGCGCGGAAGATATGCCAGAGGGTAGTATTGGGGGCATTAGTGGTAGGTTAACCAAAGCACAAAAACACAAGGTGAGTATAGTAGCAAGTCCTAGTTGCAATCTTGAAACACCCAATACGGGGACAATATGCGACCGGTCTAAACTATGTGGCATGTTCACCAATGCCAGGAGCCTGGCGGACAAGATGGGTGAACTAGAGATACTGTTGTACAAGGAGGATTTGGATTTTGTGGGAATTTCAGAGACCTGGTTCAACAGCTCTTATGATTGGCTGGCAAACATTCAAGGGTATACCCTATACCGCAAGGATAGAGAGGGCAAAAAAGGGGGAGGGGTATGCCTATATATCAAGAATAATGTACAAGTGAATGTGAGAGACGACATCACTGAGGGGGCTAGGGAGGAGGTGGAATCTTTATGGGTAGAGCTCCAAAGGGATGAAGCTAAGGGGAAAATAATACTGGGAGTATGCTATAGGCCCCCTAACCTGAGGGAGGAAGTGGAGACGGATCTCCTATCACAAATTGGATTAGCAGCAAGGATGGGAAGTGTTATCATAATGGGGGATTTTAATTATCCAGACATAGACTGGGCGGAGAGAACCGCGCATTCATTTAAGGCTCGCCAGTTCCTTAGTGTCTTGCAGGACAATTTTATGGGTCAGATGGTAGACGCACCAACTAGAAATAAAACCTTACTAGATCTACTGATTACCAACAATACAGACCTGATAACAGATGTGGAAATACGGGGCAATTTAGGTAACAGCGATCACAGGTCAATTAGTTTCAGTATAAATCACACAAATAGGAAACATGAAGGGAACACAAAGACACTGAATTTCAAAAGAGCCAACTTCCCTAAACTACAAACCTTGCTAAAAGGCATAAATTGGGATAAAATATTAGGAACAAAGAATACGGAGGAGAGATGGGTTTGCTTTAAGAGCATATTAAATAAGGGCATTAGCCAATGTATCCCATTGGGTAATAAATTTAAAAGAGCAAACAAACATCCTGGATGGCTTAACTCCAATGTAAAAATGCATATAAAAGCAAAGGAGAAGGCCTTCAAAAAATACAAGGTTGAGGGATCATCCACAGCATTCAGAATTTATAAAGAATGCAATAAGAAATGTAAGGGTGCAATTAGGATGGCTAAGATAAAACATGAAAGACACATAGCGGAGGAGAGCAAAAAAAATCCCAAGAAATTCTTTAAGTATGTAAACAGTAAAAAAGGGAGGACAGACCATATTGGCCCCATAAAGAATGAGGAAGGACATCTGGTTACAAAGGATGGGGAGATGGCAAAGGTATTGAATTTTTTCTTCTCCTCAGTCTTCACGAGTGAATCGGGGGGCTTCAGTAACCAAAACTGCAGTGTTTATCCTCATGACACAACACAGGAAGCACCTACATGGTTAACAGAGGACAGAATTAAAATTAGACTTGAGAAACTTAACATTAATAAATCACCGGGACCAGATGGCTTGCATCCGAGGGTACTTAGGGAACTCAGTCAGGTGATTGCCAGACCGTTGTTCCTAATTTTTACAGAAAGTCTATTGACTGGAATGGTACCAGCTGATTGGAGAAAAGCCAATGTAGCACCAATATTTAAAAAGGGCCCAAAAAACATCCCTGGGAATTACAGACCAGTTAGCCTAACATTAATAGTATGTAAACTCTTGGAGGAGATGATAAGGGACTATATACAAGATTTTAGTAATAAGAATGATATCATTAGCAGTAATCAGCATGGATTCATGAAGAATCGTTCTTGCCAAACCAATCTATTAACCTTCTATGAGGAGGTGAGTTGCCATCTAGATAAAGGAAGGCCTGTAGACGTGGTGTATCTGGATTTTGCAAAAGCATTTGACACAGTTCCCCATAAACGTTTACTGTACAAAATACGGTGCGTTGGCATGGACCATAGGGTGAGTACATGGATTGAAAACTGGCTACAAGGGCGTGTTCAGAGGGTGGTGATAAATGGGGAGTACTCAGAAAGAATGGTCAGGGGTGGGTAGTGGGGTTCCCCAAGGTTCTGTGCTGGGACCAATCCTATTTAATTTGTTCATAAATGACCTGGAGGATGGGATAAACAGTTCAATCTCTGTATTTGCAGACGATACTAAGCTAAGCAGGGCAATAACTTCTCCGCAGGATGTGGAAATCTTGCAAAAAGACCTGAACAAATTAATGGGGTGGGCGACTACATGGCAAATGAGGTTCAATGTAGAAAAATGTAAAATAATGCATTTGGGTGGCAAAAATATGAATGCAATCTATACACTGGGGGGAGAACCTCTGTGGGAATCTAGGATGGAAAAGGACCCGGGGGTCCTAGTGGATGATAGGCTCAGCAATGGCATGCAATGCCAAGCTGCTGCTAATAAAGCAAACAGAATATTGGCATGCATTAAAAGGGGGATCAACTGCAGAGATAAAACGATAATTCTCCCGCTCTACAAGACTCTGGTCCGCCCGCACCTGGAGTATGCTGTCCAGTTCTGGGCACCAGTCCTCAGGAGGGACGTACTGGAAATGGAGCGAGTACAAAGAAGGGCAACAAAGCTAATAAAGGGTCTAGAGGATCTTAGTTATGAGGAAAGGTTGCGAGCACTGAACTTATTCTCTCTGGAGAAGAGACGCTTGAGAGGGGATATGATTTCAATTTACAAATACTGTACTGGTGACCCCACAATAGGGATAAAACTTTTTCGCAGAAGAGAGTTTAATAAGACTCGTGGCCACTCATTACAATTAGAAGAAAAGAGGTTTAACCTTAAACTACGTAGAGGGTTCTTTACTGTAAGAGCAGCAAGGATGTGGAATTCCCTTCCACAGGCGGTGGTCTCAGCGGGGAGCATTGTTAGCTTCAAGAAACTATTAGATAATCACCTGAATGACCGCAATATACAGGGATATGTAATGTAATACTGACACATAATCACACACATAGGTTGGACTTGATGGACTTGTGTCTTTTTTCAACCTCACCTACTATGTAACTATGTAACTATGTAACTATGTCTCCACCTAAAATGCGGATGGAGAACGGGCCTATGTGGGGAGTAGTGTCAACCGTGGCGTGTCCGAAACTATAAATGGGCTACCCCAGACCAAGGTAGCTTAACAATAGTTCACAGGAACCTTGAACAGGGAGAATTGGCCTAAACTTATAACTGGCGATTGAGCCGCTACCTGAAAAAGTAAAGAAAACTGGAAACCCTGTAATTTGAAGACAAGCAGGATCTCCAGCCCAGGAGTACCGGTCACCTATGGGAGAATGTATCTATGGTGTCATGGTTATGCAATAGAGTTTTCTCTGTCAGCTTACCTGTCTCCATGTGTTCATCTCTAGAGACCAGCTGCCTCTCACCTGACTGGTTTTATAACCTCTCCTCTAAGCATGGCCCCACCCCAGGCCCTATCAGGAAACCCTATATTAACCTGTGCACTGCAAGCCAGCAGTGCTGATCAACCATTGTGCGTTAGCCTCCGTGTGTACTTGCTGTGTTTCCTATGTCTGATTCCTGTTACTGACTTTGGCCTGTTCTCGACTCTCCCTGTCTGCTTGTTACCCTGACCTTTGGCGTGTTATGTTTATTTTTGTCTGCTAGTCGCCCTGACCTTTGGCTTACCCCTTACTTCCCTGTCGTTCCAGCCTGCTGCCTCCTTCCTCTTCTCCTGTAAGTCTACGGTGAGCGTGAGCTGTGAGACCCTGGGGGCCGCGACCTGGAGCCAGACTGCAGCGCAGTCCATCCTCACCACTAGAGGCTCTGGTGAACACCCGCTGGCTCTTAGACTCCGCACCCTGGGGAATCTATGCTCTAGCTCCCACTGGGATCAATGCTAGTTATCCTGTAGACCTGCTTCCTGAACCTTCCAGGGTTCAATCCTCAGCTGGCAGTCCTAGGGTCCACTACCTTAGTGGTGCACTTCTGATTCCTACAGAGTGCATGTGTCACCTGGTCTCAGGTGACCTGACAGTTTGATCAGCCATGGACCCGGCTGATGTGCCGCTACCCGCAGATGATCCGTTGCAGGGCTTAGTTCGCAGACCTGAGACCCAGGAATCGCATCAGACCCAAGTGATGTGATTCCTTCAGGATTTGGCATCCCGTTTTGAACAGGTTCAGGCCTCATTAGGACCCCCGGTTCAACAACCTCAACCGTTATCTGCTGCTGCACCTATCGCACCAGTCATAGCCACACATTCATTACAACTGCCAGCTCTGGCCCGTTTCTCTGGGGACTCCAAGGCTTGCAGGGGGTTCCTTAGCCAGTGCACAATTCATTTTGAACTTCAGCCCCAAAACTTCCTGTCCGATCGGGCGAAAGTAGCCTATATTATATCCCTCCTGTCTGGCGAGGTGCTAGCTTTGGCTGCCCCTCTGTGGGAACTGAATGATCCAGTGGTTTTTAGCCTGTCTGATTTCTTGAAACGTTTTCAGAATATCTTCGAGGAACCGGGTCATGTCTCCTCAGCGGCTAGCGCTCTTTTAAGTCTTCATCAAGAGTCCACTTCTGTGGGACAGTATGCTCTTCAGTTCTGTACCCTCACTGCTGAATTGAGCTGGAATAATGAGGCCTTAGTTGCATCCTTTTTACATGGCCTCTCTGATAGAGTGAAGGATGAATTAGCATAAAGATCCCTTCCTGCTGATCTGGACGGTGTCATCACCTTGTGTAACCAGATCGATATTCGCTTTCAGGAGAGGGCCCTGGAAAAAAGACGCCAGCACTCCCCGTTCCTTAGGCAGCTTGAGCTCCCAGTCCCTTCTCTTCGATCCAAGGAGCACCCCCTGCCCGCTGAGCAACCTATGCAACTGGGCTGGACCAAGTTGTCTCCTGAAGAACGCGCTAGGCACAGAACCCTGGGCCTGTGCCTCTATTGTGGGGCCAAAGGTAATTTTCGTGACACTTGTTCTCTTCGTCCGGAAAAATGATCGGGGCTAATACATCTGAAAGGTGGAGTATTAGACCCTAAAGTATCACCTTCACCTTCTCATCTTCTTCTTTCTGTGTTTCTTCATGTCGGCTCTTCTTCTCGTTCGGTCTCGGCACATCTGAATTCGGGAGCCGCTGGCAATTTCATGTATTGGGAAACTGCATCTTCCATGAGGCTTACCCTGTTGCCCCTTTCAACGTCATTGGTGGTCTTGGCGATTGATGGCACTGTTCTCCCAGGGGGTCCTATCCGCTTTCAGACCCTCCCTGTTAAGATGTTGGTAGGGACACTCCACCAGGAGTGGATATGCTTCCTTGTCTTACCTAAGGCTTCATCTCCTATCATATTAGGTCTTCCTTGGTTACAGTTCCATTCTCCACACATTGACTGGACTGCTGGACGGATTCTGGCTTGGGGTTCCTCCTGTTCCTCTTCCTGCCTACTCAAGGTTACCCCAAAAGAGAAACTCCCTGTTGCCACCATCCTAGTATCTTCTGCTCTTCCCGCTGCATATAGCGATTTCTGGAATGTCTCCTGCAATAGTCGGGCTGAGGCACTCTCTGGGTCATGTGGCACTCTGGATGAGGAGCCCACCTGTGAACTTGAGCCGAGCATTCACTCCAGTTTGCATGGTCATTTACCTTTGCCTGTTCCTGGACCCCCTTGGACGCACACCCAGGCTGACTCATCTACCAGTTCCACAGTCACTATGCCCTGTGATGCAATTCTGGTGGTCGATGCACCTGGCAATGCTGTTCAGTCGGCCTCTGCACCAGTTCAGCCTATGCCCAGTGAAGCTATCCAGCTTGACTTCTGTGACACATCACTTTCTAACCACTGACTTCTGCCCAGTCTGATGATCCTGTGCTGGATGTCCAGCTCATCTTTAAGGGTCTGGGGGACCCGCTCAGACTCCTGATGGTCTTCTTATGTCTTTACCCATTCCTAAGAATCCTTTAGCCCTCAATAAGTCCTCTCGTCCTCTCCCTACCTCAGTTTCAGTCTCTGAGGATAATCTTAAGTACGAGGTTAGTCAAGTTCTCGATTCTTCAATACCTCGTACATTGGGAAGGATTTGGTCCTGAGGAGAGGTCTTGGATCACTGCATCTGAGATCTTTGCACCTCTTCTGTTGAGGAGGGTTCATCTGGAGTTTCCCTTTAAGCCAGGGCCCAGGCGGGGGAGGGGGAGGCCTCATAAGAGGTGGGGTACTGTCATGGTTATGCAATAGAGTTTTCTTTGTCAGCTTACCTGTCTCCATGTGTTCATCTCTAGAGACCAGCTGCCTCTCACCTGACTGGTTTTATAACCTCTCCTCTAAGCATGGCCCCACCCCAGGCCCTATCAGGGAACCCTATTGTGACAGACTCACCCAGGACAGAGGCTATTGGAGGGGACTGAATGTGAGCCTCTTGCCTACAAATTATGGGCCCTGGCATTTGGGGTACCCTTGAGGTGTTGTTACTGAACTTCGGCTCCCCCAGGACACACAGACTCTGGGACCCTGTATTTGCCATATTAGCAATAGTGACTCATACTGTTGGGACACATACTGTGAGGAGATGCTAATATCAACTGCACTCACCTGTCTGATGTCTGCTATAACATGCTTAATGTAAATGAGTCTAGTCTGGCTCACCACAGGTTCTAAGGGTATTCCACACATTGTTGTTTGTTCTAATTAACCCTGTATTGATGTTTATGGTAATGTGTATTGAATAGTCAATGGCTAGGAGACGAACAGTCTACTCCTACTATAGTTTGTTCATGACTAGGCTGAGGAGGGGGGAGATCACTGTTTGTATTGTTAATTGTAATTAGCTCCTGCTATTGTAAGAAAATGTCCTGTGGTTGTACTTATGATAATGTATAATGTACTGTGTGAAGCTCGGTGACCACAAGTCTGGGCAAAAGTTCATGTCTGTGTCACCTAGGCTGTATAAAGGATTAGATAATTAGCTCATGTTAATTAAGTTAGGTTTTAGACATCCTGCTGTATATATTTGTGAGAGATCTCAAATAAAGCTCAGTCCATGTTAGCAGTCAAATAAGTGTCGCCTTGTTTTGTGCTTGGGAGCGGTTGGAATATCTGATATCTGTATCCAGACTGGGAGGAAGTGGTATACTGACGGAAGCACTCAAGTGGAGTGTGGGACGTTCCGTTACACCTATATTAACTTGTGCACTGCAAGCCAGCAGTGCTGATCAACCATTGTGTGTTAGCCTCCGTGTGTACTTGCTGTGTTTCCTACGTCTGATTCCTGTTACCGACTTTGGCCTGTTCTCGACTCTCCCTGTCTGCTTGTTACTCTGACCTTTGGCGTGTTATGTTTATCCTTGTCTGCTAGTCGCCCTGACCTTTGGCTTACCCCTTACTTCCCTGTCGTTCCAGCCTGCTGCCTCCTTCCTCTTCTCCTGTAAGTCTACGGTGAGCATGAGCTGTGAGACCCTGGGGGCCACGACCTGGAGCCAGACTGCAGCGCAGTCCATCCTCACCACTAGAGGCTCTGGTGAACACCCGCTGGCTCTTAGACTCCACGCCCTGGGGAATCTATGCTCTAGCTCCCAATGAGATCCATGTTAGTTATCCTGTAGACCTGCTTCCTGAACCTGCCAGGGTTCAATCCGCAGCAGTCAGTCCTAGGGTCCACTACCTGCACTTCTGACTCCTACAGAGTGCATCTGTCACCTGGTCTCAGGTGACCTGACATAAGGTATACATACAGGTTGCAGTAAGCAGCTCAATTTCACTCCTAACATGCAAACAGACAAATAGGACTAAAAACCAAAACCAAATATCAATTTAACAGTTTAGTATCCCAGATGAGCCCCATGCAGCCAGTCATCCTGGTGTGGCACCCAAACCTCCGCCCAACCAGAGAGTCAGGAGTATAGGTGGAAACTTCCCAGGTATAGTCCTGTTGGGGTTGGGCCCAGGCAAGAATTAGAGTATTCCCTAAGATGGATGGGTGTCAGGTAAGACTTGTTTGTGTCGTTAGCTAAATAAATGTCACAGCCTCTCAGGATAGCCTGGGCTGTAGGGTTAAATGTAGTTAAGGCGGGCTAGAGGAAGCAGATTTTCATGCCTGAGGAGTACAGTCCTGTTGACCAAACAGTGGAAGTTCATCCCGGGAAGCTCACAGGGAACCTAGGAGTTATCACATTTCTGGATCAGAAGGATGGATGTGGAACGGAATAGGAGCAGCGCTTCTGGATCGAGCCCATCTGTGCCTCTGGAGCAGTGGATTTGACGTCTGAGAGGTAGGATCTTCAAAAAGGACATCTAACCAGTTTGGGACAGAGATTGGCTCAGATCCCAAAAACGCAAAATGCTCAGTGAGTTGGTCCGGGGACCGTAAATTGAACTGACGATTTTCTTTCTTTAATTGCACATGGAATGGAAAGCCCCAGGTATAAGTGGTACTAGCTTCACGTATAGTATTTAGGAGGGGTCTAACAGCTCTGCGCATCCCAAGGGTAGCACGGGAGAGGTCTGGCAGGAGATGAATAGTAGCGCCATCGAAATCAAGGGGACCCCTGTGCTAAGACTTCTGTAGGATCAGTTCCTTCACTGTATAGTAATGGACACGGCATATAACATCCCTTGGATGGCCATTAGCAGGGGATATGCCCGGAGCAACTCTGTGGACTCTATCAAGTTCCATTTCCACCTCTGGTGCTCTACCGAGGTAGGTGTTGAAGATAGAAGTAATTGTCGCAGTGAGATCTCTAGGCGTCTTGGCTTCTGGTTGCCCTCGGATCCTAATGTTGTTTCTCCTGCTTCTGTTCTTAATATCTTCTGATCTTAGACAGAGCTGGGGAAGTTGGGATCTGTGCTGGGACACTGTGTTTTCAAAAGCAGCAATGCGGGTCTCCTGTGCTGATTGATTGGAATCAAGGGCAGTGACTCTGTTGTCGGTATGGGCAACCTGAGCCCGGAGATCCTCCACCTCTTTCTTGAGGGAGGATTCGATCCATTGAGCCTACTGATCAAGCTCCTGTCTGGTAGGGGGAGTGGCCAAACTGTGCTGTATTTGTATAAGGGCTTCTAGTGGGGTTGTATCAGCCATGTCTTGCCTGTCAGATTCAGGCATGGTGAGGGGATTGGAGATTGGTTTCTCACCTCAGTTGCAGGCGCTGCGGATGGATCAGCATGACAGGTTTGTGGAGGAGAGTGGCTCCATTCTGTGTGGCTGGCTGTCAGAGAAGACGGCGTCATGTTGGCTGTGACCCTCTCCACGAGGTCCGGAACTTCTGGAGCCTGTGCGTCAAAATAGCGAGTGATTACCGCCGCTGTGCGGGACTGTGGGATGCTCTGGAACCCCCTCCTTCTGGGCATCTGTCAGGTATCCTTTGCTGGTAATTATCCGGCCGTGGGGTAAGCCCTGTGTGTCGGGAGCACAGGATTCAGCGTCTGGACTCCGCCATGGCTAGCCACGCCCCTCCCTCGGGCTGCTATCTTAGCCTTGATAGTATCTGAGAGACCATGAGAAAAAGCAGCCATGAGGGCTTCATTGTTTCAAGGGACCTCTGCTGCCAGAGTCTGGAATTCAATGGTGTAATCGGCAACAGTTCTCGTACTCTGTTTGATGGACATAAGGCACTTGGCAGCAGAAGCGGAGCATGCAGAAACAGCATATACCCTTTTAAAAGAAGCCACAAACTCAGGTTAACTCAAGACAACAGGTTTTTGTGTCTCCCATAGAGGGTTTGCCGAGGCCAAGGCTCTCTCAGAAAGCAGATATCATGAAACCTACTTTGCTTCTGTCTGTGGGAAATGCCTGGGGCAGCATCTGAAAATATATCCTAACCTGGTTGAGAAATCCTCTGCATTGGACTGGATTGCCCCTAAATCACTGTGGAAGCGGAGCAGAACCAGACATACCTCTTATAGAGGTAATACTTGAGGCGGGTGCCTGCACAGAGACTGGAGCAGCAGCAGGGATGGCCTGCAACACAGGTTGTACCGGAGCAGCCACAGTGGGAGATTCCAGGTGAGCCATGCGACTCAGGAGCATTTGTAACGCCATGACAAACTGATCCATGTGGCGATCCTGCTCATCCAATCTGGAAAAAATATTACCAACAAGTGGATTGACTGCATCTTCTGAATTCATGGCCTTTGCCTACTGTCAGAAACCATAAATCAGACCGAAGCAGAAGTACAGTTAAATCACACTTGTTTAATAATAAAAATAAATAGAACAAACGTAGTCAAAACATAGCCAAAGTTTGGTAACCGGGAATGGATAGTCAGACAAGCCAGGAAGTCAGGAAGCCAGGAATCAGCATAGTGGAACAGCAAGCAGGATCTGGAGCCAGAAGGAATGTCAGCCAAGCAAGTCTTTAACAGGAACACAGTCTCTGTGATGTTGACCAAGGCAAAGGCAGAGATCATCTGGGCTGGACGGTTTAAGTAGGCAGGACTGATGAGCAGAATGTCATCAACAGGTGAGTCACTGGAGAGATAGGAGCTGGCAATTAGCCGACAGCTGAGTGGCCAGCTCAAAAAAGGAAGGGCTGAGCCCAGACCTGACACAAATGTAAAAAAAGCCAAGAATAAGAATCAGCTTTCCTGCTAGACCCAGATAGAAAAAATCATCAGGATGTTCTTAGATATTATTCAGTCTAAATGTAGATAGCAATGAATATTCTATGCAATAGTATGAACACTTATGAAAAATTCAGTAACAAGGTAGCTGCTCATTAACTCATGATTTCCTTAATGTAATCCTTCTCTAAAAGCAAACCTTTCCTTCACCAATGTTCACAGAATATGCTGCTGAATATGAACTATTCGGCCTATAAATAACATAGTGGAGCAAAATGAGTGAGCGTGCCTCTTTCAGACATCATACAGAAGGTAAAACAAAATGGTCAATCACAATCATTACTTCACTTGTTATCCCTTTTTCTGCAAACCTCATAGTGTATTCTGAATTGGTGGATATCCTCATACCTATTAAGGCCCGTACACACGATCGGACTTTGTGACAACAAACATGCAAATTAGCTGTTTTGGAGCAACATCGGACCGTGTGTATGCTCCATCGGACAAACTTTTTCAGTTTCCATCGGACTTTTGTTGGCTGTGCGAACGAACAAACTTTCCGGCAACAAAAGTCCGATGGAGCAAAGTCAGATCGTGTGTACACACTACAGTATGCAGCCGCGAGAATGTCTCGGCAACAGGGTACTGTACATCTCGCGCTGGCTGCAATAGGAAAAACACATTTTCCTATTGCGGCGAGCGCGAGAGGGAATTCCCCTCTGGGGGCATACCAGGCTCTTATATCTGGTATGGATTTTAAGGGGAACCCCCTACGCTGAAAAAACGTCATGGGGTCCCCCCAAAATCCATACCAGACCCTTATCCGAGCTCGCAGCCTGGCCGGTCAGGAAAGGGGATGGGGACGAGTGAGGGCCCCTGGAGGGGAACCCATGCCGGTTTTTTATTTAAAATTTGGCATAGAGTTCCCCCTCAAGATTCAAACACAGTGCCTGGCATTGGCGGGGATCCAAGTAGCATCCCCGCACCAGTGTGAACCCAGCTCGCAAGGTGTCAATCTCGCCAATATAAGTGGTGAGATTGACACAATATCAGTCAGCAATACAGAAGTTGACCAAAGGGTGGTGGTAAAGAGCTGAAAAACCACGTGATTTTGTGAAAGTTGGCTGGAAAAGTCCTGCTGTCTGTATGCAATACAAACTTATGGCCAACGGCCTTTGTACAAAAATCCAAGGGAAAGTTTGTACAAAGTCCTATCGTGTGTAAGGGGCTTTACCAAAACCCTTAAAAGTTTGATCCTCCATGTATTGTGAACAGACATGTCATTTTTGTAAAACGTGTTGCCTTAATTTACTATCATATAGGATTTCTAAAACCCATTGCCACATCTTGACACTTGAAAATAAAATAAAAACTTATTGAATGAAAAATGTATTAAAACATTAAATATTAAACATTCTGTCTCTCCTTCTCCCATGCTTAACTTTTTAAAGATATTTATTTTTATCAAAAAAATTATCCACTCATTTTAATTTAGGTAACTGGCCACACCAAGCATTTAAGCTGGCATCTCAATAAACATTTGGGCTCCATGTTATGTGGATAGGTTTGAGCTGATTATCTATCAGCATAGGGGTTGCCTGATTAAATTCAATGGGTCTGGGGTGACTGGCTGGATATCCCTGGCTTATCCCCGGCAGACCTGGTTAGAGATAAATTATTTGGCTGTGATTCATACACATTTATTCATTTATAGCCCCTTTATGGGCTTGACTACTGTGAATAAGAGAGTACTTTCTGAGACTTTCTGTGCCTTACTATGTATCTGAAAAGAAATTTATTGATTCATGTGTCAATGTCGTATCTATGTTTTGATATATTCTCAGACATGGAAATGTAAGTTCTGGAAGGGTCATTTTTTTCTTTGTAACCTTGACAATTGTTTCAATAAACCTTAACAAAAAAGTCTAAGTAATAAGTAAGTAAAGGTAACTACAGTAAGTACCCTTACTGTTTAAAGAGACAAGAAAAAAGTCCACCCAAAAGTAGTGTTTCAGGTTGAGCAGCACATGGGGGATGATTGATAACAGAAGTAGAGGCTGGTCATTTAGCAAAATGAATATTCTCTGTGAAAAGCATATCTTAACTTTGGAAAGTAAATCATAGTAAATAAGGCAAACCGTTGGCGTGTTCAAGATGGCGTGGAGAGCAGACGCTTGAGAGAGAAGCTTGCGGATCACAATCCTCAGTTTCCACTGGTGCCGGAAACGCTTTGCAGTGCCCTTTCACATCCCTGCACCACCTGGGACCCAGCGGGTATGCGTAGAGGCCGTTGTGTCGGTCTCGCTCGCATCTCCAACAGCTCTGGGAAGAAACCGGAAGTGAAGGGGGCTGGCACCATTACCTCTGCCAGCATGGCCACACAAACTGAGGGAGAGTGGCCATTATGTAACAGATTACCCTGCCCCCCTCTGACATCACGGGGAAAGCAATAGTCCCCGTCAAGTACCTGTGCGACGGAGGGGGGCGGGGTCACCGGGTGGCCCTGCCCTTCTTTATATAAGAAGTGTCAGAAGAAGAGAAGCGTCACAAGGGGGGAGCCTCCCATGGATACGGAGCCGCCCAAGAACGAAGCGGGGAAGAAGACCCCGCAGAGGAAGATGCCAGATGAGAACACCGGAGCAAGAAGCAGAGGATCGGAGGAAGAACCAGAGGAAGAAGAAGATGGAGGAAGAAACCGAAGGAAGGAAGAAGACCCGAAGAAGATGGAAAGCAGAAGACTTTAAATAAAGGAATTGTCTCTTGTCATTTTTAAAATTTTTGACACTTTTTTTGTGAAATGGTAGGGGTACTTTTGTACCCCATTACCATTTCACACAGGGGGGGTGGGATCTGGGGGTCCCCTTGTTAAAGGGGGCTTCCAGATTCTGATAAGCCCCCCGCCCGCAGACCCCCACAACCACTGGCCAAGGGTTGTGGGGATGAGGCCCTTGTCCTCATCAACATGGGGACAAAGTGCTTTGGAGGCTACCTCAAAGCACCCTCCCATGTGGTCTGGTACGGTTCAGGAGGGGAGGGCCGCCATTAATTAATTAATAACCATGAGTAGTTTTAAATTATTTTTTTTTCATTACTGAATGTGGATGCTAAGTTGTTTACAAAGATTCTGGCGCGAAGATTAAACACGGTAATTACAGCTTTGATTCACCCAGACCAATCTGGTTTTATATCGGGCAGAGGAACCAACATAAATGTTAGAAGGTTACTTACCCACATTGCTAATGCGACTAAGGATTCTCCAGGACAGGTTGCATCGCTTGACGCTGAAAAAGCGTTCGACTCAGTTGAGTGAGGTTCCTCTGGAAAGTACTAGATGGCTTTGGGTTTGGTCCCAATGTTATCAACTGGTTGAAGCTGCTTTCCCACAGTCCTATGGCCAGAGTAAGGGTAAACGGGGTGCTTTCTGCCCCTTCCCCCTTACTAGGGGGATGGGGCAGGGGTGCCCACTTTCTCCGGAGCTGTTTGCGCTGGCAATTGAGCCCCTGGTGAACCTTCTCCATAGGGACCCCAGGGTGGTGGGAATTCCAGTGGGACCTCTATGTGAGAAACTCTCACTTTATGTAGATGAGGCGTTGCTTTATCTCAAAGACACAGGTTCATCTTTTTTTTTTTTTTTTAAAGGTTTTTATTTGCCAAAAAAATTATACATCTTATTTGCAAAATATAATAGACAAAAGTATATATGTTACAGTCCGGAATGCATTCAGAAGCAGAATCTGCATACAAATAAAGAAATATTACATGTATTATGTTGCGTTTGTCATTACTCGTTAAATCATTGGCTGTTTTCTTGAAACTCAGGACTAACTAATCTTAGCCTAAACAGTTGTATAGAACAGAAGCTATACAATATTCAAATAAAAGCAACTAGAGGGAATTATCCCTCATAAAGTAAAAAACAATAACGGAAAAAAAAAACAAAAAAAGAAACTCTTTGTGCTGCGTGCTGCTGTGACTCAACTCCCCACTAGATCTTTTAAATACTATCCATTGATTCTCTAGTGTCCTATGGAATTACTGGGTGGATTGTAGCATGTTTTCAGAGTTAATCCATCTTCCCCATATTTTACTAAATTTTTTATTTGATCCTCTAGACTCATATGTCATTTTATACATGGTGATATTGGCGTTAACCAAATCTTTCCAGGCATTCAATGTAAGATATTCTCTCCTGACCCAATAAAGTACAATCAATTTCCTTACATAGTAAAACAGTAGTCTTAGTAGTGTTCTCGTGTTATTACTCATAACTTCATCTTCTATGATCCCCAAAAGGCCCAGCAAAGGGCTGCATATGTTCGGTATGTCTAAAGTATCAGCAATAAATTGAGTCACCTGAGACCATAATGGCCTAACTCTGTCACATTCCCATACCATATGTATAAAAGAGCCTTCTTCCCTCAAGCATTTATGACAAATAGGGTCCACCTTCTTTCCCATTTTATAAAGTCTCAAAGGGGTATAGTACATCTGATGTAAGTACCTTAGTTGTATTAATTTGTCTCTGGCCGATATAACTGTGGGCAAATATGATGCCAGAACATTTTCCAATTCACCATCTGTAATATCTGGTATGATCTCCACCCATTTTCCTTTAAGTTTACCTTCTCTAGGATTCTCCTCTGCCAAAAGTGTATTGTAGTATGTAGAAATTCATTTAGCATGATCTGGAGTAGCCAGTAGTCTTTCTATCGTAAAGTTTTCCAGTTTCACCGGTCCAACCCCAAATTGAACATGAGCAGCATGTCTCAATCTGGTAAATTGGTATTCCCAGGTCTCTGGAACATTCAGTTCTCTTTGCAACTGCGAAATGGTTTTTAGTTCCCCATTGGTATACAATTGGTGCAGATATGTGAGCCCATATTTAGACCATCTAAATCCGTCTTCTAAATTAAAGAATTCTTTCAGGTTGGGGTTGAACCACAATGGCGCATTAGGGGATAAATGAAGGGGATTATCTTTTATATGTTTCATACAAATCCCCAATACCTTTTTAGCAGATTTTAGTATCTCCTTGCCCCCTATGGTGGGGACTTCTCCCCTGAAAAAGAAATTCAGTAAGGTTTCATATGATGTCACCGTTGCTGCTTCAACTGCAACCGCAGCATTATTTAATTGTGGGAACATTCTCCAATGAATAAATACTAATTGGGATGCTAAATAGTATAGTCTCAGGTCAGGTATCGCCAGACCACCTCAACACCTCAAGAGAGACCCTTGCCGCTTTATTACCCCATAAAAAAGATGTTAATAGGGAGTTTATGTGTTTGAAAATTCTTTTTGGGATATAGATTGGGGCGTTAGAGAGGATGTACAAAAATTTCCGAAGGAAGATCATTTTAAATATGGTAGCCCTGCCATAGAACGTAAGTGGAAGGTCCTTCCATTTCTGTATTCTGTCATTAAATGCTCTGATCATAGGCCATAAATTGTCCTCGATGAATGAATCTACAGGTGGCTGGACCACTACACCCAGGTATTTAAATTTCTCTACAATAGCCAGGGGGCACTGGGCTGGGAGTATTAAGTCCAGCTGTGAGTCTAGTGGAAAGAGGACTGATTTGGTCCAGTTGATCCTGAAGCCAGAGAAATTCCCGAACACCCGGATCAACGAGACTGCCGTGGCCAACGACTGCTCTGGATCTCTCAAGTATAGGAGCATGTCGTCAGCGTATAACGACACACGCTCTTCCAGATCTCCTATCATCAACCCCTGTAACGTGACCTTAGTTCTAAGTGTAGCTGCCAGTGGCTCTATGGCCAAAGCAAACAGAAGAGGAGACAAGGGGCAGCCCTGCCTCGTTCCCCTATAGATCTTGAAAGGTGCAGAAATAGAGCCGTTCACTCTGATACTTGCTCTGGGGTCATTATACAAAAGTCTAATCCATGAAATAAATTTTGATCCGAAAACCAGCTTACCTAAAAGTAAAAATAAATAGTTCCACTCTACAGAGTCGAACGCCTTTTTGGTGTCTAAAGATGCCACAACTCTTTTTCCTTTATTATCATGAGGCGTCTGGAGGTTGACATATAGTCTACGTAGGTTCATTTGAGTGGAACATCTGGGTATAAATCCCGTTTGATCCGAATTAATTAGTTTGAGGATCACCGACTTCAACCTACCGGCCAAAATCTTAGCCAGTATCTTGACATTGGTATTTATCAAAAAAATTGGCCTGTATGACTCACATTCCTGCGGATCCTTTCCTGGCTTAGGTAACACTATTATTAATGCTTCCCTCATAGATTCTGGTAATATGCCTTCTTTCTCTGCAGCTATAAAGATATTTTGTAGCAATGGCACTTTCTGTTCCTTATGCAACTGGTACCATTCAGCTGGAAATCCATCCAAGCCAGGTGATTTACCCAGCCTGAAGGATGAGATTGCACCACCAATCTCCTCCAGGGAGATCGGCTGTTCCAAAAGTTCTCTATCTTCTTGGTGTAGAGATGGGAGTGTTAAATTGTCAATATACCTTTCCAGTTCCTGGTCAATATTCTGGGTTTGCGTCTGGTAAAGATTCTCGTAAAAGTCTAGAAAAGCATTTAGAATCTCTTGGGCCTCCTCAACTACCTCACCATTTATTTTCTTTATCTTGCCTATTGAGACCGGTGCATAAAGTGAACTTGCCAAAAAAGACAATAAGCGTCCACTCTTATCGCCAAACTCAAAGAATGATCTAGCCTGACGTAGTTGTGTTTTTTCAGTGTGTTCAGTAAATAGCAAGGTGTATTGTCGTGTTTTTTCCTGCCAAATTTGATATCTACCTGGAGATGAGTCAAGAATATATTCTTTTTCAGCTTCCGAGGCATTAACTTCTACATCTTTCATATCTAAGTTAAGTGCTTTGGTGAAACTTCTTATTTCCGATGCAAATACCCCTCTCATAGTTGCCTTAAAGGCATCCCATTGAATAGCTAGTGTTGTTTCCCTCCCATTTTACTTCCAATAGTGCCCAATACTCTCCTTGCATTTCATGGTAACATAATCCTCCTGGAGCCATTTTACATTCATCCGCCATTGTCTCCTTCCCCGTGGAGCCCTCAGATCTAGAGTGACCTCCAAAGGGGAATGATCTGATATAGCTCTAGGGAGATATCTGACGGCGGTTATGTAAGGAAGGCCACACAGGTTCATCTTTATGTTCTGCTCTAGACATTATAGATCAGTTTGGTAATTTCTCAGGGGTTCACATCAACTAAGGGAAATCTTTCCTCTTTTCCCTTCATCCTTCGGGTTCGGGCGGAGTGACGCACACACCACTGCAGTGGGTAGATGAGTTCACATATTTGGGTGTCAGGGTTTGGGCTAACCTGAGTGCGTACTTTGAGGTCAACCTGGGCCCCCTCCTCATCTCTCAATTTGCCCGGAAATGTCAGTCCTGGCGAACTCTTCCGTTGTCTTCAGTGGGGAGGATGAACCTGCTCAAGATGATCTATGTACCGAAATTCCTTTATTTCTTCAGGAACAACCCAATCCCGGACTCTAAAGATACCTTCATGAAATTGGACAGAATGATTACTGCCTTCATCTGGGCAGGGACAGATTAGCTAGGACCACCCTTCAACTGCCCCAAGGGATGCTTGGCCTTGCCTAACCTGCAGTTGTACTACTGGGCAGCGGTGCTAGTGACAGTACAGTGGTGGTTCAGTCAGCCGGTCCAGAACCTGGCAGCCACATTGGCGGCTGCCCTTCTTGGATAATATGCTGCATTGACTAATCTGGTCTATCATGATCCTAGGGCCCACTCACAGGGCACTGTGCCCATGCATACAACCCACAGAGTGTGGGTACAGGCAAGGGGTGTTTTTGGAAAGGACGCCATCGATTCACCCCATACCCCATTATGGGGTAACCCCGAGTTAGAGCATCTCACTCAGATCCCGAAACTTCAGCTGTGGGCAGCAAGGGGAGTTGTGGCCCTGAAGCATGTGATTACAGATGGGAGGATCTCTACCTTTGTAGAGCTACGAGATAAATTCCCTCTGCCTCAATCCATGTCCTTCCATTACTTTCAACTACACTATGCTCGGCGGGCCCAGCTCCAAAAGCGATCACACTGGAATCAGATCAGATTGAACGATTACTCATTTCCAGTATATTAGATAAACCCCTCTCTTCCCTCTAACTTAGACTTTTGGATGCATATGCCCAAACGACGAATACATTTTTTGATAGATGGCAAAACAACATTCCGAATATTACTTCTGAAGACCTGGAAGACTATACGGGATCTTACATTATGAATATGATTCGAGCTAGGGATAGATTCATTCAGTTGAAATTCCTTCATAGGGCCTACTACACCCCACAAAGACTATTGGTCATTTACCCACAGGTTAGTTCAGTCTGTACATGTCCTCTACCGGAACCTTTTTCCTCGTGGTTTGGCAGTGCCCAGCTATTCGGACCTATTGAAAGTTGGTAATTGAGACCCTCAACGCACTCTGTGAATGGTCTCTGCAGCCTGATTCACACATGGCGCTATTGGGTATTATAGATGATCTAGTGGCCTCCAGGCATCAGAATTGTTCTTACTCTGTGCACTATTTTATGCATGTAGTGAAATTCTCCTCCGGTGGAAGTTGCCTATCTCCCCTACTCTAATTGGATTTTCAGCGATAGACGCAGTACTGCCTCTGTATAAGTTAACCTATGAGAGCAGAAATTGTCCAAAAAAGTTTTACAAAGTGTGGTCAACTTGGATTGATGCTCATGGCCCGGGACAATTGATTCCAGTCAGTCCTCATCAGCCTGACCTCTCCCACCCCCACTCTTCCCCCTACCTGTGTATTTTCCCTCATTTTTTCCCTTCCCTGGGGGCATGTAGTTAATCCTCCAATCTCCAATCCTTTAGTTGATGGGAGGTGACTGGACATCTCCCGCTGACCCCTATTGCAAACCTGATGTAAGAATTCGATATGACTTTTGCTAAATGTTTGATTTGTCCTCTATGTCTTTTCTTGGATGATGTACAGCATCCTCTTTGTGAACCTGTAACTATTTTGTGCAGTTTTTTCAATAAACCTTAACCTGTTAAAAAAAGATAAGGCAAATCTGTGATCACTTTACAGTGTAGCTGTGTCAAGTCTATGGGCATTAAATGAATTACATATCCTGTAAAAGAGCTTTAAAACAAGCCTAACCTTTTTAGCTGTTCTATTGTGAAGAAATTCCTTCTCAAAGATACTTAAAGCGGTTGTAAACCAAGTCGAGCAAGTTTCTTTTAAATTAATCAATACAGCCTATAGATAAGGGATCCTGAGACCAGACAGCATTACGAGAAAAGGCGGATTTAGTGAGCGTGTGTGAGTGAGCGCTCTGCCCCCCCCGGGTTGACGCCGCAAACAGCTGAGCTCAGCTGAGCCGCGGACAGACGGAGACATGACGACTCGCAGACAAGCTGCCTTGCACCCGGCGGGAAGGGGCCGAAGCTCGATGGATGGCATCCGAGCATACATGTCTCCTCATGCCTCTGACTGTGTGGATGGTCGACAGTCACGGAGACAGGATACAAAGAAACACAGCGGCTCCACTATCATTGGCTGGATAGAGAAAACAGAGCGTGGGATCCCAGGTAAGAAGCTGGACAGCCTGACAGTAGGAGACGGCTTCACATCACATGGTAGGAGATCCCCGGCTGCAGGAAGGGGGAGGAAAGCCATGGAAGAAAGTTTCCCGGGCGGTGGAGGGAGCCCCAGGAACATGAGAGAGGAAGCGGGGGCCGGGGAACAGGGTCGCACAAGCCCAGGAGTAGGATCCCCATCAGCATATATAGAGAAACAGGACTTATCTACACAAGATAAAGATGTGCTGGAACATTTGGAGGCTAATGGGGGGACACTAGAGGACATAAAGTGCACAGAGACTACATCCAGGGGAAAAGGAGAAGACCCGACATAGGTTCAGCTGAGGTACAGAGCTCCCAAATAGTGGTGGAAGTGGACCCCGGTCAGCATCTGCCCGAGTACAACCAGGCATTAATTTGTAATCAGCGGAACCCCCAATATGGGGAAAATAGGTCTCAGGGGTTGAACGAACAAGGTGGAAACCTGGAAAAGGACATTTGGGAAATATTGAGGGCCCTCCCCACAAAAAATGACATGCAGCAATTAATTAGCTCGGTGGAACAATCATGTTTACAAGCAGTGGAAAGTTTGAAGGAAGACATCAGGGCCCTGGGGCATAGAATGGAAAAAGTGGAAAGTGAACAAGAGGCCATAATACATGCTGTGGTGGATGCTCAAGACACTATTAAAAAGCATGAAGAGGTATTAAATGCGTATAGGGACCAGTTGGACGATTATGAGAACAGGGACAGAAGACAGAATATCCGTATAAAAGGACTGCCTGAATCAATCCCAATATCGGAATTGGTTCCTGCAACAATAAAAATATTTAGACAGATCTTGGGGGACCAAGCACCGGAAACTATAGAAATAGATCGGGCCCATCGGGTCTCATCCCTGAACAACAAAACTGATACAATAAGAGATGTTATCTGCAGAGTGCAGAAATATACAGTAAAAGAAAATATAATGAGGATGGCCCGTTGTAAATCAACAATTCTGTTTGCAGGGTCAAACATAGCACTATACCCAGATATATCACGACGGACTCTGTATCAGCGTCGATCAGTACAACCGCTGTTAGAAGCTCTAAGTGCGGCAGAGAATAAATACCATTGGGGACACCCATTCAGTTTGACAGCTTCCAGGAATGGGAGAACAGCAATACTGTGAACTAAAGATGATTTAGAATCTTTTGTGCAAAGATTGGACCTTCCTATGGTGGACTTTGTAGATCGGAGAATAAATTTTGCTGGATCTCCCCTACAGCGGCCCGAGCGGTATCACGAAGTCACGGCAAAAGCCAATAAGGGCATGGCCCGAAGAGGACATAGATAGTGTATAAAAGGACTGAGTAGTGGGGGGTCCTTATAGAATTAAGAAAAATTAAATCGTGAGGGTGTTGTCTTTTCTTTTTCCCTTTTTTCTGTTTTTTTTAATTTAATTTTATTTTTTTTATTTTTCTTCCCACCAAGGAAGGAATTTACAATTAATGCCCGGGAGGACGGGGGGGAATGAAGGGGCACGGTTGGGTATGGGGACTATCTTGTGGTCAGTAGGTCAATCCCGAGTGAGATGATTTATCAACCTGCTAAAAGCAGGGAAGGGAGGTGACCTGTGCATATGGGGTGTATATTTGCACAGGCCCCCGTACCGGTTAGTAATTGTACTCCAGGGGGGAGTTTTTTGGTGTGAAAGAGGAATATGTAGGATTTTTGATATGGTACAAGTGGAGAGTTTATTTTTTACTTTGGGATTCAATGTTGGGTGTTCTAGGGGTAGGTGGGTAGGTAGGGTCAGCGATGAAGAAATCAGAAAGAGTAAGGTCATGGGTAGCAAGGGGCGGGTACCGGGAGCCTAGAAGGGTAATTTAAAGAATGGCTGCCACGTTGAAAATTATCTCATATAACGTAAGGGGGCTGAGCTCACCAAATAAGAGAGGGCGCCTTTGGGTCGAATTGCAACATTATGGAGCGGACATAGTCTTTTTACAAGAGACACACTTTAGGGGTAGCTCCATTCCTAGCCTTCCCCAGAATATTATGAACCACTGGTACCATGCAGTGTCTCCATTCGCAAGGGCTAGAGGGGTCACAATTGCCTTTAAGAAGTCATGCCCATGGATAATGGAGACCCTGCAGAGTGCCCCCAAAGGGCGTTTCTTATTTGTGAATGGCACATTGCATGGCGTACAATATACGTTCACAACGATATATGCACCAAATGAAGGGTCAGTTAACTTTTTTGTTAAAACATTCAGGAAATTGGAACAATTTAGAGAGGGATGTCTGATGGTGGGCGGGGATTTTAACCTGGTGCTGGATCCAAATATGGATACATCAACAGGCAGAACCGCCATATCATTCAGATCCTTAAAACAAGTTAAGCAACTTATACGCTCTCAACACCTTGTGGACTGTTGGCAGGTATTGCACGTAGGAATTAAGGACTTCAGTTAATATTCCAAAACACACAATATGTACTCACGGCTGGACCTTTTCCTGGTGGATCAATTTTATTTGGAAAGTGTCCTCTCGAGCACAATTGGACCCATAACCACGTCAGATCATGCCCCAATAATACTGATTTTCCAACTGGTTCAGATGGGTCATTTAGAGTGAACATGGCGCCTGAATGAGTCATTACTGGATAAGGAAGAAATAGTGGAGAAATTGGGTATAAAAATAAAAGAATACTTTGAAATAAATAAGACAGTGGAAGTGTCAGATCAAGTGGTGTGGGAGGCCCATAAAACAGTCATAAGAGGGAAACGAATAGCGTATGGTTCACATATAAAGAAGGAAGGGAAAAAAGAGATAAAAGAACTATTAGATAAAATCAATGAACTGGAGGTGAAACATAAGGGGAAGCTTGATACTACAGATAATAAGCGCTTGGAGGGTTTGCGAACCAAACTCTCACAGTGCCTAGAACAAAAAGTTAAAAATAAAATTAGGTTCTTCGCAAATAGGGCGTATGAACAGGGGAACAAATGTGGGCAGTTACTGGCTAAACAACTTAAAAAACAAGACTCCAGACATGTCCATAGTTTAGTAGTTGGAGGTAAGAAGGTAGTGGGAACAAAAGCCATAGCCGCAGAATTTGGTAAATTTTATGAGGTGCTATATAACATTCCCAAAGCAGATACCCAGGTAGTGGGGGATAGTGAGAGTCATGGCAGAAAAGAGATATGGGATTACATTAATGAAGTATCAATGCCCAGGCTATCCAAAACAATTATAGAGGAAATGGAGCACCCCATTACGGTCGAGGAATTGGGTAGGGTGATAGCAACATTACCACTAGGGAGGAGCCCAGGGCCGGATGGGCTGACGAATTTATATTATAAAAAAATCCTTCCATTATTAATAGAACCTCTTTGTAATTATTTCAACTCAATTAATGGGTCTAATCCACTGCCATCAGAAGCCCTTTTGGCGTATATAACGGTATTGCCAAAAGGGGGGAAAGATCCCCAAAGCTGCGCAAACTACAGGCCTATCTCCCTACTTAACTCGGACACCAAACTACTAGCAAAGATCTTGGCCCTGAGGCTTCGAGGGCACATTGGGGAACTGGTGCATTTGGACCAGACGGGGTTCATGGAAGGACGTGAAATCAGAAACAATAGTGAGATAATTGGGACGTGTATAGGACAGGTGGAACACAAGGTAGCAGCTTATGCATACTACCTTCTCTTTTTCCTCTGTGATCCACAGACATCTCTAGCTGCACTGATGATGGAGGTACAAAAATTTGGTATTTTATCTAATTTCAAAATTAATTTTGAGAAGTCGATCATCCTTCCTAGCCATGTCCCAATAGTAATGGAAAGGACGTTGCAACATGCATACCCATTTGTTTGGGAGAGAGAGTCTCTGGTGTATTTGGGGGTACGCATTAGCGTAGATACGAAGCTGCTACATGAACTTAATTATGGCGTACTGTTGACGGAGATAGCAGAAGACTAAAAAAAATGGAAGGGCCAATATTTAACTTGGTTTGGGAGAATTAACGCCATAAAAATGAATATACTTCCTAGATTAATTTATACACTGTACACAGTACCAATTAAGGTACTGGAATCCTTTTTCACACAGATACGCATATGGCCTTAGTCCAGATTTTGAATTGGTGCCACGACACACATAAAGAACTATGGGTTCAAGTAGAAAAGTCTATGGCGGGGAGGGATCTTGCAGGGGCACCTTGGATTCAAAGCCTGTCAAGAGGGCTGTCTCAGTGGAAGTCACCACTAACCCAGAACATGCTGGAAGTGTGGGATAAGTTGAATAAGAGTGGTAAATATGCCCCCTGGATATCCCCTCTGGCTCCTCTGGAGGGATTCCTTTGGTTCCCCCCGGGGGGAGGAGACAGGGTATCTGGGGGCATGGGGTCGGGATGGGGACTCCGCGTGTGGCAGGTTTGCCCTGGGTGGAGTCCTACAAACCCTGACAGAGGTGGTGTCCAGACTTGGGCCAGTACATATGGCAGAGTGGAAGTATAATCAAATAATGAGCTTTCTCAATAAAAGTAAGTCATCAATAAGATCTATGAACTCACTCACTATGTTTGAAAAGCAGTGTGTGCAAAGGTCAAACCCCAGGCATGTATTGTCGCAAATGTATGGAGTGATACTTAGTGGGCAGGAGGGGACAACTCCATACTTTGTAAGGGATTAGGAGAGGGAATTAGATCAGGTATTGACTAATAATCAAATTAAAAAGATGATTGTATTAGCATACTCCACATCTATAAGTTCAAAGATGCAAGAGATGGCATATAAGTTTTTATCACGATGGTATAGGACCCCAGTTAAACTAGCACAAATGTTTCCAACCTTAAGTGATAGGTGCTGGAGAGGATGTGGTCAGAAGGGTACATTTCTTCATCTGTGGTGGACATGCCCAGTAATTAGATCATTCTGGGAGTCAGTATCCCCATGGATCGAGAAATTGACCGTGGGGCCCCTGGAATTTAAACCATTACATTATCTATTCCATGGGATGCCGGAACCCAACAAAAAGTACCGGGATAGTATAACACCGCATTTATTAAATGCAGCGAAAAAAGTCATACCGAAATTTTGGAAGCAAACCCAGGGTCCCACAATATCAGACTGGAGAAATTAAGTCAGTTCAATAATGGAAGCAGAAAGATGGGTTCATGTAGTAAAGGGCCAACAAGGGAAATTTGAAAAGAACTGGGAAGGTTGTAAAAAATGTGTTGTTGAGATGGAGAAAGAGAGAGAGAACGATGAAAGAGAGAGAGAGGCGGTGGTACAATCCCTGTGAACATGTATAATAAAAGGTATCGACCTGGGAACGAGTTTTGATGTCATCACGCTGACCCATTAAACGGGGAACGGGGGGGTGGGGTTTTTCCTTTTTTTTTTTTTTTTGTTTCTCCTCCTTCTCTTCCCCCACCCTCCCCACGAAGTAAATACAGAGTGGGAAGTCCGCCCTTCACCTCTCCCCCATAAATTTTTTTTTTTCTCTTCTAGCTTAAGTTGGAAGGAACTAGGCTATGGAATGGCGTATAGTACACGAAGGATGATTGGTAATTACACTTTTTTGAATAGTTTGGCCAACAAGGGCTTTTTCACACTAATTAATGTTATTTGAAAAACACATGAACACTCTTTTTTTCCCCCCTTTTTTTTTCCCAGTATAGATGGGAGAAATATACTATTAAAATTTTAGATTACACCATGGGTAATTGGAACAACACTTGTAAGGATAGTCTGGCCAATAAGGGCCTCTTATGCTAACTAATAAATAATTAATTGATAAATACACGCACACCTTTTTTCTTTTTTTTTTTCTTCTCACAGTTTAAGTTGGAAGGAAATAGGCCAAGGAATGGTGAATAGTACATGATGGGTGATAGGTAATTACACTTTTTTTGAATAGTTCTGCCAACAAGGGCCCTTTTTTTTTTTTTTTTTTTTTACACTAATTAATGATATTTGATAAACACACGAAAACTCCCCCCCCTTTTTTTTTTTTTGTGGGGAGTAACAGACAGACTACTAGGTGGTTCCGAAATGAAGGGTGGAGGGGGAATAGGGGAAGGGACAAGTGGGTGTGGTTTAGGTGAATGGGGTAGTGGAGGGATTTATTGTACTATTTTTTTTGGGGGGTAGATAAAATGGGAGTCTTGTAATGATGAATGAATTGTTGTTGTATTTATAAAATGGAAATAAAATTTTGATTATAAAAAAAAAATACAGCCTATAGCACTGTGTGCTCTGTGTTTATGTCTTCTTACCTGCTTGCTTTCTCTGTAATCTGTAGTTTTCTTTTCAATTACGTCACCGGCGCATGCAATTTTTTTATTGTAAATTACTAACAGGTGTATACAACAGTAAGGCTACTTTCACACTGAGGTGCTCTACAGGCACTACAGCACTAAAAATAGCGCCTGTAAAGAGCCTCATCTGTCTCTCCAGTGTGAAAGCCCGAGTGCTTTCACACTGGAGCGGTGCGCTTGCAGGATGGTAAAAATGCAAGCCGCATCTTTGCAGTAGATACATCACTCCTTAAGCGCCCCTCCCCAATTGAAAACAATGGGGCGGTGTCGCCAAAGCAGCTGTGCTTTGCCGGCAGTTTTAGCCCTTTTTCGGCAGCTAGTGGGGGTTAAAACCGCCCCACTAGCGGGCGAATAATGCCGCTAAAACGACGGTAAAGCGGCGCTAAAAATAGCTTCGAGATTGAGGTGATCATACATGTCGCAATTTCTTGCCAGAAGGGTTTAATGTTAGGACATTCCCAAAAAGATGTGCATAAAATTTGCGAGGGGTGCAGAGCATCTCAAGCATAGAGAGGGTTGGCCTCTAAACTTCCTAGGCAGCACAGCGGGGGTAAGGAATATTCTATGTAAAAATTTGTAATTGATCAAACGGTCTCTAACGGAAACTAGAAACTTAAACGGAGCCTCCCAGATGTCGTCCCAATCGTCCCGGTCTAAACCAGGAGCTGCAGCCTCTAAGGCCAGTCTACAGGGCTCCATCAATTGAACCGTTTCCGGAAAGAGGTTCTTGTATAGAATGGATACTGGTTTGGATAATGATTCACTGCCTGTCAGTAGTTCTAGGTCACTGGGTTCAAGATTGAGAGGGTCCCTTCCAAATTGAGAGCAAAAAGCATGTCTCAGTTGAATATACCTAAAAAATTGTGATTTTGGCAATCCGTAGCGCTCTTTAACCACTTGAGATCTGCGCTATAGCCGAATGACAGATACAGCGCGGACCTGCTTTGCCAGGACTACGTCCATTGACGTCGTCCGTGCATGAGCGGCCTGCGCACCCCCTGCAGGGCGCGCGCATGGCGGGCTCTGTGATCAGCTAGTCTATGAGACTCGCCTGATTACAGAATGGAGTAAGGGGTCCATCCCGACCCCTTACCACATGATCAGCTGTCAGCCAATGACAGCTGATAATGTGATGTCAGCAGAGCCGATAATCGGCTATTTTTTCTCCTCACGCTGACAACATGAGGAGGAAAAAAAAGTCGATCACCGGCAGCCGTGAGAGGGACATTAGTCCCAATCACAGCAAGCTGCTAAAGATCCTCAGTGCTCACCTGTGCCCCCTGCCAGTGCCACCTAGCAATAGGCAGCAGTGCCGCCTACCAGTGCCCACCAGCGGCACCCATCAGTGCCCATAGTGCCACCCATCAGTGCCCACAGTGCCACCTATCAGTGCCCACAATCAGTGTCTCAACAACAGTGCTGCACATCAGTGCCACCTATCAGTGCCCATCAGTGTCACCTACCAGTGCCCATCAGTGCCGCCCATCAGTCCTGCTCATCAGTGCCCATCAGTGCCTCCGATCAGTGCCCATCAGTGCCACCCATCAATGGCCACCTATCAGTGGTACCTATCAGTGCCCATCAGTGCCACCTATTCGTGCCACCCATCAGTGCCACCCATCAGGGCCCATCAGTGGCCATCAGTGACGCCTTATCTGTGTCCATCAGTACTGCCTTATCTGTCCCCATCAGTGCCACCTTATCTGTGCCTACCAGTGCCGCCTTAACTGTGCCCATCAGTGCCATCTTAACTGTGCCTATCAGTGCCGGCTTAACTGTGCCTATCCATGCCCATCAGTGCAGCCTATCAGTGCCCACCAGTGCCGCCTCATCAGCACATATCAATGAAGGAGAAAAATTACCTGTTTGCAAAATTTTATAACAAACTATGAAACATGATTTTTTTTTTCTAAATTTTCCATCTTTTTTTGTTTGTTTAGCAAAAAAATAAAAATCCCAGCTGTGATTAAATACCACCAAAAGAAAGCTCTATTTGTGGGAAAAAAAATGATAAAAATGTCATTTAGGTACAGTGTTGTATGACCGCGCAATTGTCATTCAAAGTGTGTCAGCACTGAAAGCTGAAAATTGGTCTGGGCAGGAGGGGGGTTTAAGTACCCAGTAAGTACGTGGTTAAATATCTTTAAAGGCCATGAGGGAACTATTAGATATTATATGTTGTAGAATCTTAATACCATATTTGGTCCAGATCGGGATAGTTAAAAAATGTGTTAGGTTTGGATTTCTTCACAGTGGTACATTGGGAGATAGTCGACCAGGACTAGATGGCGTAAACCCCTGTGCCACAGACCGTGTCTTTATAACTGAACACATAGAAGAGGTAAGTGAATAGGGGGATTTCAAACCTCTGTACACTAAGTGGGAGAGAGCGTCATATGATCCCACACAGGCAGCCTCCAAGAATCGTCCAAGGGAGTAGTCAGCCAGCGGTGAGCAAATGTCAGTTGGCCAGCAAGGAAATACTTTTAAAAAATAGGCACCACTTGGCTCCCTTCCCCCCACAGCTGCTGGAGCATGGCTGGTTTAATGTAAGGAGCCCCCCCCCACCATAAAAAGGATGAGCGCAGACTGTCAAGTGATTTAAAAATTGATTTGGGGATCCACACCAGGGTGTTTCTAAGGACGTACAAAAATAAGGCCAACATTTTCCTCGTAATCAAATGTATCTTAACAATGAGTGAGAGTGGAAGATTTTCCAGGTATTTAGCTTCCGATTTAGAATAGTAAGCAGCGGAGAAATGTTAAGGCCTATGTAGTCTGTCAATGAGCTGATTATCACTAATCCCAAATATTTAATTTGTGTAACCCACTGAAGGGGATTATTGGGGTCAGCCTGCCCAGGCATTTTAGTCCTATTTTTCCAGCAAGTTTCTTGTGTTGGAAAAATGCTCTGTATATACCGGGGCTGCTTCATTTCCTTAGGTCGACATCAGCCCAAGATCCCGCGACACTCCTTCCCCATTCAGATGCTGAGCCTTAACCCCATGTGACTTGCTACTTCACAGGGGTTGTGGACAATGAATAGACTGAGAGACAGAGAGTGGAGCCAAAGACAGATGCGCATGCGCGGGATTATGGCCGCCAGTGGCAAAGCTAGACATTCTTTCACCCAGGGAGAAGACTCCATTCGGCGCCCCCCCCACACACACACACACCGAAAAGGACAGAGTCAATAGAGCAGAGGGCAGTGGACAGTGTCAGTAGTTTTTAATTTTTATTTTAGCAAAGGAAAGACACAAAAAGAGAAGAAAAGGTGCTGCTCACCCCTAAAGGTAAAAAGAAAGAAGAAGAGTTCCCCATAGGTGGGGTTTTTAGGCAGCAGGGTGACAAGATTGAGTCAATGATATATGAAAAAGTTGATGTTTTTATATTTACAAAAATGGCATGACATGATAATTAAAAGAATGAGCTCCAGTAGGAAGTTCTTTAAATCTTATTAAACCAAACATACATTTACAGACATAATTCCATAGCAACATTAAAGAAAAAATGTCAACAATATGAAAAGTGAGCTTGACGCATTTCAACCCAGGGTCTTCTTCAGAGGGTCAGTCCAATAATGTATGTCCAGCAAAGAAAAGGCCTCCTACATGGAGATCCCTTTAAAAACTATTTTTTCTCTCTCCCCGAGGGGTCCCAAAGCACTTCCACTGCCACAACAACCAAAATGGGGCAGTATTCCAGCGATGTGACTTACGAGAAGTCACACTGAAAATCACCCCCCACCAAGACAGACGATCAGGTGGGGAGCGGGCCACACCTTAAAAGACACATATGAGACTGCACCATGCCGCCCTATATGAACAGACTGCGATTTGTGACCTAACCCAGGATTGGCCGCAAGCACTGTCAGGCTCTGTGGATCAAAGTCCAATAAGAGTCGACCAGTCTGAAATAAATATAAGGGATATCACTATAAATAATTAAACAGAAGTACATAGTTGGTTTTGTGGAAAACCACAAATATGTTGAACAGTTTAACATATTTCTTCAGAGGGTCAGTCCAATAATGTATGTCCAGGTCCTTCAGGCAGCTCTAAGTTCTGTTGTTGTTATGTTGACCTGTTAGTGTTTTGCCGCAGTTGTTCACCGCTCAGTTGGACTTCTTTTGGAAATCCCAGTTGTCACTGAACCCTGTGTCCCACTATACATGAGAAAGAAAACTGAATGTTTGTACTTAGCGACCTGTGTCATTAACGGACATGGTTTCTTACCCTCTGTGTCTATAATCTTCCTCTTGAAGCGGTGCCCCCGTGGGGTCGCTGTGTGTTTCAGCATCCACACATCACCCTGCTTGGTCAGACATAAATTTTAGGCACACTTTCTCCAGTCAATGAACAGCCTCTTGCTTGTTTTTGTTGTTTTTATTAGGGGATTAAACTTGGATGGGGAAAAGGGACATGGGCTGCCCAAATGATGAATCTTTCTTAGTAGGAATAAAGGTAGTTGAATCTAAATTGACAGTCTCTGCTACGTCACATCTCCTCCAGCACACTATGTGAGATCACTTGCTTTACTCTTACTGTCCAATTCTAGATTCCTGTCACTGTTAGCACATGACTAGGCCTCACTCTGAATAAGTCCTAACATTTTACTAGTAGCCTTTTGCGGGCGGGGGTCTGCAGTCCCCTCTGTGGTAGCAACCATTTTAGATGAAAACAATAGTTGTGCTAACTGATACTTGGTGGACTACTGATCCCAGCAAGTCCAGTGAAAATCCTGCCAACCCTCCTGTCTGCAGAGACTTGACTTCAACAACATCACAGTCTCTCCCTCTGGCTCCACATCCAATCCTAGCATGTCTTTCCCATAGCTTCTCACTGTGCTTCTCACTCACCGACCCAGGCATGGTTCCCTCCTGAATGACTTTCCCGGCCATGCTCCCCGCTGTCTTCCTCCTGCTCCTGTTCCAGGACACCTCTCAATGACCTTGTAGAGAGAGGCTCCCTCCCAGCTCCCGAGCTCCAGGCCCGAGATCACCCGCCCAGAAAGGGGGTCCCTCAAGGGCCACCATGCCATCATTCAGTTCTTCCATCCGACAACTCCTCCCCCAGCAGGCTGACTATGGGTATATATAGGAGGCCTGCCCCCTGCCATTTCTAGTTGGGGATTGGTCAGGGCTCCCAAATACACCCCATGTCACTCCAACCCTCTGCCCTGCCTCTTTTCCAGAACCTTCTCACTGGAAACAGAGGAGGCACCAAAGAGCTCAGTCAGTCACCTGCTGCTACACTAAAACCCACTCCCCTGCCCCCAGATCAAAAACAAACAGGCCTAGCTCACAACTAGGCCTGCCTAAATTTACCTGGCAGTACACACAAAAGCACTACTCTAGCACCTACCTACTTAAGGTAGAGGGTGCTACACACTCTTATTGCTTTTTTACAAAACTGAAGCTTGGTGGTAGTAGGAGGGGGTATACCAGGCTGGTCTTTTTTTTGGTTGCCAGTGTGGAAATTCTTCTGTAGGTGGCAGTGTAACCTAAGTATCTCTAAATCTTGTATCCCTTAATAAATTCCAAGATTTTTTTTTTTTCGTAAGTACAAAAAAAGAAAATTTCCTATCAAACACTTACCGTAATTTTTATTTCCTCATGGACTCCATGACAGCATACGTTTGGGTAGCTCTACCCTTGCTCCTACCCCATAGGACTCCACTCCCATAAATTTTGAGGCTGAGCCAGAGGCCGCGTTCCGTAACTAGCCTACTCTAGACACTGGTGATGTTGCCATGGTGTCCATCAGGAAAAGGAAAAGCAAAATTACATTAAGTATTTGATAGGAAATTTTCAGTTTTCCACTCCATAGCAACATACTTTTGGAAACTAACTAGCCCAAAAAAACAAAAATGGGATGCCGAAAAAAGTAGGGTTTCAATCATAGCACTTAACCAACAGAAACCTTATGGATAGATATTAACAGTACAAGGAAGCTAGCTACACCCCACAATGAGTAAGAACAGCAAGAGCAAGACATGTCACCCCCCTACAAATATTCCTGGTGACCTTTCACAGAGAGCCCATGAAGTCTACACACTCCTGGTTAAGTGCGTTGTCACTGTTTCCGTAAGAACGTAAGAACCAAGCCCTAAGCCCTATAAGCCTGTTGGCTAGCTGGAAAGACCCATCCATTGATTCTGAAAGATATCTCTGTCCCGCTGGTTCTGCTAGAGAGAATGACAAATAGATGTCCTAAAACTCCAAGCAAAGCTGTAGCCTGTAAGCATGCTCAAAGCATCCCAATGTCCATTGCAGAAAACCAGTTCTTTTTAGTCTTGCATATGGGAGGAACAAATCTTTTGTTTTCATAAAATGTCAAAGCCACCTCAGATTGCAACCCAGCATGGATATAAACACTACCTGTATTAGGGAGAATGCCAACAAGGATCCCTCATAGCCCATGGTCCAGATCCTGGTAAACCTACTGACTGAGCAAAAAACCCTAAAAGAGGCTGCCTTTATAAAAAAGTGGACTGAAAGAGATCCCATTTACAGCAGCAAGCTGCCAAAGGGTCCTAAAGGCTGTCAAGACTTGTGTCATGACCTGGATCACCTGCTGGTGGCACTATTGTACTCGGAGTCAAAGGGTGCTTTTCTGGTGGCCATCAGCGGGTGTCTCCCAGTAGCTAGGCTGTCTGAGTAATTAGGCTGCACCTGACGCTTGATGGTATATAATCCCGCCCTTGAATGAATTGAGTGAATTGAATGTAGTCCTCAAAGAGATTGTTATCATGCCCTAAAGTGATTGTAAAGGCTTATTTTAAAAAAAAGTAACAAACATGTTATTCTTACCTCCTCTGTGCAGTTGGTTTTGCAAAGAGCAGCCCGGATCCTCCTCTTCTAGGGTCCCTCTTTGATGCTCCTAGCCCCTCCCTCCTATCAAATGCCCCCACAGTCAGCAGCTTCCAATGGTGGCACTGGAGCCTAATCACAGCTTCATGTGTCCATTCAGATACGGAGCCCCGACCCACCCCCTCTCTCCCCTGATTGGCTGACTGACTTTGATTGACAGCCATGGGAGCCAATGGCGCCACTTCTGTGTTTCATCCAATCAGGAGGAGTGTCCCGGATGGCTTAGACATTCGTGGACATCGCTGGAGAGAGATGGGGCTCAGGTAAGTAATTAAGGGGGAGGATGCTATACACAAAAGGTTTTCTATCTTAATGCATAGAATGCATTAAGATAAAAAACCTTCTGCCTTTCTCTTCTCCTTTAAACCTTACTCCAACTGGACTGGAGATGATCCCACCTGGAGCTGTGAGTCACAAAAGGATCCTTCTTAGTCTAAAGTTCTGATTTTGGAAAAACTTCCTGGCTTGTGAGATAGCCCTTAGAGTGCATGTTTTCATAGTCCAGTCTTTACCCAAGCTGGACTGAAAATAGATCTCATCTGGAACTGGCAAGGACATCCAGAGCAAGTAGTAAATCTCACCTAGAGAGTCTTGGCTCTCCTGCGAGTCTCAGATGCAGCCCCTTATCAAAGTATTGGATGAGTAAGGGATTGTCCACCCACGAGACATTGGATATGACAGGGACTGCAGACATCTGCCCTTTAGGAGAGCTTAAGATCTATTGAAGTCCAGAATGTACCTGGCCTGAGGACTGAAGCAAAAGAAAACAAGGCAGTCAAAAACTGAACAGAGTATTGCACTCTGTGACAGAAGATCTCATCTCTGAGAAAAATACTTTAATCTGATAACCCAGTATCAAAAGCAGGAACAAAGGCCTGTTTGAACAATATGGAATTACTGCGATAATTGCCGTGGTCTTTAGCAACAAATCCAAAAACAAAAACTGTATATGGATCGGACTGGAGGGAAAGCATATGGTCTGTGAGACCTTTACTGATCTGTCACAGCATTCGCATTTAGGGCTTGGCCCAGGCTCCTCTGGGAAAAGCTTTCTGGCTTGTAATAGTAAGGAGATGCTAGCAGATCTAACTCTGAAGTAACCTGGATGTAAGAACTACTTGTTGCCCAATTGGACCACAAAATATGGATTCTTCCCAGAAGTTTTGCATGTAAACTTAATGAAATGTTAGAGAGATTCCTCTCCACCCAGATCACAGTCATCTCTTCCGCTCTAAGTAGACTGTCTCTTCAGGTTCTGACTTGCCCCTTAATGTAGGATACCACTGTGATGTTATTCAGCCTCATCAGAGACTAAAAAGCCTACTGTCTGGTGACAAAAGGTAAAGTGAGCATATAACGGCTAGCCAGATAACCAGAATGTTCAAAACAACTTCCCAACAGGGGAGTTCCACTAGCGAAAGCTCTGCAGCACAGAAGATTTATTACTGTGCCAGCACCCAATGCTTCATCTGGTTGTTTGCGAGACATGAATAGCTGGGTGCATATTCAACATTGGAGAAAAAAAAACCCTTCAGCTTTGCACCATTCTTCTAGAAAGAGCTTCTAGCCTAAACAGGAAAAGGAAAAAATGCAACACACTTTTTTTGTAAGTGCTAAAAGTACTTGCACATATATCATAGGCATCCTAACAGCTGTACAAAAGAGAGGTACAAAAACCTGTATTTAGATCATCCTCGTCCTCATCTTCCTCTTGTTTGAAGAGGGGTAAATTGGCCAGTTGACTGGTTCTGCAAGGAAAAAAGCTTGAGATTTTCAGAGAAGAGAATTCTTGCATAGGGAGAGTTGTAACAAACTCCTTTAGAGTATCTTGACTACTTGTGACAACCTGTTGGTCGCTGTATTTTTCCTCCCTGGCTGCCTGAGCAAAGCAGGAAATTCATATAGGGTTTTACCTACCAAGTTATGAGCACCATGGGCCCATTTTTCGGTGTGCATAATGCATGCAGATTTGGTGAGGCTTAATAGTAAATGCCCATTAGTCAGCTTCCCATACACCTGAAAGAAAAAAACGTACCCAGCAAAATGACCCTGACTTTTTTGCCGGAGGCTGAATACAAGGATGAAGTGACAATCCTTGGTTCTAAACAATAAGCACAAGTCTGTAAGAAATGCATTAAGGTTGTTAGTGTACAGCTTTAGGAGGCCAGCAGAAGTCCTGACAATCCAGGTAGTGGTGCCAGTATAAAAAAGACACTGCCCCCCTCTAGCTATAACATGCATAAAGCAGTCACAGCATAGAGGGATTAGACTGTCACCTGCACAAGGACCTGTAGTAGCAGTAAAAAAATAAATCCCTACTAAATAGGGACAATGTGCAAGTCTAAGGGAGAACTCCACACTGGTGATAAAAAAAAGAATATTATAACATGTGCAATTGCTACTCAAGTCATGTAGTAATTTAAATAAAAATAACCTTCACAAATCAAACTGCAGCTGCTGAAATTTTCTTCAGAAACAACCATTACCTGTACTGTATATGTACTGGATAATACCTGAATTGCAATATTCAGCAGAATTGCAGAAGGCTGTTCGAAATTTGACCACTGGGGGCCTTTGGGCTGCAAATAACCAAGGAGGTATAGAGATTAGCCCAGTTGTACAACACGTATGAGTAACATACTCCCCGTCTTTCTACAAAGGGAGGATCCTAGCATTAGGAAATGAATACTAAGGAAGTATAGAGGAAACCTGTGGTAATCAGTCCTTTCAAATTTTAAACCCGCCTCTAGAGGGGTGGACCCTGCAGACCACTCGCTATAACTAGACGTGAGGTGCACCAAGATGACACCGCCTCAGATGACGTCCTATGATGAAATGCGTAAGGTGGAGCTTGATACGCACTCACGTCACTTCTGGTTACGAAGCCGTGGAACGCACGCTGGTCCGGAGATCATGGTTTGCAACCAGGATATGCCAGCTGCTATACTTCACTGTGTCAAGTTTTGTTTTTGTTCTTAAATACTTTTAAATAGTTTTAAATAAACTATCCATTCAGATTTACACTATAAGTGCCCATTTATTTCGTCCATGAGGATATTCTGCAGTGAGCCACAGAGGTGATTATTGTAAACTCTCCCATTCGAGGTGGAAAATACCCAGAGGGGCTGAGGCACCCAGACACCCCAGCGTTTACTGAGTCAAGGAGGAGGGGATCGTTCCGGGAACTGCCAGACAATCACTATAAAAGGCATACGTATACAGCGCTGATAAATGAGCTACACCATGAAAAACTAAAGTGCTACGTGCTAACAATAAATGTGTATAATGATAATAATCAATATGATATACAAATCAACTAATAAGTGCTAATATACTCCAAATCTGATGCAGTTGGAAGAATATTAATATACGCAATTGTTGTCAATTGCTGAAACACAAATACCATGAATGGTGGATAATGGTGTATAATGGGTGCAGTACACAAATCAGCTACTAGTTGCTAAAATATGGTGGATAATGGTGTATAATGGGTGCAGTACACAAATCAGCTACCAGTTGCTAAAATATCATATAAATGAAATATAAATTGCAAGAAAATATATGTAAGCCGTTGGTGCAACCCAATTGCTAGAAAGGTGAAAAATAAATATACTACCACAAAAAAAATATTAATATTATATACTTTCAAATAATCCCCAAGAGATGCCCCCAACTGGGCTAGCAAAGTTGCAATAACTGCTTGCAGATAATCCCAAAGTAAAGTACCACCAGCTGGGCTGGTCCCAGTAGTATATTTATTTTTCACCTTTCTAGCAATTGGGTTGCACCAACGGCTTACATATATTTTCTTGCAATTTATATTTCATTTATATGATATTTTAGCAACTAGTAGCTGATTTGTGTACTGCACCCATTATACACCATTATCCACCATATTTTAGCAACTAGTAGCTGATTTGTGTACTGCACCCATTATACACAATTATCCACCATTCATGGTATTTGTGTTTCAGCAATTGACAACAATTGCGTATATTAATATTCTTCCAACTGCATCAGATTTGGAGTATATTGGCAATTATTAGTTGATTTGTATATCATATTGATTATTATCATTATTCACATTTATTGTTAGCACGTAGCACTTTAGTTTTTCATGGTGTAGCTTATTTATCAGCGCTGTATACGTATGCCTTTTATCTTTTAAGTATCAGTACTTTTTTACAGCATCGATAATATTTATTTGATTTATTTGTCGCTAGCACTGCTTCTTTCACATAATATTAGATATTCACTATATGCACTTTACCCCTACAGGGGTGCAGGGTTCTGGTGAGTGGGGAATTGAGGGGGAGCATGAATGTCACTTGATCCACTGCATGCCTGTGGCCAAATCTAGGCACAAGTCATCTTGGTAAAGCACAAAAGTCACTTGAAATCTTGTCACTCATCTGCAATATTTATGAACGAACTTTATTATTTTAATTTCAAATATTTAGCATTTTTTGCTTCTTCACTGGACCTTCATCATCTGTTTACTATATATCTTTTGTTTTTTTATCAGTTTATTTTTATGATTGCCTTATTTTAATATATATATATTTTTTTTTTCACAAAGTAACCCCTATTCACGTGGGTTATAAGGTTACCACATATGACTAGGAATAAAATATTTCTGATTAAATCAGATAGCATATGTTGATCAGATCATCACTATAATCTTGCACATGTATTTGTATATTTGTTTTGAGATTAGAAATTAATCACATAGGAATAACATTAAATAACAAAGGAGCACTAATTAACACATTTTAAAAAATCACAGATAACACCTGTATAACACTCACCTGTGATAGACTTCTCATTTCCCAATTGGGAAGAGTGACCTAATCAGGGTTGGTGCAAGGATCTTTGACACCCTAGGCAAAACTTTATTTTGTTGCCCCCCCTGCGTTTCACCCCTGACTCCAACCCCTTTTCCCTGCCCATGTATACCCCATCTTTTTAATGAAGTGCCCATCAAATGCAGCACACCAGTGCCCGTCATTGCAGCCTACCAGTGCCCATCAATGAATGTTTCCTTGCTTCCTTCTATTCATTTGGGAGTCGGGACACAGACACAGTCCTCTCTGCGTCTCTGACACTATGTGCGAACGGAGCGGCAGCTGCCTGCTGATGCTGTGACTAAAGCCTCCTACACGATCTGACTTTTCGACGGGAAATGTTCGATGTGAGCCTGTTAGCAGTAAATCTGACCGTGTGTATGCTCCATCGGATAATTGTTGTCGGACTTTCTGCCAACAAATGTTGGCTAGCAGGTTTTCAAATTTTCCGCGGACAAATGTGTGTTGTCGGATTTTCCGAGCGTGTGTACACAAGTCCGTCGAACAAAAGTACAAACACGCATGCTCGGAAGCAAGGACGAGCTGGAAGCAGTCGGTCTTGTAAAACTAGCGTTCGTAATGGAGATATCACATTTGTGACGTGGCAAATTATGAAATTTCTCTCAATGCAGCGCATTCTCTTCTTCTTTACAATGGTATAATAATGAAGCTGCACTGCTGGTGATATTCACAGAGTTCTGACAAACGTATTTGAAGTCATGGGAAGTCTCAGTAAAAGCCATACAGGACTGCATCCTCTGATGTAGAAAAGCCTTAATCCTCTTCTGCTGCTGGCTTGTGTGTACGGCGTGAGCTTCCAGGATTCGATCGTAATCCAAAACAAGGCTTGTACATTCGCCAGGCAATCGAATGGAGGGCTGGAATGCAAATCCAAAGGTATGTGCTGTACTGCCGTTAAACGACGCGTTTCAGAGCATGCGCATTGAAGCGCGCTCCTTTATCAAGCTAGGGAAGATGGATTTAGTTGCAGCCTATTTATGTGCTCTCCTAGCACTGCCACCTAATGGATACAATTATTATTACAGGGGAAATGAGAAGGTTGTAATGTTACAAAGGCAGATGCGATAGCGTGCATATATAAATTAATAGCGTGCAACTAGCCTTTTGTGTATACTTGTTTTTTGTATCGGGTAATTATGTGTATGTTGTTATAATTAAATATATGTGTCTAAAACATAAATAAAACCACATCTGACTGAATGTACATTTGTTAAAAGATTAAAGCTAAAAACCTTTTTATATATATTATTATGCATATTAACACGAGTGTACATAGATATAGTTAATGGGTATGGACCTATATAACGACCATATTTTTATTTAAAAGGAAGGGGAAGAAGAGAAAAAGAAAAACCTATATAGGAAATATGATTATAATATTTCCATATATGAACACGTATGTATGAGTATAATGTGTAGCAACACTGAGAACAGGGGAAATTAAAAATAAAAATAAAAAATATAATAAAAATTAAAAATAACCTATATATTCACATGAAAGTGACTCATAAATACTGATAACAGGGAATGATTTTACAAGAATGTAAATAAAATCTATAGATAGTATTCTTATTAGATATAGTTAAAAGCGGGGTAACACACACAAAGCCAATATTATTATAAAGTGGTGGATATTTCTAATTCTTCATTAATTCCACCAGGGTTTAGGGCTTCCAAAGAATAAATCCAGAAGGTTTCTCTTTCGCATAATCTATAGAATCTTTCAGCTGCGGGGAGATTTTTAGGTATTTGTTTAATAACCCATACCTCGAGACCTTCAGTGGATTTTGCATGGTGTTCACAGAAATGATGGGGGACACTGTGTTTGTCCCTCCCTCCTTCTATTTCTCTTCTGTGCTCACCAAATCTTTGCCTCAATGGGCGTATGGTGCGCCCCACATAAATGAGTTTACATGGGCAACTGAGACCATAAACCACAAAATCTGAGCCACAGTTGTAGAAATTATCTAGCATGTAAGTTTTTCCTTTTGTCGAAAAATGTTTTCTTCCATGCTTGACAAAACCACAAGTTTTACACATGGCTTTTTTTACACTGAAACATGCCCTTGAGGGGGATCATATGGGCCTGTGCCGGTGTAATTTCTTTTATGGGCTTTAGTTTACTAGGCGCAATTTTATTTTTGATATTGGGAGCTTTCCTATAGGTAATTTTTGGATGATTAGGTAAAACTGGTTTGAGGTGTGGATCCTCAAGAAGGATTGGCCAATACTTCCTGAAGATTGCCTCCATTTGAGAGAATTTGGTGCTGAACCTAGTAATAAAACGCCCAGATTGGTTGAAGTTCTCTTCATTTTTGTGTTGGGCTACAAGTAAAGATTGTAAATAATGTTTTTGTGCTTGGTCTACCAACGACTCTGTATACCCTTTATCTTTGAGTTTTTTTATAAGTAGCTGGCTTTGTTCCATGTAATCAGATGTTTTGGTACAGTTCCTCCGTAATCGACAGAACTGCCCCTTGGGGATATTGTCTTTCAATTTTTTGTAATGACAGCTCTTATAATGTAGTAGGGAGTTTCCTGCTGTCGGTTTAAAGAAATTTCTGGCATGTATCTCATTGTCAACATGAAAAATGTCAAGATCTAAAAAGGCTAGTTTCTCTTTGTCCAAAACGTGGGTAAAGCTCAGGCCATGTGGGTTGTTGTTACAGTGGGACACAAACTTTTCAACAGCATCAACTGGACCATCCCAAATAATAATAATATCGTCTATAAAATGACCATAAAAAATGAGATGCCTGAGAAATGGATTATTTTGCCAGATTTATCTGTGTTCCCATAATCCCATTGCTAGATTTGCATATGAGGGCGCAAAATTGCCCCCCATAGCTGTCCCTTGGATCTGTAGATAGTGCTCTTCATCAAATGTAAAATAGTTATGTGTTAAGCCTCATTTTGGATTACGATCGAATGCCGGAACCTCACGCCGTACACACGAGCCGGCAGCAGGAGAGGAATAAGGCTTTTCTACATCAGAGGATGCAAACCTGTATGGCTTTTACTGAGACTTCCCATGCCGGACTAACAAGTTTTTACATGTGAGTGCTTTTAATGGAATTGTGTCATTAAATATACTGTTTTACTAAGAGGCGCCTTTGCGGTTTTCTCTTCTTTTGCATAACTGGAGTGGCTTCACCTCCCTTTATAAGGCTGCCCTACCTATAGACTGTATGCATCTCACGAAGAGCTTCTGATTGCTCAAAAGGACATTTTTTTGATGTGCATTGAGACATACTGTGAACATTGAAACCTGCGCTGCTTTTTATTATTCTTTTTTTCTTCTTTCTGCCTGGGGACATATATGTCATCTGCTGCTGCTCCAGATCTCTGGGAATCCTGGACCTTCTTGCTCTCCCTATTATATGTACTCCGCAGGCTACCAATTTTGGCCTTCAAATAATTGATGTCTGCCATGGGATACACAGGCTTCACCAATTTCAACAGTTTCTCCATCGCTGCCTTCCTCTTGATTTTGTTGGAATAATCCCTGCTTATAACTTGCCATAGACATGGCAGCTCCCGGTATTGCTGGATAAATTCAAAATTTTTTAAAATCAGGGGTTGTAAATTTATCCGCCATTTTACCTGTAGGACACAACACAAGACAAACCCTAATGTCAGGCTAAACTCTCATAATCTGGTCCCAATAAAGGCCTCAATCTATAAGCAGTATAGACCACTAACCACTGATGCCCCAATTTACAATTGTACCTTCGTTTTAACGTTCCTTTGTGCGCTAACGATCTTACATCCTCCACTCACAGATCATTTCAGCAAACGTGCGTTATCCTTTATATGCACTGCACATGCGTCAAACTCCACCCCTGTCCTTTTTTCTAGTGTATTCCTAGCCTCTTCTCTTTCGGGGCAGTGGGAGAGCAAATGGCGGAGAGACAGCAGGTGTGTGCTGATAGCAGCAACGACAAAAGCCCAGAGCAAGAAACGTCCAGACACAGGAGGAGATATAAGGCCTCAAATACAGTGGGGACTGAAAGTATTCAGACCCCCTTAAATTTTTCACTCTTTGTTATATTGCAGGTAGGGATGAGCTTCGTGTTCGAGTCGAACCCATGTTCGACTCGAACATCGGCTGTTCGACCGTCCGTCGAATTGCGAACGATATGGGCCGTTCGCGCCAAATTCGTGTGGCGCGTCACGGCCCATAATTCACTGCGGCATCGCAGTGCATTGCTGGCTGATGATTGGCCAAGCATGCACTATGACCGGCATGCTTGGCCAATCACAGCGCCGTCAGTAGAGAGAGCTGTAATTGGCCAAAGCCAGGGTGGCTTTGGCCAATTATGGCTCAGGGGATTTAGTACACACCCCACACTATATAAGGCCGCCTGCACGGCGGCCCTGTGTAGTGTGTGTTCCGGTGTGCTGAGCGATAGAGAGAGAGAGAGACAGTGTCATTTGATTTGAGTTAGATAGATTAGGCAGAACAGTCAGTCAGTTAGCTGCACTTACAGTGTATTGTGTATATATATGCATCCCAGGTGTTGCATATATATATATACACTGTATTCAGTTTAGCTAGATCCGTTCCTGTTATCTTCTATCTAGACTATTTACATTCAGTGCAGTGTGTCCTGCTCACAGTGTTCAGCTAGATCCGTTCCTGCTATTTACATTCAGTACAGTGCTTCCTGCTCACAGTGTTCAGCTAGATCCGTTCCTGCTATTTACATTCAGTGCAGTGCGTGCTGCTCACAGTGTTCAGCTAGATCCGTTCCTGCTATTTACATTCAGTGCAGTGCGTCCTGCTCACAGTGTTCAGCTAGATCCGTTCCTGCTATTTACATTCAGTGCAGTGCGTCCTGCTCACAGTGTTCAGCTAGATCCGTTCCTGCTATTTACATTCAGTGCAGTGCGTGCTGCTCACAGTGTTCAGCTAGATCCGTTCCTGCTATTTACATTCAGTGCAGTGCGTCCTGCTCACAGTGTTCAGCTAGATCCGTTGCTGCTATTTACATTCAGTGCAGTGCGTCCTGCTCACAGTGTTCAGCTAGATCCGTTCCTGCTATATACATTTAGTGCAGTACGTCCTGCTCACAGTGTTCAGCTAGATCCGTTCCTGTTATCTTCCTACTGACAGGCAGGCTTGTCTGGTTACAGTATATAAAGCTACCTGAAGAAAATTACAGGTGTTCTTTTTGATCCTATTAGTACCACGGTCAGGCAGCTAGACTATTTACATTTAGTACAGTGTGTCCTGCTCACAGTGTTCAGCTAGATCCGTTCCTGTTATTTACATTCAGTGCAGTGCGTCCTGCTCACAGTGTTCAGCTAGATCCGTTCCTGCTATTTACATTCAGTGCAGTGCGTCCTGCTCACAGTGTTCAGCTAGATCCGTTCCTGCTAATTACATTCAGTGCAGTGCGTCCTGCTCACAGTGTTCAGCTAGATCCGTTCCTGCTATTTACATTCAGTGCAGTGCGTGCTGCTCACAGTGTTCAGCTAGATCCGTTCCTGCTATTTACATTCAGTGCAGTGCGTCCTGCTCACAGTGTTCAGCTAGATCCGTTCCTGCTATTTACATTCAGTGCAGTGCGTCCTGCTCACAGTGTTCAGCTAGATCCGTTGCTGCTATTTACATTCAGTGCAGTACGTCCTGCTCACAGTGTTCAGCTAGATCCGTTCCTGTTATCTTCCTACTGACAGGCAGGCTTGTCTGGTTACAGTATATAAAGCTACCTGAAGAAAATTACAGGTGTTCTTTTTGATCCTATTAGTACCACGGTCAGGCAGCTAGACTATTTACATTTAGTACAGTGTGTCCTGCTCACATTGTTCAGCTAGATCCGTTCCTGTTATTTACATTCAGTGCAGTGCGTCCTGCTCACAGTGTTCAGCTAGATCCGTTGCTGCTATTTACATTCAGTGCAGTGCGTCCTGCTCACAGTGTTCAGCTAGATCCGTTCCTGCTATATACATTTAGTGCAGTACGTCCTGCTCACAGTGTTCAGCTAGATCCGTTCCTGTTATCTTCCTACTGACAGGCAGGCTTGTCTGGTTACAGTATATAAAGCTACCTGAAGAAAATTACAGGTGTTCTTTTTGATCCTATTAGTACCACGGTCAGGCAGCTAGACTATTTACATTTAGTACAGTGTGTCCTGCTCACAGTGTTCAGCTAGATCCGTTCCTGTTATTTACATTCAGTGCAGTGCGTCCTGCTCACAGTGTTCAGCTAGATCCGTTCCTGCTATTTACATTCAGTGCAGTGCGTCCTGCTCACAGTGTTCAGCTAGATCCGTTCCTGCTATTTACATTCAGTGCAGTGCGTCCTGCTCACAGTGTTCAGCTAGATCCGTTCCTGCTATTTACATTCAGTGCAGTGCGTGCTGCTCACAGTGTTCAGCTAGATCCGTTCCTGCTATTTACATTCAGTGCAGTGCGTCCTGCTCACAGTGTTCAGCTAGATCCGTTCCTGCTATTTACATTCAGTGCAGTGCGTCCTGCTCACAGTGTTCAGCTAGATCCGTTGCTGCTATTTACATTCAGTGCAGTACGTCCTGCTCACAGTGTTCAGCTAGATCCGTTCCTGTTATCTTCCTACTGACAGGCAGGCTTGTCTGGTTACAGTATATAAAGCTACCTGAAGAAAATTACAGGTGTTCTTTTTGATCCTATTAGTACCACGGTCAGGCAGCTAGACTATTTACATTTAGTACAGTGTGTCCTGCTCACAGTGTTCAGCTAGATCCGTTGCTGCTATTTACATTCAGTGCAGTGCGTCCTGCTCACAGTGTTCAGCTAGATCCGTTCCTGCTATTTACATTCAGTGCAGTGCGTCCTGCTCACAGTGTTTAGCTACATCCGTTCCTGCTGTTTACATTCAGTGCAGTGCGTCCTGCTCACAGTGTTCAGCTAGATCCGTTCCTGCTATTTACATTCAGTGCAGTGCGTCCTGCTCACAGTGTTCAGCTAGATCCGTTCCTGCTATTTACATTCAGTGCAGTGCGTCCTGCTCACAGTGTTTAGCTACATCCGTTCCTGCTGTTTACATTCAGTGCAGTGCGTCCTGCTCACAGTGTTCAGCTAGATCCGTTCCTGCTATTTACATTCAGTGCAGTGCGTCCTGCTCACAGTGTTCAGCTAGATCCGTTGCTGCTATTTACATTCAGTGCAGTGCGTCCTGCTCACAGTGTTCAGCTAGATCCGTTCCTGCTATATACATTTAGTGCAGTACGTCCTGCTCACAGTGTTCAGCTAGATCCGTTCCTGTTATCTTCCTACTGACAGGCAGGCTTGTCTGGTTACAGTATATAAAGCTACCTGAAGAAAATTACAGGTGTTCTATCCCAGCTTAGTGCAGCTACAGGCCATTAGTATGTCTGGAAGGCCAAGAAGGAGAGGCAGACAGTCACAAGCCAATAAGAGAGGGCAAGCAGGCTCTGTGTCTAGTGCTGGTCGTGGAGACGGTGCATCCTCATCAGCACGTGGCCATGGGACACGCTTGGCCTTTTTTTCGGCAGCTGGCCGTGTTGAGCCGCAACATGCGGAAGACTTGGTCGAGTGGATGACCAAGCCGTCCTCATCCTCCTCATCCTCTCTCACCCATGCCCAGGGTGCTTTGTCTGGCAAAGCAGCGGCCTCTTCCCTCAGCTCAATGTCATCAGTGACTCCTTCCCTAGCTCCACCATGTCCTCATGAGGATTCCCTCGAACTGTTTGACCACAGTGTTGGGTACATGCTCCAGGAGGATGCCCAGCGTTTGGAAGGCTCTGATGATGATACTGAGCTCAATGAAGGCAGTAACATGAGCACGGACAGAGGGGGTGCCCAAGAAGGACAGCAATCTGGCAGTCATGCTCCCCCTGCTGCAGCATACTGCCAGGTTTGCTCCAGTGATGAGGAGGGAGGGGATGATGAGGTCACTGACTCAACGTGGGTGTCTGATAGGAGAGAGGAGGAGGAGGAGGAGGAGGAGGAGGAGGAGGAGGTGGCACATCACCAACTAGGCAGGATGCCCTCCAGGGGCCAGCCTAAGGGCAGCACATTGACTGCATCACACCCCAAAGCTCCACATGTGCAGGGCGCTGCAGTCTCTGCGCGTTATTCAAAAAGTTCTTTGGTGTGGGCCTTTTTTGAGACGAGTGCATCAGATCGCACCGCTGCTATTTGCAATATATGTCTCAAGCGTATCTCGCGTGGCCAAAACATCTCCCGCTTGGGTACCACATGCTTGACCAGACATATGTTGACCTGCCATGCAGTTCGTTGGCAAGCGTATCTAAAAGACCCACACCAAAGAACAAAGACGATCTCTCCTTGCTCCTCATCAGCTGAGATTTCCAACCCCACTAGACCTTCAGTCCTCTCTGCGACCTGCAGTGAGAGGAATGAAGGTGTAGAATTAGGTGTGTCACAGCCAAGTACTTATGGGCAATCTGCTTTTGGTACACCGACGTCAGATTGTACCAGGCAAATTTCCCTGCCCCAGCTGCTGCACCGCCGAAAGAAGTTTGCTCCCAGCCATCCACATGCCCAGCGGTTGAATGCTAGCTTGGCAAAATTGCTAGCACTTCAACTGCTGCCTTTTCAGTTGGTAGACTCTGCCCCCTTCCGTGAGTTTGTGGAATGTGCGGTTCCTCAGTGGCAGGTACCCAAACGCCACTTTTTCTCACGGAAGGCGATTCCGGCTCTCTACCGGCATGTGGAAGGCAATGTCCATGCCTCGCTGGACAGGGCGGTCAGCGGTAAGGTGCATATTACCGCTGACTCATGGTCCAGCAGGCATGGACAGGGACGTTACTTAAGTTTCACGGCGCATTGGGTGACTCTGCTGGCAGCTGGGAAGGATGCAGGACAAGGTGCAGTAGTGTTGGAGGTTGTTCCGCCACCATGCCTCCAAAATGCTGATTGTGACACACCTCTCTCCTCCACCCCCTCCTCTTCTTCTTCCTCCATGGCCTCTTCCTCGGAACCAGCGGTGCTCCGTAGGCGTTCAAGGGGCTACGCAAGTACGCAGGCCAAAAGATGCCATGCGGTGCTTGAGCTGGTGTGCTTGGGGGACAGGAGCCACACTGGGGCAGAGGTTCTGTCAGCTCTGCAGGGGCAGGTTCAGAGGTGGTTGACGCCACGCCAACTTAAGGCAGGAATGGTGGTTTGCGACAATGGCACCAACCTCCTCTCTGCCCTCCGACAGGGACAACTGACCCATGTGCCCTGTTTGGCTCACGTCCTTAACTTGGTGGTGCAGCGGTTCTTGGGCAGGTACCCGGGCTTACAGGATGTCCTGAGGCAGGCCAGGAAAGTCTGTGTGCATTTCCGCCGGTCATATAATGCCAGTGCTCGGCTGACGGACCTCCAAAAGGAGTTTAACCTGCCCAAGAACCGCCTAATCTGTGACATGCCCACCAGGTGGAACTCGACGTTGGCCATGCTGCAGCGGCTGCACACGCAGCAGAGGGCCATCAATGAGTACCTGTGCGACTATGGCACCAGGACAGGGTCAGGGGACCTTGGTTTTTTTTCCCCACGCCAGTGGGCCATGATCAGGGATGCATGCACTGTCCTGTCACCATTCGAGGAGGCCACGAGGATGGTGAGCACTGACAGTGCATGCATCAGTGACACTGTCCCCCTTGTCCACCTGTTGGAGCACACGCTGCGTGGAATAATGGACAGGGCACTTGAGGCAGAACAGAGGCAGGAAGAGGAGGACTTCCTTAGCTCTCAAGGCCCCCTTTATCCAGACAGTGTTCCTGCGTGCCCGCCGATCACACAGGAAGAGGACGAGGAGGAGGAGGAGGAGGAAGATTGTGTCAGTATGGAGGTGGAGCCTGGCACTCAGCATCAGCAGTCTTTAAGGGATCAGTCCCAAGGAACACATGGACTTGTACGTGGCTGGGAGGAGGTGGCTGCGGACGTTGTTGTCCTTAGTGACCCAGAGGACTCCGGACCGAATGCCTCAGCAAACCTACGCTGCATGGCCTCCCTGATCCTGCAAAGCCTGCGTAAGGATCCTCGTATTCGTGGTATCAAGGAGAAGGACCAATACTGGCTGGCAACCCTCCTTGATCCACGTTACAAGGGTAAGGTTGCGGACCTTATCTTGCCATCGCAGAGGGAGCAGAGGATGAAACATCTTCGGGAGGCCTTGCAGAAAGGTCTGTGCAACGCGTTCCCAGAGACTGGGAGGTTACAAACTCCTGTTTCTGGACAACGTGTTGCTGAGGCTTCGGTCAGTCAAAGAAGGAGCGGTGGAGAAGGTGGCCGTCTGACCGATGCGTTCAGACAATTTTTTGGTCCGCAGCCCCAAGGTATGATCGGTTCCAGCAACCATCGCCAGCGTCTGTTTTACATGCAGGAATACCTAGGGGCAAGATCAGACTTGGACACCTTTCCCACCGAAAATCCTCTGGGTTACTGGGTCTTGAGGATGGATCACTGGCCAGAGCTTGCACAGTATGCAATTGAGCTACTGGCCTGTCCTGCATCCAGCGTTCTTTCGGAACGCACATTCAGTGCTGCTGGAGGCGTGGTAACCGATCACAGGGTGCGTCTGTCCACCGACTCGGTCGATCGGCTGACCTTCATAAAAATGAATCAGTCTTGGATCACCACCAGCTACCAAGCACCTGATGCAGATGTAACCGAATAATTTTTTTTGAAATCTCAGATCCCTTCAAAGACTGCCTATGCTGATGCTGAGTGACTATCCCTGAGTAATTATCCTCTTCCTCCTCAATCATCACGCTGATAGCTTGTAAGAACATTTTTGGTTCTGGGCGCCACCACCAGTGCCTAAGGCACAATTTTTCAGCCCCTGTTTAACAGGGGCGTGTAATTACAATTTTTGATGCAATACTTTGCAGCAGGGCTCGTTCCTGCGTTCCAACTAGAGTGTCTGTGAGGGGTTGCAGTGTTGTGGCACCAGCACCAGTGCCTAAGGCCTAATTTTTCAGCTCCTGTTCAACAGGGGCATGTAATTACAATTCTTGATCTAATATTTCACAGCAGGGCCCTGTGAGGGCTTACAGTGTTTTGGCCACAGCAACACCTAAGGCCCAAATTTCTGCTGAGTATATAGGGCAGGACCCTACTTTCAAACATCTAACTTACAAACGACTCCTACTTGCAAACGGAAGGAGACAACAGGAAGTGAGATGAAATCTACCCCTAAGGAAGGGAAATTCTCTCCTGTAAGAGTTAATATGGGAAAACAATTTTTCCTTTCCACTGATGCTTTCCAATCCTTGTTCCACAAAAAAACCCAAATTTTCAAAAAACATTTTTCATTGGGACAAAAAAGTGAGGTGAAATCTTCTGAAGAGGAGGAAAGACGCAAAACAAATGTCACAGGGGTGATAACCCTTCCCTATGTTTTCCAAAAAGCTTAGAAAAGATTTTTTGGCTGGAGCTAAACACATTAAAAATGTTCAAAATTACAAACAGATTCTACTTAACAACAAACCTACAGTCCCTGTCTTGTTTGCACCGCCTGTATACTGCTGTTCAGAGTATATAGGGACCTTTCCTTATTTTAATTTGGGTGCGGGGTTCCCCTTAATATCCATACAAGACCCAAAGGGCCTGGTAATGGACTGGGGGGTACCCATGCCGTTTGTCTCACTGATTTTCATCCATATTGCCATGACCCGACATGACATTAAACCCGCAAGCAGTTTTAAATGAGATTTTTTCCTTTAAAAATGACATTTGGTGCAGGGACTGTTCTAAACATGGGAAACACGCGTCACTTTACAGGCATACTATAGACACCCCCCAGGTACGATATTTAAAGGAATATTTCACTTTTTTTTTTTTACTTTAAGCATCATTAAAATCACTGCTCCCGAAAAAACGGCCGTTTTTAAAAGTTTTTTTTGCATTGATACATGTCCCCTGGGGTAGGACCCGGGTCCCCAAACCCTTTTTAGGACAATACCATGCAAATTAGCCTTTAAAATGAGCACTTTTGATTTCGAACGTTCGAGTCCCATAGACGTCAATGGGGTTCTAACGTTCGTGCGAACTTGCGGTCCGTTCGCGGGTTCTGGTGCGAACCGAACCGGGGGGTGTTCGGCTCATCCCTAATTGCAGGCATTTGCTAAAATCATTTAAGTTCATTTTTTTCCTCATTATTGTACACACAGCACCCCAAATTGACAGAAAAACACAGAATTGTTGACATTTTTGCAGATTTATTTAAAAAGAAAAACTGAAATATCACATGGTCCTAAGTATTCAGACCCTTTGCTGTGACATTCATATATTTAACAGGTGCTGTCCATTTCTTCTGATCATCTCTGAGATGGTTCTACACCTTAATTTGAGTCCAGCTGTGTTTAATATTACTGTTTGGACTTAATTAGGAAAGCCACACGCCTGTCTATATAAGACCTTACAGCTCACAGTGCATGTTAGAGCAAATGAGAATCATGAGGTCAAAGGAACTGCCTGAAGAGCTCAGAGACAGAATCGTGGCAAGGCACAGATCTGGTCAAGGTTACAAAAAAATTTCTGCTGCACCTAAGGTTCCTAAGAGCACAGTGGCCTCCATAATCCTTAAATGGAAGACGTTTGGGATGACCAGAACCCTTCCTAGAGCTGGCCGTCTAGCCAAACTGAGCTATCGGGGGAGAAGAGCCTTGGTGAGAGAGTTAAAGAAGAACCCAAAGATCACTGTGGCTGAGCTCCAGAGATGAAGTCAGGAGATGGGAGAAAGTTGCAGAAAGTCAACCACCACTGCAGTCCTCCACCAGTCGGGGCTTTATGGCAGAGTGGCCCAACGGAAGCCTCTCCTCAGTGCAAGACACATGAAAACCCCGCGTGGAGTTTGCTAAAAAAACACCTGAAGGACTCCAAGATGGTGAGAAATAAGATTCTTTGGTCTGATGAGACCAAGATAGAACTTTTTGGCCTTAATTCTAAGCGGTATGTGTGGAGAAAACCTGGTACTGCTCATCACCTGTCCAATACAGTCCCAACAATGAAGCATGGTGGTGGCAGCATCATGCTGTGGGGTTGTTTTTCAGCTGCAGGGTCAGGATGACTGGTTGCAATTGAGGGAAAGATGAATGCGGCCAAGTACAGGGATATCCTGGATGAAAACCTTCTCCAGAGTGCTCAGGACCTCAGACTGGGCCGGAGGTTTACCTTCCAACAAGACAAATGACCCTAAGCACACAGCTAAAATAATGAAGGAGTGACTTCACAACAACTCCGTGACTGTTCTTGAATGGCCCAGCCAGAGCCCTGACTGAGCATCTCTGGAGAGACCTAAAAATGGTTGTCCACCAACGTTTACCATCCCACCTGACAGAACTGGAGAGAATCTGCAAGGAGGAATGGCAGAGGATCCCCAAATTCAGGTGTGAAAAACTTGTTGCATCTTTCCCAAAAAGACTCTTGGCTGTATTAGATCAAAAGGGTGCTTCTACTAAATACATAGCAAAGGGTCTGAATACTTAGAACCATGTAATATTTCAGTTTTTCTTTTTTAATAAATCTGCAAAAATGTCAACAATTCTGTGTTTTTCTGTCAATATGGGGTGCCGTGTGTACATTAATCAGGAAAAAAATTAACTTAATTGATTTTAGCAAATGGCTGCAATATAACAAAGAGTGAAAAATTTAAGGGGGTCTAAATACGTTCCGTTCCTACTATATGTCCTTTGAATAAATGGTGGAGATGGTGGACATCTCATTGAGGACAGACTATGATGGGAATCATGGACCGTACAGAAACCAAAATGCCAGAAAGGCCGAGATCATAGCTAAAGTTGGGAGAAGTCTGCACAGGACTTTTGGAGTACAACATTACAAGGATCATTTGAGAAAACGCTCATCAGACCTTAAAGATCAGGAAGATCAGTATAGAAAGATCAGGAAAGTGCTGCAAAAAAGTAAGTATTTGTCGTGTGTTCCTATTATTATTATTACATTTGTGCTGGTCCATGTTCTTTTCTTTACTGTTGTACAGTTTAAAATGCCAAGTTTTATGTTTGTGGACACGGGGATCGTTCGTGGGACATTAAACATTGTTTGTTTGACCACTAATACTTTGTTTTTGGGAGATGCAGGTTACATACATTTGTTCAGGCCTATTTTGATTAAAATAAATTCATTAGATTGTTGTCTAGATGTGTTTGAAACTTTAATGAAATGTTAACTTTATTCAGTGTCAAGAGAGGACACTCAGCAGCTGTTTATGCATCTGGACACAGGAGCACTAGTGTGGGACACCATAACACCCTTATTATGGTGTTCCACACAGGTGCTCCAGTGGATACTAGGGGTCTCTCCATGTGTGAAACTTGCACAAAACAGGTAAGTATTCCAGCTTTTGAAAGGGGAAAAATCATGTATTCAGCTTCGAACTCTGCCAAAACAGACAATTGGAAGTCACTTCCAAGCAATGTTTCATATTACTATTTCTAGACTAACATATCTGTCTGCTAAGTATACCTTTTTTGTATTCACATAGGGGAGAAAAGAAGAGGAACATCTGGGGACATCAGTAACCCAGCATCTATTGAACATCCTGAAGAAAAGGAAGAAAGGCCATTCACTACACACCCTGAAGATGTGGATGCTGATGTGCAGAAAGTACTGGGTGAAGTTGTCGAAATGGTGTCGACCACAGGTCAGTGTCTGAGACCACAGCTTCAGGTAATAGATGCTTGCATATTTTTAATACATGGTGTGTTTTTTTTATTTTTAGGTGATGTTGATGTTGTGGAAGAAGAAAATCACTTCAGCAGTACAAGTGCACAAATCCTGATCATAGAGCTCATGGTGTGCAATCGTGATTTGGAAAACATGAAACAAAACATCCATGATGTACAAAACAGACTTTGCAACGTCATAGATATGTTAGGGAAAATCTAAAAAAAAAAATTTATAGTTGTCATGTTGTACATATTTGTACAGTTTTAAATGAATCGCAAAGCCAAATTTTGAAGATGCACACAAATTGGGACTCCATATTTTGATTTCCCTCGTGATCTCATGCCTAAAATGTGTGTCTTTCCCTACATCTATTTTGATAAAGCCCCAAAACACACAGTGTGCCAATATGTGCTATCTCCCATCACAGGATATCAATGTACGCATTTTGTGGGTGCAACCCCTTCCTCCAAACTAAAGTAGGTGAGAGGAAGGGGTTGCACTCCCGAAACACATCCATTGATTCCCCATGACGGGAGCTAGCACATGTTGACAAACTGGGGCTTATTTCAAAATGGCAAAACAACTTTGCACTACAAGTGCAATGCAAGTGCACCTGAAAGTGCACTTGTAGGGCAAAGTGGATTGGCCTTTAGTTTGGAGGAAGGGGTTGCACCCACAAAATGCGTACATTGATATCCCTTGATGGGATACAGCACATGTTGACACACTATCTGTGTGTTTTGGGGCTTGAGGAAATAACCTGTTTGTACCTATACACATTTCAGCAGGAGATCATAAAGGAACATTTAACAGTTATGCCTCTACGTGTACGTGGCTTCAAATTTTGGCTTTTAGAGGGGTGAGATCACCCCATCTGATGAAGGCAAGATTTACACAGTTTTGAGATACTAATGTCTCATATGGCCTTCACTTTAGCAATGTTGAACTTTGTAAGTTCCTGAGTTGGGGATGTGTATGTTATGTTTATAAACATGCCTGTTTAGCCCCAAAAAAGGCTAAATACTGTCAAACATACATGTTATACACCAAGATGTTGGTTTGTTCAAAAAACGTTTATAATACACATGTGAATGTGCTTGGAGTAAAATGTTTTATACTCAACAATGTGTGGTTTCTTATGTCAATTCTTAATACCAGTGTATTTGTTAAGTTGGTGTAGTTACAGTGGCAATGTACTGTAAAATGTGCCAAACTCAGGCAATTTTTGGGACTCCAAACAATTAAATCAAGGAGTTGAAAAGGCTGAATGTTTTTACTTTACATCCGCCACATTTTGCTGTAAAGCAACTGCCTCTCTACTCACAAAGTACTCTAGATATTTTTGGTGGACTTCTCTGGCACTTTTGGTGGGCAAGCCAGCACGACCACTTTCCAGAGCCGTCAGCACTGTTGCTTCAGCTGCAAAGTCCACCTCAGCTGACACTGAGGCCAGATAGTTGGCTGCATTCCTCCTTAAATAATTGTGAAGAGTGCAGCAGCACAACACCATGTGATTTAGTTTATATTCTGCCAGGTTCATTGCTGTAAGGAAAAGCCATAACCGACTTGGCATGATGCCAAATGCATTCTCCAACACTATTCGGGCATGAGACAGCCGGTAGTTGAAAATCCACTGCTCTGGGGTCAGGTTCCTCATGGGGAACGGCCTCATGAGATGTTCCCCCAGAGCAAAGGCCTCATCTGCAACAAACACAAAGTTGAGGCCCTCCACATTCTCCTCCGGAGGTGGCAACCACAAGGTACCATTTTGTAGCCGACAGTAGAACTCTGTCTGGGCTATCACTCCTCCGTCCGAGTTCCCAACGTCCAGGTATAAAAATTCATAAAAGGCTGACACCGCCGCTAGCATGACTATACTACAAAAGCCCTTATAGTTGAATTAATAAGAGCCCAAGTTGGGTGGTGGGACAATCCTCACACGCTTCCCATCAATAGCACCACCACAATTGGGAAAATCCCACTGGTGGTGGAATTGGAAAGCCACAGTCTGCCATTCCTGTGGGTTTGAAGGAAACTGTGGAGTTGCACATGACATTGCAAGCAGATTAGACACAAACATTCTTGGCCAACATAAGTATAACATTTATTGAAATGAGTATTCAAAGACAAATGTATAAGGCCAACTTATCAGATTCCTAACCCCCCTCTGGTGGCCCATTGTAAAAATTTTATGGTGGGGGGAGGGGAGGGGTAGATGTTTTGGACAGGTAACCCTCTCCACTTCATTGAGAGCTGAATGCACAAACAATCTGTGTTACTTTGGCCAGCTCCTCCTTACTTACACTATTAGCAGCCCACTGGAAAGTGTCATAATCCAAAAATATGGATACACACTGTCCAAATCGAAGCACATTTTTACATTCTGAAATTACCTATAAAGATAATAGGAGACCAAAACTTACAACAGTACCATGTGAAAGTATTCAAGCAGGCCCTTGCACTACATGCTTTTGTGAATTCATCCAGAAATATGACCACAAAAGAGGTATAGTGTGTATGGGTTTGGAAAAGTCAGCAGATAGAGTATTGGTATCAGTTGACTTAGCATTTTGGGGGTTGGGGGGGAGGGAGGGTTCAAAATGAGTTTGGGCCCCAAAAAAATAGCCTCTTACACTCCGCCTGAATTTGAGGACAGCAATAATATTTTTATACATTTGAGGGGTGTTTAGGGTAAGCACAAAAATGTAGCTGACAAAATACATTGTTAAGTTAATAGGCTAGGTGTGTATGGGCCCAGGATAGCATGCTGGGGAGGTTAGTGAAGGCAAATGCATGAAGGACAAAAAAGGAGCATTAAAAGCTTACAGCATGCATGAGGACAAAGAGGACATTCACAATAATGGTAATTATGGAATGAAGAAATTAATACAACACATTAGCAAACATTAACCACATCAATACTGGGCAATACTTTCACCCCCTTCCTTCCCAGACCAATATTCAGCTTTCAGCGCTCTCGCACTTTCAATGACAATTGCGCGGTCATGCTACGCTGTACCCACATGAAATTTTTATCATTTTGTTCGCACAAACTTTCTTTTGGTGGTATTTATTCACAACTCCGTTTTTTATTTTTTGTGATATAAGCGAAAAAAGAGCAGAAATTAAAAAAAAAAAACAATATTTTCTTCTTTCTGTTTTTAAAGAAATCCAATAAAATCGAATTATGTCATACATTTAAGCTAAAATGTATTCTGCTACATGTTTTTGGTAAAAAAATTTCCGTTAAGTGTATAATAATTGGTTCGTTTGATCACAGACAGATGTACGCAAATGATCATGTACAGATGTGCGCAGGTGATCACGGACATATATGTGCAGATAATCATTGGGAAATATGATTTTAGTGGGACATATCTGGGGGACAGGTGTTTTTATTATTTGGGGACATATGTTTTGGAGATATGTGTTTTGGGGATATGTGTTTTGGGTACATGTGTTTTTGGGACATTGTGTGGGGACATTGTGTGGGGACATGTGTGTTTTACATTTTGTGGTGACACTAGGTTAGTGATCAGTGAGTAAAAAACTGTAAAAAATGGCTAATACTCACTGATCACCAGCCGGATGCAGTGATCCCCTCTCCTCTCCTCACCGACAACTTCTGTGTGAGAAGAGGAGAGCCAATTGCCTAGCAACCGGCTCTGTGTTTACATCACATGACGGCTGTGATTGGACACGGCTGTCATGTGATCAGGAGGGCCAATCACAGAGCCTTCCTGCTGATCGGAGATGCGCTGTGTCCGGGTGACATGAGCGCATCAGGATCGCGCCGCTGCGCGGGCATGAACGTGCGCAACCCCCCTCCCTCTGAGGCTTTCCTGAACGTCCACTCAGAAGGAGAGAGCATCCACCCGGCCGTTTATGTACATTGGCCGGGTGGGAAGTAGTTAAATACATAGAATGTGATGTTAAAAGCTAAAACTTACCCGAATATAGACCTTCTGCAGGACTTGTATGATGGCAGAACAGGTCTCTGGCATAATGATTCCCAGAGCCTGGGGGGAGATCCCAGTGGTAAATGTAAGGTCCTGGAGACTTCTCCCTGTCGCCAAGTACCGCAAGGTGGCGACGAGCCTTTGTTTGGGAGTAATAGCTTGCCGCATGCATGTGTCCTGCTTTGTAATATAGGGGGTCAGCAAAGCCAATAGACGGTGAAAGAAGGGGTCCATCATCTAGAGATAATTCCTGAAATCATCAGGATTATTCTCCTGGAGCTCCCGCAACAAAGGCAGATGACAGAATTGGTCACGGTTAAGCAACCAATTCTTGGTCCAAGAACTCCTCCTCCCCCTGTTCCTGGACTGGACTTGGGTCAAAGCAATAACTCCAAGCCCAACAATAGCACGATCTCTCCGACAAGATGCCACATGGCTAGTAGACGAATGGCCGTTCAGAAATGAACTGACAAGAATGCACTAAAAATCAGAAAGAACCCGACAAGCATGGACTTAAAATCAGAAACGACCTGACAAGCACCTACTGAAAATCAGAAACGAAACCAAAAAAAATGCACTGAAAAACAGAAATAAACTGACAAGCACGCACTGAAAAACAGAAACGAACCAACAAGTACATCCTGAAAAACAGAAACAAACTGACAAGCACGAGGCTGAAAAGCGCGAATCGACACTCACCAAACTTCTACTAACACGAGATTAGCAGAAGGAGCCCAAAGGGTGGCACATGACTAGTGAACTTCCTTTTTACCAGCTCATAGTACGTCTAGTAGGTCACTACATTCGCAATTGTTGGCCAACATTTGTTTGGCCGTGTGTATGCAAGACAAGTTTGAGCCAATGCCCTTCGGAAAAAATTCCACGGTTTTGTTGGCGGAAAGTCCGATTGTGTGTACAAGGCATAAGTTGCTTTCTGCAGAGAGAAGAGAGTAGGAACACCATTGGCGGAGTGCCCTAGGCAGCAGTGCGCCTTAGGCGGCTGCCTAGTTTGCCTAGTGGTAGCACCAACCATGGACCTAATTGGAAGATCACTCTTCAGCTGACGGGCAGTGCCACCGACCCTACATCCGTAATATTCTTTTCTATAAGGGTGCTTCAGTTTGGGCCCCCTCAAGGGAGGCAGCAAACCTAGACAATACCTAAGCGCAGAATATAACAAATTATACAACCATTACATGTTTGCTAGTTGTGAAAAACCCCTTAACCATTGCCAAAGGAATACTGACACTGCAGCTTCTCACATTGGAGCACTGTGATTCCAATAAGTGACTAATGAACCAGACCCTGTCATACAGAAAGCAAGCCTTGCTGAAACAGTTACCTAAATCACATGTCTTTTTTGCCATGCAATTTCCCTGCGGTTCCCACACCCGCAAATGCGCTGCGTCCTGAGATACGTGGTGGTGCCATTCAGAATGAGCAGCGAGAAGAGAGGCGCCTCTAAGTGTAGCAATATGGTTACATGTAATGAAGGTAAAACATTTAGAAACTCACATGGTTGATGATTGAAAGAGGCACATCTAATGCCGTGTACACACGAGCGGAATGTCCGACAGAAAAAGTCAGACGGGAGCTTTTCATCGTATATTCCGATCATGTGTATGCCCCATTGGACTTATTATGTCGAAAATTCTGACGGACCTAGAAAGAGAACATGTTCTAAATTTTTCCGACAGAACCAATTCCTATCGGGAAAATCGCTCGTCTGTATGCTGTTCCGATGTACCAAAAACAACACATGCTCTGAAGCAAGTACGAGATGTAAGCTATTGGCTACTGGTTATTGAACTTCCGTTTTCTAGTCCCGTCGTACGTGTTGTAAGTCACCACGGTTTGGATGGTTGGAATTTGGTGTGACTGTGTGTATGCAAGACAGCTTGAGCTGAATTCCGTCGGAACTCCATCGGAAAAACCTTCAGAGTTTATTCCGACGGGAAAACCAGCTGTGTGTACTGGGCATAAGTATGCAGGCATCCGGGGTAAAGCTGTCCACCTAGACCATCCCCAGCATGGCCAGCTCTCACTGCTGTCAGTCGGCAGTCGTGACTGGGAAGACTACCCTGCAGTAGAGTGATCTGAAAGCGAGGCTTGAACCACTCGTGGAGCACAGCGTGGAAGGGATAACGTCAATGGCGGTGAGGAGGATGGTCTATGTGGACAGCTTTACCCCAGATGCCTGCATACTTAGATGTGCCTGTTTTATTCATCAACCATGTCAGTTGCTAAATGTTGGACCTTCATTAAATGTAACCATATTCCTACACTTAGAAGTACCTCTCTTCTCTTTTATACTGAGTTGTGATATGACGCTACTTGTATATCAAGACATCGCTTGTATATCAAGTCAAAATTTATCAAAAATTTCTGCTTGTCTTGCAAAACGCTCTCAAACCAAGTTACTCTCAAACCAAGGTTTTACTGTATATAATCCAAAAAGTAAAAACTATAGTCAGCAACAAAGATATGTGGAAAAGTTAAGCTCAGCATACACATTATAATCTGATTGTACAATTTCCTTTAGAGCTACCAACCATTATGTCATGCAAGAGCCTGCCTGAACGGATACAGATTGAATGGATAGTTTAGATAGCTCCCTGTATAACATAGTTTTGATAAATCTAAGTTGATTGCACAAAGATTGCAGGGTCAGATCATAATGTGTATTGTGGCCCTGAAGGAAGGAATTATCCAGAGGCTGGCAGCAGAGAGAAATAGAAATAAAATAGTGTAGTGATAGGCGTTTTTTCTATTACTGAATATCCCATAGCTCTCTATAAATGGCAAATATTTGGTTATTTTGGAACATGGTGCAGTATTCTGGGTACCAGATGATCCGACTTTAAAAGTAAAAATAATGTGTCATATTTTATCATTTCATCTTTTGAAGATTATTTTCATTGCCGCCTCATTTATGACTCACTTTGATACTGTAAAACTGAGCAAAGTGCTGCATTATACAACATCTGACGTGTAATGGGAGATATGGCCAGCATCATGGCACACAGCTTTGTAACAATTTGGATGGAATACATAACAATAGTACATCTTAAATCAGTCCTGCAGTGTATGGCTGTCACTCCCTGCACATCTTTTAAAATCCTTGTTGTTTATACCCAGGAGCTATACCACATTTTAATTAGTATATGTCACTTTCTCCACACTGATAGCAGTTGTTTTACAGATAAAATCCATCATACTATTACCTACCAGAATGCCACTGGCAGCTACTGTAACATAATTGTCACATTATACAGTGATCAAATTCTTTGCACTCTAAATCTTTGTAATTTAGAAGTTCTTAACACTTCTTTAATTTAATCATTCTATTCAAATGTATTATGATGAAAAGGCGGCGTGTCTTTTTTTATCTGTTCGTGTTTTAAAGTGGACCTATCATTAAAATTCACACAGAAATACACATCTCAGTGTTACTAAATCATGTTATTATTTTCATGCTTTCTATGATTCAAAGACTACTGTGATAATGCTTCCATGTGTGATCTAAAGCCTGGGCTGCCTAGACCTAGACATGTTTTTAGGCTACCAGGACCTTTGTGGGAGTTTTATGTCAAAGTAGACTGCAGAGAATATTTTTATTTCCATCAGACAGGTCCTGTTTTGTAGGTAAAGTGGTTACCTTCTTGATTGCTGATAAATAATTGATGTTAGTGTCAAACACAAAGTATTGCATGCACTGGAACTAAGAAAGGAAGCATGTCATGTGGGTTGCCATTGCTGACCTCCTTCTGAAAAATTAAATTCCCAAATGTGAAGCTGGTTTTCTGGCTTCAGCACTTTCTAAGTCATTAGTCTGCACTAAGCATGCTAGTAAACTAAAGCCCCGTACACACCACCAGAAAATTTTATGAAAAATACTGCTTTCGCAGCCATCGTACGATAATCTGATCATTAGTACACAGCTTTCGTCCAAAATTATCCGAAGGGACAAACACGAAAACACATTTTCGTTTAATCAATACAGTTTTTGTCTGAAAATACAATACAATACATTACATCACTTCCGGATTTTTATTCTGTAGGAGAATTTTCGGACTTTAGTAACCTCTTTGTTTTCGTTATATAGACTAGCATACAAAAAAAAAACACGATCATTCGTCCAATAATCTCATTGTGTGTATGAGGCATAAAGGGGTTGTAAAGGCAGAAGGTTTATTTATCTTTAATGCATTCCATGCATTAAGATAAAAGGCCTTCTGCGTGCAGCAACCCCCTTCAGCCCTCCTAAAAAGTCCCATCTCTATCCAGCAATGTCCACGAGTCCCTCAGCTGTCTGGGACACTCTCTCTCCTGATTGGCTGAGACACAGCAGCGGGAGCCAATGGCAATCAAAGTCAGTTAGCCAATCAAGAGAGAGAGGGGGCGGGTTCGAACCGCAGCTCCGTGTGTGAATAGACACACTGAGCTGCAGCTCGGCTCGGGTGCCCCCATAGCAAGCTGCTTGCTGTGGGGCACGCGACAGGAGGGAGGGGCCAGGAGCAGCAAAGAGGGACCCGAAAAGAAAAGCATCTGGGCTTCTCTGTGCAAATCCACTACACAGAGCAGGTAAGCATAACGTGTGTTATTTATTTTTATTTTTTGTATGTGACTTTACAATCACTTGAAGAGTAAAATCAGGAAACCTGATCTTCATTCTTGGTCTGTATTTGGAAAGTATTAACACCAGAGCATCAGCTTGATAACCAGGCAACTAGTATTTCCAGAAAGAAGTTGACCTTGGCAGATATGATTGAAATTGTGACAGGTTTCATTTAGTGGTTGTTCCATAAGGAAATTGGAAGGGTGAGGTCAGTGGCTGGTGAGGCACTGGCTAGTATCAGAGCCAGATACACACAGGTTATATACGCCACGATCGTTAGAGCGGGAGCAATAATTCTAGCACTAGACCTCCTCTGTAACTCTAAACATGTAACCTGTAAAAAAAAATTAAGGGTCTGCTATGGAGATATATAAGTACTGAAGTTTGGTGCCATTCCACAAGTGTGCGTAATTTTAAAGTGTGACATGTTACATGTTAGGTATCTATTTACTCGGTGCAACATCATCTTTCACAAAAAAATAGCGCTAACGTTAGTGTTGTTTTTTTTTTATTCATGAAAGTTTTTTTCCCCAAAAAAAAACACATTTAAAAAAAATTGCTGTGCAAATACCGTGTGACATAAAAAGTTGCAACGACCACCATTTTATTCCCTAAGGTGTCTGCTAAAACAATATATATAATGTTTGGGGGTTCTGAGTAATTTTCTAGCAAAGAAAATATGATTTTTACATCTAGGAGAGAAGTGTCAGAATTGGTCTGGGTGGCAAGGGGTTAATTACTATAAGTAAGTAATATACAAATAATTATTATATATTGTTTTTAAGATAATTTACTATATTTTCAGGTCCAGGTGGCTTAATGGACAAATTACTGAAGTTTGACGTTATAACTTCAAACCAGCAATTTCACAGTAAATAGATTAAAAATAAATTATTATCTTATAACTAGGGATGAGCCTAACACCCCCCTGTTCGGTTCGCAGCAGAACATGCGAACAGGCAAAAAATTTGTTCGAACACGCGAACACCGTTACAGCCTATGGGACTCGAACATGAATAATCAAAAGTGCTAATTTTAAAGGCTTATATGCATGGTATTGTCATAAAAAATGTTTAGGGACCTGGGTCCTGCCCCAGGGGACATGGATCAATGCAAAAAAAAGTTATAAAAACTGACGTTTTTTCGGGAGCAGTGATTTTATTAATGCTTAAAGTGAAACAATAAAAGTGTAATAGAAATAATAGAATGCCTGTAAAGGGGCGCATATCTCCCGTGTTTAGAACAGTCTGACAGCAAAATGACATTTCAAAGGAAAAAAATTCATTTAAAACTACTCACGGCTATTAACGAATTGTCGGTCCGACAATACACATAAAAGTTCATTGATAAAAACAGCATGGGTATTCCCCACAGGGGAACCCCGAACCAAAATTTTAAAAAAAATGGGAGGGTCCCCCTAAATTCCATACCAGGCCCTTCAGGTCTGGTAAGGATATTAAGGAGAACCCCGGCCAAAATTTTTTTAAAAATGGCGTGGGGGTCCCCCTCAAAATCTATACCAGACCCATCAGGTCTGGTATGGATTTTAAGGGGAACCCCGTGCCCCCCGCTCCTGAAACGTACCAGGCCACATGCCCTCAACATTGGGAGGGTGCTTTGGGGTAGCCCCCCAAAGCACCTTGTCCCCATGTTGATGGGGACAAGGGCCTCATCCCCACAACCCTTGGTTGTGGGGATCTGCGGGTGGGGTGCTTATCAGAATGTGGAAGCCCCCTTTGACAAGGGGACCCCCAGATCCCGCCCCCCCTGTGTGAAATGGTAAGGGGGTACAAAAGAACCCTTACTATTTTACAAAAATACTGTAAAAAATTTTAAAAATGACAAGAGACAGTTTTTGACAATTCCTTTATTTAAAGTCTTCTTTTTTCCATCTTCTTTCTTCCATCTTCTTTCTTCTATCTTCTTTCTTCTATCTTCCTTTGGTTACTTCCTCCATCTTCTTCTGGTTCTTCTGGTTCTTACGTAACGGGTGACCCTGCCCCCCCTCTGACATCACGGGGAATGCCACAGGGAAGTCCCCATCAAGTCCCCGTGAGTCAGAGGGGGGCGGGGTCACCAGGTGGCCCCGCCCTCCATTATTTAAGAACCGTCAGAAGACGAGAAACATCACACAGCGGGAGCCTCCCATCATGGATGTGGAGTGGCCCGAGAAGAAGAAGGGAAGAAGACACCGCAGAGGAAGATGCCAGATGAGAACACCAGAGGAAGAACCAGAAGAACCAGAAGAACCAGAAGAAGAAGATGGAGGAAGAAACCGAAGGAAGATAGAAGAAAGAAGATAGAAGAAGAAGAATATTTTTTTTCTTACAGTCAAAATAACACTATTTTTTTTTTGCTTTTAAAGGTAAATGAGAGATCTGGGGTCTTTTTGACCCCAGATCTCCCAATAAAGAGGACCTGTCATGCTTATTTCTATTACAAGGGATATTTACATTCCTTGTAATAGGAACAAAAGTGATAAAAAAAAAAAAGTGACAGTGTAAAATTGAGGAGTAAAATAAATAAGAAAAAAAACTAATTTAGGGTGCCCCATCCCTCCAAAATTGCATGCAGAAGCGAAAGCAAACGTATGTCACTACCCACATTTGTAAACAGTGTTCAAACCACACATGAGAGGTATCACCGTAATAATTAGAGCGAGAGCAATAATTCTAGCACAAGACCTCCCCTGTAACTCTAAACAGGTAACCAGTAAAAAGTTTAAAGCGTCGCTTTTGGAGATTTATAAGTACCATAGTTTGTCGCCATTCCACGAGCATGCAAAATTTTAAAGTGTGACATGTTAGGTATATATTTACTCAGTGTAACATCATCTTTCACATTGTATAAAAAATTGGGCTAACTTTACTGTTTTGTTTTGTTTTATTTATTAAAGTGTATTTTCTTCCCCAAAAAAATTGTGTTTGAAAAACTGCTACACAAATACAGTGTGACATAAAACATTGCAACGACTGCCATTTTATTCTCTAGGGCCTTTAAAAAATATATATAATGTTTGGGGTTTCTAAGTAATTTTCTAGCAAAAAATATTGATTTTTACTTGTAAACAACAAATGTCAGAAAAAAGGCCTGGTCTTAAAGTGGTTAATGTACAAACTTAAAGTTGAACTCCAGGCAAACAGCCAAAAATACCATTGTAATTCAAATATAGGAGCAGCTGTGGTACCTCCATCAGATTTGTAATTCTGTACAGCCCTGATGGAGATGAAGTGGTTATGGTGAATGATCCTTCAAAGCAACAAGTTATTTACACAAAAAAATGTTTACATATTCATATTTTTGTATCCTGGAAAAATAGGATGCTAGGGATTACGGCAAGCTCACAACAAATGCACATATCCTTCCAAAATGGAGTAAAATGTACCCCAGTTGGTAAATTGCAGATTATTCTTGATCCTCCAACATTGCGGAGCAGCAAGCCATCCGTATTCACTGTGAGCCATGATTTGCACATATCAATGCAGTCATCACTTCATATATAGTTTGCCTGTGTACTTACAATTATTTCAGGGAGCAAGTAGCTTTTCAATGAAAATGTTGAACCAATAGCCGCACAAACACTCCCACCCACATACACTGACATAAAAGAACATTTGCCCGATTCAGCCATTTATGGCCTGATTAATTACTAATTATTTATCTGTAGACCTCCTTAGATGCCCATTTGCTGAGCCCACTCAAAAGAGAATCAATGGGTTGGTATGAATTTTCACACTGGGCGATCCTTATAATCACTGTCAATATTCAGATGAGAAAAGGTGTCCCTTTAGATGTATATAACCCTTGGGAAGTATCTACAAAAACAAATTAATTTTGCAAGGGATGCCTAAAATTTGACATGTTTCTTACTGTGGACTTCTGGGAAAATCAGTGCGCCAATAGCACAAGCAGAAAGTGACATTTCTCTAGGAATTCTGTACAACAACAGTGTACAGAATGCTTCCAGGTTGTCATATTGTATTGAATTTTACAGAAAGTTCAGAGCTGCAAATTGAAAAGGAAGATCTGTGTTTATTATGTTTTATTAATTGCTGAAATTCTACACTGATCTCTTGAGCATCCCATAACAATCAGTTATGGCATCAGTTAAAACTTACTTTTACGGAAGCTGAACCAACAAAAAACATCAGTTCAAACTTCCTTTTACTGAAGCTGAACCAACACATTATAGAATCTGATTACCGTATTTATACTTTATACTTTCCTTCTTGTGCTAGTTACTAAATATACTTGATGTCATTCTAAAAGTATGCGATGTTACATATTAAACGCAGTATGGTTATAAGGGTACTATATTCCTTAGTTTTAGCATGGATATTCAAAGCAGTAATAATAGCAAATAAATATAAATAATATATATAAATAAATAATAAAAGCAAATATTTAGTATATATTGAAGCCTATCGATTCTTAGATGTGATGGCTGCATTTGTTTTAATTTTTAGGCTTTTTTTCTTCTACAACATATTTGTTGATTCAGCCAATAAGTCAGAGTTGTTTTTCAGCAGAACAATCTGTCCTGCAGATGTATCAGTTACAGGGATGAGATAAACCATTTAACACTGGCAGAGGTGCTTACAATTATCAGCTTTTTAAATTTATGTAAAACCTTTATCCCATAAGGAGAAAAAAACTGCCTATAAAGTGTAAGCTGGAGTTTGGCTTTAATTTGTTAGTGTATTTAAATCTGCTAGTACATCTAACACCAGACTGACAATGCTGCCATCTCGAAGTGCACTTTGTGCTCCTTCAACTAGAGTGGGGCACTCCGATACAGAAGCCTAAAAAATAGAAAATCAATGCATCCAACCACTGGTAAGCTGCAATATGTTACATTTTGGTTTTGGGTTTAATACTTCTAGCTTTTAACCCTTTCACCGCCAGGTCCGTATGTCATATACACAATCGGTGGCTGCAGCCCAATCGCTTGCACATACCCCCGGTACCGGCACTCCACCCCTGCCGCCGTGCCACGCCATGCTTACTGGGCTCCGTTTGCCCATCGGTGGGCCCGGGATCTCCATGGCGGGTAAAGGGGAAGGAGAAGAGTGGACACTCGTCCACTCTCCTCCCCTTCTTCTTGTGACCCGACGTCTCTCACTTCCGGGTCAAGCTCTCGGGGTCCCCGACTCGATTTGCAGAGAAAGGATGTTATGCAATGTGATCTGCATTGCAAAACATTCAGTGGAGCACAGGCGAGACATGCAGGTCTAACATATCTCAATAAAGAGAACCTGTCATCTAAGAATCATCACATAAGGGACTGTTTGTCCCCTATGTGATGATAAAAAAAGTTAAGCAAAAAAAATTTTTTCATTTTTGTGCAAAAAAATAAAATTACACCCAAACACACAAACTCTCCCCCCCCCCGAAATTTTTTTTAGCCCCCCCCCCACATATACACGCACATGAATGTAAATGCATGCATCAGGGCACCTACGCATAAAAACGTTGATTGCGATACTCATGTTACATATCACTGCATACGCCCTAGTGAGAGCAATAATTCTAAGACCTCCTCCGTAACTCTAAACTGATACCTATAGGGGGCTTTTGAAGTGTATTCCTGTAAAAAATATAAGGTACTGAAGTTTGTCGCCATTTCAGGGGCGCACGTAAATTTAAGGTTTGGCATGTTGGGTATCTATGTACTCGGTGCAACCTCATCTTTTATATTTTACCAAATATTTAGGTAATTTATTGTGTTTGTTTGCCCTAAAATTCAGATGTGTTTTTTAGTGAACTTTTGCATTTCCTAGACCTTTGCGGTAATATTGTGTGACATAAAAAATTGCAACTACCACTATTTTATTCTCTAGAGTGTCTTCTTTCAGAAAATATATAATATCTGTGGGTTTTGTGTAATCTTCAGGCCTAAAATAGATTTTTTAAACATGTGTGCAAAGAAAACAAAAAGGGCTCTGGCAGCGAAAGGGTTAAGACACACTAAATATGTTTATAATAAAACAATTTGAAGATCAAATGCAATATCCATGGCAAATATAATCCAACTTGTATGTGTAGGACTTCTTTAACTGACTGCTGCCCGCCCACTATCAAATGATGGCGGGGCAGTGCGGCTCTTGTTCTAGGACAACGTCATATGACGGCGTCCCAGGACGGCCGCTCTCGCGCGCCCGTGAGGGCACCCAGCGCGGTGATCGTGGCTGCGCCATGTTGCTAGGACACGGCGTGACCCTGATCTGTGTACAGAGCCGCGCCCGCGGTTCTTTAACCATGTGATTGGCTGCGTCCAATTACAGCCGGTCACATGTAAACATGGAGATGCTGATAATCGGCTCTCCTCGCCTCACACTGATAGAGTATGTGGCGAAGAGAGCTGATCAGCGGCATCTCCTCACAGGGGGACATCTAGGAATGTAATCAGGGCACTGCTGATCAGTGCCCTGATTACAATAAAGAAATATAGTGTCACAATACAGTGCCCACCATTGCCCACCAATGCCAGCATACAGTGCCCACCAGTGGCAGCAATCAGTGCCCACCACTGTCCACAAGTGCCACCAATCAGTGCCCATTAGCCATGCCAGTCAGTGCTGGCAATCAGTGCTGTCTATCAGTGCTGCCCATCAATACCCATCACTGCTGTCTATCAATGCCCATCAGTGTTGCCCATCAGTGCCACCCATCAATGCCCATCAGTGCCCATCTGTACCACCTATCCATTCCGCCTATCCATGCCGCCTATCCATGCCCACCACTGCCGGCTATCAGTGCCCACCAGTGCCGCCTATTAGTGCCCATCAGTGCCACCTAACAGTGCCCATTGGTGCCGCCTATCAGTGCACATCAGTGCCACATATGGGTGCCACCTATCAGTGCCCATAAGTGTGGCATATTAGTGCCTCCTCATCAGTGCCACCTCATCAGTGCCCATAAGTGCCACCTCATCAATGCCCACCAGTTCAGCCTATCAGTGCCCATCTGTGCCGCCTTATCAGCGCACATCAGTGAAGGTGAAACATTACTTAGTTACAAAATTTACTGACAGAAAAAAAAGTAAAAAAAATTTCGGTCTTTTTTTTTTTTTTGTAAAAAATAAAAAACCCAGCGGTGATTAAACACCACCAAAAGAAAGCTCTATTTGTGTGAAGAAAATTATAAAAAATTTGTTCGGGTACAGTGTAGCATGACCGCGCAATTGTCATTCAAAGTGCGACAGCGCTGAAAGCTGAAAAATGGTTTGGGCAGGAAGGGGGTGTTAGTGCCTGGTAGGCAAGTGGTTAAAGTGAATTCCAATTGGATTCTTTGGGTTACTGAATGGTGTATCCTTTAAAATGGAATAAGCAAAAAGTGTTCATAGCAACAGTGGTTTACTTTCATCTTCTAACCAGTTTTAAAGTATGGTTGGATTTTGCTTGAATTCTATAAAAATATTGTTGTTGTGTTTACCCTATAGACAGAATTTGGTAAACTGACACAAGTAAACTGACTATTTAGAAATGTATAGGCAAACATGCTGCTGATTGTAATGAGTGAACCAATTCATAAATCTGATTTTTTTTTTTATTTGAGTAAATGCATGCAGCTTTGTCCAGTCTGTGTAAAATAATACAGGTCATTAATCACAATTTCCTATATTTTTGACTTCTTTGGTTCTCTGCTGATCAGATAGATCGGAATGCAAATTTTTAGGCATATCAAACATTTGTGAAACATAGATTTGATCAACATTGCTGCTAACTTGTTTCCAACCTCATTAAAAGTATATTATTATGCTCATTTAACACTGCTATTATTATTATTATACAGGATTTATATAGCGCCAACAGTTTGCGCAGCGCTTTACAACATCGGGGAATACAGTACAATTACAATACAATTCAATACAGGAGGGATCAGAGGGCCCTGCTCGTTAGAGCTTACAATATAGAATGACTTTTCCTTATTTTTTGCAATCATTTTACCTTAATCATTTTGTAGAAAAAAAAAGGAAATCTCTGGTCTGATGAACATTAAAGTGGCAAAAATGCAAGTAAGCTCAAGCGGGTCCAAGTATGTGCAGCAATGTTTTATTGCTTTATGGATGGATTTAAAGTCCTCCATAGCAATTCAAAACTTTTTGGATTACATATATAGTTACATAGTAGGTGAGGTTGAAAAAAGAAACAAGTCCATCAAGTCCAACCTATGGATTAGGTGTGAATGTTTTTTGTTTTTTTCTGTAGAGATTTGCCCTTTTTATTTGTCATTTGCAAAGATGCAAAGTGATTGGAAATCCAGTTTTTTGCAGTTGTTACCAGAGCAGGAAGAGAGGGGAACTCTTAAGCCTAGTACACACAGGCCAAATGTCCACCGGCATCGGCCGATTCAATAGAAACTGATCGACATTTGGCCTGTGTGTATGGCAGCCGGTCCATAAAGGTCTGCCGATCTGCTCCTGATCAGCACTCTTAGCCAATGACACTGACAAGGGTGTTCTGGCGGGGGGTGGGGGGTTATCCCCCTGTCAAAACACAATAGAACAGCAGGGGAGATCACTGTACTGTTATTATTATTTTTATTATATAGGATTTATATAGCACCGACAGTTGGCACAGCGCTTTACAACATTAGGGCAGACAGTACAATTACAATACAATTCAATGCGGGGGGGGGGGAGCAGATAGCCCTGCTCATTAGAGCTTACATCTAGGAGGGAGGGTCAAGTTATACAAAAGGGTAATGGCTGTGGGGGAGGAGCTGATGGAGAAAATAGTGCAGTTGTTAGATGGAGGATAGGCTTCTCTGAAGAGGAAAGTTTTCAGGGAATGCCTAAAAGTGGATACATTTGGAGACAGTCTGACATATTGGGGTAGGGAATTCCAGGGGATGGGCAAGGCTTGGAAGAAGTCCTGGAGGCGGATATGGGAGGAGTTGATGAGGGAGCTTAGAGAGCAGGAGGTCTTGGGAGGAACGAAGAGGGCTATTAGGTTGGTATTTTGAGACTAGGCTAGTGATGTAGCTGGGGGCAGAGTTGTGGATGTTTTGTAACTTATTGTTACTTATTGTTAGTATTTTAAATTTAATTTGTTGGGCAAGTGGCAGCCAATGGAGAGATTAGCAGAGAGGGGTAGCAGACACTGAGCGGTTTGTAAGGTGGATGAGTCTGGCAGCAGCATTCATGATGGACTGAAGGGGGATAGTCTATTTAAAGGTAAGCCAATGAGGAGGGAGTTGCAGTAGTCGAGGCGAGAGATAACCAGGGAGTGAATCAGGAGCTTTGTGGTTTATTGGTTAGAAAGGGATGTAGTTTAGAGATGTTGTAGAGGTTGAGGCGGCAAGCTTTGGAAAGTGTTTGGATGTACTAACATTGGATGGTTGGTACAGTGGCTCTGACCTGAGCTGTCAGTATTTTTTTTATTCAGCCCGCTGGGTTAAACAAAAAAAATTAGTGATGTGCACGAGGCTTTACAATGTGGATACTTGTTCTGGTATCTTAGAATGGATTTCTTCTCATCTTGGAGAGATTTCCTATTATTTCTGTTGTCTCTCAAGAACAGAAAGTCAAAGAAACTCTCCCTGATGGAACATAGAGAGTAAAAAAAATTACATAGTCTCCTCCACTTGAAAAATTTCAACCCATCCTGCAACCTATAAAAACCCATTGAAACTCATCTTTTTGGCAATAATAAAGCAAGTTTCCTATGAGGCTAACAGGAAACCGTACATTCTTTGTTTGAGTAAATCAAAAATGTTCTCCTTTCACAGAACCACTTACCCATGGTAAAACAGGCGTTTCACTACAGAAGCACACTCTTTCTCTATAATTGTGTTCTTCATTCTGAATTAGCTAATTTCACCTAGGGAGATGTAACTATGTCACCCCAGGCCATGGGACTGATAATGACCCTTTATCTGATGAGGCAATTTGGATCATTTTGATATCATAAAGAAAATTGTGATCCCAGACTGAGCTATTAGCTGACATTCAAGCTCCTGCAACCTCAGTCTCTCTATCTCCTTATTGGGCAATTATTCTCAAATGACGAAGGTGAAAATAAAGTTGCAATGTATTAAAATTGCAAAGTATACAGTATATAAACCTGAGAACAAAAATGTAATATATTGAGCTTACCAGTCCGCTGCAATGATGGCCCATGCTAATGGCATTCCATATAAATACACAAAAATACCTGTTAATCCTGTCAGAAAAGTTGTGCCCATGTAACTTCCTGTGGATTGAACAGAAATCTCACATGATGTTATTAGTGTTCTCTTCTGAGAACCACAAATCAAAGCCCCATATGTAAAGCCGACCATAGGTTGTTCGATTCTTGGCCAGTTCAGAAGGAACTGGCCCAGATTCTAACCATGTATGAGCAGGCTGAATGTACCCAAGTTGGTCAATCGATCAACTTGGGTATGACCAGCCTGTCAGATTTTACACGTTAGACTGTGTTGGGCAGCTATCCACGGCACACTACCAACACCCCCACCCCGCCGGGAGAACACAATGGCTCCGTGGGAGGGATTCCCCATCGACATTGACTGTGATGATGAGGGAATCAAGCAGTTTTCTGTCTATTCTGTCTATGGCCAACTTAATGGAGTTGAGTAGAGATGGAGTTGTTTGTGGTCACGATCAGAAGTGCAGCCTAGGGGGAAAATGCTGCAACTCCATAGATATGATGTAGTAAGTGTTGTCACCTTAGAACAGGGAGTGTGTTATTGGCAAGAAGTAAAAAAAAAACAAGAAAAAACATCTAATTTTATCTTTAGTTTTAGACCCCTTTCACACTAAGGCGTTTTTCAATGAAAAACGATTCCCCTGCAGTCTCAGCGTGAAAGCAGGACTGCTTTCACACTGAGGTGATGCGCTGGCAGGACGTTAAAAAAACTCCTGCAAGCAGCATCTTTGGAGCGGTGAAGGAGCCGTATATACACCGCTCCTAAACCGCTCCTGCCCATTGAAATGAATGGGCAGCTCCACCGAACCGTCGGCAAAGCGCCGCTGCAGCGGTGCTTTGCGGTGCTTTGCGGTGCTTTGCGGGCCGTTTTAACCCTTTTTAACCTCTGCAAAAATGACAGTAAGGCGCCGCTAAATATAGCTCTGCTTTACCACCGATGCCTCAGTGTGAAAGCAGCCTTAGATAAGCTTTAACTATAAACCTTTGTGTTATGTTTGCTTGTAACATTTTGCAACAGTGAGTCATTAGGACCACACATTTCTTGCAAGATCTACAGTTCAGAACCTTTTATTTCCTTCTAATGAACAAAGTGATAAGGTTTAGGCTTCTATCAAAAAAAAAAAGAAAACAATAGTACAGTGATAGGGAAGCAGCTGTAGAGAATAAAGGGCGCTTAAAATGCATTTGCAGTGGTCAAAGCTTTCTAGACTTGTTAACAGTAAACAGACACAAACTGTTAGAAGGCTTCCATGTAATAATGTATAGCCTCACTCTGTAGCTCCAGGCAAAAGAAGATTTCTTTAGTGGAGATGCAATCAGCTCTGACCAATCAGTAATATAGGTTAATCAGCTGATCGATTGGTCCATGAGTAGCATGGACCTGGCTCCTCTCTGACTGGCTCTAGCATGGCCTTGGGCAATAGGTTGGAAACTTTTAATTATCAGCAGCAGCTTCTCTCCTGATTGAATGGTCAATGGCTTTACTACCAAGGCAGCCCTGTTTGAATAATAATAGGAAACAATGTGAAAAGGGCAGGCAGCAGCAAAGTAAGACACATGGATATGGAGAGGACTGAAAAGAAGAGTTAATTACTTGGCAAAAACAACATTTTAGGACATCAGGGGGCAACCAACCCATAATTTAAACTGTGCTGACATTCCAGCATGTAGCCTGCCTTTTCGTGCCACACAGGAATATGCTTTACCTACGTATTCCAGATTTTCTGCAGCTGTCAGGGTAAACATGCCTTACCAGCTAAATAATGCAAAAATCTATATCAAAATGTAATTATTTAACATTGCACAATATTGGGGGCTGAGCACAGTCTGCATCTACATCAGTGCAAAGTGACCTAGAGGGCATAGTCTGTTCTGGCTGAGGAGCTAATTAACCCCGGGTCATGAGTGAGAATTTAGCCTACTCCTCTCTTCCACTTACAATATATGAGAAGTCTGCTAAGTTTGCTCCACACTGGAAGAGGGATCTGCAAAAAAAAAAAAAAGATACTACATCATGACTCGTTATTTCTATGTATTTGTCCTGTAAATTAATATCACTGTTTAACAAATTACCATAGCCTGAAATGACACCTCTGATTACAACAAACCAGACAAATAAATAAAAAGAACAGCAGGCGTTTGTAAATTTCTCTGCTTAATGCAGTATTTTCTTTTATTATAGTGACATTTTTTTAATTTTTTTATTTTTTTTGGGAGAGGTTCTTGTAACGCTTTGTGGCGCAATATATTTAAGGCGCATCTGGCAGCACAGGCGTTAAACACTGCTTACCAGCATCACGATTAGCCTGCGTGCCAAAATTATAATTGCATATCACAGTTCCTTTGCCTAGCCAGACATATTAATGGGGGCTTGAGGAGATGGATACCACTTGCAGCTAGATTTGCTAATTCAGAAGGTTCTGTGATGTGTACCGTCACCCGTGCTTCATTTTTACCAGTTTGCACAAAAAATATATATATTTTTTTCCATAAGTGTTTTGTAGAAATGCGATATCGCCTCAGCAAAGGTCCCAAAAATCGGCAGGGTGTTTCAATGTTGTCAGTTTAAGCCGAGACTACCTAAAATCAGTCTTTTTTCCTGGTCTCAGATAAACACAGTGTGTTCATCACATTGAGCCAGCTTCATTACTATTTATATTACCGTGCACTGGCTTTGTGCAGTCAATTCATAATTGTCCAGTTTTTCTAATTAATCACAAAAGATTTTTGTCTTGCCTGGAGCTAGTTCTGGGGTGACTCACAATGGCAAGCCAAAGCTCATACATCAAACACAGACCCTCTTTTACTTCAGCCTTCTGCTAGGGAATGCTTCTCAGCTCTTCTCTTGCACGAAGGGATAGACTGGGCATGTGCAGCCCCCAGGCTACGAAGAAGCACTGCGCCCTGTCCTCTGCCGTGTGGCTTGTTATTTTTATCTGATGCTTGCATTCGCAGGCCCAAAACAGATCCAGTTAATTTGGCACAGACTCTTCATTCAAAGTGTTTGGTTCTCTCTATTCCGCTGTCCCCTCAGTTTTGCCTTGGCTCCAATTTACATTTTCAGAGCTTCAAAAGAGAGCTAGCATCCATTGTTTTCACTGTCCGTGATTTCCTGATTATTTCAGGGCCATGCAAAATTGCAAACAGTGGCAGATATTCTTAACCTGATAATATGTGTTTGACTCAAGTGACTGTAATACAATTATCTTACTGAGAGGCAGGGTGATTTGTTGTAATTATGGAACAGGCCAAACAATATTTAGCAAATTAAGACAATGAGATTACATCAGTAGATGCGAATGGATGTTGATTAACTCATTCAGGGCGAGCTTGGACAGCAAAATGGAAGGCATCATTTTGCGCTAATGCCCACTGAAAATTTTTTCTAAATACGTGGTGACACTGCGATGGATACGGAGCTATAACAAAGGCAATATTGGCTGTATTGGGCACTTACAGACAATAGGCGTTCTAACAGTAAGCTGTGAATTTGCACAGCTTTGTACAAACTAATATGCCTGCAGCTGACAAGTGTTCATTTTTATATACCAACACAATCTCCTATTATAATTCCAGCCCTGATTACCCTCATTACAGACTTAGCACAAATATAAATAGTGCTAGCAGGCTGCTATATTGTCTGTACTTACATTTCCATAACAATGAAAAGTTACACTTGGAATGATAACTATGTCTACAAAGAGTGTGTAGATGAATTCAAGCTCTATTACTTTGGAAATCCGTTCACTACATATGCAACAGCTGGACCACATTTCATTTAATCTCTGTACCTCTTATGTTTTACTAACATGATATTCTAGTGTAGACAAAAACTGCTAATAGTTATCTTTTTTTTTTTCAACTAAAGAAAGTCTGATGTATGGATAGAGAAATTGATGCTAACTAATTATCTTTAGCTGTCTATGCTAATACAATTGAGGATACATGCACTTCGACACAAAGTGCACTTATCCCTTCTGTCTTTACTCCCTAACCTATAGTAAAGCCTCCTACACACTACTAGGACAGCTCAGGTCGGAGGCACTGTACTAACAATCCGATGTTAGCACAGCGATCTCCCCTGCTGTGCTATTGTGTTCTGACAGGGGGACCCCCCCCCCACGCCAGAACACAACGGTCAGCAGACCTCTTTTGGTCATACCCCTTTGATAAAAGTAAGCCGAACCTCTGTTGGACCGACTGCCATACACACGGGACAAATGTTGGCCGGTTTCTATTAAACCTGTGTGTACTAGGCTTAACCCACCCTCCTCTTTTCCATGTGTATACTTACCTTTATCACAAAATCCTCTTACCTAAATATATTTTGTACTATTGACACAAAAATTATAGGGTGGCACATCAATGACATCACTTCCTTGTATACAACTTTAGTCATCCAGACAAGTTGCTGCCAGGCCCTGCAGGAACTGGCCGAGATTCGAACCGTGTATGGGCAGGCTGAATGTACCAAGTTGATCGATCAATAAACCTGGGTGCAACCAGCATGCCAGGTTTTACCTGCGATTATTGCTAGCGCCTGCTATAGCCCCTGGCAATAATCACTGTGTTCTCTTGGCGAGGACAAGTCCGTCCCCCCCCCCCGCCGGGAGAAGAAAATGGCCAGCAGGAGGGTTTCCCGCATAAACATGATGGGGGAATCAAGCAAATTTCTTTCTGTCTGGACTTTCCTTACCGTGGGTAAATATCTTATGTGGCGGATACCTTATTATGTTTCATTTGTGCTGCAGACAAGTGGACTTTTATTTTCTTGTTGCTGAAATTAAGATATTTAATTTTGCTGCTGAAAGCTCTGTTTTTGTTGGCCTTGAACAAAATAAAGATGTTAATAAAGATGTTTATGAGAAATGGCTTTGCATGTGATTCCAAAGCACTATCACAGTAACTATACCCCTGAACTTCATACAATAAATAATAAAAAGGCCTCTTGCACATGGCATGCTATTCAAGTATCAAGTGGACTACAAACATTGAGTTACTAACATATACTTTAGTTTTGGTGAATACAATTTCATACAATAATTCTTTATAACTCCTGTAGTACACTGAACATATTCATTGGTTGATATAGATGTTCTTAGAAGCTCATTCTAGCCAGCTCAGCAGGCTCATTCACACTGGCTGTAAGGGGTGTCTGACATTTTTGCACGTGTTGGCAAGCATCAAGCATTTTTTTTACCACAATGCTGTTGCCAGCAGAAAAGATGTCTAGGAGGGATGGCGAAAAGTTCTATGTGTATGAGGCCTAAAAGTTGGACGTGTACATAATATATTTAGCTATTAACATATAAGGCCCCTTTCGCACGTTTCCTTTCTGATCAGCAGGGGATCAGTTCACAGACCCCCTGCCGCTTGGAGCAGAGTGGGTGGATGTTACATCTGTGTCTGCTCAGTTTCAACAGAGCGGACACAGGCAGATCCCACTCTGCTGTATGGGTGGCCTGGGAGTAAACACTTTGCTGCCTGTTTACACCCTGCTATCTCCAATCCACTCCACCTAAACAGAAGAGGATGGAGTCTCCTTCTGTTTTTTAGTGGATATGATCTGACCCAAATGTAGGTGGGTGTAAATGGACACAATTCTGTTTACAACCAACTGTCCATAGGGATAAATTGACCTTTCAATAAGGTCCTCCTGAAAAACTGACAGCATTTTTCTCCCTATTGAAGCAAATTGGACCATGATTTATAGTATGGGGGGGGGGTGGCCTTCCTCTGGATCAGGATTCTATAGATGCCAGTATTTGATTTATTTATTAATTGTTTTTATATGTTGAACCCAATGTCTTTTTCTAAACTAAAAATAACTTTGTAAGTAATGATACACATGAAGAAAAATCAAAATAGATAACAAAAATAATTAAAACAATAATGAAAGTGATTAGAAGAATTATAGAGAAACCAGGAGACAAAAGATACTGGAGAGAGACAATTGATTGTAGGTGCAAATCTAGATCCCAGCTCAGGTTTAACCCCTGAGGTGATCTAGAGCTCAGTCTAAAAATCCACCATGTCTCTCTTCCCAGTAACTATCTCTCCCTATCACCTCCTTTAGGTGAGTGAGACATTCTATTCCTCTGAATCTAAATGAGGAAAAGTCATCCTGATGGCATTCCCTAAAGTGACATGTTATTGGAAATATTTTTGACATTTGGGTTATTAGTGTCACAACAGTGTTCCCCTTTTCAGGTTCCCAAGGGACATGTGGTACAGCTCACATGCTGTATGATATACAGGTGATCAGATAGACTACAAAACTTGTGCCACAGTTAACACATTGTTGTATAGTAAACTCCTCACCCGTGAGAATGCCATCAGGGTGACCTTTCCTCATTTTGTTTCAGAGGAATAAAACAGCTGTCTCACTCACCTAGAGGAGGTGATAGGGAGAGACGGTTACTGGAAAGAAAGGCATGGTGGATTTTTAGACTGAACGCTAGATCACCTCAGGGGTTAAACCTGAGATGGGATCTAGATTTGCGCCTACAATAATTTGTCTCTCTCCAGTATTTCTTTTCTCTCCTGGTCTCCCTATAATTCTTTTAATCACTTTCACTATTGTTTTATTTATTTTTGTGATCTATTTTGATTTTTCTTCACATGTATCATTATTATATAGTTTGTGAACATTAGTTGTAAACACATGGGACTCCCTAGTATATACTATAATTGATCTTGCCTGTTTTCAATTGCCTGCAATTAATTAGGACAATTATTGGGTGGAGCCTGTGATATGTAGAGCTCCTATATATATTTAAAGTTTTGTGTCTAAATGTAGTTATGACTAAGGTCTCATAGGCTGAAACGCATCAACTGATTTTATCTGTGGTTGTGGACTGTGGTTTCCGAATAAAGATGAAGATTTTTTAAGAGCAACTCTTGGTGTGCGGATCATCTTTCTATAGATAACCAGCATTTCCATATCCCATACAGGATATTCTATACAGAATAGATGTTAGAAAAACAACAATTTTAAAATATACCAATCATGTGAAAGATAAGGCTGGCGATTACCATGCAACACTGTACGCAAATAAAATTTTTATCACTTTTTTCACAAATAGAGCTTTCTTTTGATTGTATTTGATGACCACTGGCTTTTTTATTTTTTATTATGTAAATGGAAAAAAGACCATCAATTTTGAAAATAAACAATATTTTCTACTTTCTGTTATAAAACATATCCAATAAAAATAAAAAAATGTTAAGTAAAAAAAATAAATAAATAAATAAATAAAAAAATCTAATTTCTTTATAAATTGAAGGCAAAAATGTATTCTGCTATATGTCTTTGATAAAAAAAATCCCAATAAGTGTATGTTAATTGGCCTCTGTGAAAGTTATAGTGTCTACAAACTATGATATATATGCAGAAATTTACGCAGCTATAGACACTATACTGTAATGGTAGTGATCAGCGACTTATAGACTGACTGGGATAGGGTGGCGGACAATCTGGCACTAATAGACACTATCTGGGGGGTCACTAACTGACACTGATATCGCTGCTGGTCCCAATAAACATCCAGTTAACATTTAAAGACCTGAGAGACAGGTGGCTTTGATTTTCTATGACAAGGCTCCAGTGCATGTCTACTACAGCAGTGGCCCTGCTCCAAGCAGGCCGAAAACTGCTCAACAATGTGTAGGCCAAGGCAGTGATAAGCAGGTCAGGTCTTCATCTAAGGTCTGAATATGGATTTTTCATTTTTTTTACGAAAAGGTCTTGGGACTTGAAATGGGCCTTAAAAAATGCAGCCACCCAGAAATAATTACCTTTGTACTGGCTTACAGTTGTAGATTTATGGTACTGGCTATCTGTATGACAAACATCTACTGTCAGAATGCCATCTGAATGGCTTGCCAAATGACTGTTGAGATAAAAATTAATCACAAGATTATTGAGCAGACTGAAAACCATGCATTAGGAGACTAGAACAGTAAAGAATTCCCGCCACTACTCCTGTTGCAAATGACAATTCTTCAGCACTGCTAAAATTTCAAAACAATGTGCCAAGGAACCTTAGTGATGTTATTGACCAAACAGGGTCGTGACCCTACTTGGTCAATTACTTCACGCAGGGTCCCCAGTGACTACCGCTACTCTTGCCTAAAATGGCAGTTCCCTGCCGCTGCAGGAATCTAAACAAAACAGTCAATGATTAAATATGGTGATGACCAAATTTGGACAGTTACATCACACAGGATCCGAGCAGATTGTTTACAATGTGAAACCAACCAGAGGAATGCTGTTTATTAGTGGTGGTAGTGATACTGCCATTAAATGAATGATTTCTGGCTGCAGTAGCCAGAACTTTGGGCAGGGAAACTCAGCAAATACGGTTCTGCAAATAAGCTGGGTTCGGATCAAACACATGGTCATCCCAAACCCAAAGCTTATCCCTAATACTGAGTGTCCAAGAAATATTACAAATATGAATACTGTAAGCTGTATAATTAGAATGCACAAGTCAAAAAGAATACTAGCATCCTACCAAAAGTTCAAACAGACAAACAAAAGTGCCATGCAGTCATACACAACATGTAGTGTTTAACAGATGTACCACATCATTGGCAATAACAGAAAGCAGAAGTGCTGTATAGGTCTCAATGCTATGCACCTTAAAGAAAGTGGTTGCATGGAACTAAAGTGCATTAAACACAGAACAAGCAGCTCAGCATGGTGTAGTAGATTGGGAATTATTTAAATAAAGAAATAATAAAATGCACTCACATATATAAAAAATGAATAGCCTGTAGGAGAAGAACATACTTGGGTACAGTGGGGATTCCTGTTTGTTCTGTTTATTTATTTCTCCACTTCTAAATCTACACGTTCTACACATTCATGGTTATTGAATTAAGCTGTCTGTGCCACCTGTGGGGATATAAATGCTGGGGGATCATACTGACTAGGGATGAGCCGAACACCCGCCGGTTCGGTTCGCACCAGAACCTGCGAACGGACCGAAAGTTTGCACGAACGTTAGAATCCCATTGACGTCTATGGGACTCGAACGTTCAGAATCAAAAGTGCTCATTTTAAAGGCTAATTTGCATGGTATTGTCCTAAAAAGGGTTTGGGGACCCGGGTCCTACCCCAGGGGACATGTATCAATGCAAAAAAAACTTTTAAAAACGTCCGTTTTTTCGGGAGCAGTGATTTTAATGATGCTTAAAGTAAAAAAAAAAAAAGTGAAATATTCCTTTAAATATCGTACCTGGGGGGTGTCTTATAGTATGCCTGTAAAGTGGCACATGTTTCCCTTGCTTAGAACAGTCCCTGCACAAAATTACATTTTTAAAGGAATAAAAGTCATTTAAAACTGCATGCGACTTTAATGTAATGTCGGGTCCTGGCAATATGGATGAAAATCAGTGAGAAAAACACCATGGGTACCCCCCAGTCCATTACCAGGCCCTTTGGGTCTTGTATGGATATTAAGGGGAACCCCGCACTCAAATTAAAATAAGGAAAGGTGTGGGGCCACCAGGCCCTATATACTCTGAACAGCAGTATACAGGCGGTGCAAACAAGACAGGGACTGTAGGTTTGTTGTTAAGTAGAATCTGTTTGTCATTTTGAATGGGTACATTTTTAACGTGTTTAGCTCCAGCCAAAAAATCTTTTTTAAGCTTTTTGGAAAACATAGGGAAGGGTTATCACCCCTGTGACATTTGTTTTGCTGTCTTTCCTCCTCTTTAGAAGATTTCACCTCACTTTTTGTCCCAATGACAAATGCTTTTTGAGAATTTGGGTTTTTTTGTGGAACAAGGATTGGAAAGCATCAGTGGAAAGGAGAAATATTTTTCCCATATTAACTCTTACAGGAGAGAATTCCCCTTCCTAGGGGTAGATTTCATCTCACTTCCTGTTGTCTCCTTCTGTTTGCAAGTAGGAGTCGTTTGTAAGTTAGATGTTTGAAAGTAGGGGCCTGCCCTATATACTCAGCAGAAATTTGGGCCTTAGGTGTTGTTGTGGCCACAACATTGTAAGCCCTCACAGGGCCCTGCTGTAAAATATTAGATCAAGAATTGTAATTACATGCCCCTGTTGAACAGGGGCAGAAAAACTGGGCCTTTGGTGGTGGTGGTGCTGGTGCCACAACACTGTAAGTCCTCACTCACTCTTGGTGGGTGGAGAAATGGGCCCTGCTGTGAAATATTAGATCAAGAATTGTAATTACATGCCCCTGTTGAACAGGGGCAGAAAAATTGGGCCTTTGGTGGTGGTGGTGGTGGTGGTGCTGGTGCAACCCCTCACAGACACTCTAGTTGGAACGCAGGAACAAGCCCTGCTGCAAAGTATTGCATCAAAAATTGTAATTACACTCCCCTGTTAAACAGGGGCAGAAAAATTGGGCCTTAGGCACTGGTGCTGGTGCTACAACACTGCAACCCCTCACAGACACTCTAGTTGGAACGCAGGAACGAGCCCTGCTGCAAAGTATTGCATCAAAAATTGTAATTACACGCCCCTGTTAAACAGGGGCAGAAAAATTGGGCGTTAGGCACTGGTGCTGGTGCCACAACACTGCAACCCCTCACAGACACTCTAGTTAGAACGCAGGAACGAGCCCTGCTGCAAAGTATTGCATCAAAAATTGTAATTACACGCCCCTGTTAAACAGGGGCTGAAAAATTGGGCCTTAGGCACTGGTGGTGGCGCCCAGAACCAAAAATGTTCTTACAAGCTATCAGCGTGATGATTGAGGAGGAAGAGGATAATTACTCAGGGAAAGTCACTCAGCATCAGCATAGGCAGTCTTTGAAGGGATCTGAGATTTCAAAAAAAATTATTCGGTTACATCAGCATCAGGTGCTTGGTAGCTGGTGGTGATCCAAGACTGATTCATTTTTATGAAGGTCAGTCGATCGACCGAGTCGGTGGACAGACACACCCTGTGATCGGTTACCACGCCTCCAGCAGCACTGAATGTGCGTTCCGAAAGAACGCTGGATGCAGGACAGGCCAGTAGCTCAATTGCATACTGTGCAAGCTCTGGCCAGTGATCCATCCTCAAGACCCAGTAACCCAGAGGATTTTCGGTGGGAAAGGTGTCCAAGTCTGATCTTGCCCCTAGGTATTCCTGCACCATGTAAAACAGACGCTGGCGATGGTTGCTGGAACCGATCATACCTTGGGGCTGCGGACCAAAAAATTGTCTGAACGCATCGGTCAGACAGCCACCTTCTCCACCGCTCCTTCTTTGACTGACCGAAGCCTCAGCAACACGTTGTCCAGAAACAGGAGTTTGTAACCTCCCAGTCTCTGGGAACACGTTGCACAGACCTTTCTGCAAGGCCTCCCGAAGATGTTTCATCCTCTGCTCCCTCTGCGATGGCAAGATAAGGTCCGCAACCTTACCCTTGTAACGTGGATCAAGGAGCGTTGCCAGCCAGTATTGGTCCTTCTCCTTGATACCACGAATATGAGGATCCTTACGCAGGCTTTGCAGGATCAGGGAGGCCATGCAGCGTAGGTTTGCTGAGGCATACGGTCCGGAGTCCTCTGGGTCACTAAGGACGACATGGTCCGCAGCCACCTCCTCCCAGTCACGTACAAGTCCATGTGTTTCTTGGAACTGATCCCTTAAAGACTGCTGCTGATGCTGAGTGCCAGGCTCCACCTCCATACTGACACAATCTTCCTCCTCCTCCTCCTCGTCCTCTTCCTGTGTGATCGGCGGGCACGCAGGAACACTGTCTGGATAAAGGGAGCCTTGAGAGCTAAGGAAGTCCTCCTCTTCCTGCCTCTGTTCTGCCTCAAGTGCCCTGTCCATTATTCCACGCAGCGTGTGCTCCAACAGGTGGACAAGGGGGACAGTGTCACTGATGCATGCACTGTCACTGCTCACCATCCTCATGGCCTCCTCAAATGGTGACAGGACAGTGCATGCATTCCTGATCATGGCCCACTGGCATGGGGAAAAAAAACCAAGCTCCCCTGACCCTGTCCTGGTGCCATAGTCGCACAGGTACTCATTGATGGCCCTCAGCATGGCCAACGTTGAGTTCCACCTGGTGGGCATGTCACAGATTAGGCGGTTCTTGGGCAGGTTAAACTCCTTTTGGAGGTCCGTCAGCCAAGCACTGGCATTATATGACCGGTGGAAATGCACACAGACTTTCCTGGCCTGCCTCAGGACATCCTGTAAGCCCGGGTACCTGCCCAAGAACCGCTGCACCAACAAGTTAAGGACGTGACCCAAACAGGGCACATGGGTCATTTGTCCCTGTCGGAGGGTAGAGAGGAGGTTGGTGCCATTGTCGCAAACCATCATTCCTGCCTTAAGTTGGCGTGGCGTCAACCACCTCTGAACCTGCCCCTGCAGAGCTGACAGAACCTCTGTCCCAGTGTGGCTCCTGTCCCCCAAGCACACCAGCTCAAGCACCGCATGGCATCTTTTGGCCTGCGTACTTGCGTAGCCCCTTGAACGGCTACGGAGCACCGCTGGTTCTGAGGACAAAGCACAGGAAGAGGCCATGGAGGAAGAAGAAGAGGAGGGGGTGGAGGAGAGAGGTGTGTCACAATCATTAGCATTTTGGAGGCGTGGTGGCGGACCAACCTCCAACACTACTGCACCTTGGCCTGCATCCTTCCCAGCTGCCAGCAGAGTCACCCAATGCGCAGTGAAACTTAGGTAACGTCCCTGTCCATGCCTGCTGGACCATGAGTCAGCGGTAATATGCACCTTACCGCTGACCGCCCTGTCCAGCGAGGCATGGACATTGCCTTCCACATGCCGGTAGAGAGCCGGAATCGCCTTCCATGAGAAAAAGTGGCGTTTGGGTACCTGCCACTGAGGAACCGCACATTCCACAAACTCACGGAAGTGGGCAGAGTCTACCAACTGAAAAGGCAGCAGTTGAAGTGCTAGCAATTTTGCCAAGCTAGCATTCAACTGCTGGGCATGTGGATGGCTGGGAGCAAACTTCTTTCGGTGGTGCAGCAGCTGGGGCAGGGAAATTTGCCTGGTACAATCTGACGTTGGTGTATCAAAAGCAGATTGCCCACAAGTACTTGGCTGTGACACACCTAATTCTACACCTTCATTCCTCTCAGTGCAGGTCTCAGAGAGGACTGAAGGTATAGTGGGGTTGGAAATCTCAACTGATGAGGAGCAAGGAGAGGTCCTCTTTGTTCTTTGGTGTGGGTCTTTTAGATACGCTTGCCAACGAACTGCATGGCAGGTCAACATATGTCTGGCCAAGCATGTGGTACCCAAGCGGGAGATGTTTTGGCCACGCGAGATACGCTTGAGACATATGTTGCAAATAGCAGCGGTGCGATCTGATGCACTCGTCTCAAAAAAGGCCCACACCAAAGAACTTTTAGAATAACGCACAGAGACTGCAGCGCCCTGCACATATGGAGCTTTGGGGTGTGATGCAGTCAATGTGCTGCCCTTAGGCTGGCCCCTGGAGGGCATCCTGCCTCGTTGGTGATGTGCCGCCTCCTCCTCCTCCTCCTCTCTCCTATCAGGCACTCACGTTGAGTCAGTGACCTCATCATCCCCTCCCTCCTCATCACTGGAGCAAACCTGGCAGTATGCTGCAGCAGGGGGTGCATGACTGCCAGATTGCTGTCCTTCTTGGGCACCCCCTCTGTCTGTGCTCATGTTACTGCCTTCATCGAGCTCAGTATCACCATCAGAGCCTTCCAAATGCTGGGCATCCTCCTGGAGCATGTACCCAACACTGTGGTCAAACAGTTCGAGGGACTCCTCAGGAGGACATGGTGGGGCTAGGGAAGGAGTCACTGATGACATTGAGCCGAGGGAAGAGGCCGCTGCTTTGCCAGACAAAGTACCCTGGGCATGGGTGAGAGAGGATGAGGAGGATGAGGACGGCTTGGTCATCCACTCGACCAAGTCTTCCGCATCTTGCGGCTTAACACGGCCAGCTGCCGAAAAAAAGCCCAAGAGTGTCCCACGGCCACGTGCTGATGCACCGTCTCCACGACCAGCACTAGACACAGAGCCTGCTTGCCCTCTCTTATTGGCTTGTGACTGTCTGCCTCTCCTTCTTGGCCTTCCAGACATACTAATGGCCTGTAGCTGCACTAAGCTGGGATATATATATATATATATATATATATATATATATATATATATGTACTGATACTGCAGCTAGCAAAATCAACTGCCTGCCTGTAGTATGAGAACACCACCAACCTTCTACAGGTAGCTTTAGCTGAACACTGTGCAGAGCTCACAAAAAAACTAACTTGTAGCTTTTTTAGCTGCCTGCGGTAGTGATAGAATCAGGAAAACACCACCAACCTTCTACAGGTAGCTTTAGGTGAACACTGTGCAGATCTCGCAAAAAAATAACTTGTAGGTTTAGCTGAACACTGTGAGGTGGACGCACCACACTAACTTGTAGTTTTAGCTGAACACTGTGAGCAGGACGCACAGCACTAACTTGTAGTTTTAGCTGAACACTGTGAGCAGGACGCACTGCACTAACTTGTAGCTTTAGATGAACACTGCACAGAGGTCTCACTACACCAACTTGTAGGTTTAGCTGAACACTGTGAGCAGGACGCACAGCACTAACTTGTATTTTTAGCTGAACACTGTGAGCAGGACGCACAGCACTAACTTGTAGTTTTAGCTGAACACTGTGAGCAGGACGCACTGCACTAACTTGTAGCTTTAGATGAACACTGTGCAGAGGTCTCACTACAACAACTTGTAGGTTTAGCTGAACACTGTGAGCAGGACGCACCGCACTAACTTGTAGGTTTAGCTGAACACTGTGAGGTGGACGCACCACACTAACTTGTAGTTTTAGCTGAACACTGTGAGCAGGACGCACCCCATTAACTTGTAGGTTTAGCTAAACACTGTGAGCAGGACGCACTGCACTAACTGTAAATAGTCTAGCTGCCTGACTGTGGTACTAATAGGATCAAAATAACACCAGCAATTTTATTCAGGTAGCTGTAAATACTGTAACAAGACAAGCCTGCCTGTCAGTAAGAAGATAACAGGAACGGATCTAGCTGAACACTGTGAGCAGGACGCACTGCACTAACTTGTAGCTTGAGATGAACACTGTGCAGAGGTCTCACTACACCAACTTGTAGGTTTAGCTGAGCACTGTGAGCAGGACGCACAGCACTAACTTGTAGTTTTAGCTGAACACTGTGAGCAGGACGCACAGCACTAACTTATAGTTTTAGCTAAACACTGTGAGCAGGACGCACTGCACTAACTTGTAGCTTGAGATGAACACTGTGCAGAGGTCTCACTACACCAACTTGTAGTTTTAGCTGAACACTGTGAGCAGGACGCACAGCACTAACTTGTAGTTTTAGCTGAACACTGTGAGCAGGACGCACTGCACTAACTTGTAGCTTTAGATGAACACTGTGCAGAGGTCTCACTACACCAACTTGTAGGTTTAGCTGAACACTGTGAGCAGGACGCACTGCACTAACTGTAAATAGTCTAGTTGCCTGACTGTGGTACTAATAGGATCAAAAGAACACCAGCAATTTTATTCAGGTAGCTGTAAATACTGTAACAAGACAAGCCTGCCTGTCAGTAAGAAGATAACAGGAACGGATCTAGCTGAACACTGTGAGCAGGACGCACTGCACTAACTTGTAGCTTTAGATGAACACTGTGCAGAGGTCTCACTACACCAAATTGTAGGTTTAGCTGAACACTGTGAGCAGGACGCACCCCACTAACTTGTAGGTTTAGCTGAACACTGTGAGCAGGACGCACCTCACTAACTTGTTGGTTTAGCTGAACACTGTGAGCAGGACGCACCCCACTAACTTGTAATTTTAGCTGAACACTGTGAGCAGGACGCACCGCACTAACTTGTAGGTTTAGCTGAACACTGTGAGGTGGACGCACCACACTAACTTGTAGGTTTAGCTGAACACTGTGAGCAGGACGCACCCCACTAACTTGTAGGTTTAGCTGAACACTGTCAGCAGGACGCACTGCACTAACTGTATATAGTCTAGCTGCCTGACTGTGGTACTAATAGGATCAAAAGAACACCAGTAATTTTCTTCAGGTAGCTGTATATACTGTAACAAGATAAGCCTGCCTGTCAGTAGGAAGATAACAGGAACTGATCTAGCCTAACACTGTGAGCAGGATGCACTGCACTAACTGTAAATAGTCTAGCTGCCTGACTGTGGTACTAATAGGATCAAAAGAACACCAGTAATTTTCTTCAGGTAGCTGTATATACTGTAACAAGACAAGCCTGCCTGTCAGTAGGAAGATAACAGGAACGGATCTAGCTGAACACTGTGAGCAGGACGCACTGCACTAACTGTAAATAGTCTAGCTGCCTGACTGTGGTACTAATAGGATCAAAAGAACACCAGCAATTTTCTTCAGGTAGCTGTAAATACTGTAACAAGACAAGCCTGCCTGTCAGTAGGAAGATAACAGGAACGGATCTAGCTAAACTGAATACAGTTTGTATATATATATATATGCAACACCTGGGATGCATATATATACACAATACACTGTAAGTGCAGCTAAACTGACTGACTGTTCTGCCTAATCTATCTAACTCAAATCAAATGTCACTGTCTCTCTCTCTCTCTCTCTCTCAATGAACGCCGGAACACACACTACACAGGGCCGCCGTGCAGGTGGCCTTATATAGTGTGGGGCGTGTACTAAATCCCCTGAGCCATAATTGGCCAAAGCCTCCTTGGCTTTGGCCAATTACGGCTCTCTGTTCAGACGGCACTGTGATTGGCCAAGCATGCGGGTCATAGTTCATGCTTGGCCAATCATCAGTCAGCAATGCACTGCGATGCCGCAGTGAATTATGGGCCGTGACGCGCCACACGAATTTGGCGCGAACGGCCCATATCGTTTGCAATTCGGCGAACGGGCGAACAGACGATGTTCGAGTCGAACATGGGTTCGACTCGAACACGAAGCTCATCCCTAATACTGACACTCATTAGAACTGAAGAAGTGGCTTGAAGAATTTATAACACGTCTTCAAAATTACAGAGCAATTCCAGTTGGATGTGACTACTACTACTAGCTATACCATGATCTAGATAAATAAGAACCTTTCCAGACACTTCTATAGAAAGCATTCCAAAGAATCATTACAAGATACGCAATCAGATTTTATTTTCCCTATGTAATAGTCCCACTGCAAATCACACATTTTAATGAGGCTCCTTACTATCTTGTTTACTTTAAACCCCTATATCCTGCTGAGCTAAACAATAGTGATCTAACACTCGTTGAGTATAATGTGTTTTATACTCAGGTAATCACATGGAGTGACAACTCCCAGTGGTCAGATTAACATAAAAATGGTTGAATAATGGTTTGCCTTTACCTGTCAATGCCACTAGAATAAAGCAGTGGGTCCTGCTGTCACAATAAAATGTACCGGCAGAAGGGATCCCCCTTCCAACCACTTGCCAGGGGAACAAGTGGACCTAAAGTTTGTTTTAAGAAAAGAGTTAAATGAAAAGTTAAATAATGTTTAAATGTACTTCTCTTTTTATCACTCTTCAGTTCTTGCAATGGGTCAGTACCCAATTTACTGGACATCTTGTTCTTTGACAATGAATAGTGATTGGTAGTGATCTGTAAACTGGCGATGTGTTGGGTACAATGGTGTTCTGCAATGTTTAGACAGATTCAGTGTCATTATGTAATAATTCCAAGCTCATGAAGTTCAATACTTTTAAGTATTTCAATAAGTATACGTTTCCAATATTTTAAAAGACATGCATGTTAACTATACTGACACAAACCTATCTGTTTTTTAATACATGATAGTGCTTCCATTAGGGGGCTTGAAAAAAAACTGGGTTTCCTCTAAAATATAACAAGAAGCAGTCTTGGATTTAGGTGGTGCCAGGGAGGGCTGCGTCCCCCCCCCCCCCCCAAAGGTTTTAGCTGCACCACCCATTACCCCCACTAGGTCTGGTCTATTTACTGATCCATGAGCCAAACTGATGGGGACAGTTGATGTAAGGTGGTACTCTGATGGGGACAGTTGATATAAGGGGGCACTCTCATGGGGGCAGTTGATGTAAGGGGGACTCTGATGAGGACAGTTAATGTAATGGAGCACTCTGAATGGGGGAAATTGTTGTAAGGGGCACTCTGATGAGGACAGTTCATGTAAGGGGACACTTTGATGAGGACAACTGATGTAAGAGGGGACTCTGATGGGAACAATTGATGTAAGAGGGCACTCTGATGGGGACAGTTCATGTAAGAGGACACTTTGATGAGGACAACTGATGTAAGGGGGGATTCTGATGGGAACCATGATGTAAAGGGGGACTCTAATGGGACTGTCAGTGACACAAAGTGTTGACAATATGCCCTCTGACTTTACTGCACCCCCCAGATCTGATAGGCTAGATCCGATCCCTGAGAACAAAGGGAAGGCTATAGCCTAAAACAAGGCACCTGCTACACAGACCAATCTTTGAAGGCCTCAGAATCTTCAGGAATATGTAATATGTGTATAGATAAAACCTAATGGGGGAAACAATGATGAAGTCATAAAGCTATAACCTACTAAGAGCCAGCACATAATGAGTGCATTCCTGGATGCATTGGCTCCTTTAATCTATTTCCTTTTCTCCAAACCCAGTTCGTCAGTGCAACCAAACACACAATCCCAAAGTGCACAGCTAAGCAAGTTATTAGGTCAATACGATATAATTATATGTGAGAGTCTTTTTTTCTTGGATTCATTCACATGGTTTGTGCAATTCTTTGTGACTGATAATTTGAGGGGAAAGTGATACAATGTATGTGTTATAATAAGGCAATGTATCAAATGCCATGATTGATTGGCCTCATTTTCTCTACATTTCCTGTGTCAAACACTGTGGCCAGGTCTGTGCCAGTTAAACTGAAGAACGTATCAACTAGAAAGGATAACAATACAGCGATTTTGTATTTATTTAACAGAAGCATGGCTGCTTTATATTGAGACAAGGTACATCCACAACTCTGTTTTATTCTTGTTGTTATAAAATAAAACTTGCTTTTATTAAATTATCTTTGAAGTAGTCATCTGATCTGAATAAGTACAAACCAATGTCTTTTTTCTTGTTTCGTAAGTCAGGCATTTTCATATGGCTGTCATTTTTTTTGTTACATCAAGCACCAAGTAAGGGACTATTACTGTATAAAGCTAAGCATAGATAGTAGACTACTAGGCATCGATAAGAACCAAAATGAACTATTACAAATCACACTAAAAGTAGTCAGTGCAGGCAGAACAACTGTCACCCAACTGGCTAGATTAGGCATAATCATTTTATGTCTATGCCTGCCTTAATTGGAATATACTGTATAGGGTTTCAAAATATATTTGAGGATTAACATATTAAAAAAAAAAGCTTTATCTTTTAACAGGTTGTTGGTTGTAGCCTTCCTGCACCACTCTACTGGACCTTTACAGTGAGAGTAATGCTGGCCATACACTATTAGAATTTCAAATTTCCTTTAACATTTTTAGTTTTAAGAACATTTACCTTGATTTTCTGAATATTAGTGGGGACAAACTGGCTTTTGTTTTCTTCCATAGTGAAGAAAAAATGTGAAGGAGCAGGATGGAAAGTTTTTGTTATATGGACAAATTTCTTACAATGTATGTGGTTTTGAATTTGAAAAACTTACATTCATTCCAAAGTTGTATGTTAAAGCAAACACAATTTTAAAGTACTTTCTTATGGCTTCTGTCCAGTCAATGTCAAATGTACAAATAATTTTCATACAAATGTTCTTATCAATATTTGTTTGCAAATGTACTTGTGTATGGTCATCTTGAGGCTTACTAACTAAGGCATTGGAGGTGGAGGGGTTGAGCAAGAGTCAGCTACCAGGAAAAAAGTCACTGTTTGAAAACAGTGGAGGTAAGGTCTAGGGTTAGGGTTGAGAATTAGGGGTTAACTTTCAGCTTAACCTCTTCCGGACTGCCCACCGCATATATACTGTGGCAGGTTGGCCCGGCTGCACAAAATCACGTACCTGTACGTGATTTTGTGCAGGTGGCCTGGGGTGCGCACACACGCCGTCAGTGTGTCGCTCCCACTGTGATTGGACACAACGGGAGCCAATCAGCGGGTCCTGCGGCTGTGATGGCCACCAGGACCCACCAATCATTTGGAGGAAAGGCAAAGTGACGGTCTGCCTATGTAAACAAGGCAGACCCCTGTTTTGGGGAATGCTTTCTAACTGTGGGAGTTTAGGGTTTTTGTCCTGCTGGAAGGTGAACCTCCACCCTAGTCTCAAGTCTTTTGCAGACTCTAACAGGTTTTCTTCTAAGATTGTCCTGTATTTTGCTCCATCCATCTTCCCATCAACTCTGACCAGCTTCCGTGTCCCTGCTGAAGAAAAGAATCCCCACAATATGCTGACACCACCATGTTTTACGGTGGGGCGTTTTGCTTTTAGGTCAAAAAGTACAATTTTGGTCTCAACTGACCAGAGCACCTTCCTCTACATGTTTGCTGTGTCCCCCACATGGCTTCTCGCAAACTGCAAACTTCAAACTGCAGACTTCGCATGGCTTTCTTTCAACAAGGACTTTCTTCTTGCCACTCTTCCATAAAGGCCAGATTTGTGGAGTGCATGACTAATAGTTGTCCTGTGGACAGATTCTCCCACCTGAGCTGTGGATCTCTGCAGAAAAGCACAAAGAGAAAAGGCGCCTCTGGGTGTAGATGTAAAAGCAATCTATTTAAAAACACATGTAAGAACAACTCACAATTTCAAAGTCATCAGACAGCATGTAATTAAGACATCCATCGGGGGGGGGTGACCATCAGATCAGTCAAAAAACCTCTGCCTGCCTGCTGCATGCTCAGTCCCGTACAGGGGTACCGCTGGATGGTAAGCCGGCTGCAGTGGAAACGAATGCCAAAATGAGGCCTGGAGCGCAGATGAACAGCGGGCAAGGGGAGATGACGTCACTGGCAAGCAACACGTTTCATGAGCGTACGGGCTGTGGTGACGTGACAGCCACGCTCCTTCATCAAGCTTGATGTGGCTGTGCTTTTCTTCAGAATCTGGAACCCGGTTTCAGTTCCCTCTTGAAGGCAGCCCTGTGTGCGGACTTCCTGCTCCATTATCTGGATTTTTTATTTAAAATATATAACAATTTTATGGATTTTTAATTTTGTGTGTTCTCGTACGCCTTTTTTTTTTCACATACTTTTTCCAGTTAAATGTGCCTATACTTGTATTTTGTGGATCTCTGCAGCTTCTCCAAAATTAACCTAGGCCACTTGGCTGCTTTTCTTTCTAATCCTCTCCTCACCTGTCAGTTTAGGTATCAGGCATTGCTGTCAGCTGCAACAGATGCAGGATGGAAAAAATGGCAAGTTTATAGATATTGTGTGTCCCCTTAACCACATGACCTCCGGAGGATTTACCCCTCTTTATGACCAGAACATTTTTTGCGATACGGCACTACACTATTTTAACTGACAATCGCGTAGTCATGCAAAGCTGTACTCAAATGAAATTTATGTCATTTTCTTCCCCACAAATAGAGTTTTCTTTTGGTGGTATTTGATCACCACTGGGTATTTTATTTTTTACTCTACAAACAAAAAAAGACCGACAATATTGAGAGAAAACAATATTTTTTACTTTCTGCTATAAAACATATTCCATTAAAAAAAATGTAAAAATCAAATTTCTTCATCAATTTAGGCCAATATGTATTCTGCTACATATTTTTTGTAAAACAAAATCCTAATAAACATACAGTGGGGATGGAAAGTATTCAGACCCCCTTAAATTTTTCACTCTTTGTTATATTGCAGCCATTTGCTAAAATCATTTAAGTTCATTTTTTCCCTCAATAATGTACACACAGTACCCCATATTAACAGAAAAACACAGAATTGTTGACATTTTTGCAGATTTATTACAAAAGAAAAACTGAAATATCACATGGTCCTAAGTATTCAGACTCTTTGCTCAGTATTTAGTAGAAGCACCCTTTTGATCTAATACAGCCATGAGTCTTTTTGGAAAAGATGCAACAAGTTTTCACACCTGGATTTGGGGATCCTCTGCCATTCCCCCTTGCAGATCCTCTCCAGTTCTGTCAGGTTGGATGGTAAACGTTGGTGGACAGCCATTTTTAGGTCTCTCCAGAGATACTCAATTGGGTTTAAGTCAGGGCTGTGGCTGGGCCATTCAAGAACAGTCACGGAGTTGTTGTGAAGCCACTCCTTCGTTATTTTAGCTATGTGCTTAGGGTCATTGTCTTGTTGGAAGGTAAACCTTCGGCCCAGTCTGAGGTCCTGAGGTCCCTGTACTTGGTGGCATTCATCTTTCCCTTGATTGCAACCAGTCATCTTGTCCCTGCAGCTGAAAAACACCCCCACAGCATGATGCTGCCACCACCATGCTTCACTGTTGGGACTGTATTGGACAGGTGATGAGAAGTGCCTGGTTTTCTCCACACATACCGCTTAGAATTAAGGCCAAAAAGTTCTATCTTGATCTCATCAGACCAGAGAATCTTATTTCTCACCATCTTGGAGTCTTTCAGAGGTGCATCTCTGAAGCTCAGCCACAGTGATCTTTGGGTTCTTCTTTACCTCTGATATTTCAGTTTTTCTTTTTTAATAAATCTGCAAAAATGTCAACTATTCTGTGTTTTTCTGTCAATATGGGGTGCTGTGTGTACATTAATGAGGAAAAAAATGAACTTAAATGATTTTAGCAAATGGCTGCAATATAACAAAGAGTGAAAAATTTAAGGGGGTCTGAATACTTTCCATTCCCACTGTATATAGATAGGTTTGCGCAAAAGTTATAGCATCTACAAACTATGGTATATATACTGAAATCTTTATTTATTTATTTATACTAGTAATGGCAGCAATCAGCAACTTATAGAGGGACTGCAATATTGCGGCGGACAGTCTGACACTAACTGACACTTTGTGGGAACCAGTGACACTAATACAGTGATGAGTGCTAAAAATATGCATTGTCACTGTACTAATGGCACTGGCTGGGAAGGAGTTAAACATCTAGGGGTTAACTGTATGCCTAACCAGTGTTTGTGTTTACTATGTGCTGCTTTTACTTAGGGAAGTGGATTTTATTCCCTGCTTTGCTTTAGGTTGAACGAAAAAAACTGACAGCTCAGATTGGAGTCGATGTACTAACTATCTGATGTTAGTACAGCGATCTCCCCTGCTGTGCTATTCTGTTTTGACAGGGGAGCGCCCCCCTCCCCCACCCGAACACTCCGGTCAGTGCTCTCAGCTATTGGCTGAGTGCACTAAATGGGAGCTGGTCTGTAAACCCAGTGGTCATCAACCCTGTCGTCAGGACACACTAACAGGCCAGGTTTGCAAGATAACTGAAATAAATCATAGGTGATATTATTTGCTGCTCAGTGATTGCAGTATTGTAGTCTGCATCTCCCCAAGGTAATACATAAAACCTGGCCTGTTAGTGGGCCCTGAGAACAGGGTTGATGACCACTGTGTAAACCTTTTTCATTCATGAGCCTTCAACATTCGGCCAGCTTCTTATGGACCAGCTGCCATACACACGGGCCCAATGTCGGCCAGTTTCTATTGAACCATTTAATGTGTACTAGAGTTAAGGGTTAAGTATGGGGAATAAAATTTTGCTTGTGCTTGTCAGAATTAAATGAAAAGGGCTTAGGTTTAAAATGTTTGGGTTTAGGTTAACTTTTAGAGCTTAAGTAGGCCTAAGGTTGGCGGTTTAAGGTTCGCAGGGCACTCGTTTTATTTTACTATCGCAGTGCTACAAACTCCAGTATTGAAAAAAAAAAACATGTTCTTAGCATTAAAGCCTTATGTACAGCTAACACTTATTGACTTTCCTTCATTAGCACGCTTGGGTGTAAACACGTAAGTCAGATTTTCATTACATCAGGCTTTTACAAACTACACAGGAATTTATGTTATGTCATGTCACACCAGGCCAGGCTTTTGTGGGCTTTCCACAAACTAGGTGTGTGCTTCCCCATTATGCACACCCTTCAAAAGCAGAACAAAAGAACAAGTAGCTTGGCACCGACAGGAACAAGTACTTGTTTTGTACATACCAACCATTTTATGTAAGTCCATTGTTACACAACTTGGGGGTATCTTAAGTGTAAACATTTTCTTATGTTCTCTTTTGTGTAGAACAATCTCTAGGAAGACCAATTTTTCAGCATTTTAAAAGGTGAATACTGTATAAGGACTAACTTATACTTTCTTTAGATATGCTAGTCCATGTGCTTTGCATCTTTTGAATTTAACTAGCCAGCCCCATCTGGGTATCTCACAAATACCCAGAGCAAAGCACAGGGCTTGGAAGCATTCAGGCAGTACTTGAACAGTTAGAAAATCCCAGATCTTAATTAAGGACGTAATAAAATGTATTGTAGTGTTTGTTCACTAAATAGGCATTCATTTAGTCTTAGTAGACTATAAGACTTAAGCGTCGTACAAACTACTAGTTTTTTCTTTTTTATTCATTCAACTGACAGCTCAGGTCAGAGCCGCTGTACTAAAAATCCAATGTTAGTGCAGCGATCTCCCCCACTGAGCTATTGTGTTCTGACAGGGGGATGGCCCCCCCACCATTCAGCGCTCTCAGCCGGGAGGCGGTCGGTAGACCGTTCTCAGTCATGACTATTTGACAGAAGCCGCCCGTACACAACTCTTTGACTGGCTGCCATACACAAGAGCTGAATGGCAGATGGTTTCTATTGAAAACATTCAGCCTGTGTGTACTAGGCTTTTCATTAAAAGGAACAGCATTACACAATGACTTTGTAGAACTACTGATTAGGGAGCACACGCTGTGTATGTCCCTTATTTTCATGACTGTATTCCATGTACAAAGTTGTAGAGTTCCAGTATATGACAATTGCATCAACTTCTTTGCTAATTGGCTGCTGAAATAAAATCAGCTAAAAGATATGTCATCTAAATTGTCTGCTGTTTTCAACCAGCCCTAGAAGACAGATAAACCTAAACTAGGTTAAAGGAGGGGGGTCAGGACTTTGAATGAGGCATTGGCTGCAACCAGATAGAATAAATTATAATAGTATTTAATTAACAGGTATATATAAATCAATTCATATCAAATAAATCATGAATATATAACATACCATACATAACCATACATATGATAATTCCCAATAGCACAATTAATCCTCCCTGGTTCCACAAGGGCAATATATAAAAAAGGGTATAAAATCAATCATTTTCCTGAAAAACCCCAATGGGTATCCAGATGATATGAGTTTAAGTGACGTCGCATCTAGGAAAGCTCTACGCGTTTTATGGAACCCTCCACTCATCAGGAGCAATTCGGGGTACGTCTAGTTGCATCTGGAAAATAAATAACCAGAAGACTATGCCATAAGTGGAGGGGAGAAATGGAGTGAAAATGGAAAAGTAACAAAAAAGAAAAGGCAAAAACACAATGAATGCACCCCCACTGTACCTGGCAAGACAGCCCTATATGCCAGTCCCATGTATATGGAACCGAGGACATGGTGGAAATGCGTAGAGCTTTCCTAGATGCGACATCACTCAAACTCATACTATCTGGATACCCATTGGGGTTTTTCAGGAAAATTATTGATTTTATACCCTTTTTTATATATTGCCCTTGTGGAACCAGGGAGGATTAATTGTGCTAATGGGATCTATTATATATATGGTTATGTATGGTATGTTATATATTCATGATTTATTTGATATGAATTGATTTATATATACCCGTTAATTATATACTATTATAATTTATTCTGTCTGGTTGCATCCAATGCCTCATTCAAAGTCCTGACCCCCCTCCTTTAACCATTATACTAAGGGATGGAGGTACTTGACGATAATAGTCATGACCTCATTCAAAGTCTGGCCCTTCTACTTTTCAGATAAACCTAAACTAAGCCTGGTCATACACACCTAGATATTTTTTTATTCGGAACAAAAAAATAATTGAACAGATTCCTCCATCTATGCTATACAGCATAAATGGACAAATACCCCTGTTGGGCTTTTGTTTTCTGACAGCCGGTAGCGTCTGTCACAATGCATGCACTGATTTAATGCAGCCACTGTTCAACTGAAGATTTTCCACCGAGCTGAAGTTTTAGCAGGGTCACCCACTAAGCAAATTTAGGCCAGTTCATCGAAAATCATCCAAAATTCAAATAGTGTAAGACCATCTTGAAAGAGAGAACAAACACTGCACAGTATTAAACAGCCTGTATATGTTACAAGTAAATGAGGTTATCCCCATGTGCATTTATCTAATTACATACTGTAGAATTTACTGATTTTTTTTTTACATTAAATGGTAATCACATACTTATCACCACCATGATGAACTGCCCAGCTTTTCAAGAGCCAAAGCTCCCATTAGAATCAGATTCATTAACGACGCTAAAAACTGAGTCTGATCATAAAAAATAATAGTCTTCTCCAACACCATCTTTGTCTTGACTCTAATTCTCATGGGAACAAGTGCCAGAGCTGGTAAACACTGCACCACGCCAGGCAGTGAAACAATCATTGTTTTACTACAGTGGTACCTGCTTCTACTTTTTAACTGCTGAGATTGAGAGAGTGCAATATGAGAGGTTGCTAAATTTATCTAAAACATAATCTCCTAAATTAGCTTTACAAGAGAATACAAAATGCATTTAACAAAGTTCGAAACCCTAACTGGATGACATTTCATTTTCTAAACAGTAAACACTGTATATCATATAAGATTACCATTTCTCATAATATACTGGTTTACCCTCTGTTGAGCCTCTGTAGCATTTCCTGTCTGAATGCACTTGTTCCAGCAGTAGCTGCCTGCAATTAAAGCGGTGTTCCACCCAAAAGTGGAAGTTCTGTTTTAAGCACTCCTTACCCCCTTTTATGCCACATTTGGCATGTAATTTTTTTTCGGGGGGGAGCAGGTACCTAATTTTGATATGTACCTGCTCCGACTTCCGCTGCCTAGGCGACTCGAGCGGAAGTTCTCCTCTCCCCCTCCCTCTCTGCAATCCTCTGGGACACATCACAGGTGTCAGAAGATTGCCCAGCCATTGAGGAGGCGCAGCGTGACTTGCACCTGGCTGTGGCAAGGCAAACTGTCACAGCTGGGTGCCCACACTTGTAATGCCGGCACCAGGGAGAGGCAAGGGAGAGAACCGAGGGTTCGGGCAGCCACATCAATGGATCCTGGGACATGGTGGTGGGCATGTCATGGTCTGGGGCTGCATGAGTGCTGCCAGCACTGGGGAGCTACAGTTCATTGAGGAAACAATGAATGCCAACGTGTACTGTGACAAACTGAAGCAGAGCATGATCCCCTCCCTTCGGAGACTGGGCCGCAGGGCAGTATTCCAACATGATAACGGACATTCACAGTTTTCACATATTGGATATTCATTTCATTAGCGCTACACTTGTTTTGTTTTTTCTCTTGTCCATGCCTTGTTGGTTGTGGTAGCTGCTTTTGTTTCATATAGGGCAGTGCAGAATCGTTTTGTACATATCAACATGATAACGACCCCAAGCACACCTCCAAGACAACCAATGACTTGCTAAAAAAACTGAGGGTAAAGGTGATGGACTGGCCAAGCATGTCTCCAGACCTAAACCCTATTGAGCATCCTCAAATAGAAGGTGGAGGACCGCAAGGTCTCTAACATCCTCCAGCTCCGTGATGCCGTCATGGAGGAGTGGAAGAGGACTCCAGTGGCAACCTGTGAAACTCTGGGGAACTCCATGCCCAAGAGGGTTAAGGCAGTGTTGGAAAATAATGGTGGCCATAAAAAATATTGAGACTTTGGGCCCAATTTGGACATTTTCACTTAGGGGTGTACTCACTTTTGTTGCCAGCAGTTTACACATTAATGGCTGTGTTGAGTTATTTTGATGGGACAGCAAATTTACACTGTTATTCAAGTTGTACACTCACTACTTCACATTGTAGCAAAGTGTAATTTATTCAGTGTTGTCACATGAAAAGATATAATATCTTTACAAAAATGTGAGGGGTGTACTCACTTTTGTGAGATACTGTGTATGTATATATATATATATATATATAATTTTAACCACTCTCTTTTCAGTCCTTTTTTAACATGTCTTCAAATAGATCCCTACTGAATTTTATAGAACCTGAATACATTACCTTGCTTTTTAAAGTTATTGAAGGCCAAGTTTGAAGATGTGAAGTGTGTAGACTTCTAAACTGTCAGGCTCTGTTGTGTACAGAAATCAATACATGAATATACGGTATAGCAAAAGTTGTTATGGGTGGGTTCAAAGGTCACAAAAGCTATTATGCTATCACCCTGACATAAAAACAGTACAATAACAGGTTTAGACTTCTGGGCCTGAGACCTCCTGTTGTACAAACTGAAAAGCACTGTTACAGAAAGAAAGAAAAAACAGATTCATCGAAAATTACGCTACTTAAATCAGGATTTTGCTTAGGTAAAAGTTAAAATAGGTCAATAAAAAACTCAGATTTTTAATGTAGCCTCTCTTGTTCTGTATAATGGTAATGTTAAAAGAATAACACAAAAGAAATAATCAAGAAAAGTTATAAATAAATATAATTAACAAATGAATAAGTACCCATTACACAAACAACATAAAATCATTCCGCTGTGGTTGCCATTATTGTTTTTGATGTTAAAACAGCTAAAGGGGGAAAAGGACTGACTGGCTACTGATCAGGGCTCTCAGCCAATGCTGGGGGGATCTGACTGGAGTGTTTTGGTGGGGGCTGTCCCCCTGTCAGAACTCAAATGAACAGCAGGGGAGATCACTGTACTATCATCGGATTGTTAGCACAGTGGCTCCGACCTGAGCTGTCAGTTTTTTTTGATTAACCCGTTGGGTTGAACAAAAAATAACTAATAGTGTGTACGGGGCTTAAAACTCATAGCAAAGTATGTTGGCACTTCCCTAATCAACATTGTGTGACGTCATCATGCTAACTCCTTCCAGCGTGTTTCATCCAATAGAACATCTTCAGGGAATTGCAATTTTTAGTTAAATTTATGAAAAGCTTTAATATTGTAAATCCGTTAGATGGGAGGTGTACTTCGTAGGAACATTCAAACACAAAATTGTTATCAGTACATTTTATGACTTCACGATTGTCTTTCAAAAGTACTTAAAAAGGGGGCATGTCCTGACTATAGTAGGATGAAGACATGTGTCTCCACAGCTCTGTCTCACCGCCGCACCTAATCACCGCCAAGGGGGAGAATCTTACCCCATCCGCCACCAAGGATGTCACAGAGGAGCCGGACATCCTCACAGCCACCGTGGACCGACCGCACAAGACAGGGGAAGTTAGATTCCTTCTTCCCCGAGACCAGCAGGCAGGACCGCGAGGCTCCAAAGATGGCGTCTGCTGCGAAGGCCCAGAAAGCTTCTAAGCCCTCACAGAGTGCCGCTACATGTCCTAATCGGCTGGCCTGCTCACCCATACCTTCACCAGGGTCGGTAAGTAAATCGCCCCCCCGACTTCCCCAGGCGCTTCTTCATCCCCAGTTGGTGATCCTGAAGCTCCAAACCCCCTGGATAAGACAGACTTCAGGCGCCATATTTGGTCTCTACCCACTAAAGCTGACAGGGTAGAGAAGGCTCTCAAAGAGAACATAGCACAGCTTAAAGCTGACACATCACACTTAGGTGGCAGAATGGAATCTCTGGAGCAAAGGTTTGAGGAAGCACTCTCAGTCATCTCTATGCTGCAGGACAACTGCACCACACAGAACCACCGGATTGAGGCCCTGCTTTTTCAGTTAGATGATATGGAGAATCGCAGCCGCAGGGCCAACATCAGAATCCGAGGCCTGCCCGAAGCAACTGGTGCTAAGGACATTATTCCCACCCTGGAAGGGTTCTTTAGGGAAATTTTGGAACTGCCTGCCACAGCTAACATTGAAATTGATCGGCCCTGAAGCCCCCCTCCCAAGATGTCAACAACCAAAGAGACATTATCTGGAAGCTGCATAGATACACACTCAAAGACCGCATAATGCAGAAAATGCGAGGCAAGCCCTATTTCAATTTTGATAGCGCACATCTGGCCTTTTACTAGGACATTTCAAGGCACACGCTAATGCAGCGCAGATATCTTCGTCCCCTCCTGATAGCCATCCAAGACGCAGGCCTGTAGTACAGCTGGGGCTTCCCCTTCTTTCTCCAAGTCACCAAGGAAGACAGGACTGTGACTCTCCACACCTAAGTTGATTTACCAAACTTCCTATCCTCTCTGGACCTTGACCTGGTAGACTTCCCGGATTGGAGAGGAACACCTGATTTTTCTGTTGACAAGCTGCCACCACCCCAGCCATGGCAGTCTGCCAAACACAGGAACCGCAGACGGGATCGCAGGCGGCACCCATCCGACTCCTCGGCTGGCCCTACTTCCGATAGAGACTAGTGGAATAACTCTCTCAGATGGAGAGATCTCTACTTTGATTCGGCTCATCCGAGACTTTTCTATATAGCCGATTTAGGGCCAGGCTTATTTCCAAATACTCACCCTGCCATAATAATTCCACTCTTTAAATATTAACGTGATTGGCAGAATAGGGTGATGACCCATATGCATCACTTGTGCTCTAACCATTTATAATAGACCTAATTATCAACTTATCCTCTAAATTTCCCCATTCCCGATCCCCCCCTACACCACACACTGTTAGATGTGGTGAGCGGAGACAGGGCCCCCCCCCCCTCCCATGTTGGTCCACGTATCCCCTCGTAGGCCACCCTTCTTTATTTTAGGGTATTGATCCCCATTGGGATCTTGAGCCAAGGTTCGAGCCCCCCCGCCTTACAGGGGACGAGGTCCCAAACATGGCCTGTAGATGTTCCTTATGTTCAGATGGCTTCAGCCATACTGCTTCATTTGTAATGTTTTTCATATTTGTCTCATGTGTCTTTTTTTCTTTCCTTTTCTCTCTCCCTTCCCTTCCCTCTGCCCTCCCCTCCTCTCACAGGAGCGACATACCACTTCATCGTCCGCATCGGGGGTGCCACCGACCTGGACCCCTCATCCACTTTTGTTCCTTCCTATGGCTGCACTACAGGTAAGCACATATTATGTCAGAGGGCTCTGCTCCCCACATAAACGCAGTAAAATGTGGGGGGAGTTAAAAAGATTAAAAACACAGATAGATGCCCAGGGCAGATATGTTTTCTTAAAAGGTAGTATTGCCGGGCAAACATACATGTTTGCGACAATCTACGTCCCTAACACTGACCAGCTCACTTTCATTGACTCTACTCTGACACTTCTAGCAGACTTTAGAGAAGGCCTCTTGATCCTTGGAGGGGACTTCAACAAAAGCCCAGACCCCTTACTGGATACGTCCCACGCGAGATCCCCACATTCATATGCGTCTCTCAAAGACTTCTCAAGACCCTCCAATCTCACCTACTGGTAGATTTCTGGCGGGTACTACACCCTTCAGATCATGACTTTAGTTACTACTCTAAAGTACATGACATCTATACTCGTATTGACCACATATATGTGGATCGCAACACTCCAAGTGGCGTCTATTGGGACCATCTGTATTTCAGACCACGCCCCGGTCACTGTGGCCTTTGCCCTGCCTTCGGGCGGGCACAGGACCTGGACGTGGAGACTGACTGGCAACCTACTAGACGACGAGGTGGTGGTGAAGAAGGTGTCTGACACTTTGACTCATTACTTCAGAGAGAATCTAACCGACGATGTAAGTGATGGTGTAGTCTGGGATGCTCATAAGGCTGTGGCCCGAGGAGAACTAATCTCCCAAGGGACCAGACTTAAGAAGGAACGCCAGGCTGATTTTTTGAGAGTACACACAGCCCTACAAAAGGCTGAACTCCAGCATAAAGCAAATGGGAGCCCCGAAGCGTTAGAGAAGCTTACTGAACTGCGGGAATTGTTCCTACGCCTTTTAGATAGACAAACTAGGAAACAGTTCCGTTATATGTCCCAAAAATACTACGAACAGGGGAACAAATGTGGACGGATGTTGGCGCGAGCACTCAGGAAGAGACAAGCACAGACATACATACAAAAATTGCAATCCACCTCCGGAGAGCTGACAGTACAATCTTCTAAAATTGCCTTGGGGTTCCAAGATTATTACACTACACTGTATATTTTAGATTTCGAGCTTCCTTCTACCGCGCAAGATGCTAGACAACATGCGATACAAGATTACCTGTCCTCAGCTGACCTTCCCCCGCTTACTGATGACCAATTTCTGGCCCTAGAACTCCCAATCACAACAACCGAGCTTGGGGCAACGGTGGAGTCCTTGCCCAACGTGAAGAGCCCCGGCCCAGATGGGTTCACTAGGGAATACTATAAAACTTTCCTCCCCCAATTAGCAATTCCTATGTGCAAGTACTTCAACTCTATAGCAGAGGATAAACACATCCCCTCAGAAGCCCTATTGGCCCACATCACTGTGATCCCAAAAGAGGGCAAGGACCCCACCGTCCCCCAGAGCTATCGACCCATTTCCCTCCTCAAGTTGGACATAAAACTCCAAGCGAAAATCCTAGCTAACAGACTTAAATGCCTCATACCAGGAATTATCCACCCAGACCGGACAGGATTCATAACAGGCAGGGAGGCCAGAGACAATTCCCTTAGAGCGGTCCAACTCTTTCACTGGGCCCACTCCCATCCAGACCCACAGCCCTACTTGATTCTATCTACAGACGCGGAAAAAGCTTTCGACCGCGTTGACTGGTCCTATCTGAAAGCAGTACTTGAATCACTAGGCCTATGCCCGCGAATGTTGATGTCAATTTTGGCCCTACACTCTACGCCATGCGCACAGGTCAAGGTAAATGGGACACTCTCTTCTTGCTTCCCCATTAGAAACGGCATGAGGCAGAGTGCTGGAGCCACTACTCCGCACTGTGAGAGCCAATCAGAACATCGAGGGACTACAGGTCGAAAATATGGAACACAAGCTCTCGGCATACGCCAATGATGTTTTGTTCCACCTCTCGGACTGCATGCTCTCACTGCCCAACCTAATGAAGGAACTGAAGCTTTTTGGGTCAATCTCTACCTTTAAAATTAATCTCACAAAATCGGAAATTCTCCCCATTTGTCTGCCCTCCCACCTGGTCACAAGCCTTAAAGCTGCCTTTCCCTTCGTTTCACAGATCTCACAGATCGTTTTGACACCTTGTATGCGGCTAATTATCCCCAGCTGCTGACCACGGTCAAAGAGGACCTCTCGCTTTGGACGCAGACCGCCTTTACGAGGTTGGGCCGCATAAATATTATAAAAATGAATGTTTTGCCCCGAATACTTTTTTACTTACAGATGTTACCGATCCCCCTCCCCAGAGCCTTCTTTGACCGTCTGTCCAGCATGTTATCCGATTTCATTTGGAACGCACGCAAACCTAGAATAGCACTACAACGCCCGAAGTGGGAGGGGGGCCTTGGAATCCCCGACATAAAACAATACTATCAAGCCATAGTCCTTCAGAGGATACTTAACTGGCGTTTCCACACACGCTCAAAACTCTGGGTCACCCTAGAGAAGTTCCTGGCAGGTAGGAACCTGGCTTATGCACCAGGGGGCTTTCCAAGACGACCTCCCCACTGACGGCTCAGGTGCTGTCAGTTTGGGATATGATCAATCCACTGCTGAAATTGGCCCCCCTATGTCCCCGCTGGCACCGCTGGGTGGGTACCAGTGGTTCCCCCCAGGCGAACAGATGGCCTTTTTTGAGCCGTGGGTGGACGATGGGAATGCTAGTTGTGGTAAATTCATGAAAGACGGCAAGCTCATGAGCTATGAAGCCCTACCAGTGGGGCGCAGAGGCCCACAACTCAACTTTTGGAGATATAGACAGCTACACCATTTTTTTGAGAAACATAGCCACACAATTAGGGACCCCTCCACCCCCACCCCGTATGAATGCCTCTTCACTAATGAAGAGCCTGTCCCTCATATGGTGTCGGAACTGTATCAACTTCTAGGCTCTACTGCTCCCCAACTTAAACCCGCCTACATCCGGCGGTGGGAAAACGACTTAGGGCAGGAATTCACGGATATACAATGAAATCACTTATTTTACCTAACCCACTCATCCTCTATAGACTCCCAAACTCAAGAAATGACTTTTAACCACTTCAATACCCGCGTATAGTCAACTGACGGCCGCAGATGGGATCTCCCATCCTGGACGATCGTCATATGATGTCCTGGGCTTCCCGGCCATCTAGGGGTGCTGGCCGTGTTGCTTGGGACCCGGTGTGTGTGCCCAGCGGCCGCGATGTCTGCCGGGCACCCGCGATTGCACGTTAACCGAGCAGGACCGAGGATCTGTGTGTGTAAGCACACAGATTCACGTCCTGTCAGGTGAGAGGAGACCGATCTGTGTTCCCAGTACAGAAGAACACAGATTGGTCTCCTCCCCTTGTGAGTCCCCACCCCCTACAGTTAGAATCACTCCCCTAGGAAACACATTTATCCCCTCTTGTCCCCCTAGTGGTTAACCCCTTCCCTGCCTGTCACATTTATACAGTAATCAATGCAATTTTATAGCATTGATCGCTGTATAAATGTGAATGGTCCCAAAAATGTGTCAAAAGTGTCCGATGTGTCCACCATAATGTCGCAGTCACGAAAAAAATTGCAGATAGCCGCCATTACTAGTAAAAAAAAAATAAAAATAAAATTTTTTTTAAAATGCCATAAATCTATCCCGTATTTTGTAGACGCTATAACTTTTGCACAAATCAATCAATATACGCTTATTGTGATTTTTTTTTACCAAACATATGTAGAAGAATAGGTATCGGCCTAAACTGAGGAAAAAATTTTTTTTTTTTTTTAAAAATTGGGATATTTATTATAGCAAAAAGTAGAAAATATTGTGTTTTTTTTTAAATTGTCGCTCTTCTTTTGTTCATAGCGCAAAAAATAAAAACCGCAGAGGTGATAAAATACCACCAAAAGAAAGCTCTATTTGTGGGGAAAAAAGGACGTCAATTTTGTTTGGGTACAGTGTCGCAGGACCGCGCAATTGTCGTTCAAAGTGCAACAGTGCTGAAAACTAGAAATTGGTCTGGGAAGGAAGGGGGTGAAAATGCCCTGTATTGAACCGGTTAAGATAATGTCTCGCTGGTACCAGGTACCAGCAGATTTAGCCCATATATATCCAGCTGTATCAGAACAATGCTGGCGCAGCTGCGGTCACCGAGGTACACTTATTCACATATGGTGGGAGTGCCCTCTAATCAAACCCTTCTGGGAAGACATACGGGACCAAATAAAAAATATAACAGGGACGGAGGTTCCCTTCTCTCCAAAGCATTTTCTACTGCATATACCCCCAACTTCACTTTGCCGATTTAAAAAAAGCATGCTGCCTCACCTGCTAAACGCAGCAAGGCACCTACTCCCACCTTACTGGAAAAAATCCAGTATCCCTACCGGGAACAGTGGATTAATGGGGTAAATGCAGTGCGAGAGGCCGAGGACTGGATACCGACCTGCCGAGGTTCTCGGGAATGGTGTTCCGTGATCTGGGCACCCTGGACTGAATTTGTTTCCGACCCTAACTGGGTACCCTCCAGCCTAGATACTGCCCTACTAGAGCTGGCAGACCCTTCCCTCAAAACCCATAGACCAATGAGACCCTAGAGGGCTGAGACCTAGCTTCTTGACGAGTTATAAAAACTGAGTTCAGCCATGTGGAGGAAATGACCCTGGTGCAGTGCGCTCGATGTGGACATAGACAAACCTCCCTTCTGGATCACAGGTACACTTATTTTGCTCCCTCCCCTAACCCCCCCCCTCTTCCCCATCTTCCATTTCTTTCACTTTTGTCTCTCTTCTATACTCTCCAAAAGTTGAACGTTTTATTGCCATATTGCTACTGGCTGGGAAAATAAATGACCTGCTGTTGGTAGACATAATCACATAAAGCCTCCATACTCACGAGATAGGCCCCTGATGTTAAAGGGACACTGGTAGTCCCGTTAGATGTACACACCATTGTTTTTCCGGTGCCGGCGGCCTGTGGGGGGTAGGGGGCAGTTTGATGGAGGCCACGGGCCCCCCCCCCCTCTGCCCAGGTCACAGGCCAGGGGACCGCATACTCAAACTTTTTGGTGGGTGACCCACCTCCCAGCTCATTGCTGGTGACTATACTACATATGACATGACAGGCTAAACACTCTACTAACATCCCACGTCTTCACAGCTATCTTAGACTCTGCTCTCCCTGTACCTACAAAATAATCCCCCAACCGGTACGCACCATTGGGTTATTCTACATGAAACCAGATAATTTTGCTCTTGTGATATGTATCCCTGTTCAATCAGTTTAATTGAACTAGTTATATGTACGAGACCCTGCAAGGTTGAAGTTTTTACTTTTCCATAGACTGTTATATGTTTTCTTCTATAAAATAAAATACTGATTATTAAAAAAAAAAAAGTACTTAAAAAAATTGTCTTTAAAATTAGATTTTGGAGTGAATGATGTTCCCAAAGGATTTTCCTAAATTTTCTAGTCACTGTAGTCGAAAATTAAAGATGACTTGATCCCCCCGGACCATTAGAAATTCAAATGAACATTTTAAAAACAAACATTTTTGGGGGCGGCGTGGCAACCGAGCTCCAAGATGGACGTGTAGCCCAGGAGCTCCGCTCGGCCACCGGAGGGATTATACAACAAACGGAGCCTCCGCCACTCCTATACAGCCACTGACACCAGCTCCTACCCGCAGGACACAGCCGCAATTACGAGGCACTGAAAGGAGCTGTTTGCAGCCCCGAAAGCTGTCCGGCTTCTTCCCCTCACTGCAGCCCAGACCACAACAAAATGGCAGTGACGCCAGCTCTATGCGGCCAGACAACAAGGCTGTAACTGCCTCACAGAGCCAAATACAGCACCAGAGAGGCCATCCATCAGCCACAGTACACAGTGGGACCTCATCTGAAGCTTCCAGCCCCACCACCAGGAGCCCAGTAAAATCTAAGCCCCGCAAGGATTCCCCAGACCGGCCACAGGTGTATCACAGCATGGAGGTGAGTGGGCCCCAATCCATCAGACCAGCCACTTTGCCTGCTCCAACTGACCCAATAGCTGCCTTCCCCACCTCAGGGCAGCCTATTTCAGACACAGTACTGAAAGAAATGCTGTTATCCCTGCGGGCATCACTACATGCTGACATAGTGTCTGGAGTGAATCAATGTCAAGCAGATGTACAGGCCATGGGAGAGAGGAATAATCATATTGAGCACACAATAGGTGAATACTCCATATCCTTCAACACACTAGTAGATGCTCACACAGAGCAAAAGGAGGAAATTGTCTGGCTAAAAGGCAAAATAGCTGATTTAGAGGACCGATCAAGAAGGAACAACATAAAAATTAGGAGCATCCCAGAATCGATCTCTGCCCCTCAACTGCAGCTATATGCTCAAACCCTGTTTTCCTTAGCACCAGAACTATCAGCTCTACAACTCCCAATAGACAGGATCCACAGAGTGCCGAAACCCTCTTTTCTCCCCTCTGAAACCCCAAGGGATGTCCTCCTAAGGGTGCACTACTATCATGTGAAGGAGCAACTGCTTGCTGCATTCCGCAGAATTGGCAACACCCTAGATCAGTATGCTTAGCTCCAACTACTCCCACATCAATCCAGGCAGTTCTTACAATGCCGCAGAAACCTTGCGAAATTACTAAAGCCCTAAGGAACCACCAAATTCTGCATAAATGCAAATACCCAGCCACACTCACCATTACTCGCAATGGAGTCACCACTACAGCGTCTTCCATAGAAGAAGGGCTGGCAGCACTATGCCAATGGGGTATCATCCCAGAGCCACCACCATCCACTGCACCAATGGCACAGCCCACCATGCTCCAGAATGAGTGGCATGTGGTCACACAAAAGATCCTAAAAAAAAAAACACCAGTGGGGGCTCTTAACCCTTAGTGCCACGTAACACTACATATCTAATCCCTCCGACTAAGGGAAAGCTCATTCACCTTTCCTCTTTCCCCTCGGTAACACCAGCAGAAGAATCTGCTCCCAGATCAATCCAGGCAGATCTTACAATGCCGCAGAAACCTTGCGAAATTACTAAAGCCCTGAGAAACCACCAAATTCTGCATAAATGCAAATACCCAGCCACACTCACCATTACTCGCAATGGAGTCACCACTACAGCGTCTTCCATACAAGAAGAGCTGGCAGCACTATGCCAATGGGTTATCATCCCAGAGCCACCACCATCCACTGCACCAACGGCACAGCCCACACCAGTGGGGGCTCTTAACCCTCAGTGCCACATAACACTGCATATCTAATCCCTCCAACTAAGGGAAAGCTCATTCACCTTTCCCCTTTCCCCTTGGTAACACCAGCAGAAGAATCTGCTCATGGATCCCCCAACACATCCTCTTTTTATAGTTTCTTACCTGTTGCTTTTGTTGACTCTAATGTTGTTCCTTTTACCCTCACCCCTGTTTGGTACACACAGGGTCGTTAGCCAACATTTGTTTGACTCCTTTCAAACCCACACTCCTGAGGACTATCTTGTACATAACCTGGAGAAGACCAGCCGCATGATGGGACCCACACTGAGCAGCAGCGCCATGGTTCCAAAGATCCTATAACTCCAGAAAATTTTCTCCTACGCCACTCTATGTCATACCATAACTGTGAGTAATTTACTACTAAAACCATTCAAATCCAACACATCAACCAATAATGTAACTTAAATGTCTTTCGCTGAACACTAAAGGGCTGAAACACCTAGCCAAACGTTTCTCTATGTAGAAGAAAGTGTGTAAACATAAGGCGGACATCCTGAGCATTTAGGAAACTCATTTTGCAGCATCCAAGACCCCCAAATGTTCACACAAAGAATACCCACATGTCTTCCACATGCGCCCAAAAAAAAAGAGAGGCGTCCTCTTAGCAGTTAAAAACACGATTGCCTTCCAACTCAAAGAAACTGCTCTAGATGCCAAAAGTAGATATATCACCCTCACATGTGACATTAACGCACAGCCTTAAACCATTGTGGCGCTATATGCACCAACTCTCACCAAATTCGCTTCCTGCGTAAACTCTTGAAGCACATAACATCTCTCAAATATGGAAACCTTCTCCTATGCAGAGACTTCAATCTTCCAGCAGACCCGTAAGTAGACTTCACCGCTCCAGTTAAAAAAGCACAGCACCACTACGCCACCTGCTTCATACTGAAGACTTATATGATGCCTGGAGATGTCATCATGCCAATGAAAGGGATTATACTTTTTTCTCATCAAGACATTGCACAAACTCACGTATAGACATGTTCCTGACAGACAAATGGTTGTTACAAAAGGTGTCCTTACATATATATGATATCACATGGTCTGACCATGCTGCGATATCTATGACAATTACAGAACAAGGGATCCCCCCTCTACGCCCATCTGGCGTTGTAACACAAGACTTCTACAAGAACCCCAAAGCCTTGCAATAATCTCTCAGCATCTCCAAGATTTCTTTACTAACAATGCAGCCTCAGTAACTAACCCCTATACTCTATGGAATGCCCATAAGGCTTTAATGAGAGGCATAAAACAAGGGGCTAGGGCAAAAAAATACACTCTTTTATACTTAATACCTTGCTCTCTGAGATCCATGTTTTAGAATCTAACAACAAACGATCCACCAATCCCAGCATCTCCAACACCCTCACAAAACTCAGGGAGGAACTACAGAACATGCTCACACAGCAATATGATAGACACCTCCAGTGCCTGAGAATGCAATCATATGTAAACGCTAATAGAGCAGGCAAATACCTGGTCAATAGAATCAAAGCGGTGAGAGCAAAAACAAGAGTTGCACACTTATTTCATTCCACCCTGCACCACAAAATTGTCAACCCCCAGGATATAGCCATTCCATTTTCTGACTACTATAGCATGCTTTACAACTTATGAGATGACCCCCAAACACCCCAACCTAAAGAGGAAGATATACAATGCTTCCTACGCAATCTGAACCTTCCCTGTCTCTCATAGACCCACCTCCAAACATTGAATACTCCTATTACAGTGTCAGAAATTGAGAAAGTTGTCATATCACCTTACCAACCATTCAGTGTCCTCCACCCCTCTCTGCCAATTCCGTCATTGGCTTCCACTCACCAAACAAATAAAATTCAAAGTACTAACAATAATTTACAAAGCCATCCATAACTCTGCCCCCAGCTACATCACTAACCTTGTCCCAAGATACCAACCAAGCCGCTCTCTTCGGTCATCCCAAGACCTCCTACTCTCTAGCTCCCTTGTCACCGCCTCCCATGCTCGCCTCAAGGATTTCTCCAGCGCTTCTCCCAACCTTTGGAACTCCCTACCCAATTCTGTCCGACAGTCCCCTAATCTATCCATCTTTAGGCGATCCCTGAAAACCCTTCTCTTCAAAGAAGCCTATCCTGCTTCTAACTAACACTGTTTACTTCCTCCATCAGCTCATCCCCCACAGTTATTACCTTTTGTATCAATTGACCCTTCCTTTTTAGATTGTAAGCTCTAACGAGCAGGGCCCTCTCATTCCTCTTGTACCAAATTGTAATATAACTTTAATGTCTGCCCTCATGTTGTAAAGTGCTGCGCAAACTGTTGGCGCTGTATAAAATCTGTATAATAATAATAATAATAATATCACTGCCCAACGGAAAATCGCCAGTCAATATCGCCAATGAATACTTCTTCAACACAACTCTAGTACCCTACTTGAAGAAAGTTTTTTCCAAGGCTGCCCTCACCTTCTCATTTCTTCCGGAGATGCTGAGAGTTTATGTCATTACAACACCTAAGCCAGGGAAAGATCCCAGTACCTCAGCTAATTTTAGACCAATTTCACTCTTAAATATGGATATCAAAGTGTATGCCAAATTACTAGCAAAATGCCTCACAGACATCATTCCTTCCCTAGTACAAAGAGACCAGATGGGATTTGTTAGAGGGCGGCAGACCTCAGATGCCACCAGAAGGATCTTGAATATTGTACATTATGTGGAAAAAACCCTAAAGCCTCCTCTGCTGCTTTCTATAGACACAGAGAAGGCAGTCGACAGGGTCCACTGGCGATATATGTCAATGGCTCTATCAAAATTTGAATTCAAAGGCAATATTCTAGCTGCAATTCTAGCATTGTACTCATTCCCAACGGCCCAGGTTTACACGTCAGGTCTACTATCCAAAACGTTTGGCATTTCCAATGGGTCTCGACAGGGATCCCTCATATCCCCATTCATTTTTAACCTAATGATCGAACCCCTAGCAGAAGTGATTCGCTCAAACCCCCTTATTACCGGAGTTCCGCTCCATATCCCTGTCATAAACCTATTCGCAGACAATGTAATTCTCCTCCTGACCAAACCAGCTACATTACTACCACTCACACACCAGATGCTATCTCAGTTCAGCAATATATCTTACTACAAAATTAACTTAATGAAATCCCTCATTCTAGGCTTAGGAGTACCGGAAAAGACCAAACAGATGCTTCAACGCACATTGCCCTATACATGGAGCACACATGGGACACCTTACCTAGGAATTACATTAACGGCCTCCCTCTCCTCTTTTTCCATCACTAACCTTAAGCCCTTGATTCATAACATAGAAACTCAACTAAGAAAATATATCAAAACATGAACTCTCTTGGTCAGGGAGGCTAGCAGCCTACAAAATGGCAATACTACCCAAACTTCTCTATCTTTTTAGGGTATTAACTATCCCCATTCCCACTTCATATCTCAAATCCCTGTCGAGTCAAATGAGGAAATTTATCTGGAACGGCAAAAAAGCTATATGCTCACAATTAAATTTAATTCTGTACAAATCTCTAGGGGGAGCAGGTCTAGTAGATATATGCGACTACTATTGGGCGGTCAAGATGGATCATATCAAGTATTGGTTTAAAGAAGTTGATGGCCCACTATGGCTGGATGTGGAGACTTACTTAGCTCCTACTGGAGACCTAATATCCCTCCTTATGGGAGACTTTTGGAAACCTTGGGACATATCCACATTATCTCTTCCTATTCAATCATCCCTAATGGCTTGGAGAATGCTACATAACCAAAACACCATTATGAAGACAAAATTGGGCTATGATTACCCTCTACACTTACTAGAAACCTGGATTCCCATGCTTTCCACTAAACTGTTTCCCATCTCTGGTATAACCTGCATACAAAACTTTATCTATAACTTTAAACCCAAGATGGGTGAAACCCTAGTGAGTGAGTTTGACCTCCCGAAGCTGTACACTTCACTTACTCGTGTAATATACACTTTCTAAGCTTTCACCCCATTCCAGAATTGCATGTACACAACAAGGCTTGGTTACATGGAGGAATCCCTCCCAAGACACTTTATTCTGACAGCAGGCAGTGTATGTCAGAATACACTGATCAGTGGCTACAGCTGCTGATCAACAATAATTTTTCAAGTTGTCCCTTCAACAGAAGTTGATCAAATGACTGACTTCTGTCAAACAGGGACAGGCACACACTGATCAAAATTTGACCAGTCCCTGCTGAACCATGCATGGCCAGCCTAAAGCAAAATTATGCACCAGTCACTTTTTTAACCCCTCTGCGCCCACGATATAGCGGAAAGACGGTTACAGCATGGCGCTCATTTGCCGGGAGGGCATCCCTGGATGTCACCTCCTCCCTGCGCGCTGCCGCGGACGCGCATCAGGGGAAATCTGTGTTGGCCGTGTCCCTTGGACACAGCCAATCACAGATTGTGCTAATCACAAGCGGCCATTTAGCACTCAATCGAAGTGTCCAATGAGAGATGATCTCATATGTAAACATATGAGATCATCTCTCATTGCCGTCTCTCCCTCCTCACACAGAGACTGCGTGTGAGGAGGGAGAGCAACCTGCAGCTGCAGCGTAAGTGTTTGAACACTAACACAGTGCCACACATACAAACACACATGCCCACGTGTCCCCAGTGCCACCTGTCCCCAGTGCCACCTATCAGTGTCCTCTGTCCCCAGTGCCACCTATCAGTGCCATCTGTCCCCAGTGCCACCTGTCCCCAGTGCCACCTATCAGTGCCATCTGTCTCCAGTGCCACCTGTCTCCAGTGCCACCTGTCCCCAGTGCCACTTGTCAGTGTCACGTGCCATCTTTTATCAGTGTCACGTGTCATCAGTGCCACGTATCAGTGCTATCTGTCATCAGTGCCACCTGTCAATGTCACGTGATATCTGTTATCGGTGTCATGTGTCATCAGTGCCACGTATCAGTGCATTTGTCATCAGTGCCACATCAGTGTCATGTGTCATCAGTGCCACGTATTAGTGCCATCTGTCATCAGTGCCACATATTAGTGCCATCTTTCATCAGTGCCACGTATTAGTGCCATCTGTCATCAGTGCCACATCATTGTCACGTGTCATCAGTGCCACATATTAGTGCCATCTGTCATCAGTTTCACGTGTCATCAGTGCCACGTATTAGTGCCATCTGTCATCAGTGCCACATCAGTGTCACGTGCCATCAGTGCACGTATCAGTGCCATCTGTCATCAGTGCCACATCAGTGTCACGTGTCATTGTCCTGGTGCTCTAGGGCCTTCAAAAGTGTAATAGGTAGTCAACAAGTTAGATGTGTAATTTATGCTCCTAGAACACGTGATGGTGCTCCATGCATGTTGGGCCCCTATGTGGCCAGGCTGTGAAAAAGTCCCACACATGTGGTATTGTAATACTCAGGAGGAGTAGCAGAATGTATTTTGGGGCGTCATTTGCGAGTAATTGTCATTCAAAGTGTGAGAGCACTGAAAGCTGAAAATTGGTCTGGACAGGAGGGGGGTTTAAGTGCCCAGTAGGCAAGTGGTTAAATTGCTACAGACAGGATCTGGTTCAGTTGTGCATGACAATCAATCAGCTTCTATCTTCAGCTTGTTATGTTAATCTTTGAAAATGAAAGACAGAAGCTGACTGGTTGCCATGCACCACTCTTTACGATTCTTGCTGCTTCAGATTTGTTAAATTCTGGGGTAAATCGCTAGAAGGATCACCAGCGGGAGGAAGAAGGTCCTTATTTCACAAAAGAGAGCTTTGGTTAGATCACATTTTTTAAAAAATCTTCTAGTTCTGTAGTCCTCTTTTACAAAAACAGTTAAGAGATGGGCAAGTTAACCACTTGTGGACGGCCCACTGTAGATATACTGCGGCAGAGTGGCTGCTCTGCGTCAGATCACCTACCTAGTACATGATCTCATATACCTAGTACATGATCTGACACGTCCGGGTCTGGGGCACGTGCAAGCTGCCAGTGACCCGCTCCCACTCTGATTAGACACAGCAGGAGCCCAGCGGTGGGTACTGCGGATTGTCATTCTGTCAGAAGGGAGGACATTGATCCTGTGTTTATGCTAATCAGGAACACGGATCTTTGCCTTCCCCTAGTCAAAGCACCTCCCCCAGAGTGAGTAAGCATAACCTAGGTACACAGTTAACCCTTTGATTGCCCTTGATGTTAACCCCTTCCCAGCCAGTGTCATTACTACAGTGACAGTGTATTTTTTCTAGCACTGATCACTTGTTCACTGTATTAGTGTCAAAAGTGTCAGTTAGGTGTCTGATTTGTCCACTGTAAGATCGCCGCTATTACTAGTAAAAAAAATAAAAAATATCCCATAGTTTGTAAACACTATAACTTTTGCGCAAACCAATCAATATATGCTTATTGGGATTTTTTTACCAAAAATATGTAGCAGAATATATATTGGCCTAAATTCATGAAGAAATTAGATTTTTTACATTTTATATTGGGTATTTTATATTTTTTTATTGGGTATTTTATATTGGGGTTTTATAGCAGAAAGTAAAAATATTGTTTGGTTTTTTTCAAAATTGTCGGTCTTTTTCGTTTATAAAGCAAAAAATAAAAACCGCAGAGGTGATCAAATACCACCAAAAGAAAGCTCTACTTATTTGGGTACAGTGTCGCACAACCGTGCAATTGTCAGTTAAAGTAACGCAATGCCGTATCGCAAAAAATGGCCTGGCCATGAAGGGGGTAAATCCTTCCGGACCTCAAGTGGTTAAAAGATGGGCAACAAGAAAAAAAATGGTGCAAAGTCTGATGGACAAAACATATCAGGACAGAGAAAGAAGTAGGGCAGTATTTCCTATTTGAAGTTGAGATAAAGAACCCAAAATTGTTCGGAGGAAAGTTCAAACCTAACCTCAAGAATTTCTATGTAACGAGTAAAAGTGGATGCTTCTAACAGCTTTCCTGCAGAAATAGTGAAAAATTCTAAACAAACTTAAAGTGGTTGTAAACCTGATTCATGAAATATGAGCTGGGCACATATATCTGTAGTGTTTTATTATCTCTCTTCAAAGCACTATGTCATATAGCTTTGTCCTGCTCCATTCTTCTGTTATCAGTTGGATAACTTTTGACAAGCTTTCCGAGACCAGAGCCTGAAGTGTGTGTCGGGGGAGGTTGCTATAAATAGATTAGTAAACAGCTAAACTATTCACAGGCAACCTCTGCATGTATGGGGAGGGGTGTGTGCTTTTCCTCCAATCAGCTGTCTCACAGTGTCTAGCAATAATCCACTCCTACAGGGGAATCAGGAAGAGAAAATTCTAACAGGACGTGTACTTTCTAAATAGTATATAAAGGTCAAGACAGCAGATATACATGTAAAACTTATGTAGGGAGATTTGTTTCATACCTGTGTATCATCTGAGGCTGTTCACTTCACTGGGTATGTGTGAGGGTTTACATCCACTTTAAAGCCAAATGAAACTGTTATGCTGCGTACACACGAGCGGACTTTTCGGCAACAAAAGTCCGACGGTCATTACGGCGGACTTTCGTCAGACTTTTGACAGACTTCCGATGGACTTTAGAACAAACAGACTTGCACATACATGGTCACACCAAAGTCCGACCGTCTAGTACACAGTGACGTACACCAGGTCCGACGAGACTATAAAACGGAAGTTCAATAGCTTGTGCGCCACCCGTTGGGCCCCTTCTGCTAATCTCGTGTTTATCTCGTGATAGTAGAAGTTTGGTGAGAGACGATTCGTGCTTGTGAGACTCGTATTTTTCAGATTGTTTAACTTTTGTTCAGTTTGTGCTTGTGAAGTTTATATCTGCTTTTCAGTGCGTGTAGTCAGTTCGCATTGATTTATTCAGTGTGTTATTGTCCGCTCGTGGCTGATTTTCAGCTCGCTCTTCACAGGCCTTGCTGTTCTTCAGTGCGTTCTGTTAAGTTCGTTCTAAAAAGCCGACCGTTTTGAAGCCATGTTGCGTATACGTACTAGTCGTAGAGCTCATGCATTGTATGTGCTTGGTGCTGTAGTTCATTCTTCAGCCCAAGCCCAGTCCATGAATAGGGCGAGGAGGAGTTCATGGACGAAGAATTGGTTGCTTCAGCGTGACCAATTCTCTCACATGCCTTTGCTTCGTGAGATCCGTGAGAATAACCCTGAGGATTTCAGGAATTTTCTCCGGATGATGGACCCCATTTTTGACCATTTGTTGGCTTTGCTGACCCCTTATATCAGCAGGCAGGATACCTGCATGAGGCAAGACATCACTGCGGAGCAGAGGCTAGTCACCACGTTGCGGTACTTGGTGACAGGGAGAAGCCTGCAGGACCTTAAGTTCTCGACAGGTATCTCCCCCCAGGCTCTGGTGATCATTATCCCAGAGACCTGTTCTGACATCATCCAGGTCCTGCAGAAGGACTATATTAAGGTAAGAATTTTAGTCTTTAACATCACATTTTATTGTATTTAATGTTTGCTAATGTAATGTATTCAAACACTAATTACCATGATTGCAATATAGTGTGAATGTCCCCTTTGTCCTCATGCATGCTGTAATTTTGTAATGCTCTTTTTTGTACTGCATGCATATTTGCATTCACTAACCTCCCCAGTATGCTATGCTGGGCCCATATCCACCTAGTCTAGTCACTTAACAATGTATTTTGTCAACTCCATTGTATTGCTTTACCCTAAAATGTCTCCAAATGGTCTGTGTGTCCTTAAATTGCTTTAGAATCCCCTCCCCCCAAAATGTCTCCAAATGGTCTGTGTGTCCTTAAATTGCTTTAGAATCCCCCCTAAAATGTCTCCAAAAGGTCTCTGTGTCCTTAAATTGCTTTAGAATCCCACCCCCCCCTAAAATGTCTCCAAATGGTCTGTGTGTCCTTAAATTGCTTTAGAATCCCCTCCCCCCCTCTAAAATGTCTCCAAATGGTCTGTGTGTCCTTAAATTGCTTTAGAATCCCCTCCCCCCCCAAAATGTCTCCAAATGGTCTGTGTGTCCTTAAATTGCTTTAGAATCCCCTCCCCCCCAAAATGTCTCCAAATGGTCTGTGTGTCCTTAAATTGCTTTAGAATCCCCCCTAAAATGTCTCCAAATGGTCTCTGTGTCCTTAAATTGCTTTAGAATCCCACCCCCCTAAAATGTCTCCAAATGGTCTGTGTGTCCTTAAATTGCTTTAGAATCCCCCCCCCCCCTCTAAAATGTCTCCAAATGGTCTGTGTGTCTTTAAATTGCTTTAGAATCCCCTCCCCCCCAAAATGTCTCCAAATGGTCTGTGTGTCCTTAAATTGCTTTAGAATCCCCCCCTAAAATGTCTCCAAATGGTCTGTGTGTCTTTAAATTGCTTTAGAATCCCCTCCCCCTAAAATGTCTCCAAATGGTCTGTGTGTCTTTAAATTGCTTTAGAATCCCCCCCCCCCTAAAATTTTTTCAAATGGTCTGTGTGTCCTTAAATTGCTTTAGAATCCCCTCCCCCCCTAAAATTTATCAATGGACCATCAGAGGGGGTGATGAATCTGATAAATGGGCCTTATATTCTAGTCTTTAAATAATACTTATTACAATTAATGTTATACTGATGCTGGGCAATAATGTTTTTTGTGCAATGTGCTTGCAATGTTATGTGCAAAAGTACTTATGTTTTTTTTCTTGTTTGACTCCCCAGTTTCCTTCAACGCCACAGGAATGGCAGACTGTGGCATCCCATTTTGCCACCCGTTGGGACTTTCCCAACTGTGGCGGGGGTATAGATGGGAAACACGTCCACATTGTGCCATAACCCCATTCGGGGTCATACTATTTTAATTATAAGGGGTTTCATAGTATTGTCTTAATGGTGTTGGTGTCGGCACAATATGAATTTCTGTATGTGGACGTGGGGAAGAATGGCCGGATGTCGGATGGAGGAGTCTTCGCTCAGACAGAGTTCTACCAGCGTCTCCAGAGTGGTGGCCTGGGATTGCCACCTGATGCGGATAACGTGGAAGGACTCCCCTTTGTCTTCATAGCAGATGAAGCCTTCGGTCTGAGCGAGCACCTCATGAGGCAATTCCCCCAAAGGACCCTCACCCCGGAGAGGAGGGTTTTTAACTACCGGCTGGCCAGAGCGAGAAGAGTTGTGGAGAATGTCTTCGGGATAATGGCCAGCCGGTTCCGCCTGTTTCAGACAGTTATCCACATGGCGGAATACAAACTAAATCACCTTGTCCTAGCGTGCTGCATCTTGCACAATTATTTAAACAAACATTCAAGCAATTATATTGCATCACTTGGGCCTGAGGCCGGACTTATAGAGAATACTCTGACGGGCCTGGATACTGGCCGTACTGGCTTGGCCCCCCAAAGCGCCCGTCTAGTTCGGGATCAATATGTTGATTTTTTTACGGGTGGGGGGGAAATTGCAATGCCATACAATCTATAATTTTTTTAATTACAAATAATGATCAGATAAAATCTCTAATTGTATTTATTGCTTGCCTTTCTTTTTGGCTGTCTCCTAGGTTATCCTAGTGCACTTATAGTGCCAAGTGTATTTTCCTTTAGTAAATAAGCCCCATTGTCACTGTAAACACCAAATAACTTCCAAAACTGGTATTGAGCATTGAAAGAAGAAGACACACATCTTGTTGTTTAATAACAGATTTTTTAATCTGTGCACATTCACATGTGCGTTTGTTCAAACAACAGAATTTTTTTATTTAAAAAAATATTTTTTATTTTTTACATTTTTTTTACAAACAGGCCTCTATTTTTTTATTGTTTTTAAACAAACAGGCCTCTATTTTTTTTTTATATATTTTTTTAAACAAACAGGCCTCTATTTTTTTTTTTAAACAAACAGGCCTCTATTTTTTTTATAACAAACAGGCCTCTATTTTTTTTATTATTTTTTTTAAACAAACAGGCCTCTATTTTTTTTTCAAACAAACAGGCCTCTATTTTTTTTATTTTTTTTTAAACAAACAGGCTTCTATTTTTTTTTAAAACAAACGGGCCTCTATTTTTTTTTTAAACAAACAGGCCTCTAATTTTTTCTTGTTTTTTTTTTTTTTTACAAACAAGCATAAAATGTTTAAAAGTCAAAGCCCAGAATGGGGTCAGCAAAAAAGGAAATGAAGAACATGATCAATGTTTTTTTGTGAAAAAGGGATTTAGATTCTCCCCAAAACATTGATCATGTTCTTCATTTCCTGCTGCATATTGTCCAGCCGTTTACGCATTAGGTCAAGCTAGTGCGCATGGCATCAATATCCCCATTCCAGGCCATGATCTGCCCCATTAATCGTTGTGCACTGTCGGTGGTAAATGGTTCCCCTTCCACATCACCTAAAATTAATGAAAAAATTATGTATTTATAAATATGCAGGCATACATAGATTACCATAAGCTGGGGTGTCAGACACTCACCTGGTGGGGTGCACTTGTCACCCACTTCCTCCACCTCTCCTTTGTCCACATCCTCGCAGGGGGGGCGCTGGCACTTGGACATGCTTCCACCGCTTCTTCCCCTTCCACAACCAGATCACCTAAAATTGATGAAAAAAAGATGTATTTAGAAATATGCAGGCATACATAGAATACCATAAGCTGGGGTGTCAGACACTCACCTGGTGGGGTGCACATGTTGCCCACCTCTCCTTGTTCCACATCCTCCGTGGGGCTTGGGCAGATTTCCCAAACTGGCTGGTGAGGTCGGGGCTCCCTGGGTTCAGGTTTTCTGAGTCTTTTCTCCCCTATGAAAATGAAACAAAAGGTATACTTAGCACACAAATATTTGAGTCCATGAATAGGAATATGAAAAATTGCATTGAAGTGGTGTACAGTTGTCTGTTTGGGCAGAGATCCAAGTTGAAGACATAATTAAAATTCCCTTGGAAACAAGCTGAAACACTTACCTTTTTTGGCCACGTTTTACAGATAGAGACACCCCAACATGTATCCACTGGAGCACCTATGTAGGTTAACCAAAAAAAATGTACTCTGGTGTCCCACACTAGTGCTCCTGAGTCCAGATGTGTACACAGCTGCTGAGTGTCCTCTCCTTACATTCATACATGAATGAAGCTTGCTATTCATTCTAGTTTCAAAAGACATCTAGACAAAAATGTCCTAAACTTCTTTTAATAAGACAAACTACCAAGACCAAAAATGTTGCTTAAACCCTGTATTTACTAAGAACGATGTTTACTACGAACGATGTTTCCTACGAACGTTTAGCGCGTTAAACTTGTACAGTAAAGAAAAGCACATGGAGCAGTATACAAGGTAATAAACAGAATATGAACACACGACAAGTACTTACTTTTTTTCAGCACTTTCTGGATTCGTCTGTACTGATCCGGCTCCCTGAGTTTGAGGTCGGACCAGCGCTTCCTCAGCTAATCTTTAGAGCGCCGTACCCAAAATGATGATGCAAGGTCTTCACCACTTTTGCCATTATTTTTGCCATTCTTAAATTAGGCTGGGCGTACGGTCCATGCTTCCCATCGTAATCTTTTTTTTTCAAAATTGCTACCATCTCCACCATCTCTTCAAAGGCCATATTGGAGGCCTTAAATCTCCTCTTCCCAGATCGGGATGTTCCAGGCTCTGGGCTCCGGGCTTTCCTTGGTACTTGAGGAATTAGTACACACCTGCTGTGTCTCCGCCATTGTTGCTCCTAATGCGCACCGTAGAGAGAAGGGGCGGAGACTATTCGTTTAAAAAGAACGTCAGGGGCGGGCAACGCAGGCTGAATTTCACGCATGCGCAGAGTGTATACAAAGCTATCACGCATGTGCCTTACGTACGTTCTGTGCGTAGAGAAAAGGAGGCGGAGAATATTTGTTAGAAAAGAACGTCAGGGGCGGGCGACGCAGGCGAAGTTTCACGCATGCGCAGTGTGTATAAAGCTATTACGCTTAAAGATTGAGGCCTATGTTGGGATAAGATTATGAAAGTTTAGCCTAACATTAGTGTTTTTGTCTTGTGTATTATCTTTGACAGAAAACATGAATGCTAAGTTTAAGGACCCTGAATTTCTGACTCAATTTATTGAGAAGTACAGGGAGATGAGGAATCTATGGGATGTCAAACACCCTGCATATTATATTAAAACAATAATGAAGTCAACGCTGGAGAAACTTGTCGCATTTGTGCAGACTTTCATCCCAGAAGCAACCTTTAAGTTTGTGGATAATAAAATTGGGATCTTGCGAAATATGTATAGGAGGGAGCATAACAAGATCCAGATTTCCCTGAGATCAGGAGCATCAGCAGATGATGTATATGTACCCAGGCTGTGGTACTACGATAAACTATTTTCTTGATGACCAGACTGAAGCCAGGGCATCACTTTCAACCCTTCCCTCCACCCTTCCCTGCACCCTTCCCTCCACCCCAGCAGAGGCTGATGAGGACCAAGCTGGGCCTTCCATCCTGGAAGAACCGGATGTGACCATCTGGAGCCAGGTATATTATTTTTAGACATATTTAGTATCCTAATATTAATGATGTTAACTAGATGTTATAATTGATTACCTATTAAAGGATTTTTCCAAAAAATGATGTATACATATCAATTGACAGTAGTGGCCAAAAATGTTTGTCACCAGCTTTAAAAAATGCTGGTGTCAGATTTATACTCTTTTATATGTATTAACATTGAATTTGCAGATCATGAGCTGAAAATTGTGTGTCATTGATGAACCAAAAACTAACACTATGTCCCTTTTTTATACACAGGTTGAGGTCAGCCAGGAGGAAGGTGTGGAAAGTGGCAAGCAGGAGGAGGCCGGGCCCAGTGTCATCCAGGAGGAGGCCGGGCCCAGTGTCATCCAGGGGGAGGCTGGGCCCAGTGTCATCCAGGAGGAGGCAGGGGTTAGTATCTGCCAGGAGGTGTCTGGGCCCAGTAGGAGCCTCACACAATCGCAGGTTCCTCCCCTCCGCCTTCATACAAAAAGGCCCAGAAAGGGGACGGTGACAGTGGAGGCATCACTGCGCCTCATGAGAGAAGCTACAAATTTCCACAAGAGTCCCCCCAAAGCTGAAGAGGCCTATGGCTCCTATATAGCCAGCAGGTTGCTCGAAATGGAGAAGGGCCAACGCCTCCTGTGTGAAAAAAAAAAATTCTGATGTCCTTCACCAGGGGCTGAAGGGTAAGTTAACTGTCAACACCCAACTAAATGAGCAAGCCCCTCCTCCTCCTCCTGCCACAAGTCAACCACCAGAGCTCATGGACTCCTCAAGATCCCAATTTTCTTTTCCACAGAATTGATGTGTGCCCTGTGGCCAAAAGTCTTCACAAAGTTTCTCCAGCGTTGACTTCATCTTTATTTTGTTAACCATAACAAATGGATATGTTATTTTATGAAAATACTTGCCTATGTGTTTTTATTAACATCAATTTTTTATAGACAATGTCAAATTAACAAGGGACAACAACCTTCTTGAGGTTCCAAAAACAAAAAATTATATAATGTTCTTGTGGTAACTTTACACCAAAAAATAAAAAAAAGCAAAAAATATACAAAAAAAGGTTCCTTGTGGTAACTTTACACCAAAAAAAAAATAGATATATAGAGATAAATAGAAAATAATTTTGTAACAATCCAAAAAAAATCTTGATTAAATAAAAAATAATAAAACATGACTCCAAAAAACAATTGTGTAAACTTTAGTATGGAGATATGGCTTTTAAAAAATACAATATCATTCATGAGATCAAGAGAAATAATCCAGAAATCAGTTTGTGAGAACTCTGTGTGAAAATGAACAGCAAAACAACTTCGTTCTTCTAGCATTATAAAGAAGACAATTAATGCGCTGCATTCAACGATCACAGAATTTGCCACGTGAGGAATGTGCTAACTACAATATGAATACTAGTTTTACCAGATCGAGCGCTTCCGTTTCATACTTGCTTCTGAGCATGCGTCATTTTTTGTCCGTCGGACTAGCATACAGACAAGCGGATTTCTCGATAGGAACTGGGTCCGGCGGAGTTACGACGTAAAGATTTGAAGCATGTTCCAAATCTAAAGTCCGTCAGATTTTCGACTGGAAAAGTCCGCTGAAGGTCCGATGAAGCCCACACATGATCGGATTGTCTGCTATACTCGGTCCGTTGGATCAGTTTGGTCGAAAAGTCCGCTCGTGTGTACACAGTATTAGATTAAATTAGCTAAATATACTCCAGGTGCATCAAAACAAAAGTTGTGCAAAGTCTTAAGCCGGTCATATGGTTCGAATCTCGACCGGTTCAGCAGGGACCAGCCAAGATTTATTCCATCTATGGGCAGGCTAATTGCACCCAAGTCAATCCATCAATTGATGTGGGTACAGACAGCATGTTGGATTTTCAGCATGTGATATATTTCTATTGCTATAGCCGCTAGCAACATTCATTGTGTTTTCCCAGTGGGGACAGATCCCCACATTACCTCACCGAGAGAACACAATAGTTCTGCAGGAGGGATTCCCCCATCAACACTGATGCCCCGTACACACGGTCGGACTTTGTTCGGACATTCCGACAACAAAATCCTAGGATTTTTTCCGATTTTGTTGTCGGAAAATTTTATATCCTGCTCTCAAACTTTGTGTGTCAGAAAATCCGATGGAAAATGTGTGATGGAGCCTACACACGGTCGAAATTTCCGACAACAAGGTCCTATCACACATTTTCCGTCAGAAAATCCGACCGTGTGTATGGGGCATGACTGTGCTGATGGGGGAATCAAGTGGTTTTCTTTACTGCATCCTGTGGTTACAAGAAAGAAAAAATCATCATTTATGGCCTGCCTTATGCTCCGTACACACGGTCGGATTTTCGGATGGAAAATGTCAGATCGGAGCGTGTTGTCGGAAATTCCGACCATGTGTGGGCTCCATCGGACATTTTCCATCAGATTTTCCGACACATAAATTTTGAAAGCAGGCTATAAAATCTTCTGACAACAAAATCCGACCACGTCAATTCCGACCGTGTGTGGCCTGTTCCGACGCAAAAAGTGCCACACATGCTCAGAAGAATTTCCGAGACGGAACAGCTCGGTCTGGTAAACTTAGCGTTCGCAATGGATACAGCACTTTCGTCACGCTGCAATGTTAAAAATGGTTTAATACAGCGCACTCTCTTCTTCTTTATAATGTGAGAAGAATGAAGTCGTTTTGCTGCTCATATTCACACAGACTTCTCACAAACTTATTGCTTTACTATTTATTGGGATTACCTCAATACATTTTGATTTGTCACATCTGACAACATTTTTTTGGTGTTGTATTTTGTTTTGTTTTTTGTTTTAAGGCAGAATTTTTTTTTTGGTTTGTATTTTTTTCAAGGCTGATCTTTGTTTTCTTGTATTTTTAGTTTTACTCCAGAATATTTTTGTGTGCGTGTTTTGTGTGTCAAGTTACCACAACACCATTGATATGTTGTTATATTTAATCTGTAGGAGATTGTTTGGTGTTGTTGTCTCTTGTTAAATTCACATTGTACTTTAGAAATGTACCTGAATCGTCACCAACAAACTGTCCTTTTTGAATGAAAACACACATAGGAGAGTATAATAGAAAAAAAATTCATTTATTAAGGGCTCACAACTAAACAAAGAGGGAGGCAACGCTGGAGAAACAGCAGAAATGGGTGAAGCCTTGGACCCCCAGGGCACACATCAACTATTTTCAAGCAAAATTGGTGGCCTGAGGAGTCCTTATCTAAAAGGGAGTGCAGTCTGGTCTAGATGTCCCAGAGATCCGGAAAGCAGCAGATGACATCTGTGTCCCCAGGCTGTGGTCATACAAGAGACTGCATCTTTTGCCAGACCAGACTGAACCCAGGGCCATCACTCTCTTGTCTTCCTTCCACGCCTCCTTCCACGCTGTGGCTCTAGTGGTGGAGTTGTGGCAGGAGGAGGAGGAGGAGGGGCCAACTCACTCAGGTGGGTATTGAGTGTTAGTTCCCCACTCACCCCCTTACTTAGGACTTTATACAGAAGGTCCTCACATATTTTGCGTTGATCCTCCTGCATGCCCTGCAGTTTTGTGGCAGCCATGCAGGCAAAGGCCTCTTCAGGAGTGGGTAAGGCTCGGAGGGACGCAGAAGCCTCCTGAATTAGCCTGAGTGCAGAATCCTGCATGTGAGTTGCCTTCCTCGCTCTTTTGTATGGAAGGCGGAGGGGAGGAACCTGCGATTCAGTCAGGCTTTGACTTGTCCCAGGCTTCTCCTGGCTGACACTTAGCCCCACCTCCTCCTGGCTGCAACTTACCCCCACCTCCTCCTGGCTGCAACTTACCCCCACCTCCTCCTGGCTGCCACTAACCCCCGCCTTCTCCTGGCTGCCACATTCCACAGCCTTCCCCTGGCTGCCACATTCCACAGCCTCCTCCTGGCTGAGGTCTTCCTGTGTATGAAAAAGGGACATTGTTTTAGTATTTGTTTCATCAATCACACACAATTTTCACCTCCTGACTGTTGCAAATTGAATGTTAACAAATATAACAGACTATCCTTCTGAGCCCAGCATTTTTCATTCTTGTCCCAATTTTGGGTGCCCACTACTGTCTATTGATATGTAAAACACTTTTTGCAATCAGCAATTAGTGATCAATAATAGCATCTAGTAAACATAATTTATTTATTGACCAGAAATCTGTAGAAGAATGCTATACCTGGCTCCAGCTGGGCTCCTCCACTTCTTCCTGGCTGGAAGGCCCAGGTTGGACATCGGAAGCCTCAGCTGGGGTGGAAGGAAGAGTGGAAGGAAGAGTGGAGAGGGATTCCCTGACTTCAGTCTGGTCTGACAGAAATCGCAGTCTCTCATAGTACCACAGTCTGGGGACATAAACGTCATCTGCTGCAGCTCCGGATCTCTGGGAATCCGTGACCTTCTTGCGCTCCCTAAGATAAGTGCTCCTCAGGCCACTAATTTTGTTTTTTAAATAAGGGATGGTTGCTGTGGGGACCACCGGCTTCACCAACTCCAGCAGTTTCTCCAGCGCTGCCTGCCTCTTTTGTTTATGATTATAATGGGGATGTCTCACCTGCCACAGACAGGGCAGCTCCCTGTACTTGTCTATGAACAGGGGGAGGAAATTGTGGTCGTTGAAGCCATCCATTTTCTCTGCAAGACACAAGACAACCCCTAAGGTCAGGCCAAACTCTCCTAATCTTGTTACACTATAGGCTTCAATTTCAAAGCAGTATAGGCCCAAGTTTAGATCTTACCTTCGTTATCACGATCAGTGCCTCCGATGCTCCTTCCTTCTCTCACAGATCATACGTAATACGCACGCGTGTTACGCTTTATACACACTGAGCATGCGTGTAACTCCGCCCGCCCCTGACGTTCTTTCTAGTCTATTTCCCACCCCTTTTCATTCGGCGCAGTGGGGGACGAGCACATGGCGGAAACACAACAGGTGCGTGTTAATTACAGCAACGAGGAGGAGGAAAGCCCGGATCCGGAGACGTCATGATCCAGAAGGAGACGATTTAAGGCCTCAAATATGTCCTTTGGGGAGATGTTGGAGATGGTGGACATTCTGAAGAAGGCCGACTATGATGGAAAGTATGGACCTTACCCCAACCCCAATGTCAGAAAGGCCAAGATCATGGCGAAAGTGGTCAAAAGTCTGCACCGGAATTTTGGGGTACGTCGATCGAAAGATCAGCTCAGGAAGCGGTGGTCGGACCTCAAATTACGAGAACACGAACAGTACAGAAAGATCCGGAGAGTGCTGCAAAAAAGTAAGTAGTTGTGCTGTGTTCCTATTCTTTTTGGCTTTATTACGTTCGTGCTGCTCAATGTGCTTTTCTTAAAAGTGTACATTTTAAAATGGCAACTTTCATGTTCATGGGCACATTATTCGTTCGTATCAAACATTTTTCTTTCGGCCTATAAAACACCATTGTTTTGGCCATATGCATTTGGCCACATTTTTTACACCCTACTTGTATGAAACTGATTTGGTTGTGTAGATGGATTTGTTACTAGAATGAAATGCCAACTAGATTCTGTGTAAGGAGAGGACACTGAGCAGCTGTTTTCACATCTGGACACTGGAGCACTAGTGTGGGACACCAGAACACCATTTTTATTAGGGGGGCCACACAGGTGCTCCAGTGTATACTATAGGGGGATCTCCATCTGTGAAGCTTGTACCAAGCAGGTAAAGCATTGAAGCTTGAAAAACGACACTGAAAATTCTACATCTTGGAACTCTGCCAAAACAGACAATTGTACCCCACTTCCAAGCAATGTTTCCTATTTATAGTTCTGCCATTAAACATCTGTGTGCTAAGTATACCATTTTTTTTACATAGGGGAGAAAAGACTCGGAGGACACCCCTCATCCGAGGAGACCAGAGTACCACCCCTCTGGAAGAAGGGGAAATACCGCAAACACAAGAAGAGCAGGAGGAGGAAGACATGGTAGAACTAGGCACCACAACAGGTGAGTGTCTGCGACCACAGGCTCAGGTAAGAGATGGATACTGGCATATTTTTTATACCTGTTTTTGTTTGGTTTCTCTCTTTTTAGGTGATCATGATGTTGTGGATCCAGATCCTTTCACCTCTGAAAGTGCCCAGATCCTGATTGGGGAGATCATGGGGTATAATGTTGCATTGGAAAACCTCAATAAAAACATCAATGATGTTAGTCAAATAAATAAGAACATCATTGATGTTTTGGGTAGAGTTTAAAACCCCTCCAAATCCCTTTCTTTTTTTGTGAGCTACAATGTTCTAAATGTTTTAGGGATTTTTAGAAAAGCCAAATTTGGAGGATGCACACAGTGTGCCTACATGTGCTATCTGCCATCACGGGAGATCAATGGACGTGTTTTGGGGCTGCAACCCCTTCCTCAATAATAAAGTAGCTGAGAGGAAGGGGTTTATCCCCCAAAACACGTCCCTTGATCCCCCGTGATGGCAGCTAGCACATGTTGACATTCATAAATTTGTGCGCATCTTCCAAATTTGGCTTTTCCTGGGGTGACTTCACCCCATCTGAACACAATATCAAACACAGTTCCTAAATATTCTTGTCTGATATTGCCTCCAAGTTCTACCAAATGTAAACTTTGTAAGTTCAAAGATTTATGTCTTTCTTGTTGGTTTTACACATGCCTGTTTTATCTTAAATGGACATTTCTATTTGTGATACTGCCACCCCAAAAACTGTTATACAACAAACATGTTGGTTTGTTTTAAAAAACCTTTTCTAAATGCACATGTGATTGTGCAGGTATTAAAAAGATTGTTAATCAAGAATGTGTTGACTATTGTCTGAACGCTACAACACTTTTGTGGTGATGTAATTGCTGTTTTCTGTGACAATGGGGGTTATTTCCTAAGGGCAAATCCTCTTTGCACTAGAAATGCAGTTTCAGTGCAGTTTCAGGTGCACTTGTAGTGCAAAGTGTCTTTGCCTTTAGTAAATAACACCCAACAAGGCTTTATAAGGTTACACAATCACGCCATTTTCTGGACTCACCACATTTCTGTCAGGGTCAGCTAAAACAAACACAAGCAGTAAATGTCACCAAAGATTTGCGATTTTTATTTTATTGGATCAAGGTTTCACAAATTGTCTGGCATATTGATGGCCCCCCTACCCGCAAAGAACTCAAGGTATCTTAACCGGACATCATGGGCACTCAGGGAGGGCAAGCCAGGACGGCCACTTTCAAGCGCCGTCAGGGTTGTTTCATTTATAATTCCGGCCTCAGGCCCAACTGAGCCAGCATAGTTGGTAGAATGTTGCGGTAAAAAGTTATGTAGAACACAGCACGCCAGGATTATGTGATTCAGTTTATACTCCGCCATATGGAGGGGTGTAAGAAATAGACGGAACCGGCTGGCCATGATTCCAAATGTGTTCTCCACCACTCTTCTGGATCTGGACAGCCAGTAATTAAAAACCCTCTGTTCCGGGGTGAGGGTCCTCATCGGGAATGGCCGCATAAGATGGTCCCCCAGTGCAAATGCTTCATCCGCAATGAAGACGAATGGGAGTCCTTCCACATTCTCTTCTGGAGGTGGCAAGTCCAAGCTGCCATTCTGGAGATGCCTGTAAAACTCCGTCTGGGTGATGACTCCACCATCGGACATCCGGCCATTCTTCCCCACGTCCACATACAGGAACTAGTAATTAGCCGACACCACCGCCAACATCACAATACTATTGAACCCCTTGTAATTATAATAGTACGACCCCGAGTTGGGGGGGTGGGGCGATGTGGACATGTTTCCCATCAATTGCCCCTCCGCAGTTAGGAAAGTCCCACCGCTGGGCAAAGTGGGAGGCCACAGTCTGCCATTCCTGTGGCGTGGAAGGAAACCGTTGAGGAAAACATAAATAAATTAGTATTTTTGCACATAAACATGGAAAGCAGATTAGACACAAACATTCTTGGCCAACATCCAGATAACATTTATTAAGGGGAATTTTACAACACCAAAGTATAAGGTACACCTATCATATCCCCCCCCCCCTCTCATGGGCCATTTCTAACATTATAGGGGGTGGGGGAATCTTGGACAGGTAACCCTTTTCACTTCATTGAGAGATGAATGCCTAAATAATGGGTATTACTTGGAACAGCCCCTCCTTAGTTACACTATTGGCAGCCCACTGGACAGGTAAGAAGTGTCATAATACAAAGATATAAATACACACTGTACACATTTGAGCACATTTGGACATTCTGCTATTACCTATCAAGATAATAATATAATACAAAAACTTTAAACAGTACCATTTGAAAGTATACAGGCAGGCCCTTGCACTACATGCTTTGGGGAATTCATCCATAAATCTGACCACAAAAGAGGTGGGTATAGTGTGTATGGGTTTGGCAAAGTCAGCAGATAGTTGATTGAGGATAGATTGAGAATTGGGATCAGCTGACTTAGCAGTTGGGGGGAGGGAGGGTTAATAAAAATGATTTGGGGACACTACAAAAAAAAGCCTCTTGCACTCTGCCTGAATTTAAAGCACAAATCACATTTCTAAACATTTTAGGGGTTGTTCGGGGTAAAGCACTACTATGGAGCTGATAAAATACATTGTTAAGTGACTACATGAGGTGAATATAGGGCCAGGAGAGCATGCTGGGGAGGTAAGTGAAGGCAAATATGTATGAAGGACTAAAAAAAAAATACATAAAATTCCAGCATGCATGAGGACAAAGGGGACATTCACAGCATATTACAATCATGGTAATTAGGGAATGAGGAAAGAAATACAATATATTAGCAAACATTCAATACAATAAAATGTGATATTAAAGGATAAAAATCTTACCTTCATATACTCCTTCTGCAGGACCTGGATGATGGCATAACAGGTCTCTGGGATAATGATCCCCAGAGCCTGGTGGGAGATCCCTGTCGAGAACTTCAAGTCCTGCAGGATTCTCCCTGTCGCCAAGTACCGCAGGGTAGCGACGAGCCTCTGCTCTGGAGTGATGGCTTGCCTCATGCAGGTATCCTGCCTGCTGATATAGGGGGTCAGCGAAGCCAACAAACGGTGAAATACGGGGTCCGTCATCCTGAGAAAGTTCCTGAAATCATCAGGATTATTCTCACGGATCTCACGGAGCAAAGGCATATGAGAGAACTGATCACGCTGGAGCAACCAATTCTTGGTCCATTAACTCCTACCCACCCTGTTCATGGACTGGACTTGTGTCAAGGTCAGGACCCCAACACCAAGCCCCCACACAGCACAAACTCTACGAGGAGTAGGTATACGCAACATGGCTAGAAAACGGTCGGCTGCTCAGAACGAAGTAACAGAATGCACTGAAGAACAGCAAGGCCTGTGAAGAGCGACCTGAAAAACAGCAAAGAACGAACAAGAACACAAAGACTAATCCAAGTCACGCATAGCTTGCTTGCATGCACTGAAGAGCAGATACAAACCCACAAGCACAAACTGAACCGCAGAAAACGATCTGAAAGCCACAAGTCTGAAAAAGCGCGAATCGTCTCTCACCAAACTTTTACTAACACGAGATTAGCAAAAGGAGCCCAAAGGGTGCTGCACTTGGTTCTGAAATGGCCTTTTCTAGTCTCGTCGTACGTGGTTGACGTCACCGCGTTGTTGGTGATCGGAAATTCCGACAACTTTGTGCGACCGTGTGTACGCAAAACAAGTTTGAGCCAACATCCGTCGGAAAAAATTCCTAGGATTTTGTTGTCGGAATGTCCGATCAATGTCCGACCGTGTGTACAGGGCATTACAGTTTTGTTTTCTGCATAAAGAAGATACTGCCTAAATAGAAAAAACAGTCCTCTGCCAGCATGCTGTAGAGAAGAACGCTTGTTCTCTGTGTGGAAGTGGTGGTCCCTCCGCAGTAGTTTAACACACCCCCTGTAAGTCATAGCTGAAGTGCTTCCATCAGTAGGGATCAGTTTTGCTAATTGGAGAATATTGGGTCTGACTCAGCAAGGGGTATGTTGGACCTCTGCAAAGAGACTACTGCTTCAACACAGAGAGAAAGGTTTCTTTACTCCAGCATGCTGTCAGGGGACAGGCTTTTTCACTGATGGTAGCCATACACTCTGATTTCTTTTCCATGGCCGCTGTGTGATGTAAAAAGATTGATAATATTCTGACAATCAACTCAGTTTGGTCACATCTGATAAAAAGTGTATATAAAACTATTGGAAGGGAACTTATGGCTATTCGATTGCTTGTGGGTTCAATCACTTTGATCAGGTTGCAGATCAATAAGATAAAAAAATGAAGCGTTTATGGCCTTCATTGGTCTTTGACTGCTTTTTAAAGATGACACACTGTAACAGCGAATTCACTCATAGTGTGGTGACAGGCATTTTACTGCAATGTAAAAAGCCTGTCCACGCAAGGACACACAGAAAAAAATGTTTTCTGTGTGCCTTATTCGCACTGCAACACGGCCTGGAGCTGTGCTGCAGCAATAAAATGCAGAAATGCTTTTATTGCAGCGGGCTGTACAAAATAACATGACACTGTAGAGTACAGTAGTGCAGCAGCGACATGAATTAAAGTGGAGTTCCATCCAAATGTGGAACTTCTGCTTATCTGCTCCCCCCCCTGGTGCCAAATTTGGCACCTTTCAGGGGGCAGGGAAACAGGTACCTGTTTTTGACAGGTACCTATCCCCACTTCCAGGAGACAGAGCCGCAGTGCCATCCCTTGGAAGTTCAGCCCCTCTCCTCCTTCCTCCGTTGCTAGGCCAGTTAGAGAGCGCAGCCAATGGCAGAGAGCGCTGATCGGAGTGTCCTGGCGGGGGGTGTCCCCCTGTCAGAACACAATAGCTCAGCGGGGGAGATCACTGTACTAACTCGCCTTAGTTATTACATCGGTTCCGACTGGAGCTGACAGTTTTTTTTCATTCTACCCGCAGGGTGGAAGAGAAAAAAAACTATTAGTGTGTACCAGGCTTAAGCATCTTTGTTTTGATGCACCTGGAATGTATTTAGCTCAGTTAATCTGAAAGTTCAGCTGGGCTTTAAACATGCTTGGGATAAATATAAGTTTCTACTTACACAAAAATTTTTTAAATATCGCAGATTTATAAACCACTTGGACTTGTTCTGCCATCAATCTTCAGTGTTTCTATGGCATACATATTCTAATGCAGTTAAATGTGTTCCACTGCAGAAGAAAAGACAAATCGGAGCACAGCAACTCAGCGCAGCAATGTGAAGTGCATTCAATCCTATAGCAGCCCACAGGGGAGCACACATTGGAACTGTATAGTAAAGTTATTGCTCTTTTTGTAAAACAGACCCACAGGAGTTTTTTTCCAAATGTTCATTGTGAGCAAAATGGAACTTATACTTTAAGTAGGTCATTGTTTGTGCTCTCCTTTCCTTGCGTTCTCTATCTAATAATCTTTCATAAGACAGAAGAGAGGATACATCTATTAAATATTGCCGTGTTAAAACTCTGCTTCAATTTCACTTTGGCCAACACATTCATTTTCTGCAAGTGTATGAAAAGTTGAAACGCACGGGCCAACACAAATAGGGTATTACAAGCTGAGGAATGGTTCCTAAGGCACCGTTTTATTAGAACTAGTGTTTATATCAAACAATACATCCTAAGTACTTTCTATTAAATTTGGACAAATCATTTGCCTCAGGATTATGGTGTTTTGCCATTGAAATGTAATCTCTTTGTTGATTTTGTACCTGCCAACCCAAACAGAGTAATGGAGATTTCCATTAAAAATGGGAATTATAAAAAAAATAGGTTCTTAAATGTCACTATCTATGAATCAAGTAAAAGAAAATACAGGCTTAGCCAGTCTGTCTTAACAACAGGATTTTTAAACAATAGCTCTTAACAGACATTATACTAAACTACGGTATATTCCTTTAGTTACAAGTAAAGCTTATTTAATTTGAAACCAACCATTAAAGGCTGTTCTTTAACCTTGCATGATATACCCTTCAGGCTATAGTGCATTAGGCTGGGTTCACACTGGTCCGACAAACGCTCCGACATTGGGAGCTCATGTCGCATGACGTGTGAAATGTAATGTTTCCCTATGGGAGCCGTCCTAACTGGTCCGACACAAGTCGTTCCGACTTTAGAAATGCTCCCTGTACTACTTTGGTCCGACTTTGATCCTACTTCAGCCTATTGACTATCATTGAAGTCGGATCAAAGTCGGATTGCCGTCTCGCATGATCCGACTTCGGCACGCGACTTGTGCTCAGATGATCTTGAGGGGGAACTCCGCGCCAAATTTTAAGTAAAAATCCGGCATGGGTTCCCCCTCCAAGAGCATACCAGGCCCTTGGGTCTGGTATGGACCTTGAAGGGACCCCCCTACGCCGAAAAAACGGCGTGGGGGGTCGCCCCCAATCCATACCAGACCCTTATCCGAGCACGCAGCCCAGCCGGTCAGGAATGGGGGTGGGGACGAGCTGGCGGCCCCCCCCCTCCTGGACCGTACCAGGCCGCATGCCCTCAACATGGGGGGGTGCTTTGGGGCATGGGGGGCGCAGTGTGGCCCCCCACCCCAAAGCACCTTGTCCCCATGTTGATGAGGACAAGGGCCTCTTCCCGACAACCCTGGCCGTTGGTTGTCGGGGTCTGCGGGCGGGGACTTATCGGAATCCGGGAGCCCCCTTTAATAAGGGGGCCCCCAGATCCCGGCCCCCCACCCTATGTGAATGAGTATGGGGTACAGCGTACCCCTACCCATTCACCTAGGAAAAAAGTGTCATTTAAAAAAAAACACTACACAGATTTTTAAAGCATTTTATTAGACAGCTCCGGGGGTCTTCTTCCGACTTCGGGGGTCTCTCCGGTTCTTCTCCGCGCTCTCCGGGTCTTCTGCCGGGCTCCTCCTCTCTCTTCTGCTCTTTTGCCGCTCTTTTGCTAAAGAGGAGGAGCCCGGTCTGCTGCCTTCTTCTCTTCGGGGGTCTCTCCGGTTCTTCTCCGCGCTCTCCGGGTCTTCTGCCGGGCTCCTCCGCTCTCTTCTGCTCTTTTGCCGCTCTTTTGCTAAAGCGGAGGAGCCTGGTCTTCAATCTTCTGCCTTCTGCCCTCTTCTCCTGATGTTGACACGACGCTCTCTGGGGCTAGAATGCTCTCTGTGCCCTCTGCTCTTACTTATATAGGCGGTGACCCCGCCCCCTTAAGCCGTCACAGTCCCTGGGCATGCTGGGACTGTGACGTTTTAGGGGGCGTGGTCATCACCCGATGACCACGCCCCCTGTATGCCGTCATAGTCCCAGCATGCCCAGGGACTGTGACGGCATAAGAGGGCGGGGTCACCGCCTATATAAGTCAGAGGAGAGCGCACAGAGAGCATTCTAGCCCCAGAGAGCGTCGTGTCAACATCAGGAGAAGAGAAGAGGGCAGAAGATTGAAGACCGGGCTCCTCCTCTTTAGCAAAAGAGCGGCAAAAGAGCAGAAGAGAGAGGAGGAGCCCGGCAGAAGATCCGGAGAGCGCGGAGAAGAACCGGAGAGACCCCCGAAGAGAAGAAGGCAGCAGACCGGGCTCCTCCTCTTTAGCAAAAGAGCGGCAAAAGAGCAGAAGAGAGAGGAGGAGCCCGGCAGAAGACCCGGAGAGCGCGGAGAAGAACCGGAGAGACCCCCGAAGTCGGAAGAAGACCCCCGGAGCTGTCTAATAAAATACTTTAAAAATCTGTGTAGTGTTTTTTTTTTTAAATTGACACTTTTTCCCTAGGTGAATGGGTAGGGGTACTATGTACCCCATACTCAATTCACATAGGGTGGGGGGCCGGGATCTGGGGGCCCCCTTATTAAAGGGGGCTCCCGGATTCCGATAAGCCCCCCGCCCGCAGACCCCGACAACCAACGGCCAGGGTTGTCGGGAAGAGGCCCTTGTCCTCATCAACATGGGGACAAGGTGCTTTGGGCTGGGGGGGGCCGCAGCGCGCCCCCTCCCCCAAGGCACCAACCCCCCCATGTTGAGGGCATGCGGCCTGGTACGGTTCAGGAGGGGGGGGGGCGCTCGCTCGTCCCCACCCCCATTCCTGTCCGGCCGGGCTGCGTGCTCGGATAAGGGTCTGGTATGGATTGGGGGGGGACCCCCGCACGCCGCCTTTTCGGCGTAGGGGGTTCCCCTCAAGGTCCATACCAGACCCAAGGGCCTGGTATGCTCTTGGAGGGGGAACCCATGCCGGATTTTTATTTAAAATTTGGCGTGGAGTTCCCCCTAAAGATTCATACCAAACACAGTGTCGGGCATTGGCGGGGATCCAAGTCGGATCCCCGTTCATTGAAAGTCGGACACATGCCGGCTTCATGTCGCAGGGCAAAGTCGGATCCAAAGTAGGACGGCTGTCGTGTCGCACCAGTGTGAACCCAGCCTTAAAGGTATGCAAAACGTGTTGGTCCTCTTTGTTCACAAAGTACCTGTTCACCACATGGGGCAAAGGTCAATGAGGAGACAGTTGTGTCTTTCCCGAGGTGTGTTACATCTTCAATATTTACTATACGCAGAGCAAAAAGAAATTTAGAATATAGAAAATTGTTACTGCATTCTTTGATTCACACCTTGCAAAATACACGTCATAATGCTATACTTTCCTGGCTTTGTCCTAGCAGTGTCTGACTCACTTTTGGAAAGTCAGAGCTGCAGTAGTCATACTGTAAATGAAATACTGAAGTCAGCACACAACTAACATGTTCAGACTTGATACTCTCAAAGTGCTTTTTCTTTAGGATCAAAGGAAAGTATTTCAAACATCTGAGAATTTGACAGATCCAAAAATATTTCAGGCTGATACAGAGATGTCCTAAATAGCATTCTGAGTATGTTTCTCTTCCAACTGGAAATCCTAAAATAGTCTAAAGGAATAGTTTTCATGTGATAAACTCAAATTATACATTACGGCATGGAAATAAAAGCCCACGGGTTTAAAGAATGTAAATTAATGAGGGTTTTTGTACACTAGCTATGCAACAGGACAAACTTGAATGAGCTGAAATACAATTACCTGGAAATCCAATAGTTTTATTTACATTGTTTGTAATTCTGAAAACCAACAATTATAGTAAACAAATATATATAACATACATGGCAACCACTAAAAAAATCAGAAAATCAACACATGTGAATGTGTGCATTTAACATTATGGGGGTGATTTACAAAAGCCGTGCACCATCAGTAGAGGCGCACGGCGAGGCGCAACATAGATTTTCATATTTACCAAATGGTGCGCCAGTAACAGAGTGCAAATCCCCCATTTACTATAGCAATCTAGGCACACGGGAGAATGCAATCTGTGCTCCACTATGGACATGGCGCACGGCATCTCCAAATCAATATTGACAGAAGATGGAGGTGCCAATATTATGGGGGGATGTGAGGAAGTTTAGTAACAACTGCCCAAGTAACAAATATGCCCAAAATAGAATGAGAAAGTAACTTTTTCTGAGAAAGCCTGCTTTGCCTCCAAGTACATTTAGAACTGCGTGAGATCAATGTAAGCAGTGCGCATTCGCAAGCGGCTGTTGCACTCGTTCACATGCGTTTGTTCACTGCGTGGCCAAAATCTTAGTAAATGTTAAGCAATGTACATGCAATTGCATGGGTTAAAACAAGCGCACCTCTAAACTTGACACTTTTTTTTTTTTTACGCTGGTTCACCTTTATGTATTTTTTTAAGGAGATTTACACACAGGTCATATGAGCATGTTTCATTGCCAACATGTGACATGCACCTTGTTAAAATTATGTAAAAAGACTCTCGCTCTTCTAGCTCCTCCTAAAAGGACATTTAACCTTCCCCCTCTAATGCATATGATTTCCTTGGGCTAGCTTTTGCTTTTAAAGAGGAGCTCCGCACTCCATTCTCCAATGCTCTTGTCTCCCCCCTCTAACCCCTTGGATTTCCATGGGCTAACTTTTGCTTTTAAAGGGGAACTCCACACTCAATTCTACAATGCTCTTGTTTCCCCCCTCTAACCCCTTGGATTTCCATGGGCTAACCTTTGCTTTTAAAGTGGAGCTCCACACTTCATTTTACAATGCTCTTGTTTCCCCCCTCTAACCCCTTGGGTTTCCATGGGCTAACTTTTGCTTTTAAAGGGGAACTCCACGCTCCACTCTATTCTCCAAAGCCTGTGAGCTGCCTTCACCAATCCAAATCACATACTTTTTCAGAGCATATAACAGGGTCAGCTGGGAAAGGGGCGAGAAGAGCGATCTCCCAACCCCCTCCTGAACCATACAAGGCCACATGCACTCAACATAGCTGGCTGCCTTTGAGGCATGTTAGGCTCAGCCCAATATCAACCACAAAGCACCTTGTACCCACTAGTTTAAAGGCGTTTTCCACATTCCATAAAGTCCCCTGTCTGCAGCCCCGCACAGCCCCAGCCTAGGGTTGTGTGAAAGAGGCCCTTGTCCCCCTGAATACAAGGTGGTTGGCTTTTGGGGTACCCGAGCCCCTCCTACCCCCAAGCATCCACCCCCCCTTTCATGGGCTGGATTGCTGTGTGTTTGGCTAGGGTTTGTTAGTGTGTGGGAGGGGCACAATATTTTTTTAGTTTGGGGTGGTATTTTTCACGTGGGGGTTCTCATTTTAAGCCTTAACAGACCCAAATGGCCTTGTATGTATCAGGGAGCAGGCTATTTTTGGTTTTGGGTTAAAATCTTGCAGCTGCAATGTAGATTTGTAAGTTTTCTCTAAAACTGTACATCTTTGAAGCAGCATTTTGAATACATGCTACAGATGCACCACTTAACAGGCAGAGTAAGCCCCCCCCCCCCAAGTTACTAGCTTTTAATCAATTTTGCATTTTAAAGGCACTTTTCCTTGTTTTGTTTTTCGGGGTTGTCCAAATTGGTGACATTGATATATGTTCCTCAGGGTGGGACCTGGGCCCCCCTACCCATTTTAAGTAGATAACTAGAATAAGCCATATAAGTAGAAGTATAGCATATAAGTTCCCATAGACTGCAATGGTATTTGTTGTATAACTTTTGCCCATGTTAGGCTCTTTTTTTGCCCCCCCTGGATCGGGGGGTGTTTGTCAGATCTGTAATTTTGGCAAAACAAAAAAAGGTGTGATTTGTCTAAAAGCTACTTTCTTGGTGCCTTCATGGTAGCATACGCATGGATTGTGTGTATGCTGCCATGGATAGGAACCAGGAAAGGAAAATTACAGAGAGGTAAGTATTCAATTTTCCATTTTAGTGCAGTGGTTCTCAGTCCTCAAGTACCCCTCACAGGACATGTTTTGGGAATTTATCTTAGCTAAATAGCTGTCCAAAATACCAAGCCATTGACTGTGATTTAAAGCACCTGTGTAAGATGAAGGTAAACCTGCAAACATGGCCTGTTGGGGGTACTTGAGGACAGGGTTGAGAACCACTGATTTAGAGCACTGCTCTAAAATCGAGCTCAAGACAATCCTATTCTAACTGTGGGCATTTGAGGGAAACCAAAGGATTGTTAGAACCCCTGCTTGTCTTTTTTAGGTTGGGCTTTGTGTCCCTTTTCTGAAAATTGGCTTCACTTCCTGTCACATAGCCAAACAGGAAGTGAGGGTAAAACCCTACCAATGTCTTTCCTTGCAGACACACAGGTCAATCTAACTAGTGCCCCATTTGGCAAATTGCACTCTAGCACTTTGTTGTGTACACCCCAAATTATTAGGTATTTTGGGGTTTATTAAAGGCAAATCCACTCTGCAATACAAGTGTACTCTCTGTAAATCCGAGGGGAAGCACTGGTGATTTTATCATCCAATCATGTAGAAGCAAATATGATGTTTTTTTATTTTCCTTGCATGTCCCCCTACCAAGTGCACTTGTAGTGCAAAGTGGATTTGCCTTTAGTAAATAAACCCAAAAAGTCCAAGATACCTAATAATTTGGGGTGTACACAGCAAAATTCTAGAGTGCAATTTACCTAATGGGGAAACTATTTAGATTGACCTGTGTGTCCCCAAGGAAACACATTGGTAGGGTTTTACCCTCACTTCCTGTATGGCTATGTAACAGGTAGTGAATAAATTTGAAGGAGAAACTGGCAAAATTTAAGAGGTGTCTTGACCCTATCAGGGGTGCAGACATCCGCAAAAACTTACAAGACTTCTAATCCCTCTGCACTCTATCCCCAAACAAAAATAAGAAAGGATTTCATTTAGTTTAACTTTGCAAAGACACATTCCTAAGTTCAACTGTGATGCATGTCAATGGCCCATTTAGACCTTGTTTAATAGAAAACACCAGTTGTCTTTCACTATAAACATTTGTTAGTCCAGTCCTGGAAATCTGCATCTGCTTTACTATTTATTTCCATAAAAATTGGGTTCATGCAGCCAGATGCGCCAAATGCATCTAGATGTGATACCGCTGTGTACGTGAGATGCACAACTGCTGTGTGCGCGGAGGTATGTACCCGTGGCACATATCTGGTTTCCGGAAGCGATGGCCAGCACACAGGAATGACATCACGCCCCTCCAGGAAGTTGCTTGTACTGCTGCTAATTTCTTCCCACCACCATGCCCCGCTCACTGTTCTCTGAGGAAGAGATGATCCTTATTTGCAAATTAAGATAAGTTTTAAATTTATTTTACATGGAGTGGTGTTTGTGTGGGTCATGTGTGTATTTCTAAATGATTTGGCCTCAAAACACACACCTACTTCCTGTGTACAGATTCACTTCCGGGCCAATGTATATTGCTTCCTGCTTCAGTGTGTGTGTATATATATATATATATATAGATATATCTATAGATGTAGGTTCTTGTATCGTCCAGCAGAGAGAAGTTGGGTAGATGCCGCACTCCTAATTCTGGAGGCATAATAATGGTCTAGCACAGGGGTTTTCAAACTACGGCCCTCCAGTTGTTCAGGAACTACAATTCTCATCATGCCCAGTCATGTCTGTGAATGTCAGAGTTTTACAATGCCTCATGGGAAATGTAGTTCCGCAACAGCTGGAGAGCCATAGTTTGAAGATTCCTGATCACTCTAGCATGTCTTGAAAAAAGGTGGTTTTTCATGTGCCTTGTTTAATGCCCAAGAAATATCGTTAGAAAAATACAAGTGGGTCATGGCACATCTACATTCCAAATTTGGCACTTAAGATGGCCATGCACTATGCAATCTGATTGGCCAATCTCTGTACAACTCAATATTTAGGCAAAATAGGTAATAGGAAGACGCACTTGAACAATTAATTCAAAATATAGGAAATAAAACAGGCTCTTGCACTTATTCTCACTTATTTAAGATCTAACTGATTGCAGTGTATGGTCACCAAGATCAAGATCTGAAAATATTAATTTATTGGGTTTAGAAACACTTCTATTTTCTTTGTAATGTATTGAAAAATTTGGGTAAAAAAAGAAAAAAAATTTCAAAGATATATTCGAAGTGATAGGAATGAGATTAGCATCAAAAGGGTTAATTAACTGAGCACACCTAATTGCCTAACAAGACACATCTAATGAGATGAAATTAACCAATTGTATTGGGCGTGCGCTATTATTAATGAGAAAACCGCAGTTACCCTAGCGCCAGTTGCAGTTTACATATGCAGGCTTATATTATTGTTATTTGTGCTTCAATGTGCGCCGGTTCACACGTTCAATTAATGACTTTTCTGATGCACCAATTAATGTATGAACTGGTGCAGTGCCTTCTTCTTAGTAAATCACCCCCTATGTGACATAGTAAGGGGGAAACAGTTAATCAAAAATAGCAATTTGTTAATTTGCTAAAAATCCCTCTCACCACAACTTGCACTATCTTTTGAAATGTCACTAATGTGAAAGAAACCTGTTTCATAAATACTGGGCTAATGCTTTTAAAGGGAAGGGGGTATTTTTTAAGGAAAGGTTCCTGAAGAATTTGACGGGTATATAGACTTGCATCACAGTCACCATTGTGCCTTTACCCTTATAGCCCGTCAAGCCTATTATTATAAGCATGCATTCCCTTTGAAGTGATTGATTTTGAAAAAGATAGCTGTTAGTTGTATGCAATATAGTTACATCCCTGTAAGGGTTCTCATGCATATCCAGACATGCCTGGATAGTGTGCTTGCCTCCTTCCTCCCACACTCCCACATTCCTATTGGCCCATCACTATGATAGGTTGCCTTTTTGACCAAAAGTAGAGATGAGTTTTGAATTCTTGATTCCCCCAAAATCCATACCAGACTCTTATCATTGATAAGGGTGTGGTATAGATTCAAAATCAGGACCCCAGGCAAAAAAAAACAATGTACGGTCTCTCCTAAAATTCGCCTCCTAAACCATACCAGGACAAATGCTCTCAGTATGGGGAGGGTACCCTGCCAAAGAAACCCTACCTGTCAAAACACATAGTTTTAATATGGATGGGGAAAGGGCCTCTTCACCACATCTCTGGCCTGGTGGATGTGGGAATCTGGTGGAAGAGGGCTCATAATTTTGAAGCCTCTTTTATAATAAAGGGGCATCTAGTTAACCAACACCCCTTACATGAATAAGTAAGGGGTACATAGTACTCTGGGTTACTCATTAAAAAAAACACAATACAGTACATTTAATAATGCCCTCCATTTAAAAAAATCTTCATCAATCATCATTAAAGGTTCCCAGCCCGGCAGCTTAATGTATAGAAAGGATTGGTTGATCCTGGGAGATACCATTAGCCAAATATGGTCATAACTATATTTATTTAATGACATCCCCCAGGATCCCCCAACCCTTTATTTACATTCACCTATTGGGCCAGGAAATTTAATTTGTAGTACGTTTGGAGTGCATCATGTTGGCAGGTCGGTGGGCGTCGTTCATTGTGATTGACCCCACATCATTTTAATTTGGGGGTTTGCATTTTAGGGGGGTGCCTGGGGTTCTCTTCCATAACAAGCAAGGCTCTCTGATTCCTCCTGTATTGAATTGTATTGTAACTGTATTGTCTGCCCTCAAGCGCTGCGCAAACTGTTGGCGCTATATAAATCCTATATAATAATAATAATATCCATAACTGACTCATATTAGAGATACCACTGGTTAATTATTCACAAATATATACCATGAATAAAAACACAGACACCTTAGAAAAATAATTTTATGAAAAAATCTCCAAATAATGTCCGACAATAAAAATCCAATGTTAAAGGCATCATCCAGCAATGTAGATCCATCATCGATCCCGATGAACAATACTTCAACGACCCTGCCAACACAAACACAATGATGATCTGCTCCCTCGGACTCTCTCGCCATGAATGAAATTTTTCCAGCTGGCAGCTGAATGTGAAAAAAGGTTCCAAGGTGCTGGACGACATCATTGATTAAAAATGCTTATCATGACCACATTTGGTCAATGGCATCACCTGGTGACCCACAACCTTGTTTACTATTTGAAATGAGCTGGGTGATATTGGTTGCTAGGGTGCTGGTGGCTTCCTGCATCCTAGCAACCAATGATGTTGTGCAGCCACCTGTATCCTAATAGCCAATAATGCTTGTGAATCATAGGCAGTCATTGCCACACAGCATCATTGGTTGTTATGGCTCAGTGTCCTAGCAACTACAACTAAATAAATGACTTCTACCTACAGGAGCTGGAGATTCAGATGGACGAACTGTCCAATATTGCTATTTAGTTTGCATGTTGAAGGTCTATCCAAAACTAAAGCTCACCCTGACTTTCTATAACAAATCCTCTTGCTGGACTGAAGACCCTCTCAGACAGCAACATGACTTCAGAGCAATCCAGAACCTATCGTGCATACTGTGCAAGAAGTCCAGCCTGGGCAAAAGTCCATAGAGTGCTCACTTTTGAGAGTCTATGCATCAGCCCTGAATCCAATGTATTCAGCAATAATGTAGTTCAGGCACTGCCTGTGAGTGCTGCCTGCAAATAGTCCTAGCCACTGTGGTTTAAAATACTCCTAAAAGCGACAATAAGGAAGTCGCTGTCATCACCGCTCCTCTTTTGAGGGTTGAGAGGAACAGTGACACGTTCGTCATCAGAGGGTATCTTTTCACCATCAGGAATTGCAGAAAAAAAGTTCTTATGCATCACCTCTCCACACAGCTGAATTTTGGGTTCTCTCTGGGGTAGTGGTAGAATATCAGCCATTTTACCCTTGTATCAGGCATCTAATAGGTTGGGCACCCAATAGTGGTCCCTCTCTTTAATTACCAAAATCCAGGGGGGCAGGGGGGCAGGCATTGGAGCATAAAAGACCCTATCTGCCAGTAATTGTCTACACAGAGGACCTAGAGAACTCTGTATCACTGAGGGCAACACTGTCCTCAACAATCTCAACACACCCACATAAAACTTTTATGCCTAGTATACACGGGCCGAATGTCGGGAGGCATCAGCCTGTTTAATAAAAAACGGCCAACATTCAGCCCGATTGTGTGTCAGTCGGACTGATAGAAGCCGGCCATTTGGCCGGCTTCTGTCGGACAAGCATGCTGGAAAACCGGTAGCTCCCAGATCGTAGTGTTCTGGTGGGGGGGCGTCCCCCTGTCAGAACACAGCAGCTCAGTGGAGGAGATTGCTGTACTAACATCAGATCCTTAGTACAGTGGTTCCAAGTGGAGCTGTCAGGTTTTTTTCGTTCAACGCGCTGGGTTGAACGAAAAAAACTGTTATGCCACGTGCAGACGATCGGAACTTCCAACAACCAAACCATGGATTTATTTCCGACAGATGTTGGCTGAAACTTGTCTTGCATACACACGGTCGCACAATTGTTGTTGGAGATTCCGATCGGCAAGAACGCGCTGTCGTACAACACATACGACGGCACTAGAAAAAGGAAGTTCAATAGCCAGTGCACCACCCTTTGGGCTCCTTCTGCTAATCTCGTGTTAGTAGAAGTTTGGTGAGAGACGATTTGCACTTTTCAGCCTCGTGCTTTTCAGTTCGTTACTGCTCTTCAGTTTGTGTTTGTGGGTTCGTATCTGTTTTTCAGTGCGTGTAGTCAATTCGTATCTGTTTTTTCAGTGCGTTCTTGTCCGCTTGTTTCTGATTTCCAGCTCGCTCTTCTCAGGCCTTTCTGATTTTCAGTGCGTTCTGTTATTTTTTGACCAGCAGACCGTTTTGAAGGCATGTTGTGGTTACGTACTCGTCATAGAGTTCGTGCTATGCAGGGGCTTGGTGTTGGGGTTCTTACTTTGACCCAAGCCCAGTCCATGAACAGGGGGAGGAGGAGTTCATGGACCAATAATTGGTTGCTCCAGCGTGACCAATTTTCGCACATGCCTTTGTTGCGGGAGATCCAGGAAAATAATCCTGATGATTTCAGGAATTATCTCCGGATGACAGACCCCTTTTTTACCGTCTGTTGGCTTTGCTGTCCCCCTATATTACCAAGCAGGACACCTGCATGCGGCAAGCCATCACTCCGGAACAAAGACTAGTCGCCACCTTGCGGTACTTGGCAACAGGGAGAAGTCTGCAGGACATCAAGTTCTCGACAGGCATCTCCCCCCAGGCTCTGGAGATCATTATTCCAGAGATCTGTTCTGCCATCATACAGGTTCTGCAAAACGACTATATTAAGGTAAGTTTTCTCCTTTAACATCACATTATATGTATTTAATGTTTGCTAATGTATTGCATGTATTTCATCATTCTCTAATTGCCATGATTGTAATATGCTGTGAATGTCCCCTTCACTAACCTCCCCAGCATGCTATCCTGGGAACATACACACCTAGCCTAGTCACTTAACAATGTATTTTGTCAGCTCCATTGTAGTGCTTTACCCTAAACACCCCCTAAAATGTGTACAAATGTTATTTTTGTCCTTAAATTCATGCATAGTGCAAGAGGCTTTTTTGGGGGGGCACAAACTCATTTGGAACCCTCCCTCCCCCCCAACCGCTAAATCAACTGATATTAATCCTCTATCTGCTGACTTTTCCAAACCCATACACACTATACCTACCTCTTTTATGGTCAGATTTATAGATGAATTCATCAAAGCATGTAGTGCAAGGGCCTGCCTGAATACTTTCAAATGGTACTGTTTAAAGTTTTGTTCTCTTATTATCCTGATAGGTAATTGCAGAATGTAAAAATGTGCTTCAATTTGTACAGTGTGTATTCATATTTTTGTATTATGACACTTCTTACCTGTCCAGTGGGCTGCCAATAGTGTAAGTAAGGAGGGGCTGGCCAAAGTAACACACATTATTATGTATGCATTAAGCTCTCAATGAAGTAGAGAGGGTTGCCTGTCCAAAACATCCCCCTCCCTAAAATGTTTTCACTGGGCCATCAGAGGGGTGAGGAATCTGATAAGTGGACTTATACTTTTGTCTTTAAATACTCCTTAAAATAAATGTTACACTGATGTTGGCCAAGAATGTTTGTGTCTAATCTGCTTGCAATGTTATGTGCAAAAGTACTCATTTTTATTTTTCTTGTTTGACTCCACAGTTTCCTTCAACCACACAGGAATGGCAGACTGTGGCATCCCACTTTGCCCAGAGGTAGGTCTTTCCCAACTGAGGAGGGGCAATCGATAGGAAACACGTCCACATCGTCCCACCCCCCAACTCGGGTCATACTATTATAATTACAAGGGGTTTAATAGTATTGTGATGTTGTCGGTGGTGTCGGCGACATACGAGTTTTTGTATGTGGACGTGGGGAAGAATGGCCGGATGTCGGATGGTGGAGTCATCGCCCAGATGGAGTTTTACAGATAGCTCCAGAATGGTGGCTTGGGCTTGCCACCTGTGGAAGACAATGTGGCTGGTCTTCCGCACGTGTTCATTGCTGATGAAGTGTTTGGGTTAGGAGAATATCTCATGAGGCCATTTCCCATGAGGACCCTCACCCCGGACCAGAGGGTTTTTAACTACCGGCTGGCCAGAGCCAGAAGAGTGGTGGAGAATGCTTTCGGCATAATGGCCAGCTGGTTCCTCCTATTCCTGACGCCAATCCACATGGCGCAATATAAACTCAACCATATAGTCCTTGCCTGCTGCATTATTCACAATTTTCTAAGGAAAAATGCTACTAACTATGTGGCCTCAGTTGGGCCTGAGGCCGGCTTTCCAGATCAACCAACCCTGATGGCACTTGAAGCTGGCTTGCCCCCCCCAAAGCGCCCGCCCAGACAATATCTGGAGTACTTTGCGGGTAGGGGGGCCATTGATATGCCAGCAAATGTTTGAGAAAAAATTTTAAAATAAATTTTTGTTTTAAACTGAAATAATACTTCATTTGATTTATTGCTTGTGTTTCTTTTAGCTGTCTCCTAGGTTCTCTTTTCTTTTTGGCCATTTTCTTAAAAAGTGCAAACATAATTTATTTGATACATGAGGTGACAATCTCTTCTTCAGCTAACGATTCTGTTGTGGGTCTACTACACACACACATTGTTTTTGTTGTTAATGTATGTAATGCATTAATGTTAAAAATAATCATCCTTTTCAGCACCATGAATTGTTTTGAGTGCCTAAAATGGCCTGATTGGGGCCAATTTTAGAGCACTGCGTGGGTTATTTACTAAAAGCAAATACACTTTGCACTACAAGTGCACTGAAACTGCACTGAAACTGCACTTGTAGTGCAAAGTGGATTTGCCTTTAGTAAATAACCCCCATTTCAGTGTAAACACAAACTTAGTCCAAAAAATTATATTGAGCATTGAAAGAAGAAGCCACACATTGTTGAGTCAAAAACGTTTTTACTCTGTGCACATTCACGTGTGCGTTAGAAAATGATTTTTGAACAAACCAACATATTTTAGTAATAACATTTTTGTTTTTGACAGTACAAATAGCCTTTTTTGTGTTAAAACAGGCATGTTTAAAACCATAAAACAATACACAACTCAGAAACTTACAAAGTTAAACTTTGACAAAGTGAAGGCAATATCAAACATTAGTATGTCCAAACTGTGTTGATATTGCCTTCATCAGATGAGGTGATGTCACCCTTGTGAAAGCCAAATTTTGAAGATACACACAAATTGAGAGTCAAAATGGGGATTTCCCTCCTGATCCCATGCCTAATGTCAACATGTGCTAGATCCCATCATGGTTGATCAATAGACGTGTTTTGGGGGTGCAACCCCTTCCTCTCATCTACTTTAGTTGCAAGGAAGGTGTTGCACCCCTAAAACGCAAATCTTGGTATCCCGTGATGGCAAATAGCACACGTTGACACACTGTGTGCATCTCTAAATATTTGGCTTTCTAAAAAAATATTTAAAATGTGTGAAAATAATAAAAATACAAACAAACAATGATGTTTTTGAGTCTTTTTTCCACATCATCGATGTCTTCCTTGATCTTTTGTAAATCATGATTGCACACCATGATCTCCCAGATGAGGACGTGTGAACTTGCACTTGTGAAATGAGATTCTTCTTCCACAACATCCACATCACCTAAAATAAAAAAAACATACCATGTATTATAAATATGCAGACATACATCTATTACCTGAAGCTGTGGTCTCAGACACTCACCTGTTGTGATCACTATTTCGCCCACTTCATAAACCTCTCCTTTCTCCACATCTTCTGGTTGTGGTGTGGGGATTTGCTTTTCTTTAGGAGGTGGGGGGTCCCTGGTGTCCTCATATGTCCCGAATCTTTTCTCCCCTATGTGAATAAAAAAAAGGCATACTTAGCACACAGATATTTGAGGCCAGAAATAGTAATATGAAACATTGCTTGGAAGTGTCATACAATTGTCTTTATTGGCAGAGTTCCAAGCTGAAGACATTATTTTTTTCCCTTTCTAAAGCTGGGATACTTACCTTTTTTGTACAATTTTCACACATGGAGACACCCCTAGTATCCACTGGAGCACCTGTGTGGGACACCCTAAAAAGTTTGTTCTGGTGTCCCACACTAGTGCTCCTGCGTCCAGATGTGTAAAAAGCTGCTGAGTCTCCTCTCCTTACACTGAATCAAGTTTGCATTTCATTCTAGTACAAACCCATCTAGACAACAATGTCATAAAGTTCTTTTAATACAAATAGGCCTGAACAAATGTAGTTAACCTGTATCTGCCAAAAACATCGTATTAGTGGGTGAACAAACAATGTTTATTACATATGATTACTGTGCCCACGAACCTGAAAGTTGCCATTTTAAACTGTACAACAGTAAAGAAAATCACATGGAGCAGCATGCAAGTAATAATATTAATAGGAAAACACACGGCAAATACTTATGCTGCGTACACATGGTCTGACTTTTCGGCTACAAAAGTCCGACAGCCCGTTCGACAGACTTTCGACAGACTTTCGACAGGCTTTTGGCGGACTTGCGGCGGACTTTCTAACGAACGGACTTAACTACATACGATTACACAAAAGTTCAACGGATTCGTACGTGATGACGTACACTGGACTAAAATAACGAAATTGATAGCCAGTAGCCAATAGCTGCCCTAGCATGGGTTTTTGTCCATCGGACTAGCATACAGACGAGCGGATTTCTGGGTCCGGCGGAGTTACGACGTAAAGATTTGAAGCATGTTCCAAATCTAAAGTCCGTCAGATTTGCGACTGGAAAAGTCCGCTGAAGGTCGTTGAAGCCCACACACGATCAGATTGTCCACCGGATTTGGTCCGTCGGCGTCCGTCGGACAAGTCCGGTCGAAAAGTCCGACCGTGTGTACGCGGCATTACTTTTTTGAAGAACTCTCTTGATCTTTCTGTACTGATCCTGCTCCCTCAATTTCAGGTCTGACCAGCGTTTCCTCAATTGATCCTTGGATCGTTGTACCCCAAAATTCCTGTGCAGACTTCTCACAACTTTAGCCATGATCTTGGCCTTTCTGACATTTGGGTTTGGGTAAGGTCCATGCTTCCCATAATAGTCGGCCCTCTTCAAGATGTCCACCATCTCCACCATCTCTATAAATATTTGAGGCCCAAAATCTCCTCCGGGATCAGGACGTTCATGGCTCTGGGCTTTGTCTTGTCGTTGCTGCTGCTGCTGTCTGCATGCACATGGTCTTTCTCTGCCTTGTGCTCTCCCACTGCCCTGAAAGACAAGGGGTAGGGAATAGACTAGAAAAAAACGTCAGGGGTGGGTGGATTTTCACGCATGCGCAGTGTATATAAAGCGTAACACACATGCATCATATGTACGATCTGTGAGAGGAGGAAGGAGTATCGGAAGTGCCTATCGTTAGAATGAAGGTACAATTTTAACTTTGTGCATCAGTGGCCTATACTGCTTATAGAGTGAGGCCTATATTGGGACAAGATTAGGAGAGTTTAGCCTGACATTAGAGTTTATGTTGTGTTAAGTCTTGCAGAGAAAATGGATCTATTCAATGATGAGGACTTTATCCCCATATTCATTGATATGTACAGGGAGCTGCCCTGTCTATGGCAAGTAAACCACCCTCTTATAACAATAAAACAAAGAGGAAGGCAGCGCTGGATCAACTGCTGGAATTTGTGAAGCCGGTGATCCCCACGGCAGACATCCCCTATTTGAAGGCCCTAATTGGTGGCATGAGGAACACTTATAATAGGGAGCGCAAGAAGGTCCTGGTTTCCCAGAGATCAGGAGCTGCAGCAGATGACAATTTATGTACCCAGGCTGTGGTATTATGACAGACTGCATTTTTTGGCAGGCCAGACTGAACCCAGGCCAGCACTCTCCAGTCTTCCTTCAAGGCTTCCTTCCACCTCAGCTGAGGCTTCTGACTTTTAACCTGGGCCTTCCAGCCAGAAAGAAGTGGAGGAACCCAGCTTGAGCCAAGTATAGCATTGTTCAACATATTTTTAGTCAAATAATTAATGATGTTAACTAGATGTTATTATTGATCAATAATTTCTGATTTTACTAAATGTTTTACATATCAATAGACATTAGTGGCCACAAATGATTGGGACAAGAATTAAAAATTCTGGGGTCAGAATGATAGTCTTTTCTATTTATTAACATTCAATTTGCAACAGTCATGAGCTGAAAACTGTGTGTGATTGATGAACCAAAAACTAAAACTATGTCCCTTTTTCATACACAGGAAAGTCTCAGCCAGGAGGAGGCTGTGGAAAGTGGCAGCCAGGAGGTGGCGGGGGTAAGTGGCAGCCAGGAGGTGGCCGGGCCCAGTAGCCTGCTCGAATCCCAGGTCCCTCTCCTCCGCCTTCCAAAAAAAAGTCTCAGGAAGATGAGTCACCTGGAGGAGGCAGTACTTGGCCTATTTCAGAAGACTACTGCGGCCCTCAGAACCCCCCCAATAATCAAGATGACTATGCCTACATGGCAGCCTGCAAAATGCAGGAAATGGAGGAGGGTCAATGCCTCTTATGTGAGGAAGTTATCTTACAAGCCCTGAATAAGGGGTTGAGGGGCGAATTCACAAGCCAAAGCCACATGTAAGGTCACCTGAGACCAGGTGACAGATGCACTCCGTAGGAGTTGGAAGTGCACTGCTAAGATAGTGGACCCTAGGACTGACTGCTGCGGATAGTACCCAGGGAGGTTAAGGAAGCAGGTCTACTGGATCACTAACACAGATCCCAGTGGGAGCTAGAGCACAGATTTCCCAGGACGCGGAGTCTAAGAGCCAGCAGGTGTTCACCAGAGACTCTAGTGGTGAGGATGGACTGCGCTGCAGTCTGGCTCTAGGTCGCGGCCCCTAGGGTCTCACAGCTCACGCTCACGGTAGACTACAGGAAAAGGAAGCAGCAGGCTGGAACAACAAGGATAGTAAAGGGATAAGGCAGAGGTCAGGGCGACTATCAGACAGGAACAACAGAGTACAGGCCAAAGGTTTAGGGTTACAGGCAAACAGGGATAGTCGGGGACACGCCAAAAGGTCAGGGTCACGAGCAGACAGGAATAGTCGAGAACACGCCAAGGTCAGTAACAGAGACAAACGAAGAGCACACAGCAAGCAGAAAACAGGAAGCCAAACACACAATGAATACACAATGGTTGATCAGCAACGCTGGCCTGCAGTGCACAGGTTAATATAGGGCTCCCTGATAGGGCCTGGGGTGGAGCCATGCTTAGAGGAGAGGTTATAAAAACAGCCAGGTGAGAGTGGCTGGCCTCTTAGTCTGAACACATGAGGAGAGGTAAGCAGACAGAGAAAGATTACTGCATAACCATGACACCACGTTTGTGAGTTCAACCATGGTCCTCCTCCTCCACCTCCTGCCACAACTACAACACCAGAGCCACAGCCTGGAAGCAAGCGTGGAAGGGAGCGTGGAAGGAAGACAAGAAAGTGATGGCCTGGGTTCAGTCTGGGCTGACAAAAGATGCAGGCTGTGTAAGACCACAGCCTGGGGATAGATATGTCATCTGCTTCTGTTCCTGATCTCTTGTAGTCCTGGACTGGATTGTGCTCACTATTATAAGGACTCCTCAGGCCACCAATTTTGACTGTAAAATAATTGATGTCTGCCCTGGGGTACAAAGGCTTCGCAAATTTCACCAGTTTCTCCAGAGTTGCCTTCCTCTTTATTTTGTTATGACCCATAATAAATGGCTATTTATTTTTCACTAATACTTGCCTATGTGTTTTAGTTCAAAGAGGACAGTTTGTTTGTGAGTAGGCAGGTACATTTCAAAAATACAATGTCAAATTAACAAGGGACACCAACGCCAACCTCCTTGAGGTTAAAAAATACAAGATAATAATGGTGTTGTGGTAACTTGACACAAAACAAAAGAAAAAAATATGGAGATCACTATAAAAAAAATTAGGAGATCTGGATTAAAAATCACGAGAAATAATAAAGAAATCAGGTTGTCAGAACTCTGTGTGAATATCAACAGCAAAACAACTGCAAACTGTGCTGCATTAAAATTTTAAAATTTGCAGCGTGACAAATGCACTCCATTACAAACGCTAGTTTTACCAGAACGAGCGCTTCCGTCTCGTACTTGATTTAGAGCATGTGTCGGAATTGTGTACACATCATCGGAGTTTACGAGAACGGATTTTGTTGTTGGAAAATTTGAGATCCAGATCAGGTTTGTCAGAAATTCCGATGGAAAATGTTCAATGAAGCCTACACACGGTCAGAATTTCTAACAACAAGCTCCCATCGAACATTTGTTATCAAAAAATCCGATCGTGTGTACGTGGCATAAGACTTACCATACCTGCAAAGCAAATACAATAAAACATAGTAAAAATAAAACATTGCAATCTGTGCCTAAAAAAAAATATATGCCGAAGCATGGGGGCAATACGCCCCTAATGTTAGGAGCAAATCGTTCCTCCATCCCTGCTGCCCCCATGCTTCGGCATATATGCTCTTTTTTTTTTTAATTGTGATGGTGAAATCACCTCCGACAGCGCTGGAGTCACAGCTTTATGTATCGCGGGAGCAAACGATGTTGCTGTCAAGATGAAAAAAACCCCTGCTGCAGCTGAATGGTGTACCTGCTAAGCAAATGATGGTTAGCAATAAAACAAACATTACATTATAACATACCATACCTGCAAAGCAAATACAATAAAACATAGTAAAAATAGAGAGAACGATAAATATAGAACAATAGTGAGCAAACAGTAGAGCGGAAAGTAGAGAGCGAACATAAGAGAGAGAACAATAAAAAGAGAGGAGAAAAATACACAACTATTTTTGGATTTTTTATTTTATATTTTTTTGTGTTTTTTTTTCACTTTTTTCACTTTTATAAAAACTGTAAAAAAACTGTAAACTAAACGTTGCAGATTAGGGATTAGGGTCTCTCAAAATGTGATGGCCATCACATCTTTCGAGACCCCGAGACCCTATGTTAGTGTGCCTAGGACTGTGTGGTGCTGTACCCTACGCTAAAACTCAACTAGTGTGTGGTAGCATTTGAAAAATTCACCAATGCAGAGACCAGGTTGTTTAGAACAGGAGGGACAATAAAAGCAGGTGTCACGCCTAAATTCACGTTTGCTGCAGACACATCTTTTTTGGGGGTTTCTTTGGGTAGGGGTACCAGGGAGGACAAAAGGAAATGCCTCTCATGCAGCCGTCTCACTGCATTTGGATTGGGAAGTTGGGCAAGAGCACCGTCTGGAAACAGAAGGGCTCTGATGATCTCTTCCTGGAATTTAAGGAAGGATCCAGTCCATCCTGAAGCTCTGTATAGCACATGAGCATTCAGCAAAGCCATTTGAAATAAGTATACAGACACTTCTTTGTACCAGCATCTGGCCTTACGGGCAATTAGATACGGTGCCAAAAACTGGTCGTTGAGGTGCACCCCCCATGTTAAGGTTGTTTTCGTGGACATAGAGGGGTTTCTCCACCCCAGTCGCCATAGGAATTTGGACTACCGTGTCTGCATGAAGCGAGAACAGAACAAAAACATTCCGTGAATCCCTCCACTTCACTGCTCACAAACAGGGCTGGTGCAAGAATTTTTGACACCCTAGGCGAAACCTCATTTTGCCGCCCCCGCCCCCCGGCTCGACCTCCAACCCCACCCCCTTTGTCCTACAGCGGCTATGGCTGGCAGTTGCTGCTGTCCCCAAGGCAGCTATGGCTGGTGGCTGCAGATGGCTGTCCTGCGGGAAGGTACTGCTGAATGGTACTACTGGCGGGTATCCCTGGTGGCTGCTGTCTCAGGAGTGGGGGGGGGGGGTAGGGGCAGACAGGGGGGAGGAGGAGAGGGGAGGATGACAGGGGGGAGAAGGGGGAGGAGCGGAATAGGAAAAGAGAGAGGAGGAGGAGGAGTGGGGGGAGAGACAGGCGGCAGAGGGGGGAGAAAGGGGACGAGGACAAGGAAGAGGAGGGGAGGAAGGGGAGGAGGAGGAAGGGGAGGAGGAGGAAGAGGAGGAGGAGGAGGGGAGGAAGGGGAGGAGGAGGAGAGGAAGGTAGGAGAAGAGGGAGGAGGAGGAGGAAGGGAGGGGAGGGAGAGGAGGGAGGAGTGGGGCTGAGGGGGAGGAGGAGTGGGGCTGAGGGGGAGAGGGGGGGGGAGATGGAGGAGTGGGGGGGAGGGGAGAGGGAGGAGGAGGGGAGGGAGGAGGAGTGGGGCTGAGGGGGAGATAGAGGAGGAGTGGGGGGGAGGAGAGGGAGGGGGAGTGGGGGGGAAGAGGGGGAGGAGGAGTGAGGGGGAGGAGGAAGAGGAGGAGGAGGAGAGGGAGGGGGAGAGGAGGAGGAGAGGGAGGGGGAGAGGAGGAGAGGGAGGGGGAGAGGAGGAGGAGGAGAGAGAGGGGGAAGAGAGGAGGAGTGGGGAGGAGGAGGAAGGGAGGAGAGGGGGGAGGAGTAGAGGGGGGAGCAGGAGGAGGGGAGAGGAGGGGGGAGGGAGAGGAGGAGGAGGTGAGGAGGGAGTGGAGGGAGGGAGAGGAGGAGGAGGGGGAGGGAGAGGAGAAGGAGGGGGGAGGGAGAGGGAGGAGAGGAGAGAGAGGAGGAGGGGAGGGAGTGGGGGGAGGAGGAGGGGAGGGAGAGGAGGTGAGGGAGAGGGGGGAGGGGGAAGAGAGGAGGATGAGGAGAGGGAGGGGGAGAGGAGGAGGAGAGGGAGGGGGAGAGGAGGAGGAGGAGAGGGAGGGGGAGAGGAGGAGGAGGAGGAGAGGGAGGGGGAAGAGAGGAGGAGTGGGGAGGAGGAGGAAGGGAGGAGAGGGGGGAGGAGTAGAGGGGGGAGCAGGAGGAGGGGGGAGAGAGAGGAGGAGGAGGTGAGGAGGAGGGAGTGGGGGGAGGGAGAGGAGTAGGAGGGGGGAGGGAGAGGGAGGAGGGGAGAGAGAGGAGGAGGGGAGGGAGTGGGGGGAGGAGGAGGAGGGGAGGGAGAGGAGGAGGGGAGGGAGAGGAGGTGAGGGAGAGGGGGGAGGGGGGAAGAGAGGAGGAGGAGGAGGGGGGAGGGAGAGGAGGAGGAGGTGAGGGAGAAGGGGGAAGAGGAGGGGGAGGGGGGAGGAGAGGGGGGAAGAGGAGGGGGGGAGAGAGAGAGGAGGGAGAGGAGGGGGGAGGAGCGGAGAGGAGGAGAGGGACCCTTACATCCAGGCCATGTGCTTGGGACGATCATGACATGACATATGTGAGGAGTCTCAGGACAGATCAGTCTATACACACTATACAGTGCACTTCAAGTTCACTCACTGGGGCTCTGCTCTGCAGACTGCATCCGACGACTGTGTCCAGCTGTCACCACTCATCAGGCACTGACTACTCTGATCTGCTATAACGTGTCTGCACGTGCAGTGACACTGCCGCTGTACAGGACAGGCGATAGAACACCGGGAGGGAGAGCTGGCTTCTGCAAATGACGGTGACACGGGGGCGGGGTCAGGGGTCACATGATTAGACTCGGGATACGACTCAGTCACTGAATCATGTATGGGAGGAGCTGGCAGTACTGGAAGAGACCAGAGACACAGACAGGTCACTGATATAATCATAGAGGCGCGCAGCAGCAGGGAATGTGTTTGCTTCAGTTCCTTCGGGAGACTCGGGAAATGTCCCCCAGTGCTGCGCTGCGCCTCTAATGATACTACAGTTGGACAGAGCGCCTGCCTGGGTACATGAAACATACTGCAGAGACGCCGGGCGGCATCCCCTGCATTATACACGGAACACTTACATAAGGCAGAGACCGGTGGGAGACAGGGACTAGGGAAAACAGCGGCCGGGCGCCCTAGGCGGCAGTGCGCCCTAGGCGGCTGCCTAGTTCGCCTAGTGGTAGCACCGGCCCTGCTCACAAATTATTACACCTCAAATAGGCTCTCTCCCCCGTCTAAGTCAGGATTCTACAAACCGTTGGGGATTGCATGGTGCCACATGCGCCAATTCCATAATCAAAAAGGTGACTAAAGGAGGAGGCGTGGCGACCGGGCTCCAAAATGGACGCTTAGCCTAGGAGCTCCGTCCGTCCGCCGGAGAAAATCCACCGCCATCCGAGTCCACCGGCTCCATCCGCGGGAACAAACACCGGCATCCTCCACACAGCGACCCATGGAACACTATAACGATGCCTAGAAGACGAAAAGACCCCCAGCAGCCGCGCAAGCTCTCCAGCTATTTTCCCTCAGAGACGAGCGGACTACGACAAAATGGCGGCGGCGCGCGAGATCAACGGCCTGATCACGGGGCTGAAAATCACAACAACCACCGCGGAGTGCCGTTAACCTCATCCTGCGCTGCCAAGGCTCCCAGTGAATCATCCTCAGGGCCGACCAGCCCCACTACCAGAAGCCCAGCAAAATCTAAACCCAGGAGAGACTCCCCTGCTAGGCCGCTTATCGATCTCAACATGGAGGTAAGCGGGCAGCAACACTCCTCCACAGCACAGAGGGCACCTGAAGGAGATACCATGGCAGATTTCCCCACAGCTGACAGACCCATCTCTGACACTACCTTAAAGGAAATGTTATTATCCTTAAGGTCATCTCTGCAAGCTGATATGATCAGGGGGATTAACAAATGCCATAGAGAAGTACAAGCCCTAGGCACCAGAGTGGATCAAATAGAACACAAGATGGAGGAATATACCTCATCATATAATGTGATGGTAGAGGCCCACACAGCACAGGGGGAAGATATAACATGGATGAAGGATAAAATCGCAGACCTCGAGGACAGGTCCAGGAGGAATAACCTCAAACTGCGGGGAATCCCAGAGTCTGCCCCCCCTAATCAACTGCTGCAATATGCACAAGCCATGTTCTCCACACTAATACCAGAATTAACAGCCCAAGAACTCACTGTGGACAGGATTCACAGAGTCCCCAAGCCATCATTCCTCCCTGATGACATCCCACGAGACGTTCTAATGAGAGTTCATTATTACCATGTAAAAGAACGAATACTACTGGAGTCCCGTAAACCGGATAAAATCTCTCCACCATACGCTAACATAAGGCTGCTCCCCGACCTCTCCAGACATATGCTACAAAGGCGCCGCAACCTGGCGACTATTACTAAAGCGCTGAGAAACCACAACATCCTCCACAAGTGGAAATATCCAGCAACACTCTTGATCACCCATAATGGAACCACCACACTGGTTTCCATGTTGGAGGAAGGAATCGCCAATCTCAGAAAATGGAACATCCTTCCAGATCAAGCCGCACATCACTCCACCACAGATAATCTACAATCCATGCACAATGATTGGCAAGTGGTGTCTCATAAGCGAGCACATAAGAAAGCTGCCGGTGGAAACTCATAAAACAACCACCTGAAATCATACGAAATTCTCCGGAGACAGGAGATCTATGTTTGAATTCTCCTCTACCCCTCCGAGTAACAAGCAGCAGACATCACTGCACATGGATCCGTTTCAAGATCCTCTTCTTATATTACCCATGTTGACTTTATTTTTTGTTATTTTTACCCTTTGTTCTTTTGTTCTCCATTCGATATACACAGACATCCCCGTATCCATCGTACAACTAGCAGAATCTACTAAAATACATGACATCACGTGGTCAGACCACGCTGCGATATCTATGACTATTAAAGATAAGGGTGTCTCCTCTTCACCCCCCATCTGGCGCTGCAATATACGACTATTACAGGAACCCCATACCCACACCAAAATCTCTCAACATCTTCAAAACTTCTTCCTTGATAATGTAGAGTCAGTACAGGACCCGTACACTATATGGAACTCACACAAGGCCTATATGAGAGGCATACTTATCCAACTAGGCGCCCAAGAAAAAAGACGTCATACACAAAAATTGAATACCTTATTATCGGAAATTCACGACACTGAAACACTAAACAAACGAATACCCACCTCTACCCTAACACATAAACTTGCTACACTCAGGGAAACATTGAGGGAACATCTATCCCAACAATATGACAAACACTTTAGACGCTTACAGCTAAACTACTACGCTAACGCCAATAGAGCAGGCAAATACTTAGCAAACAGATTAAAAGCAAGGCGTAACAAATCCAGAATAGCATATCTTAAACATCCTACCTTACATCACAAAATCATAGATCCTCAAGCTATAGCAAACCAATTTGCTGATTATTACAGCTCATTATACAACTTACACACGGACCCCGACACGCCTCAACCGACAACAGACAAAATCCAATCTTTTTTACAGGGACTAAACCTCCCACACCTCTCTGAACACCAACTAAATAGTCTGAACACTTCTTTTTCATATCAAGAAATAGAAACTGTCATAGATTCACTTCCAAATGGTAAATCGCCAGGGCCAGACGGGTTCTCTAACGAGTACTTCAAGATTTTTAAACACATTCTCTCACACCACATGCAACCAGTCTTCAACAAAGCAGCCACTTCTGCAAACTTCCCTCAAGAAATGCTGAGAGCACACATAGTGACCTTACCAAAACCAGGAAAGGACCCCATTACACCGGCTAATTTCAGACCAATATCCCTTCTCAACTCAGACATTAAAGTATATGCAAAACTACTGGCCAAACGATTAATGAACATCATTCCATCAATCATCCAACGCGACCAGATGGGTTTTGTGAAGGGGAGACAAACTTCGGATGCAACTAGAAGGATTATCAATGTAATACATTATGCTGAAACAAATCGAACGCCCTCTCTGCTATTATCTATTGATGCAGAGAAGGCGTTCGATAGGGTCCACTGGACATACATGGAAATGGTACTATCCAAATTTGGTTTCAAAGGCCCCATCTTAACAGCTATACTGGCACTTTATTCGTGCCCGTCTGCAAAGGTATACTCAGCTGGCTTTCTATCCAAACCATTCAACATATCCAATGGGACCAGACAAGGCTGCCCCTTGTCACCGATCATCTTCAATCTCATGATTGAACCATTAGCTGAAACAATTAGATCACACCCCATGATCACCGGGTTCCAATTTGGTTCGAGCATGCATACCATCAACTTATTTGCGGACGATGTCATACTGCTTTTGACCAATCCGTTGACATCCCTAACCCAAGCCCATAAAATACTAACAGATTTTGGAGATATCTCGTATTATAAAGTGAATTTTACCAAATCCCTAATTCTAGCCTTGGGAATATCATCCCAAATACGGAAGATTCTGCAAAACAGATTGCCTTATATGTGGAACGAAAAAGGTATTACCTACCTAGGCATCACATTAACCAATTCTATCTCCACACTGGTTAAAACTAACTTGAATATACTAATTACCAAACTGGAAAAGCAGTTGAGAGATATGGCGAATAAAGAAATCTCCTGGCTAGGTAGAATAGCAGCCTATAAAATGCTAATATTGCCACAAATCCTATATATATTCCGTACCATACCACTTCATATACCACAATTTTATCTCAACCACCTGTCTAGACTTGGATGGAAATACATCAGGGGAGGCAAAAAAAGCTAGATGTCCCCGTAATAATCTGATTTCTCACAGGAAAGTAGGAGGGGCTGGCCTAGTAGATATAGATGACTATCTATGGGCAGTTAGACTGGACCACATCAAATACTGGTTTCGTACACACGAAAATCCACTATGGGTAGACATAGAAAAGACGATTGCACCAACAAAGGACCTCACACTACTACTTCTAGGTGATATATGGTCACCATGGGACTTATCGAGTATCTCACCTACCATGCAGACTTCTTTAAAGGCATGGAGATTCATTCTCCGGATAACAGCAACTGCTGCAGGGGAAATAAACTATAGAATACCATTGCATATATTAGAAGCAAAAATACCAATGCTCTCAGTCAAAGACTTAGTGAGATGCGGCATCACACACGTATCGGACCTATATGATGGAACACAGCCCATGCACACAGAACAAATAATGGCACAATACCAATTGCCTAGCAACAAACTGTTCTCCTGTCTTCGAATATCACACTTTCTCAAATCTCTCCCTAGACCACAACTAAAAATCTCGCCAAAAATTTGGCAATTTTACGCTACAGACAGGCAGGATACAAAAGGAATTTCACAATTCTATAATCTACTCCACGACAAGCAAACATTTAAAAAAACCATAGCAATGAGCAAATGGGAACACGACTTGGGTACTTCATTCTCCAACGAGCAATGGCAATGTGCGTTCAAGGAAATACACAAAGCCTCCCATTGTGAAAAACACTAGGAATTGACCATAAAAATAACAAACAGGTGGTACTATACACCATATAGATTAGCTTCCTTCTTACTAGAATCATCACCACAATGCTGGAGAGACTGGGCATATAGGAAATTTATTACACATGTTATGGCAATGCCCGAATGTCAGGAGTCTCTGGAACCAAACATTCCAACTAATCTCTTCCCTAACAGGTATATTGACTTCCCCAACCCCGGCCTTAGCAATTCTACATTTAGGTATAGATAGATTTCCACCAGTTTATAGACCAGTCGTGAGTCACGTTCTACTAGAGACACGACTACTAATATTACGTAATTGGAAGTCAAAAAATGCCACAAACCTCTCTGATGTTACAAAAGCAGTCCACAGGAACTACACATTCGAACGTCTCATAGCAATCAACTCTATGCAATGCAATCTGTTTGATAAATGTTGGTCAATATGGCCTACACAGCAATAGCACCTCCCGAATGTCTCATATGATAGATACTCTATGTATGCTCCAAGGCAGTTCTTATGACTAAACTGATGTTTTGATGCCACCCATTTTAATTTATTGCATGTCTAAAAACTTTATGTATACATGTTAACCAAAGAAGTATAACTGGATTTATATTGTGTATATCGAATTACCTTACCTGATTTGTATACTGTTTTAAATGAAACTTTCAATAAAAAAATATTGAAACATAAAAAGGTGACTAAAAAGTGGCACGCTCGTGTAATAATTGTCCACGTACAACTGGTACCCCTTTCCGAATAAGGGTGACACCAAGTCCCACACTATCTTACCAGCGCTCCCTATGTAATCTGGGCAGTTCTCCGGTTCTATGTGACTATCTCTTCCCTCATAAACCATAAAACTATATGTATAGCCTGTGGCCCTGTCACAGAACTTATACATCTTGACCCTGTATCTGGCACGCTTGCTTGGAAGATACTGTTTGATAGACAAACGGCCAGAAAACTTAATTGGGGACTCATCAACGCAGACAACTTGATTGGGAGTAAACAAGGCTGCAAAACGTTGGTTGAAGTGGTTTACAAGGGGTCGAATTTTGTAGAACCGATCAAATCCAGGGTCACCCCAAGGACAAAAGAGTTCATTGTCGCTGAAGTGCATGAACCGCAAGATCTGCTCATATCGTGTCCTGGTCATGGAGGCAGAGAACACTGGCAGATGGTGATTTGGGTCAGTGGACCAATATGACCACAACTCACTCTTTTTGGTTATGCCCATGAGGAGGGATAGGCACAGAAAGGTCTTAAATTCAGAAACCGTAATTGGTCTCCAATCTCTGGCAAGGGTCAGCTGGGGACTAGCGGCGATGAATTGACCAGCTTACAAATTGCTTTGGTCCACAATAGATCTATAGAGATCTTCGGTGAAAAACAGCGAATAAAAATCAAGTGACGTAAAATCAACTGTTTCCACCTGAATTCCAGGTTGGCCAGTGAATGGGGTAAGTACCGGTGCTGCAGAAGTGGTGGGTTCCCAATTATGATTGGCGAATGCAGCAGGAAGGGCGCTGTGTTTGTTTTCTTCTTGGTGGCAGCGGGACACTACTCGTGCGTGCCACCTCGCCAGCTTGAACTGCACTTATGGGACTCGCCACGTCACTAAGTGTTACTGCAGTGCTGGATGTATGACCAGGATTTACTAGGCTGCTGGTGCTTGCCAGTTCACCAGAAGGAATAGCGGCACTAGTACTGGCTCTCTGCTCCATATGAGGGACCTGCGGTTCTTGCACCCCAACGAAAGCAGAAGAAGATCGGGGTCTGGTACGCCTGACCTTGGCAGGGACCACAACTCCGTCGTCAGAGCTATCTGTCAGGGTGCAGCTGACGTCTTCAGGATCGTATTCTGAGCCTGAATCTGACAGATGAGTGACTTCCTCTTCACTATCTGTCATGCTCAGAAACGTGTAGGCCTCTTCACTAGTGTACTTTTCGATTTGCCATTTAGGTCTCTAAATTTACTGGCACAGTAGTGAGGCTCACAGGTAAAAAAGCTCCTGATTTATAATTACAAATGGGACAAGACAGGGATGCCCTCTATCCCCCCTCCTATTTGCACTTTCTCTTGAGCCATTTCTCTCCAAAATTAGGTTTAATCCTGACATACACGGACTATCAGTAGGGCCCAAGCAACATAAGGTATCAGCGTATGCGGACGATCTACTTTTTTCGTTAACAGACCCAGTAGTGTCCCTACCCAACCTCCTAAAAGAATTTGAAATCTATGGGAAATTATCAAACTTAAAAATTAACTTTTTAAAATCAGAAGCCATGGGCATATCTATACCAGCCACCGATCTCACAAATTTACAATCAAGCTTCCGGTTTAAGTGGACCACTTCTGCCCTGACTTACCTGGGCACGAAGACACCACCAGACCCGGTACTGATATATGACAGTAACTTTCCCTTCCATTAACGAAAGTCAGATTACTATTGAAAGAATGGAATAAGGGTCTACACTCTTGGTTTGGGAGGTGTAACCTAATTAAAATGTGTATACTGCCCAAGTTCCTGTACCTGTTTCAAGCCCTGCCGATCAAAATACCCCCTACATACTTCAGACGTGTCCAGACTCTCTTCACTCGTTTTGTTTGGGCAAATAAGAAACCGCGCATTCCCAGAGCACAATTATCCAGGCCTAAACACCACAGAGGAATAGCACTTCTGGACATCCGGAAATATTATTTTGCAACACACTTAGGCAGATTGGAATAGGAACAAGGACCATAAATTATGGACACAAATTGAGCAACATCAAACAAACATACCTCTAGAATCAGCATTGTGGTGCTATGATTCACCTTCACTAGAACTGAAATCCCACCCCTTTATAGGTAACACCATACGGCAATGTCTCCACCCCACTTTGCAAACATCAGTAACGACCACAGAATCCCCCATGACCCCGATTTTGGGAAATCCAAAATTCCCCCCGGGAATAGCACCTGGACAGTTCCAGACATTGAGAAATTCTGGATGCGCTAGAGCTTTACGGTTTGTGACGCAAGACAGATGGCCATCCATGACAGAATTAATAGATCCAGCCGGTTTGTTTAAACTTACATTCTGGAATGCAGTCAAAATCCACCATTTTCTTCAAACAATCCCAAACCCGCAATCCTACACTAGACCCCTGATGACGTTCGAGGATATATGCTCAGACACAGAACCAATCAAACAGTTACTATCCCAGATGTACACCCTATTGAACACACCCACACAAACGCCCGATCTACCATGTATTACAAAATGGGAAAAAGACCTTCAATGTACTTTCACAGCAGTCCAGAAACAAAATATGATAGTTCTTTCCCTTAAATCCTCCATCTGCACTAAAATACAGGAGACAAATTTCAAGATCTTGACCAGGTGGTATTTAACACCTAGTCGCTTGCATTCTATGTTTACTGAATCATCAAAATACTGTTGGAGATGCCAGAGAGAGGTGGGAACGATTCTACATGTGTTTTGGTCCTGTCCTCATTTGACAAATTTCTGGACTGCTGTCTGTTCCATTTCTCAGAAGTTCACGGAATTTCAGATTCCGAATGACCCAGCATTTTTCTTACTACATGTATCCTCTATCCCGCTAAAAGCCTACAAAAAATCTATACTAAGACACCTAACGAATGCAGCGAAATCCTGCATACCCACATTATGGAAACAACAAGCTCCCCCTACCATATCACTGTGGTTGCGGAAAGTAGAAGACATAAATAAACTGGAAGACCTAGTTCTGACATCACAAAACAGACAGGCAACTTACCAAAAAACATGGGCACTGTGGAATATGTTCAAATACTCAGAGGAAGGCAGAGTCCTATTTGGAAACCAGAATTAATTAATAGACCCAATATATATAACGGGTGGCACACAAAACTAAAGACCCCAATTGATCTCTATGACATCCTGACGATCTCCCCTTTCCCCTCCCAGTTCCCTCCCCAACTTTCCTTACCCCTCTTTCTTCATTCTTTTCTTCTATCTGTTTTTCTTATTTTATTTTGTAGTACTATACTTAGGTTGCAGCCTCTTGATTGACACATTAATAGGCTTATTCAATATTGATATAACGTGGAATAATTTAGTTGATGATCATTTTCTATACCCACGGTAATTAAAAAGGATGGGAGGTAACAATAAAGGAAGATATATTTTTATCATTAATAACACCATGGGACAAAGTTTTTTTTTTATTGTTATGTCTGTAAGATGTTTGATGTATCATTTATGTTATATTATCGGGAGGCGGCGACCTTCTCCCCCCCCCCCTTTGTATTGTTTGTATTTCCGGGTTTTGCCCAAATTCTTGGAAAAATAATAATAATAATATAATTTAATAAAATATATATTTGAAAAAAAAAAAAAGCTCCTGACTGTTAGCGACTGATTCATACGCTACCAAAAAAAGTGTTAGCGCTCTCAGGGATCAGGCCTGACTCTGCGAACGCTGCAGTTATGTGTTTTGTAAGTGACAGTGATCGATTGATACTGCACTTGGGTGGGCTGGGTTGACTGGAGGGGCTAAACGCAGGTGCTAGCAGGTATCTGGGCTGATCCCGCTAACACTGCATTTTTGGGAGCCCTAAACTGCTGGGGACGCTAGTATAGATCTGCGTGCGTGGGTGTTAACGGTACTGGCACTAATCTGACACTCTAGGCCTGAGTTTATAATTTACTATGTTGCATGATAAATATCATGCCCAAAAAAAATTTAAATATATATAAATATCAATGTGCCATGCAAAAATACTAAGTACATCTATAAAAAATAACTATAGACAAATAGTGCATATACCAAAAGAATTACAACCATGCAATCCCTGCATGTGTTAAAAAATAATGTACTTGTAGAAATACGTAAGAAATTCCCAATGGTAAAGTCCAAGTGCAATTTCAAAATGAACAAAACAACTCAAATAGGTGAATCTTCCGCTGTGTAGATGAGCAACCTTCACCAACTGTGTTGTACACCCAAAGTGCTCTGTAAATGGATGTCCGCTTACCAGAAGTTGTTGACCTTATTAATTAAAAGAAGGTCAAATAAAGCCTTTAGCAAGAAATGACTTGCTGCAATGGGATGGATAAGTCATGTGGGTAAACTTTTCTTCTCCCCCAGTAGGATATCAGGAAATATGTAGAAGGATACAAGAAGAACTGGCATAGTGTAATTCCGTTTATTGTAAAAACAATTAAAAACAAAAGCCAAATGGCACTGAGGCTGTCTTGCTCATATGGGACTGGAAGCTCCGCTTTCGCGTGGTAGCTGGCATGCGCTTCACCACCAGCCGCCGACAACCAGAGGGACCGGAATTGTGGTTCAGATTGCGTAACCACGCCTCTAAGTGCACTTTGGGTGTACAACACAGTTGATCACAGTTGTACACCCATGATCAATAATTTGGCTTGTAATTAAATAATTGTTCAAAATAGCCTTTTTACCCACCTAGGCCTTCATAGTATGGTAGGCTGGATTATTTGCTTTCCAGAGCACCTAGATATTGAAACAGTAATATCAATTATGGTATCTAAAATTAATAGGAGTTCAGAGGTATCGGCTGAGCTAGATAGATTATCTTGGTAACTCTAATTTATCCTCAATGCATAATAGTTGAAAGACTTACTTAAAATAGTATCATCAGAAATATGTAGAAATAGCTCTCTGCTATTTATAGAATCAGATGGTATCTAGTTGGATATAAGTAGCCTATAGGTAGAAGGTAAAAAGGAAATAAAACAAAAGGAAGAGCTGATAAGAATAAGTAATATCAATTGGACTGAATGGTTGCAAACATGCAGCCAAAGGAGTTACCTTATCAAGACAGCTCAGTCGTGAAAAACAAGTGCTCTGGAGGGCGGCTTGCAGTGATTTGCCCCTTATCCATCTGCCTTAAATCTGCTGGGGCAGAAATTAGGTCACTGACAGAGTGGGCGTAAAAGAGAGGGGGGCGATAGTAATGCCCCCTGAGCCGGCGGTACGTGGCACCACCCCCGCGCGATGGCCGAGCAGCCACGGCGTTCGAGACACCAGAGACGCCAGATGGAGAACTAAAGCATCTCGGCATCATGCAGTGATGCATGGCCACGCCCACTGGCTTCATTAATTAAGCCCCGTGTCATCGGCTCACCGGTGCACAGTGGTGTCATGACGACCAGGACGTGTTCCGCGTCACCAATTGGGCAAGCCGACAGCAACAGGAAGTGTCACTGGTGGCCTTTGTGCACTGGGTTGGCAGGAAAAGAAGGGGCCAATGGGAACAACCCCATCTAGAGGACAGTCTGAAAATCACATGGCGGTTTAAAAAAGGCAAATAGGGCACAAATCAATTTCATGCACATATCGCACAGAAATCATAACTGAAAGAGAGATTAATGTCATAGTATACGGGACATTAGTAATAAGACATTTAAGGGACTGTTTAACAGTGAGTAACCCATAGAGAGGAAATACAGAGACCAAAAATAAACATTTCTAAGAAACAAGCAGAATACAAATAGAATCACTGATGAAGGGATATGAAGAAGCAGTGGTATCAACAAAATACCGTATTTATCGGCGTATAACACGCACCGGCGTATAACACGCACCCCAATTTAGGAGGGAATTTTAAGGAAAAAAAACTTTTAGGAGGGAAGTTGAAGGGAAAAAAACTTACATTTAAATGCTCTTCATTGCAGCCTTGTCAGTGCAGCCTTGTCAGTGCAGCCTTCCCCAGTGCAGCCTTGTCAGTGCAGCCTTCCCCAGTGCAGCCTTCCCCTGTGCAGCCTTGCCCCAGTGCAGCCTTCCCCTGTGCAGCCTTCCCCTGTGCAGCCTTGCCCCAGTGCAGCCTGGGATCCCCTGTCCCTGCTTCCAGGGCTTCAAGGCCGATCCCGAGCTGTCCAAATGTCAAAATCGCGGTCCGCGATTTGAAAATGGCGCCGCCGGCACCGAAGTACACAGAGCCGGTCCTCGGCTCTTTCCGGCGGCTCTCGTTTACTTTCGGCTCCACTCGTAGTCCCGAGCGGAGCTATCCGAGTAGGTTCGGATAGCTCCGCTCGGGACTACGAGTGGAGCCGAAAGTAAACGAGAGCCGCCGGAAAGAGCCAGTCCTCGGCTCTTTCCGGCGGCTCTCGTTTAATTTCGGCTCCACTCGTAGTCCCGAGCGGAGCTATCCGAACCTACTCGGATAGCTCCGCTCGGGACTATGAGTGGAGCCGAAAGTAAACGAGAGCCGCCGGAAAGAGCCGAGGACCGGCTCTGTGTACTTCGGCGCCGGCGGCGCCATTTTCAAATCGCGGTCCGCGATTTTGACATTTTGACAGCTCGGCATCTGCGGGGATCGGCGTATAACACGCACCTGCGACTTTCCCCTGATTTTAAGGGGAAAAAAGTGCGTGTTATACGCCGATAAATACGGTACTCGATTAGTCAATTTCTAGTCCCCCTGATGTAAAACTTTCTAGGAAAGGTCTAAATGATAAGGAGTCATTCAGGCTATATCCACCTTTGCTCGTGTTGTAGGAGAATTTTATTCCAGTCTCCCCCTCTTAGGCCCGGGTGTATCCTATCCAAAATTAGGAAGGATATTTTGGGAAAAATCCCACTGTGTGTCGTGGCTACATGTCTACCCAGGGGGAGATCAGGATTACAGGTTTTTATGGAGGCAATGTGTCTATATGCACGTTGCCAAAATTAAATTTTTTGTCTTTCCTACATAAAAGCATGAGCATTCACATAAGAGGAGATAAACCACTCCGTCTGTCTTGCTGTTTGCATAATGTTTGGGTCTATTTTGTTCCCCATTGGGTAGAATTACGGAATAGGATATATGCATGAATCTACAATAATTACAACCTCCACATTTAAATGTGCCTAACCGTTTACATGGGTCCCTGTCTTCTCTGCCCTTAAACTTACTTGAGACAAATTTATCTTTTAAAGATTTAGCACGTCTATAGGTAAAGACGTGAGTGTCTGGTACAAAGGAACCAACTAGTGGATCCAATTTGAGCATATGCCATTATTTCTCAATAATTTTCCTAATGGAATGATGTTGATGAGAGAATCAAGTAATTATACAAATTGGGTTGTTTTTTTTGAGTGAGGAAGATGGATTATATAACAGATCATGTCTTGTCTTAGTACAAGCTCTCCTGAAGGCCTTCTTTAGACAAGTATGTGAATATCCTTGTGCTAATAATCTCGCTTTAAGTGAATCTGCTTCTTGTTTGAAAATAGCATCATATGAGCAATTGAGCAATTTTGTCTGATTCTCAGATACTGGCTATATGGTATGGATGTCACTAGGGCCTTAGGATGGAAATTACTGGCATGCAGTATAGAATTGCCAGCTGTAGGCTTGCAATAGAAAATACTAGTTAGTAAGCCATCTACCTCTTTGTGGATCAGGACATCAAAAAATGTGATTAAGCTAGGATCAAAGGTCATAGTGAAGGTCGAATTGAAAGTATTGATATTAATAAATCAAAGAAAAGATTGCAAACTTCTCATACCGGCTATTTTGAGATATGACATATCTAATACAGGACAGCCCCTTATCGCGTGGTATGGAGCTGTATAGAGCCTCCACATTAATTGCAGCCAAAATGGCTGTCGGTGGGACATACAATCCATCAATATTTTGCAGTAAGTGTATTGTGTCACGTATATCAGTGGTCATCAACCCTGTCCTCAGGGCCCACTAACAGACCAGGTTTTACGTATTACCTTGGGGAGATGCAGACTAGAATACTGCAATCACTGAGCAGCAAATTATATCACCTGTGATGTATTTCAGTTATCTTGCAAACCTGGCCTGTTGGTGGATCCTGAGGACAGGGTTGATGACCACTGATGTGTATAAATTGGTATATTCATGACATGTGGGCGTAAATATCCATCAACAAAATTACTCAAATTTTTAGTTACCCCAAGATTATTAGTCTCCCAGAGGGGTAATGAAGGTTTTTATGTGATTTTGGTAGTGAGTAGAAGGGCGTATGAGGTAAAGTCATACATACAAATTCCCTCTCAGATTTAGATATTACATTAGTGAATTTCTCAATTTTGGTGGAGGGAATCCTGCAGTACTATTGCTTGTTATTAAGAATTTAAGTGCACATTAGTGTATTTTTCATTATCCATGATAACAATGTTACCCCCCTTGTCGGAGGGTTTCACCATGAGCATGGAATTCAGCTACTGATAAATTATCATAATTATCATGTGATATCTTACAATTTTTAATTTCGTTACACATAAGTTTTTTAATTGCCGCTACATTTGAATTGGTGTTTAGTGCTGGAAATTTGTCCGATTTCTTTTTATTTGATATGGCTGTTTGAACCGTCTGTTCTGATTGATTAAAATGCTGGAGTAAATTGTCCAGGTCTTTTCTATCAATCAACTCAGGAGAGTCATTTTCTTCCAAAAGGTAATTAAAGAGTCTATAGCCTGTAATTTTTGAGGTTTAGATTGTGGGTTCTTTGGCATCTCTTTGGAATAAAGATGTTTAAGGATTAATTTTAACTAGCAAAAAGCTTATCAAGATCTTCATTAGGGCAAAAGCTTAACCCACGTGATAACATCTGTATTTCTGTGTCAGTTAGTGTGTAACTGGATAAATTAACTACATTAAGACTTTGTTCTTGTTGTGAATCTACAAGTGCATAGATTGACTTAGTGTTGCTGTTGTCTCGTGAGTGATAGGCAGTGGCGTCAGGAGGGGGGGGCTGAGGGGGGCTGGAGCACTGAGTTTGTCCACAAAAAGCCCCGGGTCTCGGGCATTCATAATTGTATTATTAGCCCTGAGCCCGAGCAACCGTATATAAAGACTCAGAGTCAGACTGTCACTGACTGACTCACTCAGCGCAGCCAGCGGGGATTGATCCAACTCCAAGCGTGGCCGAGTGACTTAACAAGTCCCGCCTCATGGACCAAGCAGCGCCTATGATGGATGCCGCACTAGTCCAATGCCGGGACCGCAGTACGTGTGATCTCCATCATAGGGGCCACTGGGTCCAGGAAGTGTGAATGACACTGCGGCCGCACAGAGCACTATGAGATCCCCGCTCAGCGCTCGCTCTGTGTAAATAGGCGGGCTGCGGGCAGCTCTCCTATCCTGGTTCTGGCTGCCTGGTGCATGCAGCCTGCTGTCTCTGAGTGGTCATGAATAGGATGGGTGCGCCGCACACTACAGGTAAGGCTGAGCTGTAGCCTGCAAGAGTGTCAAGAGGTCACGTGAAGTGTAGGTGTCAGGGGGGTTAGTGTAGGGGTCTGGTAGCTTAGTGTAGGGGGCAGGTAGGTCAGTTTAATGGTCAGGTAGGTCAGTGTAATGGTAAGGTAGGTCAGTGTATTTGTCAGTTAGGTCAGTTTAGTGGTCAGCATTGATGGGCACTGGTGAGCCAGGCAGCAACCAGAAAGTGAGCCTACCCCCCCCGAAGCTGGTCTTGGACTTGAGGCTGAAGCCCCTGGTCTATTCCCACCTAGCAACGCCCCTGGTGATAGGTTTGTCGACTGATTTGTCAAAGATCATCTTGAAGTGAATTTGATTGTTGTGACCCAGTTGGGTTAGAGGTAGGCCTTGTCAAATTAGGAACTTAAGTCCAGTTCCCAAAAGAGAAAGAAGATGGTGAGAAACCAACACCACTAGCTGTGTTACCTGACACCACGTGACGATCACCATTAGAGTTTGTGGAAAGTGCTTGTTCAGTGATATGTTTTTTTATTGGATCTTTTCTGTGACCCACCACCTTGTGAATTCCTTTTGGATTTGCAAGATTTCTTGAATTTAGAATATCCTTTGGAAGAAACAGAGGTAGATTAAACAGATGAAGCATCAGATTGGCCTGGTTCAGTGTTATTGGGTCTTTTTCTGTAATTAAATCTAGTTTTAGGATGGGTATGATCCCAATTATATGCCAGGTTTTCCTGAAAAGCAGTTTTGTCCCTATAGAATGTTTTCTCCTTTTTTGTCAGAATCTCTCAATTGAACATGCATTAAATGTTCACCTAGTTCTTTATCACATTGAGAGTAAACTGAATGATTTTTGAAAATGGATAATTGTGCATGGATAAAATCCAATTCTTTTCCCGACCGTGACGTGTACATATACTGCAACTCAATGGCACCACTGCGCAAAATCTCGTACCTGTACAGGGCGCGCTGTAGCAGCCCGGGGATGTGCCGCGTGCCCCTGCCGCGCTCGCGACCATTGGACTCGTTCCAGAACTGATCAATCTTCAGGTCCAGGCCAATGATTTATGGCCTGGACCTGCTGATCATTTTTGGTGAATGAAATCCTTCCCCTGCCTGTAAGTGTAAACACAGGCAGGGGAAGTGATGTCATCTCCCCTCGTGGAACTCTTTTCGTTCCAGAGAGAGGAGAGGAGACATCTCACAGTAAGTTGCACCAACACTACACTAACACCAGTACACGTAGGTACACTTGTCACCCCCCCGATCGCCCCCCCCCCCCCCCCGTTAACCCCTTTACTCCTTGTCACAGTTTCACCAACTGCAGTTTTCAGATTTTTCACTGATCACTGTACTGGTGTCATTTGTGACACTAATTAGTGTTAGGGCAGTTAGTGCAGTTAGTGGTAGGCCCAGGTAGCTTTAGGGTACCCCCCTAACCCCCCTTATTAAGGTTTAACCCCTTGATCACCCCCTGTCATCAGTGATCATCCTATTAGTACTACAGGTGACGCTTGATTCTTTATAGCGTTAGGGTACCCTCCATATATTACCTAAATAAAGGTTTAACCCCCTGATCACCTGGAAGGTGATATCAGTTAGGTTTTAGTGTCAGTTAGGGTCTGCGTCACCCCAGGCAGCGTCAGATTAGTGCCAGTAGCGCTAACACCCATGCACGCACCATACACCTCCCTTAGTAGTATAGTGTCTGAACAGATCAATATCTTTGATCTGATCAGATCTATACTAGCGTCCCAAGTAGTTTAGGGTTCCCAAAAATGCAGTGTTAGCGGGATCAGCCCAGATACCTGCTAGTACCTGCGTTTAGCCCCTCTGCCCAGCCCAGCCCACCCAAATGCATTATCAATTGATCACTGTCACTTACAAAACACTAAACACATAACTGCAGTGTTCGCAGAGTCAGGCCTGATTCCTGCAAACGCCAACAGTTTTTTTGGTAGCGTTTGAAGCAGTCGCTGACAGTCAGGTGCTCTTTTTCCCTGTGAGTCTCACAAGTTGTACCAGTAAACTTAGAGGCCAAAATGTCCAATCGGAGGTACACTAGTGAAGAGGCCTACACATTTCTGAGCATGACAGATGAGAGTGAAGAGGAACTCACCCATCTGTCAGATTCAGGCTCAGAATACAATCCTGTAGACAGCAACGGCACCCTGACAGATAGCTCTGATGACGGAGTAGTGGTCCCTGCCAACGTCAGGCGTACCCGACCCTGTTCTTCTGCTGTTGTTCTTGTTGAACCGCAGGGCTCTCTTATGGAGCAGAGAGCCAGTACTAGTGCCGCTCATCCTTCTGGTGAACTGGCAAGGACCAGCGGCCTAGTACATCCTGGTCGTACATCCAGTACTGCAGTAACACTTGGTGATGGGGCAAGGCCCATAAGTGCAGTTCAAGCTAGTGAGGTGGCTAGCACAAGTAGTGTCCCGCAGCCACCAAGAAGACGAAGACAGGCCCATCGAGCCCAAAGTGCCCTTCCTGTTGCATTTGCCAATCCGAATTGGGAGCCCACCACTTCTGCAGCACATATACTTCCCCCATTCACTGGCTAACCCGGAATTCAGGTGGAAACAATTGATTTTACGTCACTTGATTTTTACTTGTTTTTCACGGAAGATCTCTATAGATCTATTGTGGACCAAAGGAATTTGTATGCTGGTCAATTCATTGCCGCTTAACCCTAGTTGACCCTTGCCAGAGATTGGGGACCTATTACGGTCTCTGGATTTAAGACCTTCCTGGGCCTATCCCTCCTCATGGGCATAACTATAAAAAGTGAGTTGCAGTCATATTGGTCCATTGACCCAATTCACTATATGCCCATGTTCTCTGCCTCCATGACTAGGACCCGATACGAGCTGATCTTGCGGTGCATGCATTTCAATGACAATGAACTCTCGTCCTCGGGGGGACCCTGAATACAATCGGCTCTACAAAATTCGTCCCCTTGTAAACCACTTCAACCAACAGTTTGCAGCCTTGTTTACTCCTGATCAAGTTGTCTGCATTGATGAGTCCCTGATTAAGTTTTCTCACCGCTTGTCATTCAAACAGTATCTTCCCAGCAAGCGTGTCAGATATGGGGTCAAGATGTATAAGCTCTGTGACAGAGCAACAGGCTATACATATAGTTTTATGGTTTACGAGGGAAGAGATAGTTGCGTAGCTGGAGAACTGCCCAGACTACATAGGGAGCACTAGTAAGATTGTGTGGGACTTGGTGTCACCCTTATTTGGAAAGGGGTACCACTTGTATGTGGACAATTATTGCACAAGCGTGCCACTTTTTAGTCACTTGTTTGATCATGGAATTGGCGCATGTGGCACAGTGTGATATAATCGCCGAGGCTTACCCCAGCGGCTTGTAGATTCCCGTCTTAGGCTGGGGGAGAGAGCCTGCTTGAAGTGTAATAATTTGCTCACTGTGAAATGAAGGGATAATAAGAATGTTTTAGTTCTGTCCTCCCTTCCAGCAGACACGACGGTCCAAATTCAAACGTTGAGGTCCACCCCTCCCTTAACATGGGAGGGGTGGCCCTCAACGACCAGTTGATGGCGCCATGCTTAATTGCCCGTAAGGTCAGACGCTGGTACAAAAAAGTGTCTGTAGACTTATTGCAATTGGCTCTGCTGAACGCTTGCTGGATCCTTTCTTAAATTCCAGGAAGAGATTATCACAGCCCTTCTGTTTCCAGACGGTGCTGTGGCCCAACTTCCCAATGCAAATGCAGAGAGCCAGGTGCATGGGAGGCATTTTCCGTATATCTATCCTGGTACCCCTAACAATCGATTACCCCAAAGAAGATGCCGTGTCTGTAGCAAGAGCGGATTTAGTTGTGACACCCACTATTGTTGTCCCTCCTGTCCTGACCAACCTGGTCTCTGCATTGGTGAATGTTTTGAACGCTAACACACACTAGTGGAGTATTAGTGTAGGGTACAGCACTGCACAGACTAGGACACACTTTCACAGGTTCTCCAAAGATGCCATCGCATTTTTAGAGACCCAAACCTGGAACCGTTACAGTTACCATTACAGTTACAAATAAAAGTTAAAAAAAAAAGTTTATATACGGTATATATATATATATATACATATATATATATATATATATATATATATATATATATGTATATATATATAAATATATATATATATATATTTATATATATATAAAATAAAAAAGCCAAAAATAGTTGTCGTTTTATTCTTTCTCTATTTTCTCTTTATTGTTCTACTGCTCTTTTTTACTGCATTTTTAACTGCAGTGTTTTATTGTTACTACGTTTTATCATGTTTGCTTTCATGTATGTAATTCTCTTATACTTTACTGTTTACTGTGTTTTAAATTTTATTGTTAACCCATATTTTATTTACAGGTACGCCATTCAGCTGGAGCACTGATTTATTTATTTTGACAGCAACAGTGTTTTCTCTCAGGATACATAAATCAGTGACTTCACCACTACAGTTAAAAAAAGTGCATATATGCCGAAGCATGGGGGCAGGGGTGGAGGGGCGATTTGCCCCTAACATTAGGGGCAGATTGCCCCCATGCTTCGGCTTATATTTTTTACTCTTTTTTTTGGCACAGATTGTTGTTGTTTTATTGAGTTAATGTTTTATTGTTACCATTGTTTGCTTTTCAGGTACGCCATTCAGCTGCAGCACTGATTTACTTATCTTGACAGAACAGTATTTGCTCTCACGATATGTAAATCAGCGACTCCAGCGCTGTAGGAGGTGATTTTGCCACCACAGTTAAAAAAAATGGTGCATGTATGCCCATCATTAGAAGTGGATGGATGCAGGGCAGGATTCTAATGGTGAACATACCCACCGATCAATCTCTTTTTTCATTCAGCCCACAGGCTGCATGAAAAAAAAAGAACATTACAATATATGCCCAACAAGGACCAGTAACGTACTGGTATGTTGCTGGACTTTGAGTGGTTATACCAGAATGATGCCTGCAGGTTCAGGTATCATCTTTGTATCGTTCTTTTTAGCCAGTGATCAGCTTTCATGTAAAAGCAATCCTAGTGCCTAATTAGCTGCTATACTGCTTTTACAAGCAGTGGGAGGGAACGTCCTCCCCTCCCACTTTCATCCATGGTTTTCTCGGGCTCTCCTGTCCCACCAGGGAACCTGAGAATGCAGCCTGTGGTTCTGCCAGCTGACCATAGAGCTGATCGAAGACCAAAATGGCTCCAATCATCTCTATGGCCTAAGAAACCAGAAGCTACAAGCATTTCATGACTTCGCTGGATATAAACAGCGCCATTGGGAAATTAGGAAAGCATCTTATCACACCAATCTTGGTGTGGTCAGATGCTTTGAGGGCAGAGGAGAAATCTAGAGTCTAATAGACCCCAATTTAAAAAAAAGAGTACCTGTCACTACCTGTTGCTATCATAGGGGATATTTACATTCCCTGTGATAACAATAAAAATGATTAAACAAAAAAATGAAAGGAACAGCATAAAACTAAAATAAAAAAGCAAAATAAATAATAAAAATAAAAAAGCACATGGCGAATGCAATCGTCGGTCTTGTGTCATATGTAAACAGCAATTGCACCATGAGGTATCAACACGAGTGTCAGATCAAGGGCATTCATTTTTGCAGTGGACCTCCTCTGTAAATCTAAAGTGGTAACCTGTAAAGGCTTTTAAAGGCTTTTAAAAATGTATGTAGTTTGTCGCCGCTGCACGGTTGTGCACAATTTTAAAGCATGTTGTGTTTGGTATCTATGTATTCAGCATAAGATCATATCTTATATTTTACCAAACATTTAGGCAATATAGTGTGTTTTAGTGCATTAAAAAAATTCAAAAAAGTGTTTTTTTTCCAAAAAATTGCATTTGAAAAATCGCTACGTAAATACTGTGTGAAAAAAAAATTTGCAACACCCATCATTTTAATCTCTAGGGTCTTTGTTTAAAAAACATATATAATGTGCGGGGGTTCAAAGTAATTTTCTAGCAAAAGAAAAGTATTTTTTCATGTAAACAAAAAGTGTCAGAAAGGACTTTGTCTTTAAGTGGTTAGAAGATTGGGTGATGTGTGGCATAAGCTTCTAATGTTGTGCATAAAATACCAGGGCAGGTCAAAACCTCCAAATGACCCCTTTTTGGAAAGTAGACACGCCAAGCTATTTGCTGATAGGCATGTTGAGTCCATGGAATATTGTATATTTTGCCACAAGTTTCAGGAAAATGACAATACTTTTTTTTTTTTTCACAAAGCTGTCACTAAATGATATATTGCTCAAACATGCCATAGGCATATGTGAAATTACACCCTAAAATACATTCTGCTGCTTCTACTGAGTACGGGTGATACCACATGTGTGAGACTTTTGGGAGCCTAGCCACATACAGGACGCCGAAAACCAATCACCGCCTTCAGGCTTTCTAAGGGCGTACATTTTTGATTTTACTCTTCACTACCTTACACAGATTCGGAGGCCATGAAATGCCCAGATAGCACAACCCCCCCCCCCAAATGACCCCATTTTGGTAAGTATACACCCCAAGCTATTTGCTGAGAGGCATGTTAAGTCCATGGAATATTTTATATTTTGCCACAAGTTTCGGGAAAATGACAATACATTTTTTTTTTTCACAAAGTTGTCACTAAAATTATATATTGCTCAAACATGCCATGGGCATATGTGAAATTACACCCAAAAATACATTCTGCTGCTCCTCCTGAGTACAAGGATACCACATGTGTGGGACTTTTTGGGAGCCTAGCCGCGTACAGGACCCCGAAATCCAATCACCGCCTTCAGGATTTCTAAGGGTGTAAAATGGTGATTTCACTTCTCAATACCTACCTATAAAAAGCGAGATCTGCCAAATAATTCAACATTTCTATCTGGGCATTTCATGGCCTCCGAAACTGTGTAAGGTAGTGAGGAGTGGAAATCAAAAATTTACGCCCTTAGAAAGCCTGAAGGCGGTGATTGCTTTTCGGGGTCCTGTATACGGCTAGGAGAAGCAGCAGAATGTATTTTGGGGTCTTATTTCACATATGCCCATGGCATGTTTGAGCAATATATAATTTCAATGACAACGTTTTGTAATTTTTTTTTTATTGTCATTTTTCAATCACTTATGACAAAAAAATAAAATATTTAATGTGCTCAACAAGCCTCTCAGCAAATTCCTTGGTGTCTACTTTTCAAAATGGGGTCATTTGCGGGGGTTTATACTGACCTGCCATTTTAGCACCTCAAGAAATTAGATAGGCAGTCATAAACTAAAAGCTGCATAAATTCCAGAAAATGTACCTGTTTGTAGACGCTATAACTTTTGTGCAAACCAAAAAATATACGCTTATTGAATTTTTTTTACCTGAGACGTGTGGCTGAATGCTTTTTGGCCTAAATGTATGACTAAAATTGAGTTTATTGTATTTTTTTTATAACAAAAAGCAGAAAACATCTTTCTTTTTTTTCAAATTTTTTGGTCTTTTTTCGTTTATATCACAAAAAATAAAAACCGCAGAAGTAATCAAATACCACCAAAAGAAAGCTCTATTTGTGCGGAAAAAAGGACGCAAATTTTGTATGGGTACAGCATTGCATGCCCATGTAATTACCAGTTAAATCAGCGCAGTGCCAAATTGTAAAAAGTGCTCTGGTCAGAAAGAGGATAAAACCTTTCTGGGGCTGAAGTGGTTAAAGGATACTCAAATGTTATCCATAGTCCAAAAAATTGTATCTGTAACCAAAATGGGTTAATATTATTTTTTATATATTGCTCAAAGGAATGTATGTGCCAATGAAGCTGAGATTTATTTTCTAAAAGTTTCCTAAGTTTAAAGACTATGGATGATAATTTGGTGTTCTTTTGTTCCTTTTGAGTGAATTCCTTGTAAAAACCAGACATCATTGTGTCCCAATTTTTACCTGCATAGTTAGTCATAATGATCAAATAGTTAGTCCAGAAAGCAGGGCTGGTGCAAGGATTTTTGAGACCCTAGGCGAAACCTCATTTTGCTGCCCCCCTTGGCTCCACCCCTGGCTCCACCCCCTTTGCCCTGCCCATGTATACAGCACCTTTTTAATGAAGCGCCCATCAAATGCAGCCTCACCAGCGCCCATCAAATGCAGCTTACCAGCGCCCATCAAATGCAGCCTACCAGCGCCCATCAAATGCAGCCTCGCCAGCGCCCATCAAATGCAGCCTCACCAGCGCTCATCAAATGCAGCCTACTAGTGCCTATCAATTAATTTTTGCTTGCTTCCATCTATTTGGGAGTCGGGACACAGACACAGTCCTCTGCCGCCGCTGCGCCTCTGACACTATGTGCGAATGGAAAAGCGGCGGCTGCCTGCTGATGCTGAGAATTAGTTGCTTGCTGCAGAGAGAAGAGAGTAGGAACATCAGTGGCCGGGCGCAGTAGGCAGCAGTGCGCCCTAGGCGGCTTCCTAGTTTGCCTAGTGGTAGCACCGGCCCTGCCAGAGAGTGCAAAACAAAGAATGAGGTATGGGTGTTTGCTACCCTATTTGTAAATATAGATTACTGTTTGCTGTGAAAGGGACTAGGAGAGGATGCTCACATCCTCAAATTTAAAAAATACCAGACAAACCCTCTAATGGGACTTTAAGGGGGCATAGACTCCAAAGGAAAAGGTAATAGTGGTATAAAAGTACAAAGTTTATTATGCCAATAATAAAAGGTTTGATGCAGAATTAAAACATGAGCATATTGATGCAGTAAATACATGACACGTGCAAAATTTGAATAACCACCAATATGTGTCAATGGTACAACGAGAGCCAGAATAGTACCCAAAAGGATTGCGTAGTTCTTCTTCTTCAGGGGTAAGTGGTTATATATACACAGTAGTATCTATAGTACAGCAAATTAGGGACAAAGGGGAAATACAAGTAGAGATTTACACAGACATCTTTATCATAGCACAGTTTTGTTATAGGTATTTAGTAACCATATGGATAAGGATTCATATCCTCAATAGCCGCATCGTTTGAAACCAAGGAAATTTGCAGCCATGAGAACCCAGAAGTCCAGAACAGTGGGGAGCTGTAGGCCCCTGCTCGGGCTACCCACAGGGGGCACCACCAGATTTGCCCCAAAATACTAAATTAACTCTGGCCAGTGTTGTCCTCCCAATAGTGGAAAATTCCCGCGATTAGAGAAATTCTCAGATTGAAGGAGGGGAGGATGCAGGGTAATCAGATAGGAAGAAGGATAGAGTATCAAGTAGAGTGGAAAGAGGATAGAGAACCCATGCAAAAAGCCAGGGAGGCATGAGAGAAGGTGGTGAGATCTCCCAGAAAGCTACTCTACAGTTTCCTTTCCTGTATCTCCGATGTGTCATTAGCCATGGAGGCAGTTTTCAATGTCTATGGTAGGCTCAACACAGAGTTACATAAGAATAAAAGTGCAATCTGTTTCAACAAGTGATGAAGAATGTTTTTTTTTTTTTTTTAAAGAAGCGAGTCACAGTCATGTATTTGTAGTGTCGGCATGGGTCTGTGAGTGACAGACAGCATTCATTATGCGGCGATATGTACAGTATCTCACATAAGTGAGTACACCCTCACATTTTTGTAAATATTTTATTATATCTTTTCATGTGACAATACTGAAGAAATGACAAGCAGATAGAGAGATACAATGCATCTTTGATCTCCATTCACAGAGAGCGAAACATTGGGCAGGCTTCACAGTGACGGATCATTGTGATAGCCAATCAGAGGCTATCACAGTGATCAGGTGATCTGGAACCAGGATTTCCAGGTTTCGGTCTTTAGTATGGGAGCCGGAGCTCCCGGTGAGACTATGGGAGCTGGGCATATTCTGTGCAGCACGCTCCCAGCACAAAGACAGATACAAATATATGCGGCCCTGCGAAAAAAAAAAAAGCCCAGTCCAGTGGGTCCGCATATATGCCTACTGTCGGTGGGAAGGGGATAAAGGAAGTTGAAAAATAACAGACTTATCGGCCATATTATCAGGCAAAAATAAAATAAAATAAAAACTAAAAATAAAAATGAATGGAGCCATCACATTTAGCCACATGCTGCCTGCCCACCCGCAGTGTACTGCTGGTGAGTGGCTGCTCTAGGCAAAGTGTTGTACCTTTTGGTAAACAACACAGAGCTCTGTACAAAAGGAGCAATCTGTCATTTTCTCATCCCTGAGAGATCATTAGTAAAAAGCATTGCATTTACACACATTACACATAGGCACACTTTTAACCCCTTGATTGCCCTAGATGTTAACCCCTTCCTAGCCAGTGTCATTAGTACAGTGGCAGTGTATAATATTATCTCTGATCACTGAATTAATGTCACTGGTGATGTCAGTGGCCATTAATCAGTTCCCCTCCAACGTCAGTGAGTGTCAGATTTCCCGATGCACATGCTCAGCGTCATATCCAGAGGTTGTCTTTCTGAAATAGACATTTGATTGCTGAAGAGGTTGAAGGGGTGGGGGGGCCAGCCTGTCAGTGCTCAGACTGTATGCCGCACACTGCATCAAATTGGTCTGCATGGCTGTCGTCACAGAAGGAAGCCTCTTCTAAAGATGATACACAAGAAAGCCCGCAAACAGCTTGCTGAAGACAAGCAGACTAAGGACATGGATTACTGGAACCATGTCCTGTGGTCTGATAAGACCAAGATAAACTTCTTTGGTTCAGATGGTGTCAAGTGTGTGTGGCAGCAACCAGGTGCGGAGTACAAAGACAAGTGTGTCTTGCCTACAGTCAAGCACGGTGGCGGGAGTGTCATGGTGTAATGGATGTGATTATGAGTGTTATGGTGAAATGCCTATTTCAAATATAACCATATAGATATAAGTGCTTATCTCTCTCTCTCAGCTATCAGCCTTAACCATATTCAATTAGATGTCTGCCAGCTTACCCCCCACCCCCTTCATGTGGAACAGAACTGCAAGAGTTAAGAACAAGTTAAAAGAAGATTGTGCCTGTTTTCAAGAACTTGAAACTAGACACCCTATTTAGCTATGATAGTCTGCTATTTCCTTATATAGATATAACCCAGCTAAAAGCTTATACTTTGTCACAATAATTAATATGTACATCTTGTGGTCTGCATACGCTTGTCTTATTTGATATTTGATTTGATAACAAAATATCCAGCTCACGGTATATTAGCCGGGGTCCAGGAAGTAATAAAAGCAGAAGTATCAATCTACTGAACTCGTGTATGTGTCAGTAATTTGCTTCTAGTGTGCACACTTTTACATTGAAGGTTAATTTGGCCAGGGGGACAGAAACAAAAGTACCGAACGGTTCTGGTTTGGTCCAAAACAATGGTCAGGGGCTGCATGAGTGCTACTGGCACTGGGGAGCTACAGTATATTAAGGGAACCATGAACATCAACATGTTACTGTGACATACTGAAGCAGAGCATGATCCCCTCCCTTTGGAGACTGGGCCGCAGGGCAATATTCCAACATGGTAACAACCTCAAACACACCTCCAAGACAACCACTGCCTTGCTAAAGAAGCTGAGGGTAAAGGTGATGGACAGCCAAGCATGTCTCCAGACCTAAACCTTATTGAGCATCTGTGAGGCATCCTCAAACAAAAGGTGGAGAAGTGCAAGGTCTCTAACATTCACCAGATCCGTATGTCGTCATAGAGGAGTGTAAGAGGACTCCAGTGGCAAACTGTGAAGCTCCGGTAAACTCCATGCCCAAGAGGGTTAAGGCAGTGCTGTAAAATAATGGTGACCACACAAAATATTGACACTTTGGGCCCAATTTGGACATTTTCACTTAGGGGTGTACACACTTTTGTTTTGATAGCAGTTTAGACGTTAATGGCTGTGTGTTGAGCTATTTTGAGGGGACAGCAAATTTACACTGTTATACAAGTTGTGCACTCACTACTTTACATTGTAGCAAAGTGTCATTTCTTCAGTGTTGTCACATAGTTACATAGTAGGTGAGGTTGAAAAAAGACACAAGTCCATCAAGTCCAACCTATGTGTGTGATTATGTGTCAGTATTACATTACATATCCCTGTATATTGCGGTCATTCAGGTGATTATCTAATAGTTTCTTGAAGCTATCAATGCTCCCCGCTGAGACCACCGCCTGTGGAAGGGAATTCCACATTCTTGCCGCTCCTATAGTAAAGAACCCTCTACGTAGTTTAAGGTTAAACCTCTTTTCTTCTAATTGTAATGAGTGGCCACGAGTCTTATTAAACTCTCTTCTGCGAAAAAGTTTTATCCCTATTGTGGGGTCACCAGTACAGTATTTGTAAATTGAAATCATATCCCCTCTCAAGCGTCTCTTCTCCAGAGAGAATAAGTTCAGTGCTCGCAACCTTTCCTCATAACTAAGATCCTCCAGACCCTTTATTAGCTTTGTTGCCCTACTTTGTACTCGCTCCATTTCCAGTACGTCCCTCCTGAGGACTGGTGCCCAGAACTGGACAGCATACTCCAGGTGCGGGCGGACCAGAGTCTTGTAGAGCGGGAGAATTATCGTTTTATCTCTGCAGTTGATCCCCCTTTTAATGCATGCCAATATTCTGTTTGCTTTATTAGCAGCAGCTTGGCATTGCATGCCATTGCTGAGCCTATCATCCACTAGGACCCCCAAGTCCTTTTCCATCCTAGATTCCCCCAGAGGTTCTCCCCCCAGTGTATAGATTGCATTCATATTTTTGACACCCAAATGCATTATTTTACATTTTTATACATTGAACCTCATTTGCCATGTAGTCGCCCACCCCATTAATTTGTTCAGGTCTTTTTGCAAGATTTCCACATCCTGCGGAGAAGTTATTGCCCTGCTTAGCTTAGTATCGTCTGCAAATACAGAGATGGAACTGTTTATCCCATCCTCCAGGTCGTTTATGAACAAATTAAATAGGATTGGTCCCAGCACAGAACCCTGGGGGACCCCACTACCCACCCCTGACCATTCTGAGTACTCCCCATTTATCACCACCCTCTGAACACGCCCTTGTAGCCAGTTTTCAATCCATGTACTCACCCTATGGTCCATGCCAACGCACCTTATTTTGTACAGTAAACGTTTATGGGGAACTGTGTCAAATGCTTTTGCAAAATCCAGATACACCACGTCTACGGGCCTTCCTTTATCTAGATGGCAACTCACCTCCTCATAGAAGGTTAATAGATTGGTTTGGCAAGAACGATTCTTCATGAATCCATGCTGATTACTGCTAATGATATCATTCTTATTACTAAAATCTTGTATATAGTCCCTTATCATCCCCTCCAAGAGTTTACATACTATTGATGTTAGGCTAACTGGTCTGTAATTCCCAGGGATGTTTTTTGGGCCCTTTTTAAATATTGGTGCTACATTGGCTTTTCTCCAATCAGCTGGTACCATTCCAGTCAATAGACTGTCTGTAAAAATTAGGAACAACGGTCTGGCAATCACCTGACTGAGTTCCCTAAGTACCCTCGGATGCAAGCCATCTGGTCCCGGTGATTTATTAATGTTAAGTTTCTCAAGTCTAATTTTAATTCCGTCCTCTGTTAACCATGTAGGTGCTTCCTGTGTTGTGTCATGAGGATAAACACTGCAGTTTTGGTTACTGAAGCCCCCCGATTCACTCGTGAAGACTGAGGAGAAGAATAAATTCAATACCTCTGCCATCTCCCCATCCTTTGTAACCAGATGTCCTTCCTCATTCTTTATGGGGCCAATATGGTCTGTCCTCCCTTTTTTACTGTTTACATACTTAAAGAATTTCTTGGGATTTTTTTTGCTCTCCTCCGCTATGTGTCTTTCATGTTCTATCTTAGCCATCCTAATTGCACCCTTACATTTCTTATTGCATTCTTTATAAATTCTGAATGCTGTGAATGATCCCTCAACCTTGTATTTTTTGAAGGCCTTCTCCTTTGCTTTTATATGCATTTTTACATTGGAGTTAAGCCATCCAGGATGTTTATTCGCTCTTTTAAATTTATTACCCAATGGGATACATTGGCTAATGCCCTTATTTAATATGCTCTTAAAGCAAACCCATCTCTCCTCTGTATTCTTTGTTCCTAATATTTTATCCCAATTTATGCCTTTTAGCCAGGTTTGTAGTTTAGGGAAGTTGGCTCTTTTGAAATTCAGTGTCTTTGTGTTCCCTTCATGTCTCATATTTGTGTGATTTATACTGAAACTAATTGACCTGTGATCGCTGTTACCTAAATTGCCCCGTATTTCCACATCTGTTATCAGGTCTGTATTGTTGGTAATCAGTAGATCTAGTAATGTTTTATTTCTAGTTGGTGCGTCTACCATCTGACCCATAAAATTGTCCTGCAAGACATTAAGGAACTGGCGAGCCTTAAATGAATGCGCGGTTCCCTCCGCCCAGTCTATGTCTGGATAATTAAAATCCCCCATTATGATAACACTTCCCATCCTTGCTGCTAATCCAATTTGTGATAGGAGATCCGTCTCCACTTCCTCCCTCAGGTTAGGGGGCCTATAGCATACTCCCAGTATTATTTTCCCCTTAGCTTCATCCCTTTGGAGCTCTACCCATAAAGATTCCACCTCCTCCCTAGCCCCCTCAGTGATGTCATCTCTCACATTCACTTGTACATTATTCTTTTTTTTTTTTTTTAAATTCCTTTATTGTACATTATTCTTGATATATAGGCATACCCCTCCCCCTTTTTTACCCTCTCTATCCTTGCGGTATAGGGTATACCCTTGAATGTTTGCCAGCCAATCATGAGAGCTGTTGAACCAGGTCTCTGAAATTCCCACAAAATCCAAATCCTCCTTGTACAACAGTATCTCTAGTTCACCCATCTTGTCCGCTAGGCTCCTGGCATTGGTGAACATGCCACATAGTTTAGACCGGTCGCATATTGTCCTCGTATTGGGTGTTTCAAGATTGCAACTTGGACTTGCTACTATACTCACCTTGCGTTTTTGTGCTTTGGTTAACCTACCACTAATGCCCCCAATACTACCCTCTGGAATATCTTCCGCGCTGGCTATCACTGTCTCTGGACCTTCCCCCCCATCGCCTAGTTTAAAAACCCCTCTAACTTTTTGGCCATCTTCATTCCCAGCAGATCTGCACCCTCCTCACATGAAAAGATATAATAAAATATTTACAAAAATGTGAGGGGTGTACTCACTTTTGTGAGATACTGTATCTGTTGTTCAAAAATGGAGCCAGCAGGCCCATGTTGAATTATATTTGGCTGGAGATTCTTTAGCTATATGAATCAATTCCTCCATCTCTGCAACTTTGTTGATGCGTGAAAACCATTCTGAGAGAGAAGACTTACAGGGAGAGTTTCAATGCACTGGTATGCATTATTTTGCTGCATTTACCATGTGCATTGCGAGTGATTTGTAATACACTTTAAGAGGAAGTGAGGTGTGATGCAACAGGTATTGTGCTGGAGAATACTCTAAGGCAGTGGTCATCAACCCTGTCCTCAGGGCCCACTAACAGGCCAGGTTTTATGTATTACCTTGGGGAGATGCAGACTAGAATACTGCAATCACTGAGCAGCAAATGATATCACCTGTGATGTATTTCAGTTATCTTGCAAACCTGGCCTGTTAGTGGGCTCTGAGGACAAGGTTGATGACCACTGCTCTAAGGTATCGGTTGTTACTTGAAGGATGATTAAGTGTACATCGGACCAGAAAGATTAGAGGAGTGGGCATTCTTGCCATACATGCAGAAGCATGTCCACTTCCTGCTGACATCTCCAGCATCGGTTGGGATGGGATGGATCAAATTTGTGTAACAATGCTGGAGTCCTGTACTACCTGGACAAAAGTTTATAATTAGTTTTTACTGAGCCCTTGTGAGCAGTATGAAAAAAATATTCAAAGACACTGCGCTTACTCAGTAATAGCAGCTCACACACCAAATAAGGAAATTTGTAAATAGTGCAGGTATATATAGTGTAGCGCTAGTTTAGATCACAAAAACTATTAAAATGGCAAAAAACAGATGTATCCAACCATTTGTTCATAACACCATATGTTCAGAATGGTACTGAAAAAGATTTCAATAAGTATCTGTTGCATAGAAAATCTGAAGACCAATAGAGAGTCCCAAACAGGTGGTGGTGTCTATACACCGCGTGGATAAATTGAGAGAGGTAATACACAATAATAGGATCCCCCGTATGGAAGCAATGCAGGCTTACCGGAACCGTTGGACTCACAGAGACATATGTCCCCTGAGTCAGTAATGCTTGTATTGCCACCGGGCAATGAAGTGGGGTCTCCCGATGGGACAATATGGAATCCAGATGCTGTTTCTAGGGCTCCCGACAAAATTCTTTCATGTATAACCCGATTTCGTGGTGGCTCATAGAAGGTAAGAAAAGGAGCCACATAGTATAATACCGTTTTCTTAAAATAAGATTTATTAAGGTAAAACACTTACATTCTCCATATTAAAAAGCGCTTATAGTAAAACTGATGGCAGGCAGTGGAGTCTCCCGACGCGTTTCGTCTACTCAGACTTCATCTGGGGTACCCTACCACTGCTGCCATACTCACTTATATATGTACCAAGACCCCCTTTGATGAGAATCCGGCGTGTGCCACTTGTTTACTTGCACTTCCGAGTATCGCCAAAATGGCGGCCCCGCGTGCGTTCCAGGCCTCTTTCTGATAACCACTATGCGTTCCAGCCTTCCCTTGTAGATGTTATATATAAAAATAAGGAATAAATATGCCCATTTACTACGGGATTCCCAAATATTATGAATACTGGGTATCTAAATTGGTGTATATAGTTAAAAAATTCAGAGAAATAATAAAAAATAGTGTGAGCTGGAGAGGAATCATCCGGATGTCTGACAGGAAGTGAGTGAAACCGGATGACCGCTCTTCATGACGTGTATAGCGTCATCTTCCGCCTGAGTGGAACACAAGCTAGGCGGCCATCCGCCGCATGCGTGCCACGCCTCAGTGTAGCAGTAGACATGGCGCGATGTCGTCACCAGCGGTCCGCTCTGACAACACGCCCACCGCTAGGGAAATGACGCGCCATTGTACAGCACGTACTGTGTACTATATAAATAGACAGCTATATATACAAAATAGCCTAATGTTTGTTCAATATATATTTTAAAAACAAAAACCGTGTGAAATCCCTCATTATAGGACTAATCATACTGTGATTGTGAAAGTATAAAAATAATTATAAAAGTTAATTTAATAGAGGTGCAACAAAGGTGTGTAGTAACAAATGGTGATCTATCTGCATATTAGTAGCAGATATATATATTGCACTGAGGCAATAATTCTAAGTGTATATATTTATGGATTTTCACCCACATATACCTAGTGTAACTGTCTACATTATGGGCAATGTTAATGTGAATTAAAAGAAAAATGTTAAATACAAAAAATGTTAAATATAATGTGTACCAAAAATTTCCTAAACTCCATAGTCCTGGAAATTGTACAAAAAAATATACAAAAAAATCCTCTGAGCTGCAAGGTCGCAGAGGGTATAGGTCCAAGATGGATTCTCAATAGGTGATCAATATTATACAAAATTACATACACCATATAGAAAATAAAAATAAAAATTAACATCAGATAATGACGTGTACACAAATACACATAAGAATAAATTTCATATGTGTAGTGCATAGTTGTCTAAATGGATATATCTAATCCCAATAACTTGTAGACCCTAAATTTCATTAATAAAAGTATTTAATGCAATAGGTAATGTCTATTTGCCTATAAGAAAAAGCCTAATCCCACCAATTCTAAGATTCATTAATGAAGGCGTTAATATCTAGATCCACATTCATACCCCATGGATGAAGGGTCCGTAGCTCATGGATCCAGAACATTTCTAAATGAGAAACGCCTCTGGTCAGGGCCCCGCCTCTCCATGGGGGGGTGTACTTGTCAATTATCATAAATAGTGAGCCAGCAGGGTCGCTGTTATGAACCTCTTTGTAGTGTCTGGGGACACTATGTTTTGAGTCTCTACTTTTGATGAGACTGATATGTTCACTCACTCTTATCGTAAAGGTTCTGGTTGTTCGGCCCACATATTGTTTGCCACAAGGGCAAACAATTAAGTACACTATATATCTAGTATTGCATGTACAGAAGGGTTTGATAGTGTATCTCTTCCCTCTAACCGTCGAGGTGAATTCCGTTAATTTTCTTCTTATCGGTATGTTGTGTCGACAAACACACTTTTTACAGGGATAAAACCCCGTCCAATCATGAAAAAAAGATGGACGTACTGGAGGGTTAATGATATTAGGTGCTACCTGTCAATGTAGGGATGGTGCTCCCCTAAAAATAATCTTAGCTTGTTCCGGTAGTATCTTTCTCAAGATATTGTCTTGTCTTAACACCCCCGATTGTTTTTTCATGATACTCTTGATTTGTTTGTGTTGTATTGAGTATGTAGTAGACAATGCCCATTTATAAGTGGTATCTGGTTCTCTCTCCGGTTTTATTGTTAAAAGAGTATTTCTATCTATGTTGGTCACTCTTTGGAGTTTGGTATCCAGATCTGCTTGGTTATACCCTTTGTCCAAAAATCTCTGTCTCAAGACTTCTGCTTGTGTAGTAAATGTATCCACATCGGTACAATTCCTACGGAGCCTTAGGAATTGGCTCCGAGGGACAGCATTGAGCCAGGAACTGTGATGACAGCTATCTCTGGGGATAAAACTGTTTCGGTCTGTTGATTTAAAATAGGTATTAAACTTAAATTGACCATCCACAATTTTAATTTCCAAATCCAGAAAATGGATCCCCGTTTTGCTGGCTTCGTATGTAAGAGAGATGCCTCTGTTGTTAGAGTTCAGATCCTCAAAAAAACTTGCTAAAGTCTCAAAGGTACCACTCCATAGGAGGAGGATGTCGTCTATGTATCTTGCCCACAACACCAATGATGTGGTGCGGTGGGTATAGACGACATCCTCCTCCCACTTGGCCATAAAGAGATTCGCAAGACTTGGAGCGAACTTTGCTCCCATGGCTACACCGCGCTGTTGAAGATAATAGCGCTGGTTAAACCAAAAATAGTTGTGTTCCGTTGCGAATTCTAGAAGTTCTATCACGTAGTCACTCTGAAAAGATGCCAAGGACTTCTCCTGATCTAAGAAGTGTTTGACTGCTTCTATGCCTCTTTCATGTGGTATACATGTATACAGAGATGCTACATCTGCTGTCGCTAAGATGTAGCCATCCCGCATACTTATACTTTCCAGGAGTTTGATTGTGGAACCCGTATCCTTCAAAAAGGAAGGTGTTTTCTTAACTACAGGTTGCAAATAAAAGTCAATATATTTGCCAATTCGTGAGGTAATGGAGTTAATGCCACTCATGATGGGCCTACCTGGAGGACAGGTCGGATTTTTGTGGATCTTTAGCAAAAAGTAGATAGTGGGAATTCTGGGTGCTTTAGGTATCATGAATGCTTTTTCTTTTTTATTTAAAATTCCACGGTCATATCCTTTATTTACCAGTTTTTGAAGTTGTTTTTTGTATGTGTTGGTGGGATTGTTGGCAAGTTCAGTGTAGGTACCTGGTTCATTTAAGATCTGGTCCATCTCCTCCTCATATTTATCTTTATCTAAAATCACTATGCCCCCACCTTTGTCTGACGGGCGGACAACTATGTTTTTCCGTGAACATAGAGACTGCAGCCCCTTTTTAGACATTGGGGGGTGTCTTATGCGTTTCTCAGGTAGTTTCGCAAAGTCGTCCAATACCAGATCTCTAAAGATCTTAACGGCAGGTGCCATAGGGACGGGAGGGGTGAACAGAGAAGGATTAGAGAGTCCAGAGTGCACAGTCCCTGAAGAGGCTGCTGGATAATCCGTCCTCATGGGATTAGTAACAAGATATCTCTGTGTATTGATTTTACGTATATACTTATGGACATCTATATAAGTATGAAATTTGTTTAATTTATTTGGTGGGGCATATTTCAGGCCTTTGTCTAATACTGATATTTCTCCCTGAGAGAGTGGCTGGGTACTTAAATGAAATATACCCTGCCCTGCTACACTCTTTTTCTCTTTTCTCCTCTGTAGTTTCCTGCCTCCCCAACATCCTCTCTTAGGTCTGGACCTCGTTTTTTGGGGTGGCGGTCCTCGCGAAAACCCTGGTTGCCATAGGTGTTAGGACCATATGTGTATGAATGATCCCCATGGTCACCCCTCCTGTCGCTAGAGTTGTGTGCGTCTCTGAGAGGTGAATAACGGTTATGGGTGGGGAATGGAGAAGAAGGGTAGTGGTAGTGTGAGTTTTCTTCATAATAGGGATCTTGCCATGTCCCTTGTCCCCCCGAGGGGCGACGATAAGACTGATTATCATAATCTCGGTAAGGCAGACTCTCATAATCACGATGGAGGTGAGTATCAGAGTATTGGATGTTGCCTCTAAAGTTACCCCTACTTCCACGTTTGCCCCTATAATTGCCCCTACCTCTTGAAGGTCGTCTGGGGTTTGTGGGCTAAAATGTCGTATTCTAGATTGTGATGAGTATGATACCCCTCTTTGTCTTTCTTGGCTTCTAGATGTTTGACCCCCATTTAAACTAGATGGAGGGGCCCGGGTAGTCGAAGCTACCTGTGTATGTGATGGTGGATTAACCTCCATATCGTTAGCTGAAGATTCCGTGGAGGAGGCAACATTAAATAATTTCTGCCAACTAAAGACATTATTTGTTTTATAGTCTCCTATATCTCTAGAATATTTTTTCTGTTTTTTGTATTTTTGTTCCCTGTCTTCCTTTTCCAAATGTCGTCTATACCCACCGCACCACATCATTGGTGTTGTGGGCAAGATACATAGACGACATCCTCCTCCTATGGAGTGGTACCTTTGAGACTTTAGCGAGTTTTTTTGAGGATCTGAACTCTAACAACAGAGGCATCTCTCTTACATACGAAGCCAGCAAAACGGGGATCCATTTTCTGGATTTGGAAATTAAAATTGTGGATGGTCAATTTAAGTTTAATACCTATTTTAAATCAACAGACCAAAACAGTTTTATCCCCAGAGATAGCTGTCATCACAGTTCCTGGCTCAATGCTGTCCCTCGGAGCCAATTCCTAAGGCTCCGTAGGAATTGTACCGATGTGGATACATTTACTACACAAGCAGAAGTCTTGAGACAGAGATTTTTGGACAAAGGCAAGACAATATCTTGAGAAAGATACTACCGGAACAAGCTAAGATTATTTTTAGGGGAGATAATAATAACTTCAAGCGCATATACAGTATACAATAATCAGGATTAATCAGATTGGCCAGGCATATAGTCCATGGTTAAAATGTTAGCAGCCCAGGGGTTAATGAGGGTCTGACAGTTATGAGCATATGGATATGAGTTTACATGACTAAGAGAGGTTGGCAGTCCAAGGGTTAATAAAAATGTAGCAGTTCAAAATATGTGTAGTAGGTTGATGGAGCAATGGATCTAGAAGGCGGCTGCTATCCTCAGAGAGCTGGCTCTGTGACATCCTCACAAAAAGAAAACACGTAGAAGAGGACGGAGGGGAGGACGAAGGAGAAAAAAAGTCAGTAAAGATGCGGAAACTGTAAAAATCTATAATCTATCACATACTTCTTTAACCTAATATGACCTATCCCTCCTCAGAAAGGGGCTCACCTTTGCCCCTACCATGCAGCCCAACAGTTTTGCACTATTCAAAGACCTCAACAAATACATCAGAGACCTTACAGTCCAGAGATATTTCAATATCCAATCGTCTAAACAAACCTCCACGTCTGATATCGTCAACTCTGTTTCATGTTCCACAAACCTTGATTCACTTGACGAATCAGACAGACCCGCCCTTGCCCTACTTGAGGAGTTATATGCCGAAAATTACAACGCTGACCTTGAATGGCTCACCCAACATGGTTCTACCTCACCCCCAATCCAACATACCTCACTACGCCCCAAATCCATCTTTAACCCAACATCCAACAAGGGTCCGTACTTACAAACTTTCTACCAGGTAGTCTATACAGACCTCACTAATATGTGCAATTGCACCTCCAAGCATACCTACATCAAATCCAACCTTCCTCCATTAGAACGCAAGGCCCTGGAACAGCTGACACACAACGAATCCATTGTCATCAAACCTGCGGACAAAGGGGGCAGTATAGTCATCCAGGACAAAGAAGATTATTTACTCGAATCACGCAGACTACTTTCTGATACCAACACCTATGCTAGGCTCCCCAGTGATCCCACATTCCAGTTTTCATTAGAAGCAGCTACACTCATTAATAAAGCCCTTACTGACCAAACCATTTCCAAATCTGAAGCTTCGTTCCTAAAGAAAAACTTCCACAAAGTTCCGTATTTTTACCACCTACCGAAAATTCATAAAGATCTCACCCGTCCCCCAGGCCGTCCCATAGTAGCTGCCATGGAGAGTGTCACTAGTGGCTTCTCCATATATATTGATCAATTCCTCCAACCCCTAGCACAGAACCTCCCTTCCTATATACGAAATCTCACCATGGGATACTGGGAACATATGTACCTCGCAGCAGACCACCCCTTTGCTGCAAACATAATATACTATGGTCGATATATTGATGACATAGTCATCATCTGGGATGGTACACTCGATGGCATACTCACCTTTGTCCAGCATTGCAATACCAACATCTTAGGCCTATCATTCACCCACGTGGCTGATCCTGATACCCTGGCATTCCTAGACCTTGAACTTTGCCATGACAATGAAACCATTTATGCCAAAAATTTCATCAAACCTACTGCGGGCAATTCCTTCATACATTATACTAGCTGCCACCATCCCAGATGGGTGAATAATATTCCCCGGAGCCAGTTTTGCCGTCTCCGGAGAAACTGCACCAGAGACTCAGACTACGAAGCCCATGGTCTACTCCTATCAAAAAAATTTCAAGAAAAAGGATACCCTGCTCCCCTCATAGAGGCAGCCTTCAACAATTACCGCAAGCCACAGAACGATCGTCATAACTCCTCTCCCGTTGCCAAACAACCAACCCGCTTCATCACACAGTTCCATGACAAACACAAGAGAATGGAAAAAATACTAGAATCACACTGGTCCATTCTTCTGGAAGACCCCCATTTGAAAGCTACAGTTGGGACAAAACCCAAAGTAACATATAGGAGGTCTAGGAATATTAAGAGTCTAATCGCACCTAGTAAAATCAAGTCCTCCCAATCCATCCCTCTGCAACCTGTCCTCATACCCCTCAGAGGGTGTACCAATGCAAAAAACCCCTCTGTCTCACCTGTCCATTCGTACAACATGGTCAGAAAACTTTCAACGTCAAAAGGCAAAAGCTATACCCTCAAGGAATTTTACAACTGCTCTACGGACTTTGTTGTATACTGCCTGACCTGTCCCTGTGGACAATTCTATGTTGGCCGCACCATAAGGGCACTCAGAGCACGATTTGGGGAACACAGGCGCTTCATCGAAAAGGGTCGTGACCACCACAGCGTCCCCAAACATTTTCTTACACACCACGGCCGGTCCACTGCAGGCCTAAGCGTGTGGGTCATTGAGTCCATCCCTGCTACATTCCCTACAGCTGAACGCTTCAAACGTCTGTGCCAGCAAGAAACCTACTGGATCTATTCCTTGGGCACCCTTACACCCGGTGGGCTTAACGAAGAAATCGAGGTTCACACACTGTTATGAGCCACTTTGCCTTCCCACCACACCATCCAGCCTCCCCCACGTCCCCCCTCCACTTCCCCTTCCCTCCATCCAGGCTCCCCTACGTCCCTCCTCCATGTCCCTCCCCTCCTTCCTCCCTTCTTTTCTCCCCCCCCCTTTCCAGCTTCCCGCCCCCCGCAACCCCCTGCCCCCCCCCAACTTGCCCATGCCCCAGTTCATCCCTCTTTAAACTTTGTACATTCCTACATATTCACATATCACACTGTGCGCAGGCACATGCATACTACTTAAAAATATATATATATTATATATATTTTTGTTTTTATATTTTTGTTTTTATATAAATGTATATATGAGATCCTCTAAGTATAGGGTAATTCCTATTGTTTTTGTATTTTATATAATAAAGATATGTGTACGTGTACATGGATGCATATGTGTGTGTGCATGCATACATGTAACACATATCAGCTCCATATAATGATAATCCCCTCCACACACATGATTCCCTTCCCCTTCCCCCCCCTCCTCTTTTTCTGAATTTGATTTTATATTGACTTTTTATTGATTTTCATTGATTTTCATTGATTTTTTATTGATTTTTTCATGATTGATTGTTGACTTTATTTATTTATATGTATTATACTTGATATGCATCAACATTTTCTCAACCATTATGCGCCCTCCTCCCATGTGTCATTCTATTTGTGTTCCTTCCCCTCTCCCACCTCAGTACGGTCTCTCACAAACTACGTTCCATATCCCCTCCCTCTCCTCCCCCTTTTAGCCCACCGCACTGTATTACTCCATTACAGCGCTGTGCTATCAGCCTTGATGTCCCACAGCGCCGGCATACAAATAGCACAGCATCCACACACTGCCCCCTCAGGCCTATTGAAGGAGCAGCTGCTCCGAGCGCATAGCCTATCCACAAACTCCCTCACAGCAAGTATCCTCCCTCTATGTGAGCCCTCTCTCTCCGGAGTGTACCCGGAAGCCGCTGAACAGCCCGTGACGTCACGCACACCTTCTGTGCGATCCACGCCGGCCCCAGCCTCCCCCTGATGGCCACAGGACGAACCATCTGCTGAACAGCTTCCCCTTCAGCCTTACACCGCTGACACATCATCCAGACTGGAGCTCGAGGAACTCACCAGGATCATCCCCACCAGGAACCCACCAGGACCATCCATCTACAGATGAGCCCTTTTTAATTATGTCTTTTGTAAGTGTTTTTAAACTTTGTGTCATTAAAAGTAGTCACTAATACTGCACTCAGGTGGCGCTTCCCTTCTTCACCCTATTTTTAGGGGAGCACCATCCCTACAGAGACAGGTAGCACCTAATATCATTACCCTCCAGTACGTCCATCTTTTTTTCATGATTGGACGGGGTTTTATCCCTGTAAAAAGTGTGTTGTTTGTCGACACAACATACCGATAAGAAGAAAATTAACGGAATTCACCTCAACGGTTAGAGGGAAGAGATACACTATCAAACCCTTCTGTACATGCAATACTAGATATATAGTGTACTTAATTGTTTGCCCTTGTAGCAAACAATATGTGGGCCGAACAACCAGAACCTTTACGATAAGAGTGAGTGAACATATCAGTCTCATCAAAAGTAGAGACTCAAAACATAGTGTCCCCAGACACTACAAAGAGGTTCATAACAGCGACCCTGCTGGCTCACTATTTATGATAATTGACAAGTACACCCCCCCATGGAGAGGCGGGGCCCTGACCAGAGGCGTTTCTCGTTTAGAAATGTTCTGGATCCATGAGCTACGGTCCCTTCATCCATGGGGTATGAATGTGGATCTAGATATTAACGCCTTCATTAATGAATCTTAGAATTGGTGGGATTAGGCTTTTTCTTATAGGCAAATAGACATTACCTATTGCATTAAATACTTTTATTAATGAATTTTAGGGTCTACAAGTTATTGCGATTAGATATATCCATTTAGACAACTATGCACTACACATATGAAATTTATTCTTATGTGTATTTGTGTACACGTCATTATCTGATGTTTATTTTTATTTTTATTTTCTATATGGTGTATGTAATTTTGTATAATATTGATCACCTATTGAGAATCCGTCTTGGACCTATACCCTCTGCGACCTTGCAGCTCAGAGGATTTTTTTGTATATTTTTTTGTACAATTTCCAGGACTATGGAGTTTAGGAGATTTTTGGTACACATTATATTTAACATTTTTTGTAACTGTTTTCGAGTCACGTTTTTTTTCTTTTAATTCACATTAACATTGCACATAAAGTAGACAGTTACACTAGGTATATGTGGGTGAAAATCCATAAATATATACACTTAGAATTATTGCCTCAGTGCAATATATATATCTGCTACTAATATGCAGATAGATCACCATTTGTTACTACACACCTTTGTTGCACCTCTATTAAATTAACTTTTATAATTATTTTTATACTTTCACAATCACAGTATGATTAGTCCTATAATGAGGGATTTCGCACGGTTTTTGTTTTTAAAATATATATTGAACAAACATTAGGCTATTTTGTATATATAGCTGTCTAATTATATAGTACACAGTACGTGCTGTACAATGGCGCGTCATTTCCCTAGCGGTGGGCGTGTTGTCAGAGCGGACCGCTGGTGACGACATCGCGCCATGTCTACTGCTACACTGAGGCGTGGCACGCATGCGGCGGACGGCCGCCTAGCTTGCGTTCCACTCGGGCGGAAGATGACGCTATACACGTCATGAAGAGCGGTCATCCGGTTTCACTCACTTCCTGTGAGACATCCGGATGATTCCTCTCCAGCTCACACTATTTTTTATTATTTCTCTGAACTTTTTAACTATATACACCAATTTAGATACCCAGTATTCATAATATTTGGGAATCCCGTAGTAAATGGGCATATTTATTCCTTATTTTTATATATAACATCTACAAGGGAAGGCTGGAACGCATAGTGGTTATCAGAAAGAGGCCTGGAACGCACGCGGGGCCACTATTTTTTATTATTTCTCTGAACTTTTTAACCACTTCAGCCCCGGAAGGATTTACCCCCTTCCTGACCAGAGCACTTTTTACAATTCAGCACTGCGTCGCTTTAACTGCTAATTGCGCGGTCATGCAATGCTCTACCCAAACGAAATTTGCGTCCTTTTCTTCCCACAAATAGAGCTTTCTTTTGATGGTATTTGATCACCTCTGCTGTTTTTATTTTTTGCGCTATAAACGGAAAAAGACTGAAAATTTTTTAAAAAAATGATATTTTCTACTTTTTGTTATGAAAAAAATCCAATAAACTAAATTTTAGTCATACATTTAGGCCAAAATGTATTCGGCCACATGTCTTTGGTAAAAAAAATGTCAATAAGTGTATATTTATTGGTTTGCACAAAAGTTATAGCGTCTACAAACTAGGGTACATTTTCTGGAATTTACACAGCTTTTAGTTTATGACTGCCTATGTCAATTCTTGAGGTGCTAAAATGGCAGGGCAGTACAAACCCCCCCCCAAGTACCACATGTGTGGCACTTTTTGGGAGCCTAGCCGCGTACGGGGCCCCGAAAACCCAGCACCACCTTCAGGATTTCTAAGGGCATACATTTTTGATTTCACTCCTCACTACCTATCACAGTTTTGAAGGCCATAAAATGCCAAGATGGCACAAACCCCCCCCCAATTGACCCCATTTTGGAAAGTAGACACCCCAAGCTATTTGCTGAGAGGCATGGTGAGTATTTTGCAGCTCTCATTTGTTTTTGAAAATGAAGAAAGACCAGAAAAAAATTTTTTTTTTCTTTTTTCAATTTTCAAAACTTTGTGACAAAAAGTGAGGTCTGCAAAATACTCACTATACCTCTCAGCAAATAGCTTGGGGTGTCTTTTGGGGGGGTTTTGTGCCACCTGGGCATTCCATGGCCTCCGAAACTGTGATAGGCAGTGAAGAGTGAAATCAAAAATTTACGGCCTTAGAAAGCCTGAAGGCGGTGCTTGGTTTTCGGGGTCCCGTGCGCGGCTAGGCTCCCAAAAAGTCCCACACATGTGGTATCCCCGTACTCAGGAGAAGCAACAGAATTTATTTTGGGGTGTAATTTCACAAATCCCCATGGCATGTTTGAGCAATATAACATTTAGTGACAACTTTGTGCAAAAAAAAAAAAAAATTGTCTCTTTCACGCAACTTGTGTCACAATATAAAATATTCCATGGACTCGACATGCCTCTCAGCAAATAGCTTGGGGTGTCTACTTTCCAAAATCGGGTCATTTGGGGGGGTTTGAACTGTCCTGGCATTTTATGCACAACATTTAGAAGCTTATGTCACACATCACCCACTCTTCTAACCACTTGAAGACAAAGCCCTTTCTGACACTTTTTGATTACATGAAAAAAATTTTTTTGTTTTGCAAGAAAATTACTTTGAACCCCCAAACATTATATATTATTTTAAAGCAAATGCCCTACAGATTAAAATGGTGGGTGTTTCATTTTTTTTTTTCACACAGCAATTGCGCAGCGATTTTTCAAACGCATTTTTTGTGGAAAAAACACACTTTTTTAAAATTTAATGCACTAAAACACACTATATTGCCCAAATGTTTGATGAAATAAAAAAGATGATCTTAGGCCGAGTACATGGATACCAAACATGACATGCTTTAAAATTGCGCACAAACGTGCAGTGGCAACAAAATTAATACATTTTTAAAAGCCTTTAAAAACCTTTACAGGTTACCACTTTAGATTTACAGAGGAGGTCTACTGCTAAAATTACTGTCCTCAATCTGACCTTCGCGGTGATACCTCACATGCATGGTGCAATTGCTGTTTACATTTGACGCCAGACCGACGCTTGCGTTCGCCTTAGCGCGAGAGCAGGGGGGACAGGGGTGCTTTTTTTTTTTTTTTTTTTTTTCTTTATTTTTTTTTTGCTTTTTTATCTTATTTTTAAACTGTTCCTTTCATTTTTTTTAAAATCATTTTTATTGTTATCTCAGGGAATGTAAATATCCCCTATAATAGCAATAGGTAGTGACAGGTACTCTTTTTTGAAAAAATTGGTGTCTATTAGACCCTAGATCTCTCCTCTGCCCTCAAAGCATCTGACCACACCAAGATCGGTGTGATAAAATGCTTCCCCAATTTCCCAATGGCGCTGTTTACATCCGGCGAAATCTAAGTCATAAAATGCTCGTAGCTTCCGGTTTCTTAGGCCATAGAGATGTTTGGAGCCACTCTGGTCTCTGATCAGCTCTATGGTCAGCTGGCTGAATCACCGGCTGCATTCTCAGGTTCCCTGTTGAGACAGGAGAGCCAGAGAAAAACACGGAAGACGGTGGGGGGGTGCATTCCCTCCCACTGCTTGTAAAAGCAGTCTAGAGGCTAATTAGCCGCTAGGATTGCTTTTACATGAAAGCCGACCGCTGGCTAAAAAGAATGATACCAAGATGATACCTAAACCTGCAGGCATCATTCTGGTATAACCACTCAAAGTCGTGAATGGCGTACCTGAAGACAAAAAATGGTTAACAATAAAGCACAGTAAACGGTAAAGTATAAAAAATTGCATACCTGAAAAGCAAACATGATAAAACATAATAACAATAAAACATTGCAGAATATAATACAGTAAAAAAGAGCAGAACAATAGAGAGAGAATAGAGAGAGGGAGAACAATGAAACGACAACTATTTTTTTTAAATTTTTGTTTGTGTTTTTTTTTTTTTTTACACTTTTTTTTGTAACTGTAACTTTTATAACTGTAACCGGTTCCAGGTTTGGGTCTCTCAAAATGCGATGGCATCTTGGGAGACCCTGTGAAAGTGTGTCCTAGTCTGTGCAATGCTGTACCCTACGCTAATACTCAACTAGTGAATGGTAGCGTTCAAAACATTCACCAATGCAAAGACCAGGATTATCAGGACAGGAGGGACAATAATAGCGGGTGTCACGTCTATATCCGCGCTTGCTGCAGACACAACATCTTTTTTGGGGGGGTTCGTTGGGTAGGGGTACTGGGGAGGACATATAAATGCCTCTCATGCAGCTGACTGCATTTGGTTGGGGATGTGAATGGGGGAAGTACGGGCGCTGCAGAAGCGGTGGGTTCCCAATTAGGATTGGCGAATGCAGCAGGAAGGGCATTATGGGCACGACAGGCCTATGTTTGTCTTTTTGGTGGCAGCGGGACACTACTTGTGCTTGCCACCTCACCAGCTTGAACTGCACTTATGGGACTCGCCACGTCACCAAGTGTTACTGCAGTGCTGGTATGACTACGACCGAGGTGTACTAGGCCGCTGGTGCCGCTGGTGCTTGCCAGTTCACCAAAACGCTACAAAAAAAAGTGACAGTGATCGATCGATACTGCACTTGGGTGGGCTGGGAATCCCGTAGTAAATGGGCATATTTATTCCTTATTTTTATATATAACATCTACAAGGGAAGGCTGGAACGCATAGTGGTTATCAGAAAGAGGCCTGGAACGCACGGGGGGCCGCCATTTTGGCGATACTCGGAAGTGCAAGTAAACAAGTGGCACACGCCGGATTCTCATCAAAGGGGGTCTTGGTACATATATAAGTGAGTATGGCAGCAGTGGTAGGCTACCCCAGATGAAGTCTGAGTAGACGAAACGCGTCGGGAGACTCCACTGCCTGCCATCAGTTTTACTATAAGCGCTTTTTAATATGGAGAATGTAAGTGTTTTACCTTAATAAATCTTATTTTAAGAAAACGGTATTATACTATGTGGCCCATTTTCTTACCTTCTATGAGCCACCACGAAATCGGGTTATACATGAAAGAATTTTGTCGGGAGCCCTAGAAACAGCATCTGGATTCCATATTGTCCCATCGGGAGACCCCACTTCATTGCCCGGTGGCAATACAAGCATTACTGACTCAGGGGACATATGTCTCTGTGAGTCCAACGGTTCCGGTAAGCCTCCATTGCTTCCATACGGGGGATCCTATTATTGTGTATTACCTCTCTCAATTTATCTACGCGGTGTATAGACACCACCACCTGTTTGGGACTCTCTATTGGTCTTCAGATTTTCTATGCAACAGATACTTATTGAAATCTTTTTCAGTACCATTCTGAACATATGGTGTTATGAACAAACGGTTGGATACATCTGTTTTTTGCCATTTTAATAGTTTTTGTGATCTAAACTAGCGCTACACTATATATACCTGCACTATTTACAAATTTCCTTGTTTGGTGTGTGAGCTGCTATTACTGAGTAAGCGCAGTGTCTTTGAATATTTTTTTCATACTGCTCACAAGGGCTCAGTAAATGTCTGAATTCAGGAAACTAATTATAAACTTTTGTCCAGGTAGTACAGGACTCCAGCATTGTTACACAAATTTGATCCATCCCATCCCAACCGATGCTGGAGATGTCAGCAGGAAGTGGACATGCTTCTGCATGTATGGCAAGAATGCCCACTCCTCTAATCTGTCTGGTCCGATGTACACTTAATCATCCTTCAAGTAACAACCGATACCTTAGAGCAGTGGTCATCAACCCTGTCCTCAGAGCCCACTAACAGGCCAGGTTTGCAAGATAACTGAAATACATCACAGGTGATATCATTTGCTGCTCAGTGATTGCAGTATTCTAGTCTGCATCTCCCCAAGGTAATACATAAAACCTGGCCTGTTAGTGGGCCCTGAGGACAGGGTTGATGACCACTGCCTTAGAGTATTCTCCAGCACAATACCTGTTGCATCACACCTCACTTCCTCTTAAAGTGTATTACAAATCACTCGCAATGCACATGGTAAATGCAGCAAAATAATGCATACCAGTGGGACTCTCTATTGGTCTTCAGATTTTCTATGCAACAGATACTTATTGAAATCTTTTTCAGTACCATTCTGAACATATGATGTTATGAACAAACGGTTGGATACATCTGTTTTTTGCCATTTTAATAGTTTTTGTGATCTAAACTAGCACTACACTATATATACTTGTGAGCAGTATGGAAAATACTGTATGTTCCCAACCTTCTGGGGGAATATCGACTAGTAAGTCTCCAGCCCAGGCACGACACGCTTTCATTGTGTTCAGTGGTGTATGTTCTCCAAGGAGACCATGGATTGTGGAAATGACGTGTTGTTGAGGGGTAGTTTAACCTAAACCTTTATTAAAATTGCTGATCCTCCGCTAAATACATTTTTAAAAATGTATTTTTCTTTTGGAATACCCCCTTGGCTGTGCTCAGCCCCCCATGCCATTTGTTTGACAGTTCCAGCATATTAGCCAGGGAAATGGTCATTACTGTTTTTTAACATTTGGCTACAAATGACTTCAATAGGATTTTGATTCGGCAACCAAAACTTGGCTCTTGATCGCCAAACCTGCTCCAAATTGAACCCAAGTACGTTCAGCTCATCACTGCTCAGGACCTATTGCAACCCGCTGGAGATGCGGTGTAAGTGCTTAGGATGCCTAGCAACTGTCAGCACTAGCTGCAGCACTACAGATGCCCCTATTGAACCTTATTGACAACTCTGTAAGAAAGATATTTGCTAAATAATCCTTCTGTCATGTTTTGGTTTCTACTGTCTAAACCCAAGCAGGGAATATTTTTAGAAAGTATATACTGTATGCATGGGACAGCTTTGTTACTTAATTTTTATGTATTTTTTTTTTTTTTATGTATTTTTTTTCCTTTTCTGTGCAAAGCAGTTGTTGTTCATGTAGGGTAGTCTGCACCTTTAAACGGGGGGTCGGTGTCTACAGGTTTATTGTTACTGCTAATGCTTTGTTGCTTTTTTTTTTACTTTTCTTTAGCCCTATAAGTACAGCTCTGTTATTTCTGTTTAAATGAAGTATGGCAGTAGGTTAACAGTAGGTTAACAATATGCCTTTTGTAGAACCATTTCTGTTTTAAATTAATAACCCAACCCTATTCAAAATATATTCTGTGCATACAATGGCTTGCTGGATGCACAGCAAAGAAAGTTGTCCCTGGAAAAAAATGTTTTAAATGTTGGCAAATATGAAATGGTAGTGTCACGTTTATGCCTACAGAAAGAAAACAGGTGGGTAAATCTGTGAGACAGAAGAAAGTGGACAAACATAAGAAAATTGACTGTTTGGTGAAATTAATACATTTATAGTTCACTCATGATAAAAGCCCTGTTAAATCTGACTGTTTAAATTGACTTATATGCTCCAAACCTGCTGTAGACTTATGTACTTAAAGGCTGAACTAACCCTTTTTATATTAAAGCCAGTGAAATGTTGAATTTTTGTTATATTGCCTGGCCTAGAATCTATACACTGACAGCAATGTATCTTACTATTTCCATATGTATTAGATGTATTGTAACCTTGATCTGACTATTGGGGATTGAGTGCTAATTTTATCATGGGCATGCTGTTTCTGTCTCATAATCATAGTCTTGTTGCTTTTTGTTAATGTCAATCGTTGCAGAGTTGACACATTTGTTAAGCATCACTTTGATCATGGTGAGATTCACATTCAGATTCCTACCTTGGCCCTGTGGAAAGAAAAACATTGTCATAACAATCTGTATTGATTTTGATTTTTGTTTTACAGTATTATGATTTTAGAGCTGAAGCTCTTGTGACAAAATCCTGTGTACAGACCTCTTTCTGAAATACTGTAATCAAGCTTGCAGCCTTGACACCAAATTTTGAATGTAACTAAACATTTTCATCGCTACTGCAATAGTTGAGACCTTGTCAGACTCGAAAATACTATTCAAAGTTGCCTGCAATAGAAGAGGGCTCATACTCACCTTTTCCCTTGTTTCCTACCTTCACTATGTTCTAGCTGTCCCACCTAAAAAAAGACTCTTCGGTTTTCTACACTTATGAGAGTATCACATGTCTGTGTTCCTCACTGCATGCTGTTGTTCCTTCTTACAACTCCTACATCACTACAAGCCATAGCAAAAATATAAAGAACAGAGATAAAAGCCACAACAAGGGACACAGAAGGGAAAACACAGGGGGGCGCCAGACTAAGTGCAGTATTAAAATCACCTTGGTTTATTAAAAGTGAAAAAATTGGCAACTCACATATTTGTAGAAACAAGTAAGCAGGTATAGTAGTAATTCATGGCTGAGCGTGAGGAGTATCCCGTGGGATACTTGTCTGTAGCAGCTTCAATGAAGAATGGTGGCTGGAACTGGGAAACCTGGAAGCAGCCAAGCATCACAACAACCAGTGTGGAATGCAAGGTGGCGCTGAACCAGAACTGGCGTCAGCAGGAGGACGTGCTGCTGTGGATTGGGGTGGTAATGTATTTAGAAATGTCTGTTTCTTCCTCAGACCTCGTTGGCTGTCGTACTAGTTCCCTTTAAACATCGGCAAGTTCAAAGCTGGGTGGCTTCTGTAGTCCCACCCATAGCCTTTATCAGACTGCCTCGCACGACAGCCAAATAGGTCTGAGGAAGAGACTGAAGCCTTGAAACGTGTTACTGCCTTCATCCATGGCAGCACATCCTCCCGCTGATATCAGTTCCTCTGCAGCGCCATCTTGCATGCAACTGACAAGGATCCCATGGGAGACTCCCCACGATCAGCCATGGATTACCACTATACATGCCTGCTTGTTTCTACAAATATGTGAATTGCCAATTGATGCAATACCATGGTGATTTTAATACTGCACTTAGTCTGGCGTCCCCCTGGGTTTTCTTATAGATGCTTACTGAGTTCCTGCTTTGCTCTAAAGGGTGCTGATGTTGTGTTTTATCACCTGCATGATATTTCTATTATTGACTTTAATGACTTCCAACCATTGAATTTTAGTTAATAATATTTCTTCAGCACCATTTTTTATTTCCTATAACAAGAAAAACAAGGCATATGATACCACATGCAAGGACAAGGCATATGGTACTTCCAGAAGTCTCAAATACTGAAAAGTCATATGGAGGCTGCAGTGCTGGAACAGGGAGGGAGGGTAGGAAACAATGGTCACCACAGAGATGAGTATAATCCCTGTTCTATTGCAGTGAACCTCACGTAGGATTTTGTTAGATACTGGAAAGGTCTCTGAAAATTTTGAATATTTTTTTTCCTTTTCCTATGTATTAAAATCCACAAATATAATGGTTGTCGCACAAAACCAGTAGTTTTGTGCAAGAAGCCCAAACGTAATATTTTGACCTCTTGAATCTTTTTACCTGATGATTTTGTAATTAATTTTACAGCATTGTATATGTCTAATTGTCACATTATTTATATGATAATAGTGGTAACTAACCAATGGCCAATGGCCAGGTTTCAGGCAGGGAGACAAAAATAAAAGCATCTTATTAAAATAAATACAGGATTTTTCTTAGGTGTAGTAGTAGTGGAGATGTAAAGCTATATATCTAGAATTTGACCCATGGACTGACAGGAAGTTCATTAACGTGGGCAGTGTAAGGAGTCACCTTAGGACTCGTGTATGTGGACAGTGTTGAGATTTTTGGAAGAGCACACAGCAGCCATAAACTATCAACTATCATCAACTTTTACAAAAGGATAGCCAACAGTTTGAGGGCTGAAGAGGTTATTACCATTGTACACTATGGTCCATGGATACTTTATAAAAAAACTTTATAAAACATTGTCTTAAAGTGGATGTAAACCCTCACATATACAATGCGGTGGGCCGTGAGCGGGGATATTCCAAGATGGTGAGGTGACTATCACATGCCAGCGCGTGGCATCATATCCGTTGGAGTTGGCTGGCGCGTGGGCATTGGTACCAAATAGGTATCCACGTACCATGGGTAATGTCAGATGCTGGCGGAATGGGGGAGGATAAGAAGTAGTGTTCAGCCACAACAACTGACAGAGGCTGTGGGAGAGAGGGATTGTGTCTCTCCATTCCCTCCCAACAATCCGTGGACTATACCAGTGATAGGTGAGAACGGATAGACAATAAGGATAAGATGTATCAAAAGGTTAAGATTATAAGTGGTGGATGGTAAAGGCATGGTGCGCAGGTCGCCCTTGCAGGGTGTCCACATTGAGACATGTGTTTGTTCTCTAATGTGTCTCAGTGGGGGACTGGTGTTTGGCCTTCCCTGCTGGGGTGACTTGTGTGTTAGGGCCCAACCCTCCTGCCAGATTGCAACACTCTATATGTCAGATACCAATAGCATCTGCATATATATTTATCTCCTTAGGAGTCTCAAGTTGAAACTTGAACTGAGGGCAGGTCTCTCAAGCATCAAAGTGGAAGGGATTCCCACTGATTCGGGTACAACTCATTTGGGATATCTTCCCTTCTATCCATCTCAAATGCTCCCCCTTATTCTCCATTTTCATCAGCTGATTATTTTTCCCAGCGGTAGGGGTGAACCTATTGGTTACAACCTACAATACAACTAAGGTAAATACTACATATAACAATTCTTTCAAGTGGGAAATCTATGCTGGCTATTGCCACAACCAGGGCAGGATAGTCCTTACCTAGTTGTTTGAGGCTATTTATATACTTTTGTGTTTTTAGGTATTTTTCTGTCTTCCTCCTATGGTCACACACGTCCTACAACACGTCCTGCATTCAATCGATCTATCAAGTTCTTGTTTTTAAACATTTTGAGCATTGTGTAGGCCTGTCTCATTGATTCAATACACATGTCTATAATAACAGAATTTTCAGTAAAACTAATAGATGATAAGTGTCATGTTAATCTATGCATTGATATGCAATATCTGTATTGTAATTGTTTACTAATGTTTGTTTTCTTTATTTATAGTATCAATTGCATGCAGCACTCTTAAGTCTACTGAGAGTGCTCTTCTGGGCGAAACATGTAGAGCAGAAGTGGCTGCATTGTTACATTACCGCATGTTACGTGTTTAATTTTTTTACTACTTTTTAACTTGTTATGAAATAAAATTTTGAATATATTTTAATTCATGTGTTAAGTTAAAATCTCTTGGCACCTTAAAAGTCCCGTTTTCCTATTTGTACAAAATTTTGCATTTGGTATGTGGTGCCTCTTTGACCCTTCATTGCCCAACAACCAAACTAGTGTTCCTCACATATACCCAGTGAAGTAAACAGCATCAGATGATACACAGGGATGAAACAAATCCTCCTACATAGGCTTTACATGCATATCTGGTGTCTTCAGCTTTATATATTCTTTAGAAACTGCACATCGTGTTAGAGATTTTCTCTTCCTGTTCAGCGCTGAGAGTGAAGTCTTGGCATACACTGTGTGACACAGGAAAGGCACACACCCTCACTACATATAGGCAAAGGAAGGAAGGAATGTGCAGAGCTGTGCTGTGAATAGACCAGCTCTCTGCTAATCTATTTATAGCAACCTCCCACAACACAAATTTCAGGTTGGTTTTATCTTGGTTGACGGAGAACTTGTCAGAAGTTATGATGCTGATAACAGAGAAACGAAACAGCAGAAACACACGGGATTTAGTGCTTTGGAGAGAGATAAAAAAACACTACAGATATATGTGCTTAGGTCAAATTTTATGAATCAGGTTTACATCCACTTTAACCTCCTACTGTTTGCTGGTGACAATCCTAATGAGGTAGCTTGTGTTGTCTCCTGGTTATTTTATGTTACTTTTGATTGACACTCTTACCAGAAAAAAAGGTGGTTGACTGTCAAATTCTATAAAGAAGAGAAAGTCATGCAAAGCTACCATAAAAACCTTTAATGACAATATTTATACCAGTTTGGGGTCCCATCTTCCTCGATGCTAGTCAAGCACTGGGCTTTAGCTGACCTGTGAATATAGACCCCTTTCCCCCCATGAGGTCTTTTCTCCCCTTAGGGGTAGAATATATTAACTAATACTACATATCCATTTGTATTTACCGTTTTCTCTCTGTACCTAACTCCTGATGAATGGCATATAGTCATGAAACACGTTGAGTTTCCATGGGGTGCTCAGTCAAGTCTGGCTCATTACCTAGTCACTGGCCCATATATACCATTTATACATTAAAAATTCTTTGAATACTATGTAATTATTAAAGTGTTTTTTTTTTATCTTCGTTTCTTTTTACAGCAGCTCTGTTGCATATGGTGTACCAATGCCTGTTAATAGGAAATATCTTGTACTATATTTACAATTAATCATGCTCAAGATTGAAATCAATTATCTTATTACCAAATGCCATTTTTATGACATGTTTACATATATGTATTTGTACCATTTTATCAATATTCGTTGCTTCTCATGTGCTGCTAAGCTGACATATATGTATTGATGTATCCATTATGTTCATGCCATGTGTGCATGTGTACGTATTTATATGAAATTACTTTTTTACTTGTTTCATACTATTGTCACAAATTCAGTAAATAATGTTTACCAACCACTCTACCTTCACAAGTCAATTGCCTCATTCAAAGTCCCACATTCCTTTTTTGTTTGCCTGAATCAGGGATGGAGGTACATTCAGTGTTTCTCATTTAAAGTCCCAAAACTCCCCCCTCTCATTTACAATATTTGTATGGTTGATAGACTTTTTGCTCCTGAGAGAAACAGTAAGATACTCAAGCACCACAGTAGCAAAAAAAAAATGTTTTTGCACACAGATAATTTTGTACATCAATGCACATAGAGTATATCTGCAGGATTTTTTAGGTTTTTTTGGTCATAGATAAGTCAGTTTCCACACACTTGATGTGGAGAGGGGAATTCTCTTCCCTCTGTATCTTTGTATTCTTACAGCAGGGAGACTTCCCCACCAGTGCTGATTGCGCAGACATTTTCCAACAGAGCAGTTGAACCACAGTGGCCATACATAGATCGAAATTTGGCCAATCCCTGTTGAACCGGCCAGATTTCAGTCTATGTATGGCCATTTTACTGTTAAAGAATTTAAGAATGTAAGAGTCTAATGCCTAGTACACACCACTAGTTCTTTTTTTATTCAACCCAACCGGTTGGAGTCACTGTACTAACAATCCGATGTTATTAGCATATTGTGTAGGTAGTTTTTTTTGGGACTTTAAATGAGGCGTGTGACTAGTGGGTAGTGGCTAGTGGGTAGTGGGTCTAGCTTTTGTACATTACATGTGTATGTACATAGATGGAGTATACCATATAAAAATAAAATAGACATGTTGAGAGCAAATTCAGTCTGAAATTGAACACGTGTATGTTTGCCATTGATGTTAATCAGATATATCTTTCCATTACTTGTTAAATGAGTTTTTTCAATAAACTTGTTCTCAACATTTTTGTTTTTATTTTATATAGTATACTCCATCTATGTACATACATATGTAATATACAAAAGCTACTCTAGCCACTTGCCGTCCGGCTCCTGTACACATACATCGGCAGCTTAAAGATGGATATCTCGGTGCCACAACCGAGGTATCCATCTTTTGAGCCAGCGGTCCTGTTTATGATAATGGTGGTCTCTGCAGTGTATTCACAACGAGATCACCATTATCGGCGGCAGGAGAGGGGCCACCCCCCTCCCGCCGCTCTCCCGCACCCTCCGCCGCTCACCGGAGCCGTCAGCAGCGGTGGAGGTGATCGGGACCTGTCCGTGGCTGGGTATGGAGACGAGTGAGGGGAAGATGGCCACCACCCATCTCCATACTATAGCAGGGCGGAAGCGACATCAAAACATCCATCGTCCGCCCATACGTCTTAAAGGGCCATTTTTCTGTTGTCATTTTTTCAAACGACAATTTTTTTTTCATTATTGCATTTAAGTCCAAATATGAGATCTGAGGTCTTTTTGACCCCAGATCTCATATTTAAGAGGAGCTGTCATGCTTTTTTTTCTATTACAAGGGATGTTTACATTCTTTGTAATAGGAATAAAAGTGACCCAATTTAAAAAAAAAAAAAAAAAACTGTGAAAAAATAAATAAATCAAGTAAAATAAATAAGAAGAAAAAAAAGCGCCCCGCCCTGACTAGCTCACGCGCAGAAGCAAACGCATACGTGAGTAGCGCCCGCATATGAAAACGGTGGTCAAACCACACATGTGAGGTATCGTTAGAGCGAGAGCAATAATTCTAGCCCTAGACCTCCTCAACTCAACTGTAACTCAAAACATGCAACCTGTAGAATTTTTTAAACGTTGCCTATGGAGATTTTTAAGGGTAAAAGTTTGACGCCATTCCACGAGCGGGTGCAATTTTAAAGCATGACATGTTGGGTATCAATTTATTTGGCGTAACATTATCTTTCACAATATAAAAAAATTGGGCTAACTTTACTGTTGTCTTATTCTTTTATTCAAAAAAGTGATTTTTTTTCAAAAAAAAGTGCGCTTGTAAGACCGCTGCGCAAATACAGTGTGACAAAAAGTATTGCAATGACCGCCAAAGTAATTTTCTAGCAAAAAAACTTGTTTTTAACTTGTAAACACCAAGTCTGAAAAAGAGGCCTGGTTTTTAAGTGGCTAGATACTTACCCTTACACACAAGATGTCAGACGTCTCATTCAAAATCCCCCCAAAAAAATGAGCCAGTCCGGTATGACAATATTAACTACTTGCTGTCTGCGCCATAGCAGATTTACTGCTACAGGGTGGCTCACCTATGCAGGATATACCTACAGTATATAATTGTGATTCTGCACTTCTGCCTGCAGGGGGCAAGCGCTCTGCCGGCGGCCCGCTTCTGCTGTATCTAGTCACAGCCAATCTGCGGGTGCTGGGCACTGGATGTCCTCTGGAGCCTGCCGATCATCAGATAAACACACAGATCTTAGATCTGCCTACAGTATGTAAAATAAGTCAGATCTCCGTTCTGACAGGGGGAAAGGAGTGGATTTTGTGTTCCTGCAAAGCAGGGAATAAAATCCATCCCTTCCCCTAGTAACAGCACCTAACACTGTACACAAAAACCCTGGTTAGGTACAATGTTAACCCTTTGATCGCTCTAGATGTTTAACTCCTTCCCAGCCAGTGTCATTAGTACAGTGACAGTGCAAATTTTTGGCACTTATCACTGTAGTGTCACTGATTACCAAAGTGTCAAACGTGTCAGTTAGTGTCCGATTGTCCAGCGCAATATTCTAGTCCTGCTATAAGTCGCTGATCACCGCCATTACTAGTATAGAAAAAAGAAATTCCATAAATATATACTATAGTTTGTAGATGCAATAACGTTCACTTAAACGAATCAATATATGCCTTTTGGGATTTTTTTTAACAAAAACATGTAGCAGAATATATATTGGCCTAAATTTATGAAGAAATTTGCATTTTTTTATTGGATATGTTTTATAGCAGAAAGTAAAAAAATAATGTTGTTTTTTTTCAAAATTGGCGGTCTTTTTTTGTTTATATAAAAAAAATTGCAATGGTTATCAAATAACACCAACAGAAAGCTCTATTTATGGGAAAAAAATTACATAAATTGTATTTGGATACAGTGTCGCACGACCACACAACTGTCAGTTAAAGTAACCTACTGCCATATTGCAAAAAATGGCCTGGTCATGAAGGTGGTAAATCCTCCCAAGGTCAAATGGTTCATATTAACATATGGGTACACCCATACCTCTTTATGCCTTTAAACGTCAAATTTAACAGGTTAATTCCAGGGTGCGTGCCTTGCCTATGGACATCAGCACAATCAGACACACAGGATACTTGTGAGAATATTAATTTTCTGTATATTTTGGACATATTCTACACTAATTAGAGTTGTAAAAATGTTATTCATTATAGACAAAAGCTAGAATATATAAATGTAACAAAGGGATATAGAGGCATTTTAATTACCATACTTTAACCATTTATTAGTTAGTAAGGCTCTGTACATATTCACTGCGGAACTTAGTACTTATGTTTGAAGTTTCAAACTTTTTCACTTGCATAGTCGTGGGCTTTTTTGGCATGGTATTTCTTGCACTAAAGACTTAGTAGAATGTGCCATGAGATGATATAAGTGCCTTGCTTAGCTTAAAGTGGTTGTAAAGGCACAATGTTTTTTTCCCTTCATGCATTCTATGCATGAAGGGAAAAAAACCTTCTGTGTGCAGCAACCCCCCCAATACTTACCTAAACCACTTCTCGATCCAGTGATGTCCACAAGACCCTTGCCTCTCCGGGAACTCACACTCCTGATTGGCTTTTGGCAGGAGCAGGAGCCATTGGCTGTCATTCACAGCCAGCGAGCCAAGCAGGAGACGGAGGGGGCTCCGTGTGTGAATGGACACACAGAGCCACGAGTCGGGAGCGTGCCTGTTTGGGTGCCCCCCAGCAGGAGGAAAGGGCAAAGAGTGCCAATGTGGGACCTGAGAAGAGTAGGATCCAGGCTGATCTTTCCTAAATCACTGCACAGAGCAGGTAAGCACGTCTATTATTTAACGGCTTGCCGACCAGCCACAGGAGTTATACTGTGGCAGGTTGGCTCGGCTGTGCAAATCGCCATAGGTGTAAGTCGGGCTTGTACACAGCTTTCTGTGGGCACGTGCGCACATCGATTGGCCAGCGGGGGAGCCAATCAGCGGGTCTGGCAGACTCGATGTCTGCCGGCTGCCTGCGATCGCTCCCCGTAGAGACAGAATGGGGATCTGCCAGCGTAAACAAGGCAGATCTCAATTCTGTCAGGGAATGACACAAAGATCCTGTCATTCTGCTATGCAGGAAGATGGATCTGTGTGTTGTCCCAGGCAGCCACTGGTGTCACTGTCACTGGTTCCCAAAAAAGTATCAAAAATGTAAATTAGGTGTCAAATCTATCCGCTGCAATATCACAGTCCCGCTAAAAATCCAAGATCACCGCCATTACTAGTAAAAAATTTAAAAAATAATAAAAATGCCATAAATCTATCCCCTATTTTTGAGACATTATAACTTTTGCGCAAACCAATCAATATACCTTTATTGGGGTTTTTTGACCAAAAATGTGTAGCAGAATACAAATTGGCCTAAATTCATGAAGAAATTATATTTTTAAAACATTTTTATTGGGTATGTTTTATAGCAGAAAATAAATGTAGCCAAGGGTTTGCTAATATAAGGTATTACAGTTGTTATTGTTTTAAATGAGTTTGGCTCCCTCTAGTGTCTTTTTAATTCTGTTAGGTCTTTCTTTTAATTCCTGAGAAGGAACGTAGCAAGGCCTTGTGGGAGATGTAGTTTGGAGGAGGAAGTGACTCTGTTAGCTGGATCAGCCCTGAACGACAATACAGACAATGCAAAGCATGCAGCACTGCATGCTGGGAGCAGTAATAAAAGGATCAGCGCAGCCATCTTTCAGCCTCTCTGGACGCCATTCAATACCTGCCAGTAGGAGGTCTGTGTGTGTGACCAAGAGTGAGAGAATGCAGCCTATACATTTTGGAGCCGGATCGCCAGCCTCTGAGGTACTTCAGAGTAAAGCCCTGCCAGCTTAACAAGCGGATCGGTTTGCAGCATCAGGACATCTGGAAGTTTCCTGCACTTCAGCCATCCTGAGTAATGGTACAGCATGGCAGTGCCATCTTTTCACCAGACTGAGACATCAGGAGGGGAGTCCAGATGGAGCCTCACAGCCTCTGAGTCTATTGTGGTGAGAGGGCACCTGCCCATTTCAGTAAAGTGCACTGTTTGCTTTATTTTACAGACTGCTGGTGAGACATTTTTTGTTCCACAGATGTGAATCTACTTCTTCACAGGCATCATACAGCTGAACTCTGGGGTTTGTTGTTCCCTGAGCTGTAAGGTCAGTACTGTATTACACTTACACATACGGAGGAAGTGCCATATTTCTTCAGTTAAGCAATTATCAATGTACCATTTATTCTACAGTTTGTTTTCTCTCTTTTGCCTTGTGGATTAAAAATACTGCAGTTTTAACTACAGGCTAGCTGAAGATATCTGGAGTCAAGGAACTTTTATTATCCTCTGCAAAGCATTACTGTTCTATTTGTAGCTTGAACATTGAATTATAACCTAGTGGGACCCATTGAGTACATGTTAGATATTGCATTGTATTATTAAATGTAAGGAACATTATATTGCAAATTGGTGTGTGTATTGAGGCCTCAGTGGGAAGGTGTTTAATATAGGTATTGGAGGATATTGAACACTTGTCCCATTGTATACCTGTCTACATATACTCCCTACGGTGATTATTCAGTCCACAAATTCATATCTAAATTGATTGTTACCAACTGTCATTTATTGTTTGTGTTTATTCACATGGTTCATTGTGTTTATTCTTCACTCTAGTAAACTTTCTAAATGTGGTTCAGTGACATTGTGTGAGTTTCTCATTGATTACATCCTATTACAGTATGGAACCCAATGTGTCAGAGGTAAGAAAGGATCTGCAGAGTCGGGGTAGCCAGTGGGGTATAGAGTCAATCAGCAGTCCTCATGAGGGTACCGCTACATTTGGAGGTCCCACCAAGATATCCCATCTGGGGTACCCGTGCAGATCAGTTGATGTGTCCAGAGTAGAAGTCATGGACTCAGTTACTGCCACCAAGTGGAGCCAGGAGTATGGGAGCCAGGAGAAAACCATGGTTCTGAGGCTGCCAGGAGTCCGGTGGTTCGAGAAAGAGGTATGGCAGTTGATGAGGAAGGCCGTTCATGGACAAGGTTCCTACCTTTTGGACCTGAAACATGACTTGGAGGAAGATTGTACCTATGTCCTTCTAGAATAGAAAGAGAGAGTTCCGGCGGAGTTCCAGAAGAAGGTGGTGAGTCTAGCAGAAGGCCTGGATGGCCATGTGATCCCAGTACAGTTGCCGGAGGAGATGGGTGAGAAGTCCCCTGGGTCACTACCGGGTAGCCCTGTTGCAGGCAGTCCAACTGTTGGTAGCCCAAATACAACCAGTGCAGCAGTGGCGAGCCCAATGGCAGGGATACCTTCTGCATCATTCTATTTGGACATGAGTCGTCTAGTTCACAGCCTGATACAGAGTCACAAAAAGTCCGCCAATGAGGGATATCAGAAGCTACCGACCTTCTCAGGTCATATCCCTAGACTAGACGGGGAAGAAGAATTTGATAGCTGGATGGATCAGGCCATGCAAGCCATAGAGGAATGGAATGTGTCGGAATCAGTGGAAAGACAACACATCAGCGAGAGCCTTCTAAGCCCAGCAGCGGATGTCATCAGGAGTTTAAAGTAGGGGAAGCCAGATTGTGAGACCAGGGACTATATCGAGGCCCTCTATGTGGAGAAGCTATCTGATCTTATGTACAAATTTGAGCATACCCACCAGTGGAGAGGAGAGAAGATGTCTGAATATATCGTCCGAGTAGACCAAATCCTGCACCACATCATCTTGAAAAAAGGTGTCAACCCCTGAGAGGCGGAAAAAGTCTGGTTGGATCAGACCCTACAAGGAGCTAGGTCAAACCATTCCACAGTGCTCCGATTGCTCTTGAAGGGCACCAGAGAGGCCCCTTCTTACCCAGAGTTGATAGGGTTGGTGAGAGAAGAGGAGGCCATTATGGACGAAAAAAAATTAGGAGGCTCGAGTCGCAGCAAGCACACTTCAGAAGAATGAGAAGATAGCTGCACAATCAGCTCAGGTGGATGGTAGCATGGCAGAGAGCGATGAGGAATCTGAGTGGGGGGAGCACACTAAGATTCCTGTAGTGCAATCCACCCCAAAAGTCACTCCTGTCAAGTCACCAGAAAGTGTAGCTCCAGTCCAAGAACAGGTGCAGCAAGGTTTGTTACAAGTGATGGAAGCACAGGCCAAACATCTGGTTGAACGGATGGGCATTTGGAAGTGCTACAAGTGTGGTGATCCAAGGGAGCCAAATGAGAACCCCGATGAGAAACAGAGCTCCAGGAAGCAAAGGAAGAGAGGGGCCAGAATGAGGCCACAGAAGGAAAGAGTGGTCCAATCACCCGGACGATACCACAGTCAAGTAACCCAGCACCGGGGTCAGGGAGCCAGGCGCAGAGGGTCAATGCTTTACCATCATCTAGGACCCTAGTTAGGTCCTACCAGAACATCCCTAAGAAAGTTTGTCAGACTGGCCCAATCCAAAGCAGTCATCGACACCATTCAGGGCCACCGTCAGATCCTACCAGAAAACCCCTACGAGAGATTGTCGGCCTGGTCCTCTTGAATGTGGTCTGGCAACACCATCTAGGGTTACTGTTAGGTCTTCACAGAACACCAAGAAGAAGGAAAACTGTAACCCTAACCGCACTCGGGATACCACTGCCAGTTTCCCAGAAAAGCTAGTGGGGCCATCCCCGATTGTACCAGTACAAATAGAAGGAGTTTATACCAAAGCTTTACTGGACACAGGGGCTCAGCTCATGCTATTATATCAGAATATCTATGAAAAACACTTGAATCACATTCCCCTCCGCAAGCTGGAAGAAAAGAACTTGAGATCTGGGGAATTGGAACCACTAGATGCCCATATGATGGCTACATCCCCATCCAGATATCCTTCGGGTCAGCAGCTGTTGGAAAAGAAGAAGCTTTCGACGGCTGTCGTGTGACCCAAACCACCCGGGGCTGGGCGAAATTCCATACTGGTGGGAACTAATACTGACCTAGTGAGAAGACTGTTATCTTCAGTACTGAACAAAGATGAGTCCACCAACAAAAAGATTCACCCGCAGCTACTGAAAGCATGTTGGCAAGTGGCAAGAGAGAAGAAGGCCCCGAAAGGAGGAGTGGGGCTGTTGTGGAAGTTGGAGACCAAAGAGGGGGTACTACAGCCAGGGGAGGTTGCTCATGTGATGGCCACCATCAAGCTGACTTGGGATCAACCAGGCCCATTTGTGGTGTTGGAGACGGATGAGAAGGCCAGAGCAGCTGGGCTGGAAATGGTCCCTGAGCTGGTTCCTACCCCAGATCTGTCCAGAACAGGAAGGAAAGTACCCATCCAATTGAAGAATGTGACTGATCAGCCTATTACATTGGTACCTGTATGTTTGTGGGGCAGGTGAGTGCCGCCACCCCGATTATCCCTGAAGAAGTTAAGGATTTGAAGAATGGCCGGCGGTTACAGGCAGAGTTCCAGCGATGTGTGAAGGTCCTGTCCCCTGTTTGGCAGAACAGGATGAAGGCCCAGTTGATGAGATGGGAGAATCTGTTTTCCAAAGACGATTTTGATGTAGTATGTGCAAGACTTTTCCTGAGAACGGGCTAGGAGAATACCTCTCAGTGACCTGGAAGACTTAAGAGAGCCAGTTGATCCAGAGGAAGGCAAAAAACCCCAGCAGAGCATGCTCCAATTTGCTACAGCAGGGGAAAAAAATCTTTCCTGATCCCCCAAGAGGCAATCGGATTTTCCCTGGATCAACTTTACCTATAAATGGTAGTACCCAGTTATATTATGTACATTTAGGAAAGTATCCAGGCCTTTCCTAAAGCAATCTACTGAGCTGGCCAGAACCACCTCTGGCGGGTGTCTATTCCACATTTTCACAGCTCTTACAGTGAAGAAACCTTTGCGTATTTAGAGATGAAATCTCTTTTCCTCTAGATGTAAAGAGTGCCCCCGTGTCCTCTGGATTGACCGTAATGAGAATAACTCAACACCAAGTTCACTATATGGACCCCTTATATATATGAACATGTTGATCATATCCCCCTTATTCTCCTCTTGTCAAGAGTGAATAAATTCAGTTCCTCTAATCTTTCCTCATAGCTGAGCTCCTCCATGACTCTTATCAGTTTGGTTGCCCTTCTTTGAGCTTTCTCCAGTTCCCCGATATCCTTTTTGAGAACTGGTGCCCAAAACTGAACTGCATATTCCAGATGAGGTCTTACTATTGATTTGAACAGGGGAAAAATTATATTTCTCTCTCTTGAGTCCATACCTCTCTTAATACAAGAAAGGACTTTGTTCACTTTGGAAACCGCAGCTTGGCATTGCATGCTATTATTGAGCTTATGATCTACCAAAACCCCCAGATCCTTTTCCACCACGGATTCCCCCAGTTGTACTCCCCCTAGCATGTATGATGCTTGCATTTTATTAGCCCCCAAGTGCAAAACTTTACATTTCTCAACATTAAACCTCATCTGCCACATAGTCGCCCAATTACACAGTGCATTGAGGTCGGCTTTTAAATTGGAGACATCCTGTAAGGATGTTATTCCACTGCATAGCTTGGTGTCATCTGCAAAGATAGAAATGTTACTTTCGATCCCAGACCCAATATCATTTATAAAGATATTACAAAGTAAGGGTCCCAGCACTGAACCTTGGGGTACACCACTGATAACAGGAATCCTTGAGTCCTTATGCATCTCCCATCGTGGTGGTAAGGAAGAAGAATGGGTTGATGCGCGCGTGTATTGACTATCGGACCCTGAATCAGCGCACCATCCCAGACCAATACACCACACCCCGTATTGAAGATGCTCTGCAGTGCCTTATTGGAGCTAAGTGGTTTAGTGTGCTTGATTTGAAGATCAGGTATTACCAGATTCCCGTGCACTCAGAAGATCAGGAGAAGACGGCATTCATATGCCCACTGGGATTCTACGAGTTTAGTCGGATGCCTCAGGGCCTGTCAGGGCTCCTGCTACTTTTCAACGTTTGATGGAAAGAACAGTAGGAGACATAAATCTTGTAGAAGTCCTGGTGTACTTGGATGACATCATTGTGTTTGGAAAGACCCTGGAAGAGCATGAGGCCTGACTGGAAAAGGTATTCTCTCGCCTTCATGATGAAGGACTGAAGCTGTCACTGGAGAAATGCCAGTTTTATAGAACTTCCGTTACCTGCTTGGGTCATGTGGATTCTGCAGGAGGAGTCGCCACAGATCCTCAGAAGTTGGAGGCTGTCAGTACCTGGCCTAGACCAAGAACCGTAACCAAGCTGAGATCTTTCCTGAGTTTCTGCTCCAATTACCAACGATTTATGGCCAACTTCGCTAAGATCGCCAGGCCTCTTAATGAATTGTTGCAAGTGGTCACGAGAGAAGGAGAAGAAGGAGTGAAACTCAAGAATAGTGGCATTCACAAGAAAGGAGAGTCTGTCCAAAGTCAATGTACCCCTTTATGTGAAAAAGCGTTTTGGCAATTGAAGAAAAGTCTCACAGAGGCTCCAGTTTTGGCCTACGCTGATCCTGGCCTAGCTTATGAGCTTCATGTAGACACCAGTAGAGAAGGCCTGGGAGGAGTGCTGTATCAGGAACAGAAAGGGGGGTTGAGACCAGTGGCATATGTGAGTAGGAGTCTCACCCCATCCGAGAAGAATTACCCTGTACACAAACTAGAATTCTTGGCACTCAAGTGGACTGTGGTGGACAAGCTAAGAGACTATTTGTATGGAGCTGAGTTCATTGTCAAGACGGACAACAATCACTTAACTTACACCCTAACTTCAGCTAAACTGGATGCCACAGGGCACAGGTGGTTAGCAGCTTTGGCAGGATTTCAATTCAGTCTGAAGTACCAGCCTGGAGTTGGGAACCGGGATGCTGATGTCTTGTCCAACAGGCCTCATAGAAGAGAAGAGGACTCAGAGGAATGGGCTTATGTAATGGAAGAAGGAGTGCAAGCCTTGTCTAGGGGCCTGGACCAGAAGATGAAAGGAGGAGTGGCTGCCGAATACCTTGGAGTTCACCTATCAGGGATACCAAGACGTTACTGTGGATTGACACAAGTGAGAGGAGAAGGCCTATCCCAACTGTCCAAGAGAGATTTGAAGAGAGACGAAGAGCAGGACCCATTGGGTCAGTTGGTGCTACAGGCCTTGAACAAGCAGGATCCCGGACTGTTGGTGAAGAGCCACATAAAGGGAGCAAAGATTATTCATCAAGAATGGGACCGGTTACAAATCAGAGATGGAGTGCTGTACAGACGTTGCCCGTCTGGAGACAAGGAGGAGAGGTGGCAGCTATTTCTCCCAGAAAAACATTGTTCTACTGTTCTAGTGTCATTACATGATGAACATGGTCACTTGGGGACAGACAGAACCTTTCAATTGATTAGAGATAGATTCTATTGGCCCAATTTGAGAGGAGAGGTAGAGAGTTATTGTCTTTCTTGTCTGACTTGCATCCAGTGGAAAACCCTGCCAGTTGGGGCCGCCCCAACGGGCCACTTGCAAAGTCAAGAGCCATTAGATTTGGTTTGCAATGACTTTCTGTGCCTGGAACCTGATACAGGTGGAAGAAACAGTATCTTGGTCATGACTAATCACTTCACTTGTTATACAGAGGCTTACCATACTAAGGATCAGAAGGCTAGCACTGTGGCCAATGTGCTTGTGGAAAAGTTTTTCGTGAACTATGGACTACCTGTGCAAATTCATTCAGACCAAGGAAGAGACTTTGAAAGTTGTCTAGTCCACCAGTTGTGTGCCTTACTGGGTATCAAGAAGTCTCGTACTACGCCATATCACCCTCAAGGTGACCCTCAACCTGAACAATTCAAACAGACTTTATTAAACATGTTGGGAACCTTGACCCCAGACAAGAAATAGCATTGGGGAATCACATAGCAGCACTAGTGCATGACTACAATAGCACCGAGAGTGATGCCACTTGTTACTCCCCTTACAGTCTTATGTTCGGGAGAGAAGCTCGACTTCCTGCTTACCTGGCTTTTGGCACCTCCTTGATGATACCCCTTTAACATAACACAAGGGATATGTAAATAGACTGCGGAAGAACTTGCGACAAGCCTATGAGAAAGCCATGGAACATGCTTCCACTAGAGAGTCTCGAAATAAGTGGAACTTTGATTCAAGAGTAAAGATTCAGGACTTGCAACCAGGTGATCGAGTGCTACTGAAGAATCTGGGAGTACCTGGAAAACACAAGCTGGCAGATCGGTGGAGGTCACAGCCTTATATTGTGTGTAAACAACTTCCTGGTTTACCTGTGTATTAGATCAGACCTGATGGAGAGAAGGGACCAATGAAGATGTGGCACGGGAATCACTTGCTACCACTATCAGATTCAGTGAGGGTGCCTCAAGCACTTTTATTACCTCCCCAAAACCAACTCCACCTCGCACATGCTCACAGAAGGAAATGCCGACTGTAGCTGATGTAACGGATGAAGAGGATGAGGAATTTGGAGATATGGGTATTCTCGAATTCCTAGTCCAGTGTCCGCACCAGAAGGAAAAGAGGTTGATGAAGAAGATGAAGAATTTGGGGAAGATTATGTGTATTCCCGAGTTTCTAGTCTGGTGTCCTCATCCTCATCAAGAAGAAGGAGGGTTGAGAAGGATGAGATGGTGACTGTGCCTGCCTGGTTTTGGTCTGTGGAAGAAAGTTCAATAGCCAGTCCTTTGAAGAGAATATGGGAGAGAATCAAAGAGATGGAAACTATTAGAGCATTGCCACTGCATCCAAAAGAAACAGTCAGAATGGTACCTCAACAACCAAAAGAAACAGTCAGAGTGGTACCTCAACAACCAAAAGAAACAGGCAATATGGTACCTCAATGGCAAATAGAGATACACAAGACGGTCCGTAGGTCCCTTGGGCCAGAGTTTCAGAAAATGTCACCTCGACAGGATGTGGAAAGAACCAGGGCTGTAGAAGTGGTTCCTGTACAAGAGACTAGAGGTTTGAAAGACTTCTCCAGTGAAGTGCTGCAATTCCTGATGTTGAGGAGCCATCATTAGTTCCTGAAATTGCAACTAATGACCCCTCCATTGAATTGAGTGTTCAGTCTGATGTTAAGGAAAGAGCCAAAGATTCAACACAGCCTGCTGGGACATATTCACCCATGCGGTTGAGGCGGGATGTGCACTTACTTATGACACACTGGGAGAGAGTTCTGAAGAGCTTATTCATACCATTCGCAGGTCAGCATTAATTCGGTAGGGGGCGACTCTGCTCTAACCTTTGACACCAATGGGTGGGACACGGCAATTGCCCTGGCCTATTCAAAAAATTATTGTGAACTTACTGATAGTGTGTACAAATGGTTTCAAAGAAATCCAGATGTGTGTCAGTATTTGTTAAATTTGGATTGTGGTTAGAAAGAAATAATTCAAAAATGTTCTCTTTCTTTTCAGCAAGTTGAAGTAGTGATCTTCGTGTCTTTGGGGGCCAAAGTGGGGGGAGTGGGTAGCCAAGGGTTTGCTAATATAAGGTATTACATTTGTTATTGTTTTAAATGAGTTTGGCTCCCTCTAGTGTCTTCTTAATGCTGTTAGGACTTTCTTTTAATTCCTGAGAAGGAGCACAGCAAGGCATTGTGGGAGATGTAGTTTGGAGGAGGAAGTGACTCTGTTAACTGGATCAGCCCTGAACTACAATACAGACAATGCAAAGCGTGCAGCACTGCATGCTGGGAGCAGTAATAAAAGGATCAGTGCGGCCATCTTTCAGCCTCTCTGGACGCCATTCAATATCTGCCAGCAGGAGGTCTGTTTGTGTGACCAAGAGTGAGAGACTGCAGCCTATACAGTGAAAAGCTGGATCACCAGCCTCTGAGGTACTTCAGAGTAAAGCCCTGCCAGCTTAGCAAGTGAATCGGTTTGCAGAATCAGGACATCTGGAAGATTCCTGCACTTCAGCCATCCGGAGCAATGGTACAGCGTGGCGGCGCCATCTTTTCACCAGACTGAGACATCAGGAGGGGAGTCCGGATGGAGCCTCACAGCCTATGAGCCTACTGTGGTGAGAGGGCACCTGTCCATTTCAGTAAAGTGCACTGTTTACTGAGTGAATTATTTTACAGTCTGCTGGTGAGACTTGTAGTTCCACGGATGTGAATCTACTTCTTCACAGGCATCATACAGCTGAACTCTGGGGTTTGTTGTTCCCTGAGCTGTAAGGTCAGTATTGTATTACACTTACACATACGGAGGAAGTTAAGTGCCATATTTCTTCAGTTAAGCAATTATCAACGTACAATTTATTCTACAGTTTGTTTTCTCTCTTTCAGCTTGTAGATTACAAATACTGCAGTTTAAACTACAGGCTAGCTGAAGATATCTGGAGTCAAGGAACTTTTATCATCTTCTGCAAAGCATTACTGTTCTATTTGTAGCTTGAACATTTAATTACAACCTAGGGGGAGCCATTGAGTACATGATAGATATTGCATTGTATTATTGAATGTAAGGAACATTATGTCGCAAATTAGTATGTGTGTATTGAGACCTCAGTGGGAAGGTGTTTAACATAGGTATTGGAGGATATTGAACCCTTGTCCCATTGTACACCTGTCTACATATATGTCAGAAACCATGAACCAGACCGAGACAGAAGTACAGTAAAATCACACTTGTTTATTAATAAAAAATAAAAAGGTAAATAGGGTAAGCATAGTCAAAGCATAGCCAAAGTCCAGTAACCGGATGGGGTAGTCAGCCAAGCCAGAGTTCAGTAACCAGATCGGGTAATCAGCCAGGCCAGAAGTCAGGGATCCAAGTAGGAACAGCAAGCAGGATAAAGAGCCAGAAAGGAATGTCAGCAAAGCCAGGCTTTAAACAGGAACGCAGGAGATGGTTTCTTGTGATGTGACCAAGGCGAAGGCAGGAATGAAGTGAGCTGGAGATCATTAAGTAGGCGGGACTGACGAGCAGATCCACAACAGCTGGTTAACTGTGGAGAGAGATGAGAGCTGGCAATTAGCCGATAGCTGAGCAGCCAGCTCAGAGAAGGAAGGGCTGAGCCAGCTCTGACAGTACCCCCCTCCTCAATGACCCCTCCTCCTCGGAGGACCACCGGGCTTGAGGGGAAAATGTCTATGAAAATCATGGAGGAGGGCAGGAGCATGTACGTCCCAGGATGAGACCCAAGAGCGTTCCTCCGGACCGTATACCTTCCAATGCACCAGGTACTGTATGCGCCCACGGAACCTACGGAAGTCAACAATGGATTGTACCTCATACTCCTCATGGTTCTCAACCTGTATAGGGTGAGGACATGGCACCGAGGTGGTAAAGCGGTTGCAGACCAACGGTTTCAATAAGGATACATGAAACACATTTGAGATGCTCATACTAGGAGGAAGGTCCAACAAGTAAGCCACTAGGTTAATCCTGTGATGGATATGGAAAGGCCCAATAAACCAAGGTGTGAACTTCAGTGAGGGAACACGAAGTCGGAGGTTGCAAGATGACAGCCAGACCCTGTCCCCAACCTGGTAGGAAAGCGCAGGCAGGCGTCTGCGGTCAGCATAGAGTCTGTACCTATCATTAGCATGACGCAAAGCCTCCTGGACTTGTGCCCAAGTGGAATGAAGACCACGGAGATGCTTCTCTAGCACAGGAATACTCTGCGGAACAAATGAGTCAGGCAACATGGAAGGTTGGAAACCATAATTCACCATAAACGGAGGCAATCGGGAAGCAGAATTCAAGGCACTGTTGTGAGCAAACTCTGCCCATGGTAATAGGTCTGACCAGATGGTCAGAAATATAGCAACATAGGAATTGCTCCAAGGACTGATTGGCTCGTTCTGTGGCCCCATTAGACTGCGGGTGATACGCAGAGGAGAAAGCAAGCTGAATTCCCAGCAGACTACCCTGTCCGAGACAACCACCTTGGGTAGCCCATCTAAGCAAAAAATCTTCTGAGCAAAAATGGAAGCCAGTTCCTTAGAAGTGGGCAACTTTTTAAGTGGAATACAATGACACATCTTTGAGAACCGGGCAACCATCATAAGGATAACTGTGTTGCCTTGGGAGTTGGGCAACTTCACAATGAAATCCATAGACAGGTGGGTCCAGGGCCTCTCCCCATTGGGTATGGGTTGTAGGAGGCCCACTGGAAGGTGTCATGGAGTCTTATGCCCCGTACACACGGTCGGATTTTCTGACGGAAAATGTGTGCCAGGACCTTGTTGTCGGAAATTCCGACCGTGTGTAGGCTCCATCACACATGGAGCCATCCATCGGATTTTCCGACACACAAAGTTTGAGAGCAGGCTCAAATCCGTTGTCGGAATTTCTGATCGTGTGTACACAAATCCGACGCACAAAGTGCCACGCATTCTCAGAATAAATAAAGAGATGAAAGCTATTGGCTACTGCCCCGTTTATAGCCCCGGCGTACGTGTTTTACATCACCGCGCTCAGAATGATCAGATTTTCCGACAACTTTGTCTGACCGTGTGTATGCAAGACAAGTTTGAGCCAACATCCGTTGGAAAAAATCCTAGGATGTCCGATCAATGTCCGACCGTGTGTACGGGGCATTACTCTGAGCACACACGGAACAGGCAGCTACGAAGGCAGTTACATCAGCACGTAGACTAGGCAACCAGAATTGTTGGGAAATGGCCCAAACGAGTTGATTCTTACCAGGGTGGCCAGCCGTCTTGGGAGAATGGTAAGTCTGGAGCACGGCAGTATGGAGACACTCTGGGACAAAGCAGTGGTCACAAGGTTTCTCAGGAGGAGCATCGACCTGAGCAGCAAGAATTTTGTCACCCAAAGGAGAAGACTGGTGAGAACCGTAGCCAGAATACGATCAGGAGGAATCAAAGGAACCGGAACCGACTCCAACTTGGAAGTGGAGGAAAATTGTCATGACAAGGCGTCAGCCCTTACATTCTTAGTACCGGGTAAGACTGAGACAATGTAATTGAAACTTGACAAGAAAAGAGCCCATCGCGCCCTTCTGGGAGAGAGGCGTTTAGCCTCAGACAAAAATGTGAGATTCTTATGGTCAGTAAGAATGAGAACCGGCACAGTGGTATCCTTGAGGAGATGTCTCCATTCTTTCAGGTCTAAAATGATTGCCAACAGCTCTCTGTCACCAATCTCGTAATTGCACTCTGCAGGTGACAAATTCTTGGAAAAGTAGCCACAAGGATGCATAGCACTCTCAGAGGTAGGACGTTGAGACAGAAGGGCGCCAACACCAGTCTCAGAAGCATCAACCTCAAGGATAAAAGGTAACATAGGATCAGGATGTGCCAACACAGGAGCAGAAACAAAGGCAGCCTTGAGACTTTCAAAGGCCTTAATGGACTCCGGAGACCAACTCTGTGGGTTACTGTTCTTTCTGGTCATATCGGTCAGGGGCTTGACCAGAGACGAAAAGTTATGAATAAACTTCCGATAATAGTCGGCAAAACTCAGGAAACGCTGCAGAGGACATAACCCCATGGGTCGAGGCCACTGTAGGACTGCTGAAAGTTTCTCTGTGTCCATCGAAAAACCAGCAGTGGAAATGACATAGCCCAGGAATTTAACCTGTTCCCGATGGAACTCACACTTCTCCAGTTTACAATAGAGATTGTTCTCTCTTAATTTCTGAAGCACACGACAGACATCTGTGTGGTGGCTCTCCATGGACTTGGAAAATATGAGGATATCATCGAGATAAACCACCACACATAACTGCAACAAATGTTACAGTTATGTGTGGTATCCTCAGAGGACATCATTAATAAATTCCTGGAAAACTGCCGGGGCATTACAAAGGCTAAAAGGCATTACGAGATACTCATAATGGCCTGTTCTGTTTTCACTCGTCGCCCTCCTTAATCCTCACGAGATTGTAAGCCCCTCTCAGATCAAGCTTAGTGAAAATGTTGCTCCATTGAGACGGTCAAATAACTCTGTAATCAACGGGATCGGGTAGGCATTCTAAATCATGAAATGATTGAGACCCCTACAATCAATACAAGGTCTCAGTTCACCACTCCTCTTCTTCACAAAGAAGAAACCAGCACCAGCAGGAGATGAGGATTTGCAGGTGAAACCCTGAGAAAATGCGTCTGCAACATACTCCCCCATGGCTTTATCCTCCAAGACTGACAAAGGGTAAACCCGGCCACTAGGGATGGGCTATCTGTTCGAGTCGAACATGAGTTCGACTCAAACATTGGCTGCTCACCCGTTCGCCGAACAGCGAACAATTTGGGGTGTACGCAGCAAATTCGAAAAGTTGCGGAACACCCTTTAAATGTCTATGGGAGAAATCTAAAGTGCTAATTTTAAAGGTTAATATGCAAGTTATTGTCTTAAAAAGTGTTTGGGGACCCGGGTCCTGCCCCAGGGGACATGTATCAATGCAAAAACAAGTTTTAAAAAACGGCCATTTTTTTCGGGAGCAGTGATTTTAATAATGCTTAAAGTGAAACAATAAAAGTGAAATATTCCTTTAAATTTCGTACCTGGGGGTGTCTATAGTATGCCTGTATAGTAGTGCATGTTTTATAACAGTCCAAGAGCAGAATGACATTTCTAAAGGATAAAAGTAATTTAAAAGTACTAGCGCTAGTGACAGCTATTAATGAATTGTCGGTCTCGACAATACACTAAAAAGTCATTGAAAGTCATTGAAAATTTTTTAAAAAAATGTGTGAGGGTCTCCCAAAATTCCATTACCAGGTCCTTCAGGTCTGGTATGGATGTTAAGGGGAACTCTGCGCCAAAATTTAAAAAAATGGCGTGGGGTTCCCCTCAAAAATCCATACCAGATTTTAAGGAGAACTCCGTGCCAAAATGTAAAAATAGCATGGGGTTCCCCCAAAAATCCACACCAGACCCTTATCACGTAACCTGGCAGGCCGCAGAAAAAGAGGGGGGGATGAGAGGGTGCCCCCCCTCCTGAACCGTACCAGGCCACATGCCTTCAACATGGAGAGGATGTCCCCATGTTGATGGGGACAAGGGCCTCATCCCCACAACCCTTGCCCGGTGGTTTTGGGGGTCTGCAGGCGGGGAGCTTATCGGAAACTGAAAGCCCCCTTTAGCAAAGGTGACACCCAGATCCCCGCCCCCCCCATGTGAATTGGTAATTGGTAAGGGGTACCCTTACCATTTCACAAAAAGAAAGTGTCAAAATGTTAAAAAACCACAGGAGACGGCTTGTCCTTTATCAAAAAAAATAAATAAAAAAGAGATTCCAGCGATGTAATCCAATAAATCCATGCTCCTACTCCAGCGTTGTAATCCAATTTTCGATCTCCAGCGATGGATGATCTCCAGCGACTCCAGCGAGCAACACACACAGGATCCTGTCTCCACCGGAGGCACCCAGCCAATGACACGGCGCCAGCTTGACAGCTCTTATGTAGCTGAGGGTGGGGCCACCCGTCACTTGACCCCGCCCCCTCTAACAAGAGGAAATGCCTGGGTTTCCCAGTGACGTGTATGGTTGACCCCGCTCCCCTCTGATGCAACAGGAATCCCGTGGCCAATGGACAACGGAACCGTCTCATGAGTCACATGGGCAGGCTGTAGAGGTCTCCCTTCAAGAGCCTCAATGGCAAGTGGAGTGTCACGCAGCTGCAGTGGAATCGAGTGCTTTGATACAAAGGCAGCATCAATGAACAGGCCTGCAGCCCCAGAGTCGATTAGAGCCTGTATCTCGATAAACGACTTAGCCCAAGAAAGGGTGAATGAAACCAGGGGCTTATCCTTCTGGATAACTGGGGACAACACAACACCACCTAAAGTCTGTCCATGACAGGACCTCAAGGTTCGGGTGTTCCCAGGACGGGTAGGACAAGACTTCAAAAACTGACCTGTCTGGCCACAATAAAGGCACAATCTCTCCCTCCTCCTAAAGGCTCTCTCATCCACAGAGAGGCACGTGAAGCCCAAGTGCATGGGTTCATCTTCACTGACTGACTCTGTACCAGGAGGCATGGGAGGTGAGGGAGGCATGGGTGGGACTGCAAAGCTAGGAGGCAAACGTACAGGAGGCTTCTGCAATCGCTCCTTAAAAGAAAGTCTTTCTCTGAGGTGATCAAATACCCCAAAAAGAAAGCTCTATTTATGGGAAGAAAAGGACATCAATTTTATTTGGGTACAGCGTCGAATGAGTGTCTAAGGCTCTAATTGGCTTTAAAAAAAGGTGCCCTGAGCCCACCCACTTGTGTGACAATAGTGAATTAATATTCGCTATTTTACATGGGGCATAACTTGGACATGCAAGCATGAGGTCTCATCTCCGGTGAGCTCCTGTTTCCACCCAGGCTTTTGGCACTTTAACAGAGGGACTTCACCACCGCACACAGCTACAGCATGCCCAGCCATCGCAAAGCCTCCTCAGCCGACCCGAGCTGTCAAATCCCACTCGGGAGCCCTGGACTCTTATTTTACCAGCAGTCCCGGGCCGCACAAGGAGGGTGCCCAGATGGCGCCAGATTGCCGTCCAGTGTCCACGGCCTCTTCTTCCTGCTCGATCCGACAGCCCTCCCTACCGCATCACCAGGACCAGGTACAGTGCCACAGCCTAGCTCCCTCTCATGCCTCGGCCCCATTGTCACACGCAGACTCCCTGCTGGGAGACCATCTCCTGCATGCTTGCAGTATTTACCACCTTCCCATCAGTCTCCCCCCAGGGGGGAGGGGTTGGTGTTGCCATACACAGCTGCACCAGATTTTGCACTCTCCAGTTTTAGTAAATTAATAGTGTCCTGAGAACTAGTTGCTGTTAGTAGAGTGCTAAAAAAAATGCATTGGGTGTCTTATTTTGACCTCTGTGCTTTTGGGGCCTGAACATAATGCTGCTGATTATTTAGTAACTCACCCCTTAAATACCAATATTCTGAATTCATGACATATTGGATGTCTGGAGAATACTCCTTTTTTCAACCTTTCTTACTGTTTCACACAGCCTAGCTGTGATACAGATATTATTTAAATCAAAACAAAACTAGATTAAATGCAGAAACATGTTAAACATGGAGGATACAACTGTGACGAGTGCCCTCCATATCAGTAGCAGAGGTCCTATTTTTGTTTATCCTAGAAAACCCCTTCAGGATTTATTCTGTGATTTTACATTTCATGCTTGTTTGGTGTGTATATACATCATGCAACTGTTTCTATCCAATGGAGCTATTTAATTATATTTTACTATGCTCTGCTGTAAGTTTTTGCATACAAATACCAAAATATTATAGCATTTTATCTGAAGCAAAAATATGATTTTGCAATATACTCATAGTGAAACACTATTTTATTTATTCCAATAAAACCAACAAATGCTCTATAACAGCACTGCTAAGTATGCAGTTTTAGCAAGTGTTCATACTGCCACTAAAATCCTATTATGTTACATTAATTCAAACATATGGGGCAAAAGAGTGGAGTCATTTTTTCATTTTTTTATTTCAATTTGGGAAGTAATAGTCTTTGATCACTGGAGTACAATAAATTTTCTTTTATTTAACTTTCGTTTACATGTTAAATTAACACTGAAACATTTACATTAGCAAACAAATAAAAACAGAAAACAATAATTTGCTCCAGGAGGCTATCCTAGGCTCATAGATCCTAAGCGCCAATGTAGTATTCGTCTAAGAAATGTGAACATTAGCTTTACGATGACAGTATCTTAATGGATGACTATAAGCCCATCTGTTTCACCAATAAACACAAAGGCTGTTAGATTTTTTAACACTCACCACTGTCACTGTAAACATTAATTGTTACACATATTTACTTGCAGCCTATTTTGGCAGATGCCATTTTTCCCTCCTCAACTAATCTCTTTGATAACTCTTCCCTTCATCCTTTTCATTTTGACTTGGTTATAGTATTCATGTCTTTTGCTTGTGATTTAGCTCATTACTAAATCTTGACTTGCCATACTAGAATGGGATTTATTTATATTTTATGTGTATGTGTGTGAAATTATTGGCACTTTAAATCTCAGAAAAGAAGTTTGGCATTTCAATTGTGCAATCTTAAGACATTTAACTGATTGTTTGACTCCTATGAGATACGTTTTTGACTTCTATGAGATTTAAGTCCAGAATGTGCAAAAAAAGTTTAATGGCCATCTCTACAGCAGTGTTTACTTACCCTTTGCTTATACTGCCATTTTCTTTTTAATAAAAAAGGGCTGTTTGAAAAAAGGATAACTCTGGTGATGGTGATCCCCCACTTCCGGGCTCCTGGCTATCGGCTCTCAATATTTCACTCAGGATTCCAGATTACATGTGGAAATGAAATCCATGCCTCCCATAGTGTAGTTCTGTGAGCACTGAGCAGTTGTGTGAAGTTTCAGCATCACTTATTTTCGTGGATTCATTTTGAAGGACTATTTATTTATTCACTCGATTTTGGATGAACATTTTGGACTTTTTACATTAACCACTTTGCACTTTGCACTTTACCAGTGGTGACATATATAAGTTTGTCACTTTTCAACATCAAATGTTCATATATACATATGTATATATATTTTTTTCTTCAATACTCACTTGTTTTTCATGTTGAGAAATTGCCTGATCACTTTATATACATTTACTACTGTTTGTTATAGTGAACCCTTTAGATTTAGCAGCAGTTTCATTTATCACATGTGGTAGTTTTTATTGACTTTTTATTCACTTAGTAGTGCAGGAGACCACATCTCATATCATGTGTATAGAAGCTGCGGCAACAATAATTGCATTTATAAAGCCCAAAAAATTAAGTTTTCCTTACAAGCTTTCTTTATTTTGTAAGCAACGACTTGGGGAGCCATTCTGTATGATGAGGCCACAATGTAGTGCACTGGAAACAAGATTTGAGATTTTTTTGGATAAATTCTGGTGTCTCTTCCACAGACTTTGGATAGAAATAACAGATGCGGAAAAAATGGTCTTTGGGCGTCGCTGGCGACCTTCACACCCTATAGAGGTACTCTTGATGAAAGAAAGAATTGGCCTTGTTGTCAAAAAATGCAATGATATGCACCTGCCAATCAGGTGCAGAAAAATTGGTCTTTGGGTGTTAATTGTGCCCATGAAACCTACACCAAAAATATTCTTACAGATTAAATCAAAACCCACAATGCTGGGCATCCTAGAAGTCCTGCAGAGATTCCACATCCCAAAAACATATAATAATGGACATCGGCATCAGGGGCTTCATAGTTGCTGGTAATCCAGGACTGATTAATTTTGATAAATGTCAGATGGTCTACGGAGTCTGTGGACAGATGCGTTCTATTATCAATAACAAAGCCTCCAGCAGCACCGAATGCCCGTTTGGAAAGTAGGCTGGATGCAGGGCAGCCAGCAGCTCAGTTGCATACTGGGAAAGTTCTGGCCAGTGGTCTATTCCCATGACCCAGTAAGCCAGGGGATCGTTGACTGGAAAGCTCTTCATCTCTGTTTTCGCCCCTAGTTAATCATCCACCATGTGATGCAGACACCGCCAATGGGATGTGGAAGCTGACAGCCCTGAAAGGTGAAATGCATCACTTAAGCGTCCGCCTTTTCTCTGGACCAACAGAAGCCTCAAAACTACATTTTCCAAGACACTGTAACCTACCAGAGTTGGAAAAAGTATTTGATAAATTCCTCTTTAGGGTATCCTCAAGAGATTTCCTTTTGTGCATTCCCTGTGGGGATGGGGTGAGTTCTGAGACTTTCCCCTGGTCAAGGAAGGTTGCCAACCAATAGTGATCCTTCTCCTTTATGCCACGTATTCTTGGGTCCTTTTACAGGCTTTGAAGCATGAGGGAGCCCATACACTGCAAATTTGCGGAGGCATAAGAAGCAGACTCCTCTGGGTCACTGAGGATTATAGTATCTAGAGCTGCCTCCTCCCAGCCACATACTACTCCCAAGGGTCCTGGGGATGGAAAACCATCTCTTACTGTTTGACATACATCTTCCTCTGCTTCAATGCCTCCAAAACTGCCAGAATCCTCCTCCTCCTCCTTCTCCCTCTCCTCTTGTGTTTCTGTGGAGTGTGAACCATGGTGTCTGCATAAAGTGGGCCTTGAGAGGAAAGGAAGTCCTCCTCTTCCTCCCGCTGCTCTGCCTCTAGTGCCCTGTCCATAATGCCAAGCAAAGTCTCAGTGTCACTGATGCATGCATTGTCACAGCTCACCATCCTTGTGGCCTCCTCAAAGGGTGACAGTACAGTGCATGCATTCTTTATGAGCAGCCATTGGCATAGAAAAAAAAAAGCAGAGCCAGCCTGAGCCTGTCGTTGTGCCATACTCACACAGGTACTCGTTGACAGCCCTCTGCTGCATGTGCAGCCACTGCAACAATGGCAAAGTCAAGATCCATTGGGAAAAAATTGGCGCTGCCCTTTTCACAATAGGAGCGGGGCGAGGAGAAGGCGTACAGGTCACTGAGGTTTAGGGAGGACAGTGTTCTATAAGTTGTGCTCTAGTCCTCAGAGATTTACTACGAAAGGAACGCTAGCAATCCGCCAGACGGCTCTAGCTTAGTCCTGACGTTATTGGTGTGCGAGACGTCCGCAGCTAAATGCCTGCCACAGACAATGGGGCTCAGTGCTGAGCGCTGCCACAAAATGCAGGGATTTCCCTAGCAACCAATCACACACCTGTACTGGCTGTCACTGCTATTTTCTGATTGGTTGGCAGATTGATGGTGGGAAGTAGTGGAGGAGCCCAGTTTTGGAACGCACGGTTGAAATTTTAAATAACTGGAGGGATCCCACAGAGCAGAGGAACGTAAGCAGGATCTGGTCAGAATTAACCACCCCAAGTCACCCACTCCGTCGCTCGGTACCCCTGTGGGGGTGATTGTTTCTGGTGAGTGGGGGAGCACGGGGGGCGAGCACTTCAAGTCACCACCTGATATGAGCACAGAAGTCACTGCTTATTGTTCCTGATATTCAAGATCTGCACATTTATTGAACTCTGCTCCTAATTCTGTTTGGCCACAGAGACTCTCTGGTTTTTTAATTAATATGTTTAAGAGCCTTATCAATATCTGCTCATGCACATACACAGTTGGATGATTTAAGTCTGTTTTTATGGTATTTGAATTTCACTGTGATTCACTATATAGTAGCACAGAGGTCAGGTCACTGACCTTTCAATTAATATTTCTGGGAGTCACATACTTGCTATGATATCGGCACTTAATATTTAATATATTTTTTTCACTAAAAGTGGCACTGGTCCCTCAGGGGGCGCCACACTGTCACAAAACTTTTGAACTCTGGGGTTAATATCTTTCATAAAATATTTTATATATCTACTCACAACTTTTACACATGTATCTACATAACTGTGAACATACACGGCACTTAATTTCACTGGTTTAACACACAAGGACTACTTAGTCCTAAGGAGTTTTATTTATTTATTTTTTGGAATTTTACACATATGGCAGTTTTTCTTCTTTTTTAGATCATAATCAGTTGCACAGCTGGCTTTAGGAATTAGTTTTTTATTTTATATACCTCACTGAGATACAGCTCGTGTTATATGGATTCTATATCCATAATTAACTAAGTATTGTGAAAAGGGCAGCGCCAATTTTTTCCCAATTATTCTCTATACTTATCAATTAGCCCCCTTGGGGAACTAATTAGGGAAAGGCAGCAGCTCTTTTTACTGTCCAAAGCTCGGATTCTCTAACCTAAAGTCAAGATCCAGCTGGTGGGCAACAAAAATGTCACAAATCAGGCAAATTACAGGCAGGTTGAATTCCCGCTGAATTTCAGCCAACCGAGCACTGGCTGTGTATGACCGCCTGAAATGGCTACAGACTCTTCTGGCCTGCTTTAGCAGATCTTCCAACTCTGGGTACCTATTTAGGAAACACTGCACCACCAAATTGAGGACATGTGCCAGGCATGGCACATGTGTCAACTTTCCCTGTCTAAGGGCAAACAGGAGGTTTGTGCCATTATCACACATTACCTTTCCTGGCTCCAGCTGGCGTAGCGGGAACCACCTCTAGGCCTGCCCCTGCAGAGCTGCAATAATCTCTGCTCCGGTGTGGTTCCTGTCCCCTAGACACACCAGCTGAAGCACTGCATGGCACCTTTTAACCTGACTCATTGAATAGCCCCTTGAACGCTTAGGGGGTACTTGTGGTTCATAGGACAATTCAGCAGAGGAGGGCATGGAGGAGGAGTAGGAGGAGGAGGGGGTAAAGCTGACAAATCTTACATCATCACCACTAGCTGTATGGAGACATGGGGGCACAACAAGCTGCAGCACTGAGCCCTGTTCTGCATCCTTCTGAGTTGCAAGCAGAGTTACCCAGTGTGCTGTGAACTAAATATATTGACACTGACCATGCTTGCTGGACCATGTGTCAGCAGTAATGTGGACTTTGTGACTGACTGCCTTGCCAAACGATGCCACAACATTGCCTTCCACGTGATGACACAGAGCTGGATTGGCCTTATGTGAAAAGAAATAGCTACTGGGAACCTGCCATTGTGGAACAGCACATTCTGCAAGTTCACAGAAGGGGGCAGAATCCACCAGATGGAGAGGCAGAAGTTGTAGAGGCAGCAGCTTTGACAAGCTTGCATTTAGACGCTGGGAATGTGGGTGGCAGTGACTGTATTTTTTTTTGCTGCAGCAGATAGGGCAGAGAAATTTGCTGGCTACAGTCTACAGCTGGTGGTGTGCTGCTGGCAGATGTGCTGCAAGGACCTGGGACACCTTGCTCTATACCATCATCCCTGTCTGTGGAGGCTGCTGAGAGGTCATAGGGTATAGCAGGGGCAGACTCAGGTGAGTAAGGAGGAGGAACAGAATTGCGCCCTTTTTGTGTGGCTTTCAGGTGCTCTTGCCAACTGGCTGAGCAGTGGGAGGTTAAATGCCTTGTCAAGCATGTGGTACCCAAATGGCTGTTGTTTTTCCTCCTCTGCTCCATCTGGCACCCATGTCACGTCAGTGACCTCATCATTATCCTCATCATTATCATTGCCTCCATCCTCATTACCACTGGAGACAACTTGGCAATACATTGCGGCTGGGGGGACATGAATGCCAATTTGTATACCATTGTTCTCCCCTCTCTGTAGGCTCATGTTCCTGCCTTCCTCAACTTCAGAACCAACATCTGAATCAAGTAATGGCTGTGCACCGTCAAAGAGCAAGTGGCCGACACTGTGTTTAAATAACTCAGCTGACTCCTCCATGCCTGATACTGGGGCTATGGTAGGAATAGCTGTGAACAAGGAGGCAGATTTATCCACTGTGACAGCTGCAGTGGACTGCGCACTAGTCTCTGTTTGGGTGATGGAGGATGAGGAGGATGAAGATGGTTTAGTAAGCCAGTCCACCATCTCCTCTGCATGCTGTGGCTGGATAGCACGGGCAACATCACTAAACAGAGGAAATGATGCCCTGCCTGAGGACTGTCCACCTTTGCCTGTGGACACATACGCTGCTGGCCCCCTCACAGTGCGATGGGAATGTCTGCCTCTCCTTGTTGTCCTCCCAGTCAAAATGAAATAAAAATGTGGAAATGTGTACGTGGATGCACTTTAATCAATGGAAAGTGGTGTTTGGTGCACTTTAACTTGAGTACTCACTACACAGACACACTCCACTGATACACTATAATATACTGCAGTAAAGCTGCACTGACGCACTGCAATCTATTGCGTCAAACGTGCAGTAACGCACAGAAATGTACTGCGTTAAACGCGCACTAGCGTACTGAAATATACAGCGTTAAACTTGCAGTAACACACTATAATATACTGCGTTAAGCGTGCAATAATGCACAGAAATGTACAGCGTTAAATGGCAAGTAATGCACTGAAATATATGGCATTAAACTTGCAGTAACGCACTAAACTATACTGCATTAAACAGAAGGTAACGCACTGAAATATACGGCGTTAATCTTGCAGCAATGCACCTAAATAACTGCCTTAAATGGCGCATAATGCACTGAATTATACAGTGTTAAACTTGCAGTAACACACTGAAATATACTGCATTAAATGTGCACTAACGCACAGAAATATACAAGGTTAAACAGCATGTAATGCACTGAAATGGACGGCATTATATTTGCAGTAATGCACTGAACATATAAGGCGTTAAACGGAAGGTAACCCACTGAAATATCCGGCATTAAACTTGCAGTAATGCACGGAAATATACTGTGTTAAACATGCAATAACACACTGAAATATACAGCGTTAAACTTGCTGAACACTCTGAAATATATAGCATTAAACTTGCAGTAACGCACAGAAATATACTGCGTTAAGCATGCACTAACGCACAGAAATGTACTGCATTAAATGGCAAGTAGTGCACTGAAATATACGACATTCAATTTGCAGTAACGCACTGAACTATACTGCATTAAGTGGAAGGTAACGCTCTAAAATATATGGCGTTAAACTTGCAGTAACACGCTGAACTATACTGTGTTAAACAGCATGTAGTGCACTGAAATATACAGTGTTAAACTTGCAGTAACGCACTGAAGTATACTGTGGTAAAGTTGTACTAACGCACTTAAATATATGGCGTTAAACTTGTAGTAACGCACTGAAATAAACTGCGTTAAACGGCACGTAACGCACTGAAATATACGGCTTTAAACTTGCAGTAATGCACTGAACTAGACTGCGTTAAACAGAAGGTAACACACTTAAATATATACACTGTTAAACTTGCAGTAATGCAAGAGATATACTGCATTAAGCATGCACTAATGCACAGAAATGTACTGTGTTAAACGGCACATAATGCACTGAACTATACTGTGTTAAATGAAAGGTAACGCACTGAATTATACAGCGTTAAACTTGCAGTAACACACTAAAATATACGGCGTTAAACTTGCAATAATGCACTGAAATATATGGCATTAAACTTGCAGTAACACACTGAAATATAATGCGTTAAGCGTGCACTAACACACAGAAATGTACTGTGTTTAATGACATATAACGCACTGAAATATACGGTATTAAACTTGCAGTAATGCATTGAGCTATACTGCGTTAAACGGAAGGTAACACACTGAAATATACGGTGGTAAACTTGCAGTAACGCACAGAAATATACAACGTTAAACTTGCAGTAACGTACTGAACTATACTGCGTTAAACTTGCACTAATGCACAGAAATATACTGCGCTAAATGGCACATAACGCACTGAAATATACAGCGTTAAACTTGCAGTAACACACTGAAATAAACTGCATTAAATGGCATGTAACGCACTGAAATATATAGCGTTAAACTTGCAGTAAAACAATTAAATATACTGGGATAAACCGTCACTACACTCACACTGACTGAACTATCCCTAGATTCACACTAATGTAAAGATGAATGGTGGTCACACTACACTCACACTGACTGAACCATCCCTAGAGTCACACTAATGTAAAGATAAATGGTGGTCACACTACACTCACACTGGCTGAACTATCCCTAGATTCACACTAAACTGATATTCTACGCTGACAATAGAATCATAATAGCATACTATAGCACACTAACTGTCTAGTAGCACTGAACAGAGCCCTGTTCTATCTCTCTCCACGCCGTTATCACACTAATTTTTGTAGTGGGGGTATTTTTACTAGTGGAAGGCAGGGATCAGTGTTCCTGCTGTACAGGAACACAGGATCTATGCCTTCTGTACTGACAGAATGGCAATCTGCCTTGTTCACATAGGCAGAATGCTGTTCTGCCTGTGTACCAAATGATCAGCGGGTGCCAGCAGGCATCGGGTAAGATCACAGTATTGAAATGGTCATGCTCATGCAGGAGATCAAAGGCACCCTCATCCCTATTTGGAATATATAGAAAGAACTGAAAAAGGGGGGATTTTTATGGTGCTACAAATATAACAACTAATTTGATAAAAAGTATAACAATATTTTATTAATAGAAAAGTATAAAAGGGAGTAAACGAATGTTGACTCTCATATGCAGACAAACATATATAAAAATATCACAACATAATACAAGTATAGTACATGTAAAGCTGATGAAGCTATATAATTGACTGTAGACTCAACATGTTTCACAAATTGCTTCTTCAGGAGCTGTAAGGCAATATATTTGCTACAGAGAAATACAAAAGGCAAAATATTAGATATCAAGCAGCAAAAAATGATTTATTTAGGATATACAAATGAATTTCAATAAGAACAAAAAATAAACACTTACATGATAAATGATATATAGGGCATATAACATCCTAATTAGTGGGCTATGGCAATAGTGGAACTCACATGTAGCAATGGGCAATTATGGTGAAACTCACCTAACAGATTGATCAAAATCCTGTTTGTTGAAGTGTCTCTATAAGTTTCCTAAGACCTAATGATTGTTTACTTCCGGAAAACCTCCCATGCCCCTATCCCTAGGCTAAGTATCAAAGGAGCTCAGAGCAATCATTTGTGTTCAGGCAATAGGCAATCATCACAAAAGTCCAATGTTTCATTTGTGCTTGCACACAGTGCCCGAGCAAAGTCCCCTAGCACTTAAGGTGAAGATGCAGAGGTGCATTTCATCACTATTTTCTCCCTCGTAGGCCAGAGCCTATGATGATTGTAATGAGCTTCCTCTATAGTCTTAAGCATGAATTGGTGTTGAAGCAAAGATGCATGAGAGTGGTAGGATTGCTTGTACATGTGCATGAGCAGTGGCACAGGAAATACATTCACTCTCTGTCAGCTCTTGGGTTGCCAATGTCAGATCCATGGAAAACCAGACAAAGGAAGCAATGTTGTAAATAGTTCTCTGCAAAGTAAACTGGGCATGGTTTATCTAAATGACCAATCTCCATCCCGAGGGTCGTAGCAGTGCTAGCCATGATTTGTTATGGGACCTTCATTTCTTGATCTCTTTAGTTTCATGTAACATGTCCCCAGCCTGTACCATTCTTCTGCAGTAAATCTCCAGCCCCTCAATTACACTTATAGCATGTTCATAGTTTTATATCATCCCTAGCAGTGTCTCTGATACTCTCCGTAGGACCACATAAACTAAACATATACAGTATCTCACAAAAGTAAGTATACCCTTCACATTTTTGTAAATATTTGATTATATCTTTTCATGTGACAACACTGAAGAAATGAAACTTTGCTACAATGTAAAGTAGTGAGTGTACAGATTGTATAACATTGTACATTTGCTGTCCCCTCAAAATAACTCAACACACAGCTATTAATGTCTAAACCGCTACAAAAGTGAGTACACCCCTATGTGAAAAAGTCCAAATTGGGCCCAAAGTGTCAATATTTTGTGTGGCCAAAATTATTTTCCAGCACTGTCTTAACCCTCTTGGCCATGGAGTTCACCAGAGCTTCACAGGTTGCCATTGGAGTCCTCTTCCACTCCTCCATGATGACAATACGGAGCTGGTGGATGTTAGAGGCTTTACGCTCCTCCACCTTCCGTTTGAGGATGTCCCACAGATGCTTAATAGGGTTTAGGTCTGGAGAGATGCTTGGCCAGTCCATCACCTTTACCCTCAGCTTCTTTAGCAAGGCAGTGGTCATCTTGGGGGTGTGTTTGGGGCAGTTATCATGTTGAAATATTGCCCTGAGGCCCAGGCTTCAAAGGAAGGGGATCATGCTGTGCTTCAGTGTGTCACAGTACTGTAAATGTTGCCATTCATGGTTCCCTCAATGAACTGTAGCTCCCCAGTGGCGACAGCACTCATGCAGCCTGAGACCATGACACTCGCACCATCATGCTTGACTGTATGCAAGACACACTTGTCTTTGTACTCCTTATCTGGTTGACACCATCTGAAGCAAATAAGTTTTTTTTTTTTTTCATCAGACCACAGTCTTTATCAGACCACTGTCCTTATTCTGCTTGTCTTCAGCAAACTAAATGTGGAATCATCTTTAGAAGAGGCTTCCTTCTGGGACGACAGCCATGCAGACCAATTTGATGAAGTGTGCGGTGTATGATCTGAGCACTGAGCACAATGTTATACAATCTGTATACTCATTATTTTACATTGTAGCAAAGTGTCATTTCTTCAGTGTTGTCACATGAAAATATATAATAAAATATTTACAAAAATGTGAGGGCTGTACTCACTTTTGTGAGATACTGTATATATATATATACTGTAAAATATGCAGCCCCCCGAAAATGTCAAGGACACAGTTGATACCTCTATATAGTAAGTTGACCACTACTGATCTAAAGTCTAAATGGCTCTACTGTTGCAGTTCAACCCAATAAGAGTATTGCATAATGAGCATGATAAAACACATGAACTGTAGCTCCCCAGTGCCGGCAGCACTCATGCAGCCCCAGACCATGACACTCGCACCATCATTAATGACCTAATGATAACCAAATTTTAGTTTTCCATCTATGAACTAATGCCTTATGAAAAGTTGTATGAGCAAAGCAGATCAAGCTCTCCAAATTATACTTTTGTTTATAATCCATTAGTTTATTATTAAAGATAGCCTGGATGTGTTTTGTGGTCTGTTTCTTAAGGCATGTCAGGTCAATTAAAGGTTAATAAAGTATTAGATATAAACAAGTTTATTAATAAAATAACACTTTTTTAATGTTTTTTCCAGTTGCTAATTTGCTGGAACAAACATTATGTGCGGATCAGAGGACAATTCTTTGAGTTTTTTTTTTTTTTTTTTTAAGATAAGCACTATCCAAAATACATTGTAAAAATATTGTTTCAGTTTAGTTATGAATGACGCATGCCAGTGGTATATCATCCATGTGTAAAGGGTGTGGGTTGGAAAGGGGGGCCAACTGTCCCCTGACACACACTGCACACATGGATTACATAAAATAAGTCATCATTCAACATTTCCCTGAGCCCCAAGTGGGTAAAGTATAGTCTCTAGGCATCTGGAGCTGTGGTCATTCTCAGACCCCACGCACCCCCCCTTTTCTCCTCAGACTCCCCCAGACCTCCCCTCTCTCCTACTCAGACCCCATCTCCTCCTTAGATCCCCCCAGACCCCCCTCTCCTCCTCAGACCACCCCCAGAACCCCCTCTCTTCAGACACCCCAGACCTCCTGTCTCCTCTTTAGCCCCTCAGGCACCCCTCTCCTCCTCAGACCTCCCCTCTCCTCCTCACCCACAGACCCTCTCCTCCTCAGACACCCCTCTCCTTCTCAGACCCCCCAGACCTCCGATCTCCTCCCCAGACCCCCCCGACACCCCTCTCCTCCTCAGACCTCCCCCATCCTCCTCAGATCCCACAGACCCCTCTCTTTCCCTCACACTCCTTCTTTTCAGACCCCCCCTAGACCCCCCTCCCTTCCTCACACCTTCCAGACACCCCCTCTCCTTCTCAGACCCCCCCAGACCTCCCCTCTCCTCCTTGCACCTCCCAGACACCCCCTTTCCCCCTCAGACCCCCAGACCTTCCCTCTCTCCTTCTCAGACCCCACAGACCTCCCCTCTCTACTGCTCAAACCCCCCTCTCTTCTTCAGACCCCCCTTACCTCCCCTCTCTACTCCTCAGACCCCTCAGACCCCCTCCTCATAAACTCCACATTCTTATGCCTGTATTAACTACCCACTGCCATACACACCACATTCCTCTCCCTGCACTAAATACCCACCGCTAGGGATGAGCTTTGAGTTCGAGTCGAACTCATGTTCGACTCAAACATTGGCTGTTCGCAAGTTCGCTGAACAGCGAACAATTTGGGGTGTTCGCGGCAAATTCGAATGCCGCGGAACACCCTTTAAAAGTCTATGGGAGAAATCAAAAGTGCTAATTTTAAAGGCTAATATGCAAGTTATTGTCATAAAAAGTGTTTGGGGACCTGGGTCCTGCCCCAGGGGACATGGATCAATGCAAAAAAATTTTTTTAAAACGGCCGTTTTTTCAGGAGCAGTGATTTTTATAATGCTTAAAGTCAAACAATAAAAGTGTAATATCCCTTTAAATTTCGTACCTGGGGGGTGTCTATAGTATGCCTGTAAAGGGGCGCATGTTTCCTGTGTTTAGAACAGTCTGACAGCAAAATGACATTTTGAAGGAAAAAACTCATTTAAAACTACCGCGGCTATTGCATTGCCGACAATACACATAGAAGTTCATTGATAAAAACGGCATGGGAATTCCCCAAAGGGGAACCCCGAACCAAAATTTTTTTTAAAAATGACGTAGGGGTCCCCCTAAATTCCATACCAGGCCCTTCAGGTCTGGTATGGATTTTAAGGGGAACCCCGCGCCAAAAAAAAAAAAAAACGGCGTGGGGTCCCCCCAAAAATTCATACCAGACCCTTATCCGAGCACGCAACCTGGCAGGCCGCAGGAAAAGAGGGAGGAACGAGAGTGCGGCCCCCCCCCTCCTGAACCGTACCAGGCCACATGCCCTCAACATTGGGAAGGTGCTTTGGGGTAGCCCCCCAAAACACCTTGTCCCCATGTTGATGAGGACAAGGGCCTCATCCCCACAACCCTGCCCCCCGCCCGCAGACCCCCACAACCACCGGCCAGGGTTGTGGGGATGAGGCCCTTGTCCTCATCAACATGGGGACAAGGTGTTTTGGGGGGCTACCCCAAAGCACCCTCCCAATGTTGAGGGCATGTGACCTGGTACGGTTCAGGAGGGGGGGCGCACTCTCGTCCCCCCCTCTTTTCCTGCGGCCTGCCAGGTTGCGTGCTCGGATAAGGGTCTGGTATGGATTTTTGGGGGGACCCCACGTCAGTTTTTTTTTAAATTTTGGCCGGGGTTCCCCTTAATATCCATACCAGACCTGAAGGGCCTGGTATGGAATTTAGAGGGACTCCCACGTCATTTTTTTTTTTTAATTTTGGTTCGTGGTTCCACTTTGGGGAATTCCCATGCCGTTTTTATCAATGAACTTCTATGTGTATTGTCGGCAATGCAATAGCAGCGGGTAGTTTTAAATGGCTTTTTTCCTTCAAAATGTCATTTTGCTGTCAGACTGTTCTAAACACAGGAAACATGCGCCCCTTTACAGGTATACTATAGACACCCCCCAGGTACGAAATTTAAAGGGATATTACACTTTTATTGTTTGACTTTAAGCTTTATTAAAATCACTGCTCCTGAAAAAATGGCTGTTTTTAAAAAATTTCTTTGCATTGATCCATGTCCCTTGGGGCAGGACCCAGGTCCCCAAACACTTTTTATGACAATAACTTGCATATTAGCCTTTAAAATGAGCACTTTTGATTATTCATGTTCCTGTCCCATAGACTTTAACGGTGTTCGCGTGTTCGAATGAACTTTTTTCCTGTTCGCATGTTCTGGTGCGAACCGAACAGGGGGGTGTTCGGCTCATCCCTACCCACCGCCATACACTCCACATTCTTTTCCCTTCACTAGCTACTAGGGATGGGCAGAATGACCCCCCCCCCGCCGTTCGGTTTGCACCAGAACTTTCGAACATCGTGAAAGTTCAGAACCGAATAGCAAACTCCATTGAAGTCTATGTTACCCAAACTGAAAAAATCTAAAGTGGCCATTTTGAAGGCTAATATGCAAGCAATTTGGCATACAATGGTTATGGGGGCTGGGCACGTGTCAATGAAAAAAAAAGTTCGTAAAAAATGTCATTTTCCAATGAGCAGTAGTTTATTGATGCTTAAAGTGAAAACATAAAAATGAAAATTTCCTTTCAAATATAGTGCCTGGGGGGTCCTCTTAGTCTACCTGTAAAGTGGCACATCTGTACTGTGCATAGAAGCCACTGCAGCAATAATTGCATTTATAAAGCCAAAAAATGACATTTTCCCTGCAAGCTTTCATTATTTTGTAAGCAATGGCTTGTGGAGCCAGTATGTATGATGAGGCTACAATGTAGTGCACTGGGAACAAGATTAGAGATTTTTTGGATACATTCTGGTGTCTCTACCACAGACTTTGGATAGAAGTAACAGGTGTGGAAAAATTGGGCTTTGGATGTCGGTGGTGCCTTCTCACCATAACCTTATAGAGGTACTCTTGATGAAAGCAAGAATTGGCCTGTCAAAAACTGCAATGATATGCCCCTGTTAAACAGTTGCTGAAAAATTGGTCTTTGGGTAGTTGTGGCACCTTCACATCGTAACCCTATAGAGGTACTCTTGATGAAATCAAGAATTGGCCTTGCTGTCAAAAATTGCAATGATATGCACCTGTCAAGCAGGTGCGGAAAAATTGGTCTTTGGGTGTTGTGGCACCTTCCCACCATAACACTATAGAGGTACTCTTGATGAAAGCAAGAATTGGTCTTGCTGTCAAAAATTGCAATGATATGCAATGTCAAACAGGTGCAGAAAAATTGGTCTTTGGGTGTCGGTGGCGCCTTCACACCATAACTCTATAGAGGTACTCTCGATGAAAGTAAGAATGGACCTTGCTGTCAAAAATTGCAATAATATGCACCTGTCAAACAGATGCAGAAAAATTGGTCTTTGGGCATCGGTGGTGCCTTCACAAAATAACCCTATAGAGGTACTCTTGATGAAAGCAAGAATTGGCCTCGCTGTCAAAAATTGCAATGATATGCACCTGTCAAACAGATGCAGAAAAATTGGCCTTTGGGTGTCGGTAGTGCCCTCACACCGTAACCCTATAGGGGTACTCTTGATGAAAGCAAGAATTGTCCTTGCTGTCAAAAATTTAAATGATATGCACCTGTCAAACAAGTGTGGAAAAATTGGTCTTTGGGTGTTAATTGTGCCCATAAAACCTACACCATAAAAATTCTTCCAGATGAAATCAACACTCACAATGCTAGGCAGCCTGGAAGTCCTGCAGAGATTCCACATCCCAAAAACACTTAATCAGTGACATCGGCATCAGGGGCTTCATAGCTGCTGGTAATCCAGGACTGATTCATTTTGATAAATGTCAGACAGTCCACAAAGTCTTTGGACAGACGCGTTCTATTATCAGTAACAAAACCTCCAACAGCACTGAATTCCTGTTCGAAAAGCACGCTGGATGCAGGGCAGTACAGCAGCTCAGTTGCATACTGGGCAAGTTCTGGCCAGTGGTCTATTCTCATGACCCAGTAGGCCAGTGGATCGTCAACTGGAACGCTCTCCATCTCTGTTTTCACCCCTAAATAATTGTCCACCATGTGATGCAGATGCTGCCGTTAGGATGTGGAAGCTGACAGCCCTGGGCGGCGAGGACTAAAATTGTGAAATGCATCACTTAGGCAGCCACCTTCTCCACCTCTCCTCTCCTGACCAACAGAAACCTCAAAACTACATTTTCCATGGCACTGTAACCTACCAGAGTCGGGAAAAGCGTTTGATAAATTCCTCTTTAGGGTGTCCTCAAGAGATTTCCTCTTGTGCATTCCCTGTGGGGATGGGGTGAGTTCTGATAATTTCCCCTTGTTACAGTGGTCAAGGAAGGTTACCAACCAATAGTGATCCTTCTCCTTTATGCCACGTATTCTTGGGTCCTTTTGCAGGCTTTGAGGCATGAGGGAGCCCATGCACCGCAAATTTGCGGAGGCATGAGAAGCAGACTCCTCTGGGTCACTGAGGATTATAGTATCTGGAAGTGCCTCCTTCCAGCCATGTACTACTCCCAAGGATTCTGGGGATGGAAAAACCATCTCTTACTGTTTGACAAATGTCTTCAATGCCTCCAAAACTGCCAGAATCCTCCTCCTCCTCCCTCTCCTCTTGTGTGTTCTGTGGCATAGGAACAAGGGTGTCTGCATAAAGTGGGCCTTGAGAAGAAAGGGAGTTCTCCTCTCCTCCCAATGCTTTGCCTCGAGTGCGCTGTCCATAATGCCTCACAGAGTCTGCTCCAGGAGAAACACACCCTCCTTGTGGCCTCCTCAAATGGTGACAGTACAGTGCATGTATCTTTTATGAGCAGCCATTTGCATGGGGAAAAAAGCAGAGCCGGCCTGAGCCTGTCGTTGTGTCATACTCACATAGGTACTCGTTGACGGCCCTCTGCTGCATGTGCTATTTAAGAAATGCTGCACCACCAAATCGAGGACATGTGTCAGGCATGGCACATGTGTTAACTGTCCCTGTCTAAGGGCGAACAGGAGGTTTGTGCCATTATCGCACACCACCACCACCACGACTTTGCAGCTGACTGCCTTGCCCAACAATGCCACAACATTGCCTTCCACGTGATGGTACAGAGCTGGAATGGCCTTAAGTAAAAAGAAATAACGACTGGGAACCTGCCATTGTGGTATAGCACATTCTGCAAAATCATGAAAGAGGGCAGAATCCACCAGATGGAAAGGCAAAAGTTGTAGAGCCAGCAACTTTGACAAGCTTGCATTTAGATGCTGGGCATGTGGGTGGCAGTGACTGTATTTTTTTTCTGCAGCAGATGAGGCAGAGAATTTTGCCGGCTATAGTCTACAGCTGTTGGTGTGCTACTGGAAGATGTGCTGCAAGGACCTAGAGGTCAAGGGGTATAGCGGGGGGGCAGACTGAGGTAAGTAAGGAGGAGGAACAGAATTGCGCCCTTTTTGTGTGGCTTTCAGGTGCTCTTGCCAACGGGCTGAGTGGTGGGAGGTTAAATACCTTGCCAAGCATGTGGTACCCAAATGGCTGGTGTTTTTGCCTCGCTTGATGTGCTTGAGACAAAGTTTGCAAATAGCAATAGTGCGACCGGCTGCACATGTGCTAAAAAAGACCCAGACAGATGAGCTGTGGAAAGTGGGCCGGAAGATAACAGCTCCACAATGTGATGGAAAAGGGTGGTTGCTCTCTACTCTTCCATGATGGCTGCCTCGTTGGGGTTTTGCCTCACCCTCACTTTCCTCCTCTGCTCTATCCGGCACCCAAGTCATGTCAGTGACCTCATCATCATCATCTCCTCCATCCTCATTACCACTAGAGACAACTTAGTAATACGCTGCGGCTGGGAGAACATGACTGCCAATTTGTGTACCAGTGTTCTCCCCTCTCTGTAGGCTCACGTTCCTGCCTTCCTCAACCTCAACCAGAACCAACATCTGAATCAAGTAATGGCTGTGCATCGTCAAGCAGCAAGTGGTTGAATCTGTGTTCAAATAACTCAGCTGACTCCTCCATGCCTGATGCTGGGGCTATGGCAGGAATAGCTGTGGACAAGGAGGCAAGTTTAGCCACTCTGGCAGCTGCAGTGGACTGCCCACTAGTCTCTGCTTGGGTGACGGAGGATGAGGAGGTTTAGTAAGCCAGTCCATCACCTTCTCTGAATGCTGTGGCTGGATACCATGGGCAACATCACTAAACAGAAGAAACGATGCTCTGCCTGAGGACTGACCACGTCCACCTTTGCCTGTGGACACATACGCTGCTGGCCCCCTCACAGTGCCATGGGAACGTCTGCCTCTCCTTGTTGTCCTCCCAGACAAATGTAATAAAGATATGGAAATGTATACGTGGATGCACTTTAATCAATGGAAAGTGGTGTTTGGTGCACTCATTACACAGACACACTCCACTGATACACTATAATATACTGCAGTAAAACTGCACTGATGCACTGCAATATACCGCGTCAAACGTGCAGTGACGCACAGAAATATACTGCATTTAAACGTGCACTACTGCACTGAAATGTATGGCTTTAAACTTGCAGTAACACACTGAAAAATACTGCATTAAATGGAAGGTAACGCCCTGAAAAATACGGCATCAAGCTTGTAGTAATGCACTGAAATATATTACGTTAAATGGCACATAACGCAATTAAAAATGCGGCGTTAAACTTGCAGTAATGCACTGAAATATACTGCGTTAAACTTGTAGTAACGCACTGAAGTATACTGCGTTAAACGGCATGTAATGCACTGAAATATACAATGTTAAACTTGCAGTAACACACTGAAATATACTGCGCTAAATGGCACATAACGCACTGAAATATACAGCGTTAAACTTGCAGTAATGCACTGAAATATACTACATTAAACGGCACATAATGCACTGAAATATACGGCATTAAACTTGTAGTAATGCACTCAAATATACTGTGTTAAATGGCACGTTACTCACTGAAATATATGGCATTAAATTTGCAGTAACGCACTGAAATATACTGCGTTAAATGTGCACTAACGCACAGAACTATGCTGCGTTAAATGGCACGTAACGCATTGAAATCTACTGTACGGCATTAAACTTGCAGTAATGCACTGAAATATATTGCATTAAACGACATGTAACACGCATTGAACGTGCATATAACACACAGAAATATACTGTGTTAAACATGGACTAACACACTGAACTATACTGCAGTAAACCTGCCCTGACAAAATAAACTGTCATTAATGTAAAAATGAATGGTCACTCACTGTGCTCACACTAACTGAACTATCACTAGATTCAAATGAATGTAAAGATTAATGGTCACTACACTCACACTGACTGAACTATCACTAGATTCTCACTAATGTAAAGATGAATTGTCACTACACTCACACTGACTGAACTATCACTAGATTCACACTAATGTGAAGATAATTGGTGGTTACACACCACTCACACTGACTGGACTATCACTGGATTCACATTAAACTGATATTCTACACCAGGGATCTTCAAACTACGGCCCTCCAGCTGTTGTGGAACTACACATCCCATGAGGCATTGTAAAAGTCTGACATTCACAGACATGACAAGGCATGATGGGAATAGTAGTTCCTGAACAACTGGAGGGCCGTAGTTTGAAGACCCCTGTTCTACACTGACAATAGAATCACAATAGCACCTTAACACTCTAGGAGCACTGAACAGAGCCCTGTTCTATCTCTCTCCACGCTGATATCACACTACAAATGGCTGCTATTGAAAGGATACTTTATAGTGTGGGCTAAGAGCAATAAGCGATGATTGGATAGAGTCATCATGACAGCCTCCAATCATGGCTCTAACAGTGCTCTGTGCCCTGACTGGGCGAAGCTTTCATTGCTTCAGCCAATCAGGGATTCCAATGTACTGTGCGGTGGCTCAGTGCGTTATGGCCATTCGGCGGGCTGAACAAATTATCAAACACCTCGATAATTCAGGTGTTCGTCAAATGGGCAAACAGCTAATGTTCAGCCTGAACTCATGCTCGGAACAAACCGTTTGCCCATATCTTCTAGCCTCCCCCCCGCCATCTACTCTGCACTCCTCTCCCTGCACTAACTACAGAGGTACATGGATGAATATAGGAGAGGTCATGGATGTACAGAATGGTTTATAGGCGAGGTGTATGGATGTACAGGATGGTATCTAAGAGAGGAATATGGATGTACAGGATGGTATATAAGAGAGATATATGGATGTACAGGATGGTATACAAGAAAGATATATGGATGTACAGGATGGTATATAAGAGAGATATGTGGATGTACAGGATGGTATATGAATGTACATGATGGTATATAAGAGAAATATATGGATGAATAGAATGGTATATAAGAGAGGTACAGTGGGGACAGAAAGTATTCAGAACCCCTTAAATTTTTCACTCTTTGTTATATTGCAGCCATTTGCTAAAATCATTTAAGTTCATTTTTTTCCTCATTAATGTACACACAGCACCCCATATTGACAGAAAAACACAGAATTGTTGACATTTTTGCAGATTTATTAAAAAAGAAAGACTGAAATATCACATGGTCCTAATTATTCAGACCCTTTGCTCGGTATTTAGTAGAAGCACCCTTTTGATCTAATACAGCCATGAGTCTTTTTGGGAAAGATGCAACAAGTTTTTCACACCTGGATTTGGGGATCCTCTGCCATTCTTCCTTGCAGATTCTCGCCAGTTCTGTCAGGTTGGATGGTAAACATTGGTGGACAGCCATTTTTAGGTCTCTCCAGAGATGCTCAATTGGGTTTAAGTCAGGGCTCTGGCTGGGCCATTCAAGAACAGTCATGGAGTTGTTGTGAAGCCACTCCTTAGTTATTTTAGCTGTGTGCTTAGGGTCATTGTCTTGTTGGAAGGTAAACCTTTGGCCCAGTCTGAGGTCCTGAGCACTCTGGAGAAGGTTTTCGTCCAGGATATCCCTGTACTCGGCCACATTCATCTTTGCCTCGATTGCAACCAGTCGTCCTGTCCCTGCAGCTGAAAAAAAAACCCACAGCATGATGCTGCTGCCACCATGCTTCACAGTTGGCACTGTATTGGACAGATGATGAGCAGTGCCTGGTTTTCTCCACACATACCACTTAGAATTAAGGCCAAAATGTTCTATCTTGGTCTCATCAGCCCAGAGAATCTTATTTCTCACCATCTTGGAGTCCTTCAGGTGTTTTTTTAGCAAACTCCATGCGGGCCTTCGGTGCAGTTAAATGCATGTGAAACAGCAAACAAAATGTGTGATGAGATCAGTAATAATACAATGAGTTACAGATTTTACTCGTGTTGCAGTATTATTTGCAGGCTTCTCTACATTACATAGCTGACCCTGCTTAAGGACATACAAATAAAAAGTGAGACATTTTTCTGTAATGACAACACAAAAGACAAGCAGAACTCCTGCTGTTAGGTTAATTGAATAAAATACCTATTTCTTTTTTTGGTAAAAAATAAAAGTATGTTTGTTGCAAACAGACATATCAATGTGAGTGATGCAATGTATTATTTGTTTTATCTCATTCCAATGAATCCTATTAAATGAGTTCTCCTTTATATACTTTACACAGTGAATTCCAAAATATTAGGCACCCCCTGATTACAAATCAGACCAAAATAAACCAACTTTTACATTTCTATGAAGAAGAAAAGAGTGGTAGATAGTATTGTGAAGCTGATTAAAGTGGTTGTAAAGGCAAAATGTTTGCCCAAGGCCTGGTTTACACTTATGCAGGTTGCATTTGCATATTCTAGGTGCAATTTGCATTTTTCAATACACGTTTTTGATCCATTTAAGTCCATGGAACTAAAAAATAGAAAAAAGTCCCTGGCCCTTTCCATAAACTGCATAAATGTGAACGTGACCCATAGGAAACCATGTTAAATGGACTGTAGTGTGTTTCTGCAAAACTGAAAACGCACTAAAAAATGCATAGGTGTGAACCAGGGTTTAATGCATTCTCAGCATTGAAATAAAAACCTTCCAATACCATTGCCCCCAGCCTCCCTCGCTAACACTTACCTATATTGATACAGAGCTGTGCCCAGATTCTGTTCTTCTCTGGGGGGTTATGGGCCACTCTGTGCAAAACCGTTGCACAGAGCAGATAAGTAAACATGTTTGTAATTTAAGAAAAAAAAAAAAAGAGCCTTTCCATCACTTTAAGGAACTTAGTTGTAGCACAAATTGGAAGACTTCACTGTGCGCAATACCATCAGTGTCTGCATGATATTTGTGAATGACTGAGCTACAATCACAGCAGTTTGCATCCTATTAGTTGTATTCCTAGATCACTGTTGAGTTCTTGATTCAAAAGATATATAGGTTACACGCTAAGTGATGTGTCTCTTCTGCTGAAGAAACACTTAAAGCAGTATTACATCCAAAAGCAATTTTAAAAAAGCAGCTTACCAATTCTTAAATGGTGGTGGCTGCATTAGTTATGTTTTATTGGATTTTTCCTTTATTTTCACCTTGTGATTTTTTAAGATCAAACAATTGATCAACTTCTGAAGAGCTGGTATGGTACTGCCACACACTTAATGAAAATTGGCAGGTCCCTGCTGAACCAATCAGTGTATTGCCAGTTTACTATTGTCCCTGTTGGAAGTGCAATGGAGACACCTTTGGACAGCAGCATTGTCAATATGGGAAGAGGTTCTATTAGATGCACTAGCAGATTTAGTCTCAGTTCACATTGATGCAGCGTGGGATTTGTAGAAATTCCTGTGCATCTCCCACATCACATCACAATCGCAATCTGTTCATTCACTGCGGATGTAATATTGAGCTAATGACACCCCAAAAACAAGTGGAAAAACGCAGTGCAATTTTGAACACCCATGCAATCCAATTCCAGTGTGGGAAAAAAAGGTGCATGCACCTTTTTCATGTGGGTGTGGTGCGATTTTACCACACAAAATGAATTGGCTCAAATCTCACTGCAAAGAATTGCATGTGATTTGAACAGGAATGCAGTGCAATTCCTGTTCGAATCACATGCGATTTTGTATCAGTGTGAACCAGCCGAGAGCCCCATACTAACGGGCTGAATGTCGGGTGACATCGTTGTGTAAGGCAGCCGGTCTGACAGAAGCCGGCCATTGGCCAATGGCTGAGAGCACTGATCAGGTTGAGTCCCCCTGTCAGAACACAACAGCTCAGTGGGGGAGATCAGATGGTTAGTACAGCGGCTCCGAACAGGGCTGCCAGTTTTTTCCATTCAACCTGCTGGATTGAACGACGAAAAGCTCATAGTGTGTACCTGGCTTTAGATGGACTTAACTAACAGTTAAAGGGCTTGTAAAACCTGGTGCTTTTTCACCTTAATGCATCCTATGCAGTAAAATAATAGCAGTGCAGCCATTGGCTCCTGCTGCTGTCAATCAAATCCAATGACATGGGCACCAGGGCCCAAGTCATACATTCGGCGGCTATGGTCGCCGAATGATGGACTCGGAATGATGGAAGGTAACGCCCCGGGAGAGCACGTCTCCTAGGGGGTTAGCTGATGTGGGGAGTAGCCGCGAGAGCCACAGAGGGACCCCAGAAGAGGATGTTGGGGGCCACTCATCAAAACGAGCTGCACAGTGGAAGTAAGTATGACATGTTTGTTTTTTTTTTTGTTTTTTAAATAATCGAAGCTTTACAATCACTTTAAAGCCAGACTCCTGTTAAAACATCAACAATTGTTCCTTTTTCCTTTTGGTATAAAGGGTTTACATAAATAAATAAAAACTGGTCACAGTAATCACACCAGTCATTGTTAAATGGTTTGTCCCAACCCTCTAACTATCACTTTGAGTGGACAGCTTGGTTTGTTAAAGGAAAGTGACGAAAAAAACAGATTTACTGGCCAGATCAAAAGGGAAAAAATAAAGGAAAAAAGCTTAAAGCATTTGTTACGCCAACCCTTCACGTTCCTGTTATGTGCCTGTTGTACCATGTACTTGTATGAGAAAGTATCCTGTTCTCTTTGTATTGCTTCTTTTATGTGAAATCCGTGGTGTTTCTGCAAGGCCCCTTGCTTTCCTATTAAAAACTGACCACACTGGGAACTCAGTGTACTCTTCTCCAATGAATGATCAGACTTGCCCTGACACGCACCTGCTACACAGCCATTGACTGGGAAGCTCAGTGTGCTGCTGCTTCTCCTCCTCCAGCTCTTATGCAGAGGGAATGTGATCACTTATAAAAAGGGAAAAAAAGGTATTTATAATTTGTTTACATCTATACACAAATGTTTTGCTTTTCAATTCTATTTTACGGGTTGTTTTACAAGTGATCATTTACAATCACTTTAAAAAAGCAAACAAATGAAGGTACCACAGCTACAAATTAGTAAGTTATAATACATTTTTGTTTTTAGGTTTAATACCACTTTAATAATAAGTATGAATTAGTCTCACTCCAAGAAGCTCTGCTGACGCGTGAAATGCGTCAACATGACATCATCACGTCGGTGATGTTTGGACATGGACCATTTCCATGGACATTTTGCATTCCCCTGGGAACCAACTGCAGAAGTAGCTGAAATGGGACACACAAATGCCACAGCGTGTATTGCTTGGTGTGCAGGGAGGGGGATCATTCCCCCTGTGAAGACAGGAGGACAACTCGGCACCAATAGCCTTAGTTTGAGAGTACCGGGGAGTGGTGAGAGACATTGGAACAATCTTTCCCCGCCGGGGCCATGTATCAATTCCTCTGCTGACATTGTCTTATCCAGTATGTCCCGCTGCGCACGAGCCGCTGCTATTTTAGGACTGTGTTTAAGGAGGCTATAACGTGCGGTGCTCAATGTGCAGGGAGCGGGATTTCTCCCCACTGTCTTCAGTACAGACCCCCCTCCCTCAGTAAAGACCCCCCCCCACTAAGTACAGACAGACCCTCCAGCAGTATAGATCCTCCTCCCTCAGTACAGACCCCCCCACTAAGTACAGACCCCCCTCCATCAGTTTAGACCCCCTCAGTGTAGACCCCCCTCATCAGTATACACCCCCTCAGTACAGACCCCTCTGAGTGCAGACCCCCCATCTATCAGTATAGACCCCCTCCATCAGTGCAGACCCCCCATCCGTCAGTGCAGACCCCCCTCCATCAGTGCAGACCCCCCTCAGTGCAGATACCCCTCTTCCATCAGTGCAGACCCCCCTCCATCAGTGCAGACCCCCCCTCAGTGCAGACCCCCTCAGTGCAGACCCTCTCCATAAGTGCAGACCCCCCTCCCTCAGTAAAGACCCCCCCACTAAGTACAGACAGCCCCTTCAGCAGTATAGATCCTCCTCCCTCAGTACAGACCCCCCACTAAGTACAGACCCCCCTCCAACAGTTTAGACCCCCTCAGTGTAGACCCCCCTCATCAGTATACACCCCCTCAGTACAGACCCCTCTCAGTGCAGACCCCCCATCTATCAGTATAGACCCCATCAGTGCAGACCCTCCCTCCATCAGTGCAGACCCCCCCTCCATCAGTGCAGACCCCACATCCATCAGTGCAGGCCTCCCTCAGTGCAGACCCCCCATCCATCAGTGCAGACCCCCCTCAGTGCAGACCCCATCCATCAGTGCAGGCCCCCCTCAGTGCAGACCACCCCCTCCATCAGTGCCAGTGGAGACCCTCCCCTCCCATAGCACCCCCCAGTACATGTCCATTTGCATTACATTTTTACAGACCTCAGCACGGGGTAGGCACAGCAGTGTGTCTCTTGGACTCCCTCCTCCTCCTCCTGTGTAGATGTGGGAGGCGGCTTTTGTCTGCTCCGCTGTGTGAGACAGGGAGAGATCATGCAAGAGATCAGGGTAGGGGGTGAGGACCGTGCGGCGTTAGCGGTGCCGCTGCCCGCGGGTGTCACCCCTCTGGCGGGTGTCACCCGGTGCGGACTGCAGCCCCCGCACCCCCCTTGCGACGCCACTGGGTCTAACCCTTTCTCAGGACAGTGCTATGCCATCACACCCCATATCTTTGCAGTATGACTAAGGGCGAGTGATCTATGCCAAATCCTGGGATTGCAACCGGCTTAATCCACTTATGCATACTCATTTCTTTTTTGAACTGCACTATTTGACCCATGGAAATGGACATGTACTGGGGGGAGGTGCTATGGGAGGGGAGGGTCTGCACTGGCACTGATGGAGGGGGTGGTCTGCACTGAGGGGGGCCTGCACTGATGGATGGGGTCTGCACTGAGGGGGGTCTGCACTGATGGATGGGGGGACTGCACTGAGGGAGACCCACTGATCCCTTAAGGCTGGGTTCACACTATTGAAAATTGGATGCTGGTTTCCCCGCATCCAATTCTCATAGCAGGAGATTGTGACCTGCTCTCTATGGAGCCGGTTCATACATCTCCGTTGCGGCTCCGGTGCGAATTACACCGGAGTCCTGTGCATCTTTTGGTCCATTTCAGGTCCGAATTCAGCCAAAAATTCAGGCTGAAATCGGACCTAAAATGGTTAATGGAGACGCACCAGACTCTGGTGTGAGCCACTGCATTCTATAGTGTTAACCCAGCCTTACTGAGCAATTCCTGCTCCCTTGGGTGTGACTACCTTCCTCATAGTGGTCTTTTTGTCATACATATTCTATTATACATCAGTGTGCATGTGGATGGATGAGTGTCTGTGGTAGCTAACTGTGCCCTTTAACAACGTTGTCATATTTTCCTTGAATATATGGTGGAGGTGTATTTTTTGTACGTATAAGAAATTTTGTGTTTTCAATAAAGCTCTTTGTATTTTTGTAATACCCGTTGTTCCTCATTGACGAATTCTTGCGGATCCCTTGTCCATTTACATATATGCTGTTAGATTTCTAGAGGAGCACACTCCCCTTCCGTTTGTGGATTAATTGGAGTGATAGTACATATTGAGCCAAGGACGGTGGGTTAATTGTCCCCCTGGATCCACTAACTAGAGGTGCAGCCTAGTTAACTATTTTATTGCCTGTTAATACTAGGTATAAATTAGCGTTTCTTTATTTACTGGATAAATAGCGCAAACAAACAATAAAAACTGAAAGTGAGTACAGTAAGAAGAGAGAGGGAGTAGGATTCCATCTTTATAGTTAAACATACAATACATAACAAAGGATAACATTTATAAAAGTGTGAAACAGCTAGGGCTCTATTCACATTTAAATTATAAAATAACTTTAAATGTTTTGTTTATTTTACCAACTTATTCTTTATTAATGTTTTAATAAATAGTCATATAAAAAATACATAAATATAAACAGTAAACAGGTTGAAAAAAGAAAAAAAAATGTAGTATTTGTATGTGATGTAAGTTCTCACTCAGTTACCTTTGTCGTAGCATATGATATCATGCCAGGCAGTCCAAGCCATGCAATATCTTGGGAATTTTTGTATTGTCATATTTTCTTCTGTAAAACATTATTTTAAAATGAAACAAGATTATCAAACTTCTAGAAGGTTTGAGTGATTCTGGGCATCCTATTTGATGTTCTTCTTTTCTCTCCTCTACTATAACATGTAAGATTACTTTTCTGTCAAAATGTTAGAGTTATTTGACCACCTATTACCTGACTTATAATGGGGTATTAGACAGACTGAAGAACAGGTTAGGAAAAAAAGTGGAGAAAGACTGAGCAAGGGAAAAGACACACAGTTGGGGCCCATGGGTAGCAAACTGTATAATCATGCCCTCGCTGGCGCCAAGCATGCATTCTGTCTTTGCCTTTGATCCACCAATCGTTATCAAAAGCTCTCAATCTGTATAAGGAAAATGTACTGGCATTTTAAAAACGAAATTGAGTTCTGAGGCTAGCATTGCATACACCTGTTTATTAAAAGAGATGTTAAGACTTTTATTATTATTATTATTATTATTATTATTATTATTATTATTATTATTATTATTGCCTACATTACCTGTGAAGCCATATTATTTTATTGTGTATAAGCTCTTAGTCATGGTGATCATCTTAATTCTTTCTTGGATTATTTCTGTTGATACTTTCAGCATTCATCAGTAATTGTAAGTTGTCAAATGTGAGTTATCTTTCAGCACTATAGGTATGGAGATCTTGTGCATTCTGTTACTCTTATATTTGACAGAGGTCATTCTTGGGAACGCCCCAACACCTCTTCAGGTTTAACTTCCACAGTTGTCAAGGGATTGTATTGCATCCCTTTGGAGTGCATTAAGGTGGCAATTTTCGGATTAGCCTTTTTTTCTCTCTTTGACTAGCATGAAATGCTCCAGCAGTTCATCTGGGAATGCATTATACTTTTGTATTACAGATCTTCAATTAAATCAGGCCAAAAAGAACACAAGCCTCTGGCATCCTCTTTTAGGAGATAATGGCATTTTGACTCATTTAAGATCTTAGAATAGTCCTCTTATAGGGACTTCCTGACCAAAACAGGTTGTGTTTGTTTTCAGATTCACCATGGCTGAAAGATACATTACAATTGCCTCACAATTTCCAAATTGACAAACTATTGTTTATGTTCTCTAGTGTTACTAGAAAGTAGTATACAGACATTGGTGATTTAGCATGATACACCTAAAACTAATTTCTATTTATTTTGTGCTACTTGATGATTTTTTTACATCACTTTTATAGAAACTAGCACACACGACATGGCCTTAGGGAATTTGAAAGTAATTTACTCAAGTAAAAGAAAGTTTAGAAGGGGCGCTATGACCAGTTTGCAAATGAGTCCTATGTTAACAAAAAAGATACGTGAACCATAAAGTTAAGTAATATTTTTTGAATGATAAGTAGATTTTAAATTAGTTCACATGAGTAATCAATTGAAGGCAGCCATCTGTAGACTGAATGAATATTGAAGGAAAATTAGGAGAACTTACCAGTAACCAGTAACATCACTGAGGCAATGTGCTTTTTGGCCAAATGTTCATGAACCATTAATCTGCACTGAGTTCATTTCATTATCATTAGTGATATTTCACTTCCTAAAATAAATGATTACATTGTATAAATCTAGCCATAGTAAAAGTGACTTTTTCATAGAAATAAAAAGTTTAATTTAGAATATTGCCATAAAGGTAAGCTAAACATGACTGTGTTAGGGTTTGCCAAGCATATACTGTATGTAGACTGAAGAATTACATACTGAATTTTCAGTTGGAGCCCAGTGCCTGCAGTATCCAAACCTTTGGGTGAAACTTCCCATGTTATTGATATGACTTCACACAGTTTTTAAAACTTTGCATCATCCATATCCTAGCGCGGCCTCAACAACTTTAGCAGGAATTTTTAAACATATAGTAACACTCAAACCTAAATAATTGTGGCACTTCAGGCACCTCTGGTCCTGCGACTTCCTCCAGGGTACAAGTTTACATTGACTACTGCCTATTGTTTCCAATCAACCTCCTAAATGTGGCTAAGCTCTGAACTGGCTCCTCTAAGAGGGTATATTTCACAAAAGCTGGGGGATGCAACCTCATTTTTTTTACCTTCAAACAATATGGTGTCCGCACACACAGGTATGATTTTCCATGAGGTTAAAGACTACCAGCTCTTGTTCAATACTTACTGATTTCATTACAGCACAGTATAACTGTCATAACAGGGCACTATAAATGTCATCAGATCACTCTGCAAGTCTCTCAATCTGTCAAGCTTATACCACCAGTCTTTCTAGTTCCCTTTTTACTAAATTACTCTGCTTTTCACATTTTAAACTGTTCTAATGCACTTTTAACTAAGACATTTTTTGTCTTTTCTAATTAACCATTTTCCAAGGCTACATCAAATGTAATAACGTGCGACATAATGGATTATTACTTTTAGGGGAGACTTTTCCTGGACTCATTTAAAATACACTTGATTCTACAGGTTAGGTCTGTCTTTACACTTCTTTGTATCCCTGTCTTACTTTTATATTGCAGAAGCCTCTTGTGACAATTTCAGACTTATTTTGCAAGCCTTTTTTGGGAGTTTGGTAGAGAACCTTTTTAAGAGTAAACACAAACAAATCAAGTAAGAGGAATTTACAACTATATAGAGCAGACTGCACCCGTATTAGTACAACAGCACCAAGCTATTGGCAAGAGCACCTTCTAAAACAAAAAAAAAATGAACGCTCCATTATTTTTCAAATTGTTGTGTTACTGCCCTAAGTGCATCAAAAGTATAATTAGTTTCATGGGAACAGTCCACTGTGTGTAAGAAATGTGAAAAGTAAAAGATGCTATATACAGTAGACGGCTGGTGCGTAAGTATATTTTTTATTCTCTTTTTTTTTTTTAGTTCTCTTTTTTCCCTTTTTGTTTTCAATATTTTTCTCAAACTACCTTGATTGTTCTCCTCTTCTTCTCAGTTTCTTATCTACATGACATTTTTGGGACAGTCAAGTAATGTACAGTATGTCTTGCTTTTCAAGAATCACCAGATACGATTATTTACCTTACCTGCTAAACCTCTTCCAAATCTAACAACAAAAGGCTGAGATCCAGAAAACAATAAAGGATTCATACTTTCACTAAGAGAACCTTTGTGATGTGGAAATTCAGTAACAGGCAGGGGCTTGCAGGGCTTATTGGGATTGGTGTGGCACAAGATAATGAAAGGCATGGTCCTATATAATACTATATATTGACCTTGCATTTGATATTAATTTCACACCAGAAGAAGGTAAAATTGCTGCTGTCTCTGTTAACTCTATGACTTTTTTTGTGTGTGACTGACTATCTGACTATCTATCTATCTATCTATCTATCTATCTATCTATCTATCTATCTATCTATCTATCTATCTATCTATCTATCTATCTATCTATCTATCTATCTATCTATCTATCTATCTATCTATCTATCTATCTATCTATCTATCTATCTATCTATCTGTCTCTCTATCTATCTATCTATCTATCTATCTATCTATCTATCTATCTATCTATCTATCTATCTATCTATCTATCTATCTATCTATCTATCTATCTATCTATCTATCTATCTATCTATCTATCTATCTATCTATCTATCTATCTATTATAGCTATACAGTAGAAATCTCTATATAATATTTCTTTCTGGGATGCAAACAGCTGTTGATTATTCTATTTGCAGGAAGTTTGGCAAACCAATGAAAACTCCTGCTAAACCCAAACATAAGCGCCACACCCCATTGAAGTGCTGTATATTGGGGCCAAATCTTGGCGGGAAAGGGGGTTGGCATTTTGTAAGGTTTTGCAGGCTTTTTTTGTTTTAAAAAGGGTATCGTTTGAAGGGGAGAGGGTCTTTTAATGCAGCTAAATTGGCAACATTACCAATATGCAAATCCTTTAAATAACATGCTTGGGGGGTGCTTTAAACCTTCAAGTGTAGTTGCAACAAGTAAAATGTTCAATTTGAAAGTGGCATTTAAAAAAATGACTGCCTTAACCCATTCTGGACCACCCCACATACATTTACTGCAGCAGTGCGGCCCAGCTGTGTAAAATCACGTACCTGTACGTGATTCGTGCCCACAGGTGGGGGGCACACGCCCGCCATCCCCTCGGTGATTGCATTTGTTTTAGAACCGATTATTTTACAGGTTCAGGCCAATGATTTATGGCCTGGACCTGCTGATCGTTTCTGACGAATGGCAGAATGTCCTGTGCCTGTGTAATGTAAACACAGGTACAGGATATGATGCAATCTCCTCTCCTGGAGCCCTTTTAGGTTCCAGTAAAAGCACTACACTGACACAGTTCACATAGTAAGGAACTTTTAACCCCCTGCCACAGTGTCACTATGTAGAGTGTACAGATTTTTTTACTGATCACTAGCGGCAGTTAGCATCAGTTAGTGTCAATCCCAGATAGGTTCAGGGCACCCGCCATATATTCCCTAAGACCCCTTTCACACTGCAATGCCACTAAAACAGCGCTAAAGCAACGGTCCTTTTTGTGGTGCTTCAGCTGCATTTTTTGCGGTGCTTTTCAGGCGCTAGCGGGCAACGGGGCCTTAAAAAATACTAAAAAAGACCAGTTTTGCGGAGCTTTCAAATTGCTTTTAATGCATTCATTTCAATGGGCAGGGGCCTTTTGGGAGCGCTAATTATAGCGCTTCCAACCCACCCCAAAGGTGCTTCTTGCAGAACTTTTTCTAATGTCCCGCTAGCACACCACCCGAGTGTAAAAGCACACATTACTATGAAAGGAGAGGCAGTTTTCAGGCGCTTTTCAGAGGCTATTTCTAGTGCTAAAATGCCTGAAAACTGCCTTAGTGTGACAGGGGTCTAATAAAGTTTTAACCCCCTGATCACCCCCAGTTAACCCTTTCAATCCCTGTCATATTGTCATTAGTGTAGTGTACAGATCCTTTTTCTGATCATTGTATTAGTTGTCACGGGTGATGCCAGTTAGCAAAATCGTCAGTTAGCATCAATCCCAGACAGCGTCAGATTGCCCGTGACATATTGCCCGCATCAGTCCTATATAGCATCAGAGTCCCGCCACATTTTCTCTAATAAATTTTAACCCCCTGATCTCCACCAGTTAACCCTTTCACTTCCTGTCACAGTATCATTAGTACAGTGTACAGATCTTTTTTTCTGATCATTAGTTGTCACGGGTGACGCCAGTTAGCATAAGCGTCAGTTAGCATCAATCCCAGACAGCGTCAGATTGCCCGCTACATATTCACTGAAAGAGTTTACCCCCTTGATTGCCAGTAACATTAACACACAGACACTATACATCTCCATTACTGCGTCTTCCATTCATGCAGACACGGCGTTCCAAACTATGGGGGCAACTGGTGTTGTTGAAAAGCCCCTCTGTGTCCACGACTACAACCTTAAAATGGGAGGGGTGGATTTCAACAACCAGATGATGGGGCCAGACGCCGGTACAAAAAAGAGTCTGTATATTTATTCCAATGGGCTCTGTTCAACGCTTATGTACTAACAAAGCATCAGGAAGAAATGGATTCTTCCTAAAATTCCAGGAAGAAATCTTCACAGCCCTTTTGTTTCCAGAAGGTGCTGTGGCCCAATTTAATGTCCTCCCTGCTACCCCTACCCAAAGAGCACCCCAAAAAATATGTTGTGTCTGTAGCAAATGCCGATATAGGCATGACACCCTCTGTTTTTGTCCCTCCTGTCCTGGCCAACCTGGTCTCTGTATCCAAGACTGTTTCCATCGCTACCAAGCACTAGTTGATTACTAGTATAGGGTACAGCACGGCGTAGTCTAGGGCAAACATTCACACAGGGTCTCACTAAATGTTAGACGACTATCGAATTTTAAGAGACCCTAGCCTGGAATGTTTAAAGTTTATTAGAGTTACAAAAAAATGTAAAAAAATTAAATAAATGTAAAAAAAGCCAAACATAGTTGTCATTTTATTTTATTGTTCTTACTGTTTTACTGTACTGTATGCTATACTGCTATATTGTAATGTTTTATTGTTACTGTGTTTTATTGTTAACCATTGTTTGCTTGCAGGTACACCATTGCAACAGGGTTTGCTCTCACAATATGTAAATCAGTGACTCCAGCGCTGTAGGAGCGGCTGGGTGGACAGAGGGCAGATCGTCCCTATGCCTAGCCATATATTTTTTACTCTTTTTTTGGCGCAGATTGTAATTAAAAAAAAGTTGTTTTATTGAGTTAAAGATTTATTGTTCCTGTGTTTTATTGTTTATTGCAGGTACACCATTCAGCTGCAGCACTGATTTGTTTATTCTGACAGCAACAGGGTTTGCTTTCAGCATACATAAATCAGTGACTTCAGTGCTGTAGGAGGTGATTTCCCCACCGAAATTAAAAAAAGAGCATATATGCCGAAGCATAGGGGCTGGGGTGGACAGAGGGTGGATCGGCCCTATGCTTCGACATATATTTTTTTCACTTTTCTTGGCAGAGATTTCTTCATCCACATCGATCGATGTGAATGAAGGAATCTTTGAGGTTCTTTTTTTTTCGTTCATGAAAAAAAAGAACATTGCATGCATGCCCATCATTAGAAGTGGGTGGATACAGGGCGGAATTCTAATGGTGGGCATACCACACACTTTTTCTGGCACTTTTTTCTGGCAGAGCTTTCTTCATCCACATCGATCGATGGTTCTCCTACTGGTATGTCGGTGGACTTTGAGTGGTTACACCAGAATGAAGCCTGCAGGTTAAGGAATCATCTTGGTATTATTTTTTTCAGCCGACTCCGAGAATGCAGCTGGTGGTTCCACCAATTGATCATAGAGCTGATTGGAGACCAGAATGGCTCAAATCATCTCTATGGGATAAGACACCATACAAGCATTTCATCACTTCGGTTTTGCCGCATATAAACAGCGCCATTTTTAAATTGGGAAAGCATCTTATCACACCAATCTTGGTGTGGTATGCTTTAAGGGCAGAGGAGAGATCTAGACTCTAATAGACCCCAAATTTTTTGTATTTCATTTATTTTTATTGAAAATTGCAAGGCATTTCTGACATTTTGGTGTAAACTGTTTGCCATACCTTAATATAATTATACAATGTGATCTTAACAGAAAAGTAAATCATTTTCTTCCGGCCTGCACATCCAGTGTCATATAATTAAAATTTCGAAAAGAACAAAACGCTAACACAACCAGTCAACATTACTGTAGTCTAGATGGGAGATATAAACAGTCCCAGGTTCCCCGATGGGGGGGGGGGGCGGGAAGACCACAGTCAATTTCCAGAAGAAAAAAGAAAGGAATAGAAGTAGTTAGAAAGGAATAACAGAGATGAAAGTGCACTCCCTAACATTAGGTTAATCCCTGAAGTCTCACAGGGGGTCGGACAAGTATTTAACCCACGGTTCCCAAATCTTGTCAAATAGGGTCTGTTTGTCCTTTTAAGATCGCCAAGAGGCGTTCATTCACCATGATCCATGTCAATTTATTTTTTACCAGTTCGAATGGGATCGTGGGTGTCTTCCATGATCTGGCAATTGCTATTCTGGTTGCTGTGAAAATAAAGGCTACAAGTTTCCCTGCCTGTTTAGATGTACCCTCTACTGGGGGTCCCAGGAGAGCTTGTTGCAGTGATTTAATTAAGTTCACCTGTGTTAGTGAGAAGATAAAATTATAAAGGGGATCCAAAAATGTTTGACCTGGGGACAGGACCACCATACGTGGATCATGTTTCCTTTCATTCCGCACAATCGAAAGCAAGAGGGAAAGACCCCTGGAACGAACAAGGCTATTCTTGTTGGTACCATGTACCATCTAAGCAAAACCTTGTAGTTTGCTTCGATTAATGAGGTATTTACCGTATATACTCGAGTATAAGTCGAGATTTTCAGCCCTTTTTTTGGGCTGAAAGTGCCCCCCCTCGACTTATACTCAAGTCACCGCCGTCTGCCTACATGATCAGCGTGTCATGCAGGCAGACAGCGGCCAGCGTGTGCTATTACTATTCGGCAGCCATTCACTGTTCAAAAGCCGTGCCTCCTCCTCGTCTGTGATAAGCAGAAAACTCAATTTCCCAGCAGTCAGTGTACAGCCTATCACGGACATCCCCGTCCGTGGTATGAGGATGAGAGAATGTCCGTGATAGGCTGACTGCTGGGAAATTGAGTTTTCTGCCTATCACGGACGAGGAGGAGGCATGGCTTTTGAACAGTGAATGGCCACCGAATAATAATAGCACACGCTAATTGGTGCAGAGCGGCACATGGAGGAATGCACAGGACACAGGTAGGATGCACACAGACACATGCACACATACACATGCACACATACACAGGACACATACACAGGACACATACACAGGACACAGGTACAGGACACATGCACATATACACATGCACATATACACAGGACACATGACACATGCACATATACACAGGCCACATACACAGGACACATACACAGGACACAGGTACAGGACACAGGTACAGGACACATGCAGAGGACACATGCACATATACACATGACACATGCACATATACACAGGACACATGACACATGCACATATACACAGGACACATGCACAGGACACAGGGAGGTATACAGCTGCAGATGGGCATTGTTGACCCTCTTTTTCCACTTTCATCAGCTGCTGCATTTCAATTAAAGTAAAGTAAAGTAAATTAGGGCCTCGACTTATACTCGGATCGACCTATACTCGAGTATATACAGTATGTATGATTTTGACGCACACTGTAAAGACCCCCAATTTTTTTAAAAAAATTCCCTGTGATAACAATGCAAGCATCAGTCTCGTATCATATGTAAACAGCAATTGCACCATGCATGTGAGGTATCACCGTGAACGCCAGATCGAGGGCATTCATTCTAGCACTAGACCGCCTCTGTAAATAGGTATAGTATTGTCGCCGCTGCACTGTATCTATGTACTCGGCAAAAGATCATCTTTTATATTTTACCAAGCAGATGGGCAATATATTGTGTTTTTGTGCATTAGAACTCAAAAAAGTGTTTTTTTTCTAAAAAAATTGCGTTTGAAAAATCACCGTGCAAACACTGTGTGAAAAAAAAATGCAACACCCACCATTTTATTTTGTGGGGCCTCTGATTTGAAAAAGTAGACACCCCAAGGTATTTGCTAAGAGACATGGTGAGTATTTTGAAGATCTCATTTGTTGCCACAATTTTTTGGAAAATGAAGAAAGAAAAGGAAAAAAAGATTTTCTTTTCTTATTTCAATTTTAAAAACGTTGTGAAAAAAAAGAGAGTTCTGCAAAATACTCAACATGCCTCTCAGCAAATAGCTTGGGGTGTTTTGTGAAAAGGGGTCATTTGGGGGGGGTTTGCGCTATCTTGGTATTTCATGGTCTCTGAAAACTGTGATAGGTAGTGAGGAAGTGAAATGAGCAATTTACACCCTTAGAAAGCGTGAAGGCAGTGATTGGTTTTGGGAAACTGTATGCAGTTAGACTGACAAAAAGTCTCACACATGTGGTATCCCCATACTCAGGAGAAGCAGCAGAATGTGTTTTGGGGTGTAATTTCACATATACCCATGGCATGTTTGAGCAATATATCATTTAAATGACAACTTTGTGTAAAAAAAAATAAAAATGTTGTAATTTTCCCGAAACTTGTGGCAAAACATAAAATATTCCATGGACTTAACATGCCTCTCAGCAAATAGCTTGGGGTGTCTACTTTCCAAAAAGGGATCATTTGTTGGGGTTTTGTGCTATCTTGGCATTTCATGGGCTCCAAAACTGTGATATGTAGTGAGGAAGTGAAATGAGCAATTTACTCCCTTTGAAATCCCGAAGGCGGTGATTGGATTTCGGGGTCCTGTACGCAGCTAGACTGCCAAAAAAGTCTCACACATGTGGTATCCCCATACTCAGGAGAAGCAGAGGAATGTATTTTGGGGTGTAATTTCACATATACCCATGGCATATTTGAGCAATATATCATTTAAGTGACAACTTTTTGTAATTTTCCCAAAACTTGTGGCAAAAAATAAAATATTCGATGGACTCAAAAAAGTTAATAGACACCCCATCAAATAGCTTGGGGTGTCTACTTTCTGAAAAAGGGTAATTTGGGGGGGGAGGGGTTGTGCTATATTGACATTTCAGTGCCTCCGAATCTGTGATAGGTAGTGAGGAAGTGAAATGAGCAATTTACGCCCTTTGAAATCCTGAAGGCGGTGATTGGTTTTCTGCACTCGTGCGCAGCTCGGCTCCCAAAAAGTTATACACATGTGGTATCCCCGTAATCAGGAGAAGCTGCAGAATTTATTTTGTGTAATTCCACATATGTCCATGGCATTTTTCAATCACTTGTGACAAAAAAATGAAATATTCAATGGGCTGAACATGCCTCTCAGAAAATTTATTGGGGTGCCTATTTTCCAAGAAGGGTTCATTTGGCGGGGTTTGCACTGTCCTGCCATTTTAGCACCTTAAGAAATGAGAAAGTAAAAGCTGCGTAAATTCCAGTAAATATACCATAGTTTGTAGATGCTATAACGTTTGCACAAACCAATAAATATACGCTTATTGAAACAAAAATTAGAAAATATAATTTCTTTTTCAAAATTTTCTGTCTTTTTTTTCATTTATATTGCAAAAAAAAAAATCTCAGTGGTGATCAAATACCACCAAAAGAAATCTCTATTTATGGGAAAAACAGGGACATAAATTTAATTTGGGTACAGCTTTGCATGACCACGCAATTACCAGTTAAAGCAGTGCAGTGCCAAATTGCTAAAAATGTTCTGGTCTGGAAGGGGGTGAAACCTTCCTGAGCTGAAGTGGTTAAATGACAGTTGCCTGCCAGTTTTATTCTGTTTCTCATTGCCAAATGTGGTAAATGACATCACAGACATTCCCAAGCAATGTTGTTTATACTCTAGCAGCATAAGGGTTCTGTTCTTTGCAACAGAAGTAGTAATGGGAAAGCATTGTCATGACGAGTAATTGTGTTAGCTGGTCATTGGGCATCGCTCTTTAAGACTGAAGCTGGAAAATGTGATTGATGCTGGATTTACAACATACATAATGGGACAATATTTTTTTGGAGGGTTAATAAAGGACTTTTTTTCATAGTGTCTGTGTTTTTATTTATTATTTATATTTTTTGTGAATGAGTAACAAAGACATGACAGATATCTGGGGGCCCTGTTACTCTAAAGGGGAATTCCAGATTTTAGCAATTCCCCTCCCCACAGACCCCCGCATCCCTTTTGGGGGACAGGGTGTAGTGATGAGGAATTCAAACAAAAAAAGCTGCGCTAAATAAATTGAATGCAAAAAAATTCAATCACGTCTAAATAAAGGAAATTAATGTACACACACTGAAACGTGACCACCAGTGACAAGTGGAAAAACTTATAAAATAAAAAATATGAATAAATAAATGAAGTAAACAAATTCAAGTCCACTCCAATGGGTTATAGAAAAAGGTTCACTAGCAGAACAATCTTCCAAGTGCTGGCTTAGCAAATGTCCAGACTATGTAAATTGCAACACCCAGAAGAATGTGATGACAGAAGGGTGCCTCCACCAATGAAAATACTGCCGCTTACCAGCTCCTAAGATCTCTTTTTAAAGGAGATTGTGCATGCCTGTTGCTTTCTACCCCAGCCTTGGGTCTTTCAACCTGGATGGCTCCTTAGGTTCTCCCCACAAGGTATCTTCTATAAGGCAGGTAGGCACTCATCCCCCATAAAAGGATATAAAAAGGCTTCCATAGCGTAATACGATTAAAGAGTTTATTGTATAAAAAAGTAATGCACTTACAGTTTAAATGTAGATCAATAGCGTTGGCGTATAAAACATAAGCCGGCCGGCTCGTGTATGCTGCCCGTTGTTTCCAGGACCAGCGCAGTATGTGGTGACGTCAGCACGCCGCTCCTCCCTACGCCGTTTCGTCACAACTGACGTTTTCCAGGGGCCAATTCATTGAAATGCAATTCAAGGAAGATTTGACTGCCTCTCTAAAATGCACAGTAATGTAGTAAAAATTCTGTAAAACATAGTTCTAGTTAAATCATTTTAAGTATGCATGGGATTATCTGAAACTTGCTTCGGCATGAAGATAAAATGTGGTGGTACAGGGGGAACTGATGGCAGTCACTCTTTGGACAACTTAATTTCTCCTCTTTTCATTGTGAGATTTTTCCCCTCCTTTTTATTCTGCTACTTATGGTCCCACTTTCTCCTTTCTACTCTATGGTTCGACAGACCCCACAGAGACCAACTGTAAAATGTTTCATATGCATTTTGTGTGTCTTGTTTACCTGGTTGATTGAATTGTGACTTGTTTTAATGTATGATGTATAATTTGGAAAAAAATAAATAAAAAAATGAATCTCCTTCTGTGACATATGAAAAAATATTTTTTTTTTAAGTTATTAAAGTTATTAGAAAGAAGTTATTAAAAATGTTTTAATTTTTTAAGTTACAGTACAGCTGGACTGCTACTAAAAGCTATACTAACCTACTTAATTAGCCTTCCTGAATTGTACAAATCCCTACCCCTGCGGCTTACTTACCTTTCCAACTAACATCTTCTACTGATGGCCAGGCCTGCAAAATGAGCACTGATAGACTTCCATAGGGCTGTATTCAAAGACTGGAGATTTTTTATAGGATTACCCACTACAGGTTTATGAAGACTGACTGTGCCGATAAGACTATCAATAAAGAGGTTTTCAACTGAAGGCTAAAGATAGATGTTTTTGGTGGACCAGGCCACAATTTCATACCTATGTATGGTCACAGGTACTAATGCACAAGTCCTGTTAAAAGGAACTAGTGATTGGATAAGCTATAACTTCTGTCCCAAACCCCACTGTGGCCCCAACAATAAGCCAAAGCCAACTGTCTCTATACCATTTTGTCCCATAGCTCATTTCTCAATTCAAAATAACTTGTTAGCTCAGCAGAGCATTACTGACAAATTTGTGAAACATTCTTCTGCTCTTTTCAGACTTTCTGCCTCAAGGGCTGCTGGATTGTATATGCATGACCAACCACCTTCTAATGTCTGTAGCCATGCTTAAGGTGCAAACAGACATTAGAGAACATTCATCTAAAGGGAAAAACAAATGTATTTTTAGGTATAGTGCACAGCATTGAACCTATCAATATATAAACCTCTTAAACAAACTAGTAGATCATTCTTAATTCAAACCTACAATGCTGTGAAAAAGTATTTGCCCCTTTCTCATTTTTTTTTTTTGCATATTTGTCACACTCAAATGACTCAGATCATCAAACAAATTTTATTATTACACCTGCAACAACTGCATTCAAGCATTTACGATAACTGGCAATGAGTCTTTCACATTGTTGTGGAGCAATTTTGGACCACTCTTCTTTGCAGAATTGTTTTAATTTAGTCACACTGGAGGATTTCCCAGCATGAACGGCCTGTGTAAGGTCATGATACAGCATCTCAATTGGATTTAAGTCCGGGTTTGACTAAGACACTCCAAAACCTAAATTTTGCTTTTTTTGAATTGTTTGGAGGTGAATTTGCTGTTGTGTTTTGGATCATTGTCCTGCTGCATAACCCAAGTGCACTTGAGCTTGAGGTCACGAACTGATGGGCAGACATTCTCCTTTAGGATTTTCTGGTAGAGCTCAGAATTCATGGTTCCATCAATTATGGTAAGTCACCCAGGTCCTGAAGCTGCAAAGCAGCCCCAGACCATCACGCTACCACCGCCATGTCTGACTGTTGGTATGATGTTCTTGTTATGAAATGCTGTATTAGTTTTATGCCAGATGTAACGGGACGCACACCAAAAAGTTAAATTTTTGCCTCATCAGTCCACAGAATATTTGCCTAAAAGTCTTGGGGATAATCAAGATATTTTTTGGTAAATGTAAGATGAGCCTTTGTGTTCTTTTTGGTCAGCAGTGGCTTTGGCCTTGGAACTCTCCCATGGATGCCATTTTTGCTAGTCTCTTTCTTATTGTTGAATCATGAACACTGATTTTACCAGAGGTAAGTGAGGCCTGCAGTTCTTCAGATGTTGTTCTGGGTTCTTTTATGACCTTATGGATGAGTTGTCGTCATGCTCTTGGAGTAATTTTTGTAGGCAGACCACTCCTGGGAAGGTTCACCACAGTTCCAAGTTATCTTCATGTGTGGATAATGGCTCTCCACGTGGTTCACTGGAGTTCCAAAGCCTTAGAAATGGCTTTGAAACCCTTCCTAGACCGATTCATGTCCATTACTTTGTTTCTAATCTTGAATTTTTTTAGATTGTGGCATGATGTGTGGCTTTTTGTGATCTGTTAGCATGCTTCACTTTGTCAGACAGCTTCTATTTATGTGATTTCTTGATTCAACAGGTCTGGCAGTAATCAGACCTGGGTGTGGCAAGTGAAATTTGACTCAACTTTCAAAAAAATTGTGGTTAATCACAGTTCATTCATGATTCAGCATTACTTTTTCACATAGGGCCAGGCAGGTTTGAACAGCCTTTTTCCCTTAATAAATGAAATAATAATTTAAAAACTGCATCTTGGATTTACTCAGGTTATTTTTGTGTAATATAAAAAATGTGTTTGATGATCTGAATCATTTAAGTGTGAGAATTATGCAAAAAAAAAAAATCAGGAAGGGGGCAAATACTTTTTCACAGTACTGTAATTCATCCAATGAATATAAATCCCTTCAGCTTATAATGTATGTCACATATATAAAGCATAAATACATAAAAGAAAATAAACAAAAGTGCAATAAGTGCAATCCAAACACATGTAAACTTAGTGGGAGTATAGTTTTGCTAAAAAAACGCAAATGCTAAAAAACACTACTGCAAAAACGCTGCAAAACTCATTCTACAGCTACAGCTTTCAACAGCTAATGCTACTGGTGTTTTTTTTATAACATCCAGTGTGTATGAGGCCTAAAGTAAGTGTAAATGTCAGTGCTGTATTCAGTAGAGACTATTCAACCATCCAGTGTAGTATCCAATAGCAATCACTAATAATCCACCACAAATATAATCCTTGTTGTAACCAGAAAATTCCAAGTGGTCCTTTAACTCTTCCATACCCCTATTAGTATGGATCAAATCACCAAACACAGATGAGCTGCACCAGCTAATGCACCTAGTCCTCCTCCTTTCTAGAAATGAGCTTAAAATTATGTCCAAACAAAATCTTGGACCAAACTTTGGCTTTTCGTCTGTTTTTCAGAATACTGGACTTTCTACTTGTTTGGCTGGAGCCGAATGTCATCTATAGTGGTAGTGGAAATACTGCTAATATAAATGATAGCTTTCCTTCTGTCAGTGGTTGCCAGTGATGTCACCCAGCCCCATTCATTTTCTGGCTGGGAATCCCAAGCCCCGTAAACAAAGGGGGTAGGGATAGCATTACATCACTGACCAAATATGGCCACATGGCCATATTTGGGCAATGACATTGAAGAATTATCCTGGATGAGGGTCTACAATACAGTATGTGTTAATGAGGAACCCCCCCCCCACACACACACACACATACACACACACACAGTAAGACATGCCCCCCCCCCAAATATTACAAACCCTTATCTTTGATGAGAGTCTGGAATGGATGTCAAAGGGTGACCCTACGCAAAAAGAAAAGGCATAGGGTACCCAAATTTGACAACAGACCAGAAGGGAACCCCACAAAAAAACAGGAAAAAAGGTGGCCCTTCAAAATTTATACTAGAACACTATCCGATCCAACCCATATCCCCTTCCACTTTAACCATACCAGACCACATGCCCTCACTATAAGAGAATACCATGCCAGGGAAGACACCCCTGTCAACCCACCTTGTCACCATGTTGTTGAGGACAAGAGTCTCTTCCCCAAAAATCTGGCCTGGTAGGTGTGGGGATCTGTGGGCAGGGTATCTGGAATCCCACCTTTAAAAATATGGGCCCCCAGATATCAGCCTCCTATGTAAATGTCTAAGGGGTACATATTACCCCTTACTCATTCACAAAAAATGTAAATAGTAAATAAAGACACACACTTTTTGACAAGTACTAAAAAAAATATTAAATAAAAAAATGTCCCCTGATGTAAATCCATTGTCAAGCATGTCGTCTAACAATGCAGATGTATGTCAATCATGATGAACGATGCCCACCAAACTGCCGAAAGATAACACCTATTGGCCACCATAACAATCTGCTCCCAATGATTGTGAATGACAGCTCCCAGCATCCCCTTGGCTTACAACTGAATGGCCAGGCTGGGAAATGTGACTGTATATTAGAATGCTGGTGGTCACCAGCTTCCTAAAGAGCCCTGAACAGGAAGCTGTCACATTTCGCTGCTAATTATCTCACTGTTGAGGGAGGTTCCGTAAGCTGAAATTCTGAACCAGGGTTTGGACCCTAGTTTACTATACCTAGATAATTTACTGCATAGTTGAATAGTTTCTACTGGATATAGCACTGAGATTTACACTCACTTGGATTGCACTGTTATCACTTTGTAATAGTGATTGCTATTTGATACCACATTTAAAGTTTACATGAGTTTGGATTGCACTTATTACACTTTTATTTACTTGAACTAGGAATGATCTATTAGTTTGTTTAAGAGCTTTCAGCGCACAAGGTTTTATATGTTGATGGGGTTGGTGCAGTGTACAATCCTAATTATTATGTATCACATATCAATTGTAGATATAGCATAGCAGCTTATGACACATCAGTAGACATATAGTTTTAGCACAGAGTAAGTTTGTATATAATAGGGGTGGTTTAGTAAAACCGGAGCAGACAGAATCTGTGGCAGCTGTGCATAGTAACCAACCACCAATCAAGGTAGAAGCTAATTGGTTTACAGCTCCAGATTTCTATCTGCTTCAGTCTTAGTAAATCCCCCTCAATGGAACATCTGGCGGTGGGTCTATGGTCTAATCCCTCTTTACATGGAGTTCAGGTGGGCAATAACTCATATAAACTGATCTCGGTGTCTTAACATCACACGATGGCTAATTGAGAATGAAATATTGGAAACCTACTTCCCATTTCACTGGGAATCTCATTCTCTTAAATATTTGGGAGTAAATATTGCCCCTACAGAAGAAAAGAGCTACGAATTGAACTATTTGCCTATGTTGAACTCCATGATTAGCCAGCTGCAGACTGGGGTTAGGGGGAAACACTTCTGGATAGGGAGAATCCCTATAGCTATATATAAGATGGATATCCTACCTCGCTTTTTGTACCTATATCAAACGCTACCTATAGCACTCCCGAGGCCTTTCTTTCGTTCGTTACGGTCTAGCCTACTACAGTATCTCTGGCCGAATTCCACAGCCAGGCTTCACTATGACATTTTAGTAAAGCGGAAGACAGAGAGGGGAGCAGGTTTACCGCATATGGAATTTTATCATATAGCATCTTTACTGAATAGAAAAGTGGATTGGTTTTATCATGGTAAATCAAAACATTGGGTAACTATTGAGCAACAAATAACATTTGTCTATATAGGTATAAATGTAGCGCATAAACGTGGTATGTGTTCGACACAAGGCACCTCAATGGTGAAAACCAAAAGTGATAAATGCCAAAACAAATGTGAGGGTGAAAGTAAAGTCCATAAGAATGAACTTGAAACACAAAAATGTCTCTAAACAAACGTGTACAGAAAAAATCACTGGCTGTGAAAGTGTTCGTGATGTATACTGAAAACTGGGTCGGTCAGCACATAGATGCGGCTTCCCTCTGGGACTCCAACAATTCGAAACAATAGTAAGTTTGGACGCTTACCGGATCCTGTGGACTCCCCTGTCATATGACATGGAGTCATGTAAGCATTTTGCCACTCCAGGCCTGTAGATCGATATCTGGATCGTCAAGGGTCATAAATGTCAATTCCCCAGGTCCTCACGGGGTCATCAGATGAATCCTTGTAGTGGATATGGACGGAGTTCTGGCGACTGAGGTAAATAGTATATAGCAAGAATGGGCTATATTGCTCCTCTCCCGATCATATGTGGAAAGAAAAGAAGAGCTTCTCCATAGTGCAGATAAAAAATGGTGGTATCTTTTTATTGTAATAAAACAAGATACATAAAAACAAAGTGATCACTGAATAAAAAATATTGGGGCAACCTGAGAGAAGGTAAAAAAGCCCAACATGTTTCGACCCATAGGTCTTCTACTGGGGCATAAGCCACCATCTCTGAGTTGCCAATATTTATAAATAATACATACAATTGTAAACCAATCACAAACAATGAGGCATGATTAGATATAATTGGACAAATGAATGTCAGCTGATCAGGAAACACCAAACCTTGCATGGGGAGGCCAATAGTATCGTCTTAGGGGACGGACAGACCTGACGGCCAATCAGTGGGCCTGCAAGGAGCTGACCCCCTAAAACATCTAAATGCACGTGTCAAACATTTGTTGTGACATCCGGTCTGAAGCAAAAACTGGATGTCAGTAACACGTTAAATGTTGGGGACTGGATGACTGTGTCAGCCAATAGGCATGGAGTATTCTGTCCACGTCAATGGCTGTACTTCAGTGTATTTGGCATCTAAAACCTTCATTGCGTACAGTGATCCGCCCAGGCTCCGGCGCTCCTCCCACAAAGGAACCTGGAGACCCAGGGCGGTCACATGCGCAAATCATGTGACACATCTGTCACCGCATACAGTGATCCGCCCAGGCTCCGACGCTCTTTCCACACAGGAAGCCAGAGACCCAGGGCGATCACATGTGCAGATCATGTGACACATCTGTCATCACATCCGCATCACGCGGCGCCTCCGGCATCCCGCCCCCGTCGCACAACAGGGGAAGGGAGCCGGCCTGGAACGCACACGTAGAGCGGAGGGACGTACACATGTGCCCGGCTCCATGGCACCACTTCTGCATCACGCGGCCCCTCCGGCATCCCGCCCGTGCTACGCGTCACGAGAAGGGGGCCGGACTGAAAAGTACATGGAGGGAACGGCCCTGAATTATCAGAGTGACACCAGCCCTAGTGTCACCCAAATAAACTTGAACCCGGAATGAATGTATACAAAGCATGAAGTTGCAAAACACTAAGGATATGAACTTAAAAAGGAAAATGTATAGCTGACATCCATGAGGAAAAATACTTTCGCATTAAACCCCATAGGTGACAAGTAGATATAAAAAAGGGAGCTACATAACACTGAAAGAAAACAAATAATAATAATAATGAACTGAAAACCAATACAACTAAATGTGCATATCTCATATGTTTTTACAACACGGAGGATATAAGAGTATTGTGATACGGAAGTTCTATGATTGATTGATAAAAGAGTTGAGGTCCCACTCCACGTTCAAACCAAACGGGATGTAGGACCTCAACTCATATATCCAATACGTCTCGAGGCGCGTAACGCCCCGAAGGCGTGACTCACCCCTCCAATGCGGGACAAATCTGTCAATCACCTGAAAAAGTTTGCCTGATGGATCCCTATTATGACATTCCAAGTAATGGGGTGGTACTGTTTGTTTGCTTTTTCCTCTTCTAATACTGGTCACATGTTCATTAACACGGATAGAGAAGGTTCTGATCGTACGGCCCACATACTGTTTTTGGCAAGGGCAGGTGAGCAAGTATACAATATACTGAGATAAGCAGGTGCTAAAATGCTTCATACAGTATATTTTGGAAGTGGTGGTGGACCTAAATGTGGTACTTTTATGTCGTCCTCCTACATTGCAAAGGCACACCTTGCACTTGCGGCAGGGGTAGTAGCCCTTACAGTCTAGAAAGAATGTGGTTTTCTTGGGTGGATCAATCACATTGGGGGCTACCTGTCCCTGTATGGATCGAGCTCCCCTAAAAATGACTGGTGCTCGTTCAGGAAGAACCGGACCAAGCAATCCATCATTTTGAAGTACCTTCCAGTGTCTTTTTACAATTTCTCTAATTTGCTTAGACTGGATGGAATGAGTTGTGAAGAAGGTATATTGAAATCTGTTATTTGGGATATACTTCCGCTTCTCTGCCAACGTGGAACTTCTTTCTGTTATCAGAGCTCTATTGATTTCTGTTTCGAGTAGATCTGGGTTGTAGCCCTTCTCTAGAAATCTGGCTTCAAGAACTTGGGACTGTAATAAAAAGTCTGAAGTTCTAGTGCAGTTACGCCGCAGCCTCAAAAATTGGCTGCGGGGAACTGATTTAAGCCATTGCTCTTGATGACAACTCTCGACCGGAATGCAACCATTCCGGTCGGTGGGTTTGAAATATGTCCAAAATTCCAGATGTTGATCCACTGCAAATATCTCTAAATCCAAAAAATGGACCGTGGACTCACTGGCTTCGTAACTCAAGGAAATGCCTCTATTGTTAGAGTTCAGCATAACCATGAAGTTGTCCAAGGACCCTCGATCTCCCTCCCATACGAGAAGGATGTTGTCTATGTATCGGGCCCAGAGAACCAGTTCGGGTCTCCGGTCAGCATAGGCGACATCCTCCTCCCACTGGGCCATGAAGAGGTTGGCGAGGCTGGGGGCAAATTTTGCCCCCATAGCCACACCCCTCTTTTGGAGTAAAAACTGATTCTGGTACCAGAAATAGTTGTGCCGAGTGGCGAATCTCAACAGTTGCATGATGAAATTCCGCTGTAAAAAAGGAAGCTCTTCATTCCTTGACAAGTAGTTCTCCACAGCTTCAAAACCCAGATTATGGGGTATGCATGTGTAGAGTGCCGCCACATCAGCGATAACCAGAGGCATGTACAGATTCCAATAATTTGATGGTATCACTGGTGTTTTTTAAATATGAGGGAGTGGAACGTACCAATGGTTGTAAGCAATAATCTACATATTTCCCAATTCGGGCCGTAACCGAATCAATCCCGCTGACTATAGGTCGGCCAGGGGGATTGACAACCTTTCACCCTCACATTTTTTTTGGCATTTATCACTTTTGATTTTCACCATTGAGGTGCCTTGTGGAGAACACATACCACGTTTATGCGCTACATTTATACCTATATATTCATTGTTGTTTGTCACATTGTATGTAGCTGCTCTATGTACTAGCTTAGTGCAGTGTTTTTCTATTTTTTGCAAATAACATTTGTCCCCTTGACCTCTCTTCCCTTGATTACGTCTAAACCTTGTCATCCTGGACAAACACTTTCACCTCTGACACTATCACTATTAAGAGTCTGGGATTCAACTATTCAAAAGCTAGGTGTTTATTCAACCCTGGCCCATTTACTCCAATTATGGGAAAACCAGAATTCCTGTTGACCAGGTTCCTACGATGGACAATTTTGGCCGCTCACAGATTAAATAAGCGCTTACAACCAAGGGACTGCAAACATTTAATACAATAGCAACCGCAGAATGTGGCATGTAAATAATATGTTCTCAGACTGGTCTGGAGTGGTAAGTGGGGTACCCCAAGGCTCTGTCTTGGGACCAATTTTATTCAAAATATTCATAAATGACATACAGTATGGTAAAACTAGTTCATTCTCAGTTTTTGCGGATGACACAAAGATAAGCAGAGTAATAAATTCTCATCAGGAAATAGAAGTTTTGCAGAATGACCTGAATAAAATAAAGGAGTGGGCAGACAAATGGCAAATGAGGTTTAATGTGCAAAAATGGAAAGTAATGCACTTGGGGTCAAAAAACATAAATTAAAAATATTCACTAGGGGGAGAACAGCTGGGAGAATCAAGGGTGGAGAAGGATCTGGGGGTGCTAATAGATGACAGATTGAGCAACAGCATGCAGTGCCAAGCTGCAGCTAACAAACCAGGCAGAAAATTAGCATGCATAAAAAAGGGATATACTCCAGGGACAAAACGACACTTTATAAAACTCTGGTTAGGCCTGAACTGGAGTTTTCCATCCAGTTCTGGTCACCAGTCCTCTGAAGGGATGTGCTGGAGCTGGAGAGAGTCTAAAGAAGGGCAACAAAATGAATAAGAGGACTGAAAGACCTCAATTATGAGGAACGATTGCAAACACTAAATTTATTCTCGTTGGAGATGGAACGCTTAAGAGGGGACATGATAGCGATCTACAAATATCTCAATGGTGATCCCAGCATAGGAAATAAACTTTTCAGTCATAGGGATTGTAAAAGGACATGGAGCACACAATGAGACTGGAGGAAAAGAGGTTTAAGCTTAAACTGCATAGGGGGTTCTTCACTGTTAGGGCAATAAGGATGTGGAACTCTCTCCCACAATTGGTGGTGGCTGTGGGGAGTATGGATATTTTTAAAGACTCTTATGCCACGTACACACGATCGGAATTTCCGACAACAAATGTTCAATGGGAGCTTGTTTTCAGAAATTCCAACCGTTTGTAGGCTCCATCGGACATTTTTTGTTGGAATTTCTGACAACAAAAATTTGAGAGCTGGTTCTCAAATTTTCCGACAACAAAATCTGTTGTTGGAAATTCCGATCATGTGTACACAATTCCAATGCACAAAATTCCACGCATGCACTGACTATTGAACTTCATTTTTCTCAGCTCGTCGTACGTGTTGTACGTCATCGCGTTCTTGACGTTTGAAATTTCTGACAACATTTGTGTGACCGTGTGTATGCAAGATAAGTTTGAGCCAACATCCGTCGGAAATAAATCCAGGATTTTGTTGTCGGAATGTCCGATCGTGTGTACGCGGCATTAGATGTATATTTTAAAGGACACAACATACAGGGATGTGGGACATCATTATAGACACTAATACACATACACTTACACAGGTTAAACTGGATGGACAACTGTCTTTTTTCAGCCTTGCCGACTATGTAACTATGTAACTATCTGGATCGTTGGCTACATTACTTTCATCTTCAGCACTTTTATACACAATTATCAAACAAGGGTTCACTTCATAGGGATTTAACTCCATTTGAATCTCTTTGCACTGGGCTTTTAGACTGTTCCCACATTATTTCTAAAATATATGGTATATTGCTATCCCATGCATTTCCTAACCATCCATGCTACATCAGAGATTGGGAGAGGGAATTGGGCTATAGGATCACCATAGAAGATTGGAATAAGTCATTATTCCTAACCTTTAAATCAAGTCTCTCAACATATATACAAGAGAAGAACTATAAAATACTAACCAGGTGGTATAGATGCCCTGTGAGGCTTCATAGAATGTCCTCAAACTATCCTGAAAAGTATTTTGGTGCTGCAGCAGGGATAAAGGCACAATGATCAACATACAGTGGACTTGCCCCCGGATTATAAAATTTTGGGAGTCTGTGTTCAAAATTTGCTCCTTTGTTACTGGTATATCATATCAGAAATCTCTGGAAATTGCCCTATTGTCTAGTTATCCAGGCTCTAAAGGAGAGACTAAAAAGGGACTGAATCATTTTTTCCTCTCCGCAGCACGAAAACTTACACCTAGACATTGGTCCCACACCTAGACATTGGTCCCACACATGTGGTGATACCACATATGTGGGACTTTTTGGGAGGCTAGTCGCATACGGGACCCTGAAAACCAAGCACCGCCTTCAGGATTTCTAAGGGCGTAAATTTTTTATTTCACTCCTCACTAACTATCACAGTTTTGAAGGCCATAAAATGCCAAGATGGCACAACCCCCCCCCCCCCCCAAATGACCCCATTTTGGAAAGTAGACACCCCAAGCTATTTGCTGAAAGACATGTTGAGTCCATGGAATATTTTATATTTTGCCACAAGTTGCGGGGAAAATTACATACTTTTTTTTTGCACAAAATTGTTACTAAATGATATATTGCTCAAACATGCCATGGGCATATATGGAATTACACCCCAAAATACATTCTGCTGCTTCTCCTGAGTATGGGGATACCACATGTGTGGGACTTTTTGGGAGCCTAACCGCATACGGGCCCCCGAAAACCAATCACCGCCTTCAGGATTTCTAAGGGCGTAAATTTTTGTTTTCACTCCTCACTACCTACCACAATTTTGAAGGCCATAAAATGCCAAGATGGCACCCCCCCCAAATGACCCCATTTTGGAAAGAAGTCACCCCAAGCTATTTGCTGAGAGGCATGTTAAGTCCGTGGAATATTTTATATTTTGCCACAAGTTGCGGGAAAATTACAAACTTTTTTTTTTTTTGCACAAAGTTGTCACTGAATGATATATTGCTTACACATGCCATGGGCATGTGTGAGCAATATATGTCCTGGCATTTTATGCACAACATTTAGAAGCTTATGTCACATATCACCCACTCTTTTAACCACTTGAAGACAAAGCCCTTTCTGACACTTTTTGTTTACATGAAAAAATAATTTTTGACGGAACCACCGGTTGGGACAAGAGAGCCAGAGAAAACCATGGAAGACAGTGGGGGGAAAAATAAATCTGCGCTGCAGCTGAATGGCGTACCTGAAAACAAAAAAATGGTTAACAATAAAACACAGTAAACAGTAAAATATAAAAAAATTACATACCTGGAAAGCAAACATGATAAAGCATAATAACAATAAAACATTGCATAATAGAATACAGTAAAAATAGCAGAACAATAGAGAGAGAGAGAGAGAGAGAGAGAGAGAGAGAGAGAGAGAGAGAGAGAGAGAGAGAGAGAGAGAGAGAGAGAGAGAGAGAATAATAATAAACAATAAAACTATTTTTTTTTAATTCTATATATTTTTTCGTGTGTTTTTTTTTTAATTTTTACTGTAACGGTTGTAACTGTAATAGGGCGTACACACGGTCGGACTTTGTTCGGACACTCCGACAACAAAATCCTAGGATTTTTTCCTACGGATATTGGCTCAAACTTGTCTTGCATACACACGGTCACACAAAGTTGTCGGAAAATCCGATCGTTTTAAACGCGGTGATGTAAAACATGTACGTTGGGACTATAAACGGGGCAGTGGCCAATAGCTTTCATCTCTTTATTTATTCTGAGCATGCGTGGCACTTTGTCCGTCGGATTTGTGTACGCATGATCGGAATTTCCGACAACGGATTTTGTTGTCAGAAAATTTTATCTCCTGCTCTCCAACTTTGTGTGTCGGAAAATCCGATGGAAAATGTCCGATGGAGCCCACACACGGTCGGAATTTCCGACAACACGCTCCGATCGGACATTTTCCATCGGAAAATCCGACCGTGTGTACAGGGCATAACAGTTCCAGGTTCAGGTCTCTCAAAATGCGATGGCATCTTGGGAGACCCTGTGAAAGTGTGTCCTAGTCTGTGCAGTGCTGTACCCTACGCTAAAACTCCACTAGTATATGGTAGCGTTCAAAACATTCACCAATGCAAAGTTTAGGATTGTCAGGACAGGAGGAGCAATAATAGCGGGTGTCACGCCTATATCAGCGCTTGCTACAGACACGACATCTTCTTTGGGGGGCTCGTTGGGTAGGGGTACTCAGGAGGACATACGGAAAATGCCTCTCATGCAGCCGGCTTACTGCATTTAGATTGGGAAGGTGAGGTGGAGCACCGTCTGGAAACAGAAGGGCTCTGACGTTCTCTTCCTGGAATTTAGGGAGCATCCAGTCCTTCCTATAGCTCTGTATAGCACATGAGCATTCAGCAAAGCCAACTGAAATAAGTATACAGACACTTTTTTGTACCAGGGTCTGGCCTTACAGGCAACTAGGTACGGCGCCAACAACTGGTCATTGAGGTCCACCCCTCCCATATTTTGGTTATATTCGTGGACAAAGAGGAGTTTCTCCACAACACCAGTCACCGTAGAAATTTGGACCATTGTGTCTGCATGAAGGGAGGAAAGAACAAAAACATTCTTATTATCCCTCCACTTCACAACGAGCAAGTTATTAAACTTCAAGCAGGCTTTCTCCCCCAGCCTAAGACAGGAATCTACAAGCCGCTGGGGAAAGCCCTGGCGATTAGATCGCACGGTGCCACATGCTCCAATCTGATTATCAAACAAGTGACTAAAAAGTGGCACGCTCATGTAATAATTGTCCACATACAAATGGTACCCCTTTCCGAATAAGGATGACACCAAGTCCCACACAATCTTGCCAGCACTCCCTATGTAATCTGGGCAGTTTGGCGGCTCTGCGTGACTATCTCTTCCCTTGTAAACCATAAAACTAAATGTATAGCCTGTGGCCCTGTCACAGAGCTTATACATCTTGACCCCGTATCTGGCACGCTTGCTGGGAAGATACTGTTTGAAAGACAAGCGGCCAGAAAACGTAACCAGGGACTCATCAACGCAGACAACTTGATGGGGAGTAAACAAGTCTGGATACAGGATGTGAGTGAACCCAAAAACCAAATCCAAATAAAAATGCAAAAAAACGCACCAAAAAACAAAAAAGTTATTAAAAAATCGCACCAAAGTCGCACCAAAATGTAATTATCACACCATATACAAAAACATATAACACACACTTATATGTTTTTGTATATGGTGCGATAATTACATTTTGGTGGGACTTTGGTGCGATTTTTTTTAATAACTTTTTTTGGTGCAATTTTTTTGCATTTTTATTTGGATTTGGTTTTTGGGTTCACTCACATCCTGTATTTTGGGTTTAGACACTATACGCACTGTTACAAGCAGAGGATCACTATACTATCATGATATTCATGTCTGGATGTTTTATACACTAATTTGTAAGCCATTATATTTTTTGGTGATAACCTCTCCTGTGTAGGATTGGTGTCCACACCTAGAGGGTTTTAGTACTCAACTACTGGGGTAGGTGAGGTGTGATAACTATTACACTATCATCTTTATGGTAACTCTTTTGTTATAATTTATTCCACAATAACACTGTGTCTTTTAATACTTTGCCACTATAGACTGATTTGGTAGAGCACTATTTGACATATAGGTAGCGCCACTCGCCCCTTCACATCTTCTTTCTTTCTATATGGTAAATTGGGTCAGTGGTCCAATATGACTGCAATTTACTCATTTTAACTATGCCCATGTCGAGGGATAGGCCCAGAAAGGTCTTAAATTCGGAAACCATAATTGGTTTCCAATCTCTGGTAAGGGAGGACTGGGGATTAGCGGCGATGAATTGACCAGCAAGTAGTACGGGTGCTGTAGAAGTGGTGGGCTCCGAATTAGGATTGGCAAATTGTGCAGGAAGGAGACTATGGGCAGGACGGGCCTGTTTTTGTCTTCTTGATGGCAGCGGGACACTACTTGTGCTTGCCACCTCACCAGCTTGAACTGCACTTATGGGACTCGCCACGTCACCACGTGTTACTGCAGTGCTGGTTTGACTATGACCAGGATGTACTAGGCCGCTTGTGCTTGCCAGTTCACCAGAAGGATGAGCGGCACTAATACTGGCTCTCTGCTCCATACAAGAGCCCTGCGGTTCTTGCACCTCAACAACAGCAGAAGAAGATCGGGGTCTGGTACACCTGACCTTGGCAGGGACCACAACTCCGTCATCAGAGCTATCTGTCATGGAGCTGCTGTCGTCTACATGATCGTATTCTGAGCCTGAATCTGACAGATGAGTGACTTCCTCTTCACTATCTGTCATGCTCAGAAATGTGTAGGCCTCTTCACTAGTGTACCTTCGATTTGCCATTTTGGGCTCTAAATTTACTGGTACAGTAGTGAGACTCACAGGTAAAAAAGCTCCTAGGCTGTCAACAACTGTATCTAACGCTACCAAAAAAACTGTTAACGATCACAGGGATTGGGCCTGACTCTGCGAATGCTGCAGTTATGTGTTTAGTGTTTTGTAAGTGACAGTGATCGATCGATCGATACTGCACTTGGGTGGGCTGGGCTGGGCGGAGGGGCAAAACGCAGGTACTAGCAGGTATCTGGGCTGATCCCACTAACACTGTTTTTGGGAACCCTAAACTGCTGGGGACGCTAGTATAGATCTGATCAGATATTGATCCGTTCAGACATTATACTAATCTGATGCTGCCTGAGGCGACGCAAACCCTATCTGACCCTAAAACCCAACTGATATCGCCCGCCGCGCAATCAGGGGGTTAAACCTTTATTGGGTAACAAACGGCAGGTATAAAAATCAAACTAAATAACCACCGTCACCCATAACACTTATATGGTGATCACAGGTAAAAGGGTTAACTAGGGGTTAAAACCATTATTAGGTAGTATATGGGGACACCTGATGCTATAAAAAGCTGACGGTGAACCTAAATAACTAACAGGCTAACTAGCTTCACCCATGACACTTATACGGTGATCCGAAAAATGATCGATTAGTGACACTAGTAACAGGGGGTGAAACGGTTACCTGGGGGGTGATCAAGGGGTTAAACCTTTATTAGGGGGGGTTAGGGGGGTACCTTAGACCTAAAGGGGCCTACCACTAACAGCCCTAACACTTTTAACAGTCACAAAATTACACCAATGCCGTGATCTGTAAAAAAATAAAAACTGCTACTGGTGTCACTGTGACAGGGGGTGACGGGGGTGCAGGGGGGGTGATCAGCGAGTGTTTTATGTGCCTATGTGTACTAGTGTTAGTGTACTGTTGGTGCAAACTCACATTGATGTCTTCTCTCCTCAGGAGCCAGAACGAAAAGGCTCCGGGAGGAGAGATGACATCACTTCCTCTGCTTCTGTTTACATTTCAGAAGCAGAGGAAGCTTCCCATTCGTCAGGAGCGATCGTGAGGGGGTGGCCATGAATCAGTGGCCTCCCCCTCAGGATGGATCGCCCCTGCAACGATACCCACCGCCTCTGGCACCGGGGGGGGATGCGATCACGCCCCCGCCCATGGGAGGGGAGTAACGTACGGGCTGCCCGTGCCCGTGCCATTCTGCCGACGTATATCATCGTAAGGCAGTCGGCAAGTGGTTAAGGAACATGGTTAAACAAAACCCACGACTACTTTTACCTATAAAACATGCTTTGATTGCTATGCCACAAGTAGGAGTCTCACAGACACATACTGTATAAACCTAAACACTGAAAATGGACAGAGAGCTAACACTTTGTCTGAGTCTATTTTAAAAAGAACGTCAGTAAAAATGTCAGGAACTAAATAGCAACCAGCAACTGTTGAGACAATAAACATTTTGATGATCACAGAGGTGCAATGTAGACTGCAAAGGTTAAGAGTACATAATGTAAAAAATTCTGCAACCTGTGTTGGGTTTTAGAATACCTTACGCAGTGTGCAGGTGTCAGAGGTTTCTAATGCATATTGTACAGGGCTCCAGGTTGTGTAATGCAAAGAGTTAAACAGCCAAGAGTATGTAACACACAGAGTGCTGCAGTTAGTGCAAGGTTTAGGAGTACATAACACACGCAGAGTAGGTGACAGGAGTATGTATGTTGGTAGGTGTTGGGCCCCTTTATTGTAGTCCCTCCCATGGTGATGCAGTTGGTGGAATTAGTGTCCCTTATTTTGCCAGTTGTGAGTGTGGCCCAGTGTTCTTGAGGTATGGGAATAGGACACCTCTGATCTACAGGATGTAGGACTGTAAGGAGAGAGCGTAGGGATGAACCACTAGGGTATCCAGATGAGGACACATTCAAGTGATACTAAAGTCTTTTTTTTTTTTTTATAATAATAAACATGTTATACTTGCCTGCTCTGTAAAGTGGATTTGCACAGAGCAGCACAAATCCTCCTCTTCTCGGGTCCCTCCCCCTTCAGTGCTCCTGGCCCCTCCCTCCTGCCAGGTACCCCTACAGCAAGCAGTTTGCTCTGGGGGCACCCAAGCAGGCGCGCTCCCGACCCGCGGCTCTGTGTGTCCATTCACACACGAAGCTGCAGTTTGACCCCGCCCCCTCTGTCTCCTGATTGGCTCACTGGCTGTGATTGACAGCAGCCAATGGTCAGAATAAGTCAATATGGAGGAGGCCAGGAGAAGTGAAACACAATGTGGCTGAGGTAGGTGACTCTCCCATCCAAGGAGAAGCAGAGCAGGTCTAGAGTCACCATTGCACACCCAAACCAAATAATGTACAGAATCCCGGGGAAAGCAGTGTGTAATGCACAGTGAGTATCAGGAGTAGAAAAGGAATAGAGTGCAGGAGTGAGGGGTGTGTAATGTACAGTGCAGGGGTCAGGGGAATGCAAAATTCCCCCCACAAGCAAAACCTTTCACACTTTACCCTTTCAGCAAAAATGCCAACTTCCCTCAAAAAAATCCAGTACTTATTTGCTGCTCACCCATCCCAGCTGAAATCCCCCCCCCCCCCAAATCCTCTAACCCCCTCCCAGTACAACTCCTCTTCTACCTGGGAAAAAACATTCAGGCTGGTTGTACACAGTAGGTATATTGACTAGTGTACAACCAGCTTTCCCATACATCGATCAAAATTCATATGGTCCTTGCTGAACCGGCCGAATTTTGACCCATGTATGGCCGGCTTAAGTTTCCGTTATAGAAGAGCTGAAGTCAGACCTCAGGATCATTGCAAGCCACAGATCCCCCCCCCCCCCCCCCTGTGCAGTAAGAAGCATTTTCTTAGCTGTCTTAGCAGTGTACGTTTATTGCCCACTGTACTTAGCCCTGTATACCTGATGCAAGCAAAGTTTCTCTTCAGTTAAAACCTTAGAAGACAGCTGATATCATGTTATTATTATTGCTACTACAGCAAGAACTTTTATCCACAACTTGTAGTGTACTGAGTATCGACAACTCTTCTCTTGCTGCCTGTCTTTGATTTAGTTATACTTTAGGTTAAGATTGATGACACAGAGGGTCATGGTACATTTCAAGCTACTAGATATCATTAGCCAGGAAAACCCCTTCAAAATTTTGCTTTGGGGCCCTTTGAATCATAGTTGTGCCCTAGTGCTCAAATGAATCAATGGTGACTGAAATTGTACTATCCACCTCATAGTTTTAAAAACTAAAAGCTAAAAACAGAATGTTTACTTTGCTCCCACTCTCACGTCCTGATTTTTTTGCAAAGTGACAGTGGGACTTGAGGATTTAGCCACTTAGCAGCCAAGAGGCACAAGTTTAAGTGACAAGAATATGTGCACTCATTAGCTTTCCATCAAAAGGACACAAGAAATATATCTGTAAACCATAGGCGTGCGCAAGGGGTGTGCCAGGTGTGCCTGGGCACACCCTAATCCTGGAGTTGGCAACCCATCAATTGTGGGCAGGTGACAGGTAATCCTTACTTGCCGACCCCCAGAACCTGGACAGGAGTGGAAATTAAGGGACTGATCTGTATTTTCTTCTGCAGCAGCTGAAAGTAGGCTTCTCCTCCTCTTCCTCTCGTCGATATTCAGCTGCCACTGGAGGAAAATACAGGGGATTAGTACCAATGTATGCCACCCCTCTTGTCCCAGTTCCTTTTCTTTCTGCTGCCCAGGTCCCCCTGTGTGCTCACCTGCTCCTCCCCATTGTTTTAGGATGACGAGTGGGGAAGAGGCCGGTTAATATGTCACAAAGTCATATGTTAGAGCTTTGAGGTGCACACCCTAATACAATCGGCTGCGCACACCTATGCTGTAAACTGTGCATGTATGCACTAGTATCAGAACTCTAATGTCACCATCAGCTGGTGGATCCATCGATTCTGGCTGCTGACCACTGCACTGCCCTACATTGACTGCGTAGTTCTGGTGCCAATGTGGACATCACTCTGCAAAGTCAGCAGCGCAGGACCAACAGTCAGGTAAATAACCACTAACACCAATGATCTTGGCTTCCTGACATTGACCGTCAATTTAAGGGGGCATTTATACATGCCACTAATATAAAGGGGCATTTACACTGACCACCAAGGCAAAGTTGTATTTACACATAGCTGATACACATAGTTAATAAATGTATTAAAAATGATCACCAATTGAACAGGGGAATTTACAGTATGCGTCAAAGTTAAGGTGGAATTGTTTAAAAATTACCAAAGTAACAGGCAGTTACATTGACCACAAGTGTAAATGGGCTTTTGTAAAGGGGACTGCTTTACTTTATATGCCATGCTGTAAATTACATGCTAAAAAATGCTGCACTAGTAAAGTGTTTTGTATGTTACATGCACAAGACCACTGCGCCCTCCTGTATGTTACATATGCTGGCCACCTGCACCACATAAAAATGTGCTGCACATTACATACTCTGAATCAGTGGCGGAACTAAAAGGGTCACAAAGGCTGCACTTGCGACCAGGCCCTGGTGTTCTGTCACTGTGGGGGGGCCCGAAGAGCCCAGACTTATGGCAGGGTTGCTGGTTGCAGTTGTAAAGGACCCCAGGATCAGTGGGAAGGACCCCAGGCTCGGCAGGAAGGACCCCAGGACCAGAACAATGTAATATATCTCATGCCTGGGGGACCACTATGGAAGCTGACAATCACTGTAGCTGTAGGTGCTACTACAGTGAACACCCTGATCTTTCGGATCCTGTGCTGAGCAGCTGTCCCACTGCACACTGACCACAGGGGGTCACTCTCCTGGCACTACCACCACTCACAGTACACCCTGTATTTTTTTAAATGAATACAAGGCAATCTCTGATTTGAAGAGGTAAAGATCAGGGGTAGTGACATCATGATCTCCACCTTATCCAATCATAGATTGCTGCAATCACTGTGGAAATGATGACCACTTCAGTGATTGTCAGCTTCCACAGTGGCCTCTGAGGTATGAGATATGCATACTTACATTGGTCCAAGCTTGACCACTGTATATATGCAATTACGATCATACATGGAGTTCAGCTTTAAGTACATCAGTCAGTAATAAAAAAAAATACAAATTCATTACAAAACTGGGATTCAGAGACATGCAGGTATTTTTAAACATCTAATAATCACCTACTGTACAGCAAATTACAGGGCACGCAAATGTGCAAATTCCAACACTTACCCACAATGGCTTGCCCCTCCCAACTCTTGAAAAGTTCTAGGCATCATAGTGACGAGTCAATGGAAAATGATGGGTGATCCTGAAATCTATGAACAATGTTGGTGTTGGTGGTTGCATGTGCCTGGGGGCTCTTCTTCATTTAAATAAAGAATAAAAAATATTCATGGAAAGTGGGAGGGGACTGGTCAGTTCCCAGCACTATTAAGAAGTGTCATAAATTACATATATCTTACATATTATAACATCCCTTGGGCCCTCAGGTTCTTTGAGAAGACATTCAAGTATGTGTAGACACCGCCTTCTTTAAAAGTGTACGATTTTTACTAAAAAAATATTTTAAGCCAAATATTTTCTACTGCTGCTTACTTGGCAATTTACAGTTTGGGAAGTGAGAGCAATTTCTACAATATTCAAGCCTGCTCTACTATATCATGATCTTGCCTCATGTGTGACAGATTTACTTTAAAGTATAATGTGATTTAAAAGGACATATTAATGAAATTCCCTCAGCCCTTGCACCCCATCCCTGACATTAGAAATTCACCATTCATCATTGTTAACTCACATTATTATTTACGTCTATATGTATTAATGTGTCTCTTCTGTCTTATTTTATAGATTTTGTATTATTGTCTTGATTTCTTTTCTTTTTTTTTCTACTGGAGAGCAAAAATAATGTGAGAAATTGGATTTAAAAGCAGAGATTGACTTTAAACGTTCCAGATTAAAGGGAAGGAGGTGGTGAATGCAATGTTGTGGCTGAACAATGATTAGCTCTGATCTACAAGCTGCTGTGTTTTCTAACATATTGGGTAAGTCCTTTATCATTGGGTGGCAGTGCCATTGCCTGTGGCTATTGCTTGCCTACAGCTAAACTCTGATGGCAAGTAGGAGTCTATCAACAGCCTTCATTAGAGAAGTGAGCTAGCCACAGCTGCGGTATGACCCCTGCACATCATAGGATTGCCAGCCCACAAACTAATGTCCTGCTTATTGAGCAATCACTGAGTTTATGAATAACATCCATGGATTGAGGGATGACTTTTTTGTCTTCTCATGAGCCCTCTGTGTCCAGGTTTTGTCTGGATAACAGAGGAGGAAATAGAACAGTGCAGGAAACTCATCATTGTAAATTGAGCTGACACAATGCCATGCAGCATTAAACAGTTTTGCAGAAAAAACATGTCTCAAATTATATCTATCTATCTATCTATCTATCTATCTATCTATCTATCTATCTATCTATCTATCTATCTATCTATATATATATATATATATATATATATATATATATATATATAATGCATATTACGTATTATATTATATCATATTATATTATATCATATTATATTATATTAAAATAAAATATATTATATTATAGGATTTGAATTGTTCTATTGCAATTGAAAGTAGACTAAATTGGTCATTATATCCTACGCCAGGTTTTAAACATTAACATATCTCGAATATGTTAACTTTACTGTCTGGTTGTTAAAAATGTAACTGGGTTTAAAATGTAATTTCTATTTTCCTTTTTTTTTTTTTTCAATTCATGCCATATATAGCTGTGGAGACAAATGGGGACAAATTTGAACTCATGCCACATATAGCTGTGGGGACAAATGGCTCACAAAGCTATATTTAGAACAATATAATAATATAATAAAAATGATGTCAGATCCTAAATCAGAGGGGTAGATCAAAAGCAACTAGTGTATTTAAAGATCCCCTGTGCAAAAAGAACCTTATTTTTATAACTGTTGGGACTATATAAATCCTGACTAATAGTAATATTATTATTATTATTATTATTATTATTATTATTATTATTAATAATAATAAAGAGGGTTGCTTTGTAAAGTTGCTATAATATGTTTATTAAAGTTAGTGAAACATAAGGGTATTTTCTTTTAATGGTTTTACTCTTGCTTCAAATGTATAGTTTAAAGTGGCCCAAGAGTACTGGAAGAGACAATGGGGTTTATTTAATATATGTTTTTTATTGCTGTTTTTGTATAATATCTGACTAGAAAATATTTAAATTGTAGGGAAATGATCTGCCTATGACTCCTCCACCTAATAAAATGTATTTTACTTTTTCCATCAGCTTACCATTATTACCTTTTGTATCACTTGACCCTCCCTTTAGATTGTAAGCTCCCAGGAGCAGGGCCCTCTGATGAACCCTCTTACATTGGGTTTTATTGTAACTGTGCTATCTCCCTTTATTTTGTAAAAATGATTTATAAATCCTGTATAATAATAAATATAATATTAATAGGGGCAATAAATAGTTTCCAAAACACAAATGACATATTCCCATAGTGCTTTATTAAAGATATACAGTATATATGGAACTAAACATTGTCATTGGGGGTTATTTACGAAAGGCAAATCCACTTTGCACTGCAAGTGCACTTGAAAGTGCAGTCACCCTAAATCTAAGGGGTAGATCTGAAATGAGGGGAAACTCTGCTGATTTTATCATCCAATCATGTGCAAGCTTAAATGCTGTTTTTTATTGTCCTTGCATGTCCCCCTCGGATCTACAGCGACTTTACTTCCAAGTGCACTTGCAGTGCAGAGTGGATTTTCCTTTAGTAAATAACCCCCATTGCATTGCTTACATGTGCCTGCAGTGATAACTATAAGGTGAAATAATAGTAACAGTAGATACTTTAACATGCATAGATAGTAAGAACCCTTTTTAAGCCATTTTTTATTTAAGAAGCTAAAGATCATTGATTTGCTGTAACACTAGAATCAGCTGTCAACAGCTGTTTTATATATAGGATAAAAAACGAATTTTTGATTGGCTGTTACAGCCTGAAAATCCACAATTGTTGCAAATAAAAGTAATGCTTGTTTTCGTGTATATAACATCACTTACTGCAGAGGTACATGCATTACACTCTTACTATCTAAAAATTATTAGGCATAACCCTTTCCTGCCTAACTGATGACGTCACACATGGCAGTGTGATTGCAATGCAAATCACAAGCACTGAATTTTTACATGTATATAGGAAAGTGTCATGAGCTTACAGAACAGTTCTATCAACAAAACCAGGTCACAGACAACAGATCTATCAACCCCTGATTGCATTTCCTTTGCATTAAAGGGTTAAGGATTAAATGGGTTAACTAATCAATTTCTGTCTTATGCTGTGTTCAGTTTGAAACACCCAATCCAGTACTGGGGTTCGTAAAGACAGGAAATTTCTATTGAACCTGATTGGGCATTTGATGTGAAAAGCCTAGAGGGGAAAATGACTCCTTTAGTAAAACAGCTCTAGGGCTGATTTACTAAAAATCCAAAGCAAAGACAGAAGGGAAATAATGCCAATAGCTTTTTATATGAAAAATGGAACTTGATTGGTTGCTGTGAGCAACTGTTCTACTTTTTCTCCAGGTTTCATGAATCAAGCAGATCGAAATATTCTTGTAGTGTACAAAACTACACTATACAATCTGATTGTACGATCTTTTGTAGATGTATCATCAAGTATGTAGTGCAAGAGCCTCATATGGTGTCCTCATATGTAAATAGTTTTGGTAAAGCTAACAGAACCAGATTGTAAAGTGTGTGGTCAGCTTTACAGTTATTTCGGTATCAATGTTATGCTTCTTCATGCTAGAGAAGGTTAATTATCAAATGCCATTGTATTACCTTCGTGTGTGTTTTAATATAGAACATCCGTTCAGAAAGCCCCATGATCGTATCAATGTTAATTACAAGAAACTGCACAGATATTTCTTGCTAGGAAAATAAATGAATCCGATCTAAAGGAAAAATATTTGTAACGTATGATCTACTCTGAGAAAATAAAGACAAGCACATTTTGTTAGAATTAGTGCCCCCCTTCTGGGTATAATTAGGATTGTAAGATAAATCCATATTCTATTTCAAAACATGACCCATAAATGAAGCTTAGGAGTCCATCGATTTCCCATAGATTGCTCCTGTGTTGTCCCACCTGATGATGCCACCGATTTGCATGTCCAGATTTCATCAGAGAGTTCTGTTCTGTAATAAAATGAGCATTCTTCATTCAGCCTACACTGCGAATCATTGTTAGAAGAAGAAGAGACATTGCTGCCAAAAGAGCATTTTTCTTTTTCTTTCCTGATTGCATAAGACATATTTTATGTATTTACTGGCTTCCACTTAATATGTCTAGTGCTGCATTAAACTACTAGAGGAAAGGGCAGAAAACTGGATTATACCCAACATACACGGACGCACATACAATAATATACATATGTCACCATGATATGCACACTCTCAGATGGATTTGCAGGATAACTCAATAGAAAATGGGAGAATTTATTTTCTTTCCAGACTCAGCATCGAATGAAACATGGTGATGTGAGATGTTATGAGGGCGCACATGGAAGGAAGGAAGGAAGGAAGGAAGGAAGGAAGGAAGGAAGGAAGGAAGGAAGGAAGGAAGGAAGGAAGGAAGGAAGGAAGGAAGGAAGGAAGGAAGGAAGGAAGGAAGGAAGGAAGGAAGGGTGAAGGGATGAAAGGGAAAGGAGTGAAAGAGGGAAGAAAGAAAAAAAGAAAAGATAGTGGAAAGAAGAAAAGAAGGAAAAATGGGGAAAGAAGAAAGGAAGCAGAGAGAAGGAAGGAAGAGGGGGGAAAGGACAGGGGAGGAAAGAAGGATTGGGGGAGAAAAGGGTAAGAAATAAAGGAGGGAAGAAAGAAAAAAATGAAAGAAGGAGGAAAGAATGAATGAAGGAGGGAAGAAAGAGAAAAGGAAAGAGGGAGAAAAACAAGAATGAAGGAGAGAAGAAAGGAAAAATAAAAGAGGGGGGAAAGAAGGAAGAAAGGAAGGAAGGAAGGAAGGAAGGAAGGAAGGAAGGAAGGAAGGAAGGAAGGAAGGAAGGAAGGAAGGAAGGAAGGAAGGAAGGAAGGAAGGAAGGAAGGAAGGAAGGAAAGCAGGAAATGCCGGAAAATTGAATGCATATCCAAAATGAATTCATATCGAAAGATGAGGAAAGAAGGAGGAAAGCAGAGAGAATGAAGGAAGGGGGGGGGAGGGGGAGGAAAGAGGGATTGAGGGAGGAAAGAAGTAGGAAAAAAGGAATGAAGGAGGGAAGAAAGAAAAAAGGAAAGAGGGAGAAAAACAGGAAAAAATGAGGGAAAAGAAAAAAGAAAATAGGGAGGAAACCCATGCAGGAACGAAGGAGGAAAGAATGAATATAGGAGGAAGGAAGGAAATAAGGAAGGAGGAAAGGGGGATCAGTGAAGGAGGGAAAGAAGAAAAGAAAGGAAGGAAGAAATGATGAGGAATGAAGGAGGGACATGAAAGAAAGAAGAAAGAAAGGGAGAAAGTAAATTAGTAAAGAGAAAAGAAGGAGAGAAAGAAGAAATGCAAGAGGGAAGAAAGAAAAGAAGCAAAGGTTAAAGGTAGTAGGAAAGAAAGAGAAAAGAGATAAGTGAAAGTAGGGAGAAAGAAAGGAAACGAAAATACAGACATGTAAGCATCTGCAATATTCACCGAAATGCTGCTTAGCAATGTCCTAACAAACAGATGCTTACAGCAGTCCAAAGTTAGTCTAAAGGTAAAGTTTTCGTTTATTTTCATAGCATGCCCCTTACTAATGACACCCCCTGTCCTTTAGCTTATTATTCCAGCAATTATTGCCCAGCATTAGTCCACAGCAATGCCATTATTCTCTCCCCCCACCCCATGTCTGATATAACAGTGTGCAGTGCCATCCTCTGTAATATTAGAAGGGGTATTCCTTGTGCCAAGCGATGCTGGTACAACATGGTGCAGTTTGTTAAACGTTCACATCATTTGCAGGGTCTGGGCTTTGATAAAAAGAGACAGTATCCTGAATAGACTTGATTGAAATGGCGTGTGCCTGGCTGATGGGAGCCAGCGAGGGACAATGCGCTGTGAATCTATGGACACTCGAGCAATTATTCCTCGGCGCTGAAGGTGGATTAGTGCAATGGAAAGAAGCATATGTTTGGCCTGGGGCGACACTCCCCCTGGCTGAGCTTATAGAATGGGAGCGGAGAAAAAGGCTGAACCTGGAATATCAACTATAGCAGAAGCAGCCTTCCCCAGCACCACTGACAAAAAGAAGAAAGCTTCCAGCCTTGGACTGGCTAGCTGCCTGACAATACCAATCATACACAACATACAATCATACAGCACCTATACTATCATAAACAGCATACAATCATACAGCACCTATACTATCATACACAGCATACAATCATACATCACCTATACAATCATACACAGCATACAGTCATACAGCACCTATACAATCATACACAGCATACAATCATACAACACCTATACAATCATACACAGCATACAATCATACAGCACCTATACAATCATACACAGTATACAATCATACAGCACCTATACAATCATACACAGCATACAGTCATACAGCACCTATACAATCATACACAGCATACAATCATACAGCACCTATACAATCATACACAGCATACAATCATACAGCACCTATACAATCATACACAGCATACGATCATACAGCACCTATACAATCATACACAGCATACGATCATACAGCACCTATACAATCATACACAGCATACAATAATACAGCACCTATACTATCATACACAGCATACAATCATACATCACCTATACAATCATACACAGCATACAATCATACAACACCTATACAATCATACACAGCATACAATCATACAGCACCTATACAATCATACACAGCATACGATCATACAGCACCTATACAATCATACACAGCATACGATCATACAGCACCTATACTATCATACACAGCATACGATCATACAGCACCTATACAATCATACACAGCATACAATCATACAGCACCTATACAATCATATACAGCATACAATCATACAGCACCTATACTATCATACACAGCATACAATCATACAGCACCTATACTACCATACACAGCATACAGTCATACACAGCATACAATCATACAGCACCTATACTATCATACACAGCATACAATCATACAGCACCTATACTATCATACACAGCATACAATCATACAGCACCTATACTATCATACACAGCATACAGTCATACACAGCATACAATCATACAGCACCTATACTATCATACACAGCATACAGTCATACACAACATACAATCATACACAGCATACAGTCATACAGCACCTATACAATCATACACAGCATACAATCATACAGCACCTATACAATCATATACAGCATACAATCATACAGCACCTATACTATCATACACAGCATACAATCATACAGCACCTATACTACCATACACAGCATACAGTCATACACAGCATACAATCATACAGCACCTATACTATCATACACAGCATACAATCATACAGCACCTATACTATCATACACAGCATACAATCATACAGCACCTATACTATCATACACAGCATACAGTCATACACAGCATACAATCATACAGCACCTATACTATCATACACAGCATACAGTCATACACAACATACAATCATACACAGCATACAGTCATACAGCACCTATACAATCATACACAGCATACAATCATACAGCACCTATACTATTATACACAGCATACAGTCATACACAACATACAATCATACACAGCATACAGTCATACACATCATACAATCATACACAGCATACAGTCATACAGCACCTATACTATCATACACATCATACAATCATACAGCACCTCGACAATCATACACATCATACAATCATACAGCACCTATAACAACATACACAGCATACAATCATACAGCACCTATACAATTATACACATCATATAATCATACAGCACCTATACAATGGACCTGCTCCAGAAAATCCTTTTTTTTTTTTTTTTTTTTTTGCAAAAAAAAAAATTCTAAACCAACTGATTCTAAACCAATGGCTTCCTATAAGATCTACCTACTTTGTGTTATTGGATAGAAACACAAGAAGCTGTCACTCCCCCACTCTTCTGCTTCTTCCATGGAAATGTCTATACATGTTAATACACACCCTTTAATGTATAGATGAATAAGGATGTAAGCTGCCAAGATAAAATTACAGAGCAGACACTACATCAACACAGCTGTCCTTAAACAAAGTGTACATTTGATTTGCCCAATAATCGATGATTCGTTATTTGACACAGAGAAATGGTATATTATAGGAGATAAATGTTAGCATTGTCTGTAGAGAGCGGATGTGCTCTTATAAGGATTAATCATGAGTTATCTGCTGCACTGTATATTAATGGAGCTGTTTGAAGCTCAGAATCAAACCAGCATGAAGTCTGGCTGCTGGAAGCTGCAAAGGGTCACTGGGTGTGCAGAAACCTTTACCACACCCTGGACATGTTCAGATACAGGCTTTCTTTTTGCATTTTTATTCTCCATACAGACACATGAAAACATATATTTCATTCAATAGAAATTTGACATCCCAATCAAGCAAGGTGACCATACACTATGCAATCCGATTATACAACCTTCTTTAGATCTACCATGAACTGTGTCCTGCAAGGGCATAACTGATTTTATAAAAATGCAATGAATTGTTTAGTTTTGCTCTCATATTGCATAGTTTTGGTAAGATTGTACAGAAATTGTACAATCAGGTAGCATAGTGTGTGGCCAGATTAAGTCCAACTTGGGGAAACTTGAAAATCTTCCCTAACTACCCCTGCACTGCAAGGGTTAGTAGCTGGTGTAGGTCTAGGGGACACATTCAAATAGATTTACTTACACAGCCCTCTGCTCCATAGTGCTGCTAGACTGGTCCCCCCAGCAGTCTAAAGTTCTGAGGTCATCAAGACTAATGCAGGGTCCATAGCCATACATTGGAGGTGGGGAAACCAAGGCACAGTCCACAGCCAGAGCAAGGGGGAGCACAGCCTGGTGGGGAGTGGAGGATCAGGTAAGTAAAAGCACTTTTATGTTCCCCTAGACCAAACCAGAAACAGACCCTTGCAGTGAGCCACACTGCAAGGGATAAATGTCAGGTTTCCTGAAGTTAGGCTTTAAAGTAGCATTCAACCCTTAACACTTGACACATTAGCAGAATAAAGTAAATATTTACCAGTAAACTATTTGCTAAGTTTCTTATCGCACTTGCAGTTTAGAGGTTTCAATACTGCTGGCTCCTGCTACATCAGTGCTACTTCCCTGAACTTCACCACAGGAAAGAGTTAACAGTGGACAGTGCAGTCTGGAGCCAGTCTGTTAGTTTGGAGAAAGGAAGGAGGAAGAGCAGGAGATGCATCCCAGACAATAAAGATGGGTGTTTCTATTGATGAACACAGTGTAGGGAGACACAACTGTGGTCCCTGCATGCAAGAGTGGCTCCTTAGAATGCTGTAGGAGATAGAAGCCACCCTGAAACAGGGAACCTGGGGAAGCAAAGGATGAAAAAGTTGCATATTCAGCAAGTGAATTTTCATCTGCTGAAAATGCTTAAAAATGGAGGGTTTGATGATACTTTAGGGGTTTAGTAACCAAGACTTAAAAGAAATCCACTTCTAATATACCAGGTATAAATTTACATATAAAACATTGTACAGTTTTATTTTAAAAGCACTAAGACAGTAACAAGTTCAAAAAGTTTCAGCAAAATCTAAATTACTGGGAGTATTGAGCTGGCCACACACTTTACAATCTGTTAGTCCAATCTCTCTACAATCTTATTTAGATTTAACAAAACTATGTAACGCCAGGTCAAACCTAAACAGTCCATTCAATTAGCATAAAATCAGACAGGCACTTTCTGCACATAGTTGATGCTAGATCTAAGGGAGACTATATAGGGGGAGATTTACTAAGATTGGAGAAGCTGTGCTTGGCAACCATTCAGCTTCTAGATTTCATGTTAAAACTTTAATTTAGATGCAGATTGGCTACTCTGCATAGTTGCTGCAAGTTCAGTTTTAGTAACCCCCCCCCCCCCCCAGCTCCCCTTGTAAAGCATGGTCACCTTTGGGTGCAATTCACAAAGGATAAGGATCCCTTTTTAATGACGACGAGTCCACAGAAATTAAAAAAATGACAGATGCCTGAAAATAAATATATGTATCTTATCTAAGGCTTTGTGAACTGAGCCTTTTAGCTGGGTAACCATGATAACTGTACTGTAAGGACTACTGGCAGAGCCTGGATGACCATGACCAGCAATGTGTCACTGCAGTTAGGATCCATACAGATGGATAACGATCCAACCAAGACTTGTGATCGCTGTAGAGCCCCTGTGATAGCAATCTAACTGCTCTGCTCTCTTGTCACATGCTAATGACAACCGAAGCAGTCACCTGTATTTTTAGCTTGTCTCTGGTTGGAGCTGTTAATATATTCATAGAGATCTGTCAGATGAATTTACCTATAGATGCTTTTCAGAATGTGTTAATAAGAAATCCACTCTCATTCACAACCATCTTCTAAACCACACCAGATTAGGACATAAAACCCACCTAAACCTAGTGAGATGCGTCTACAAGATACCATGCTGCTTTCTAGTTAGTTCCCTAAATATTTACAACATTTCTTTCACCTTTGCAGCATTTTTATTGTTAATGCCCTATTTCCTGGCTGCTCCATACACCCACCCACTGATCTCTTCCAAATCACCGACAAGCAGGTGCAGTCCTAGGTCACCCCCGCCAAGATATACAACGTGTTGTAGAGATTTTACGAGCCCTGCCTAAGCCCTGGACGTGCACAACTCTTTGAGGCCACAGCTCCGAATCTCACATGGTGCTGAGTGTGGAAGTCATTCGTGTGTCACTCAAATTGTACAACTTACACGATTTCACCCAGCCAACCCGTCACTATGGATGAGCTTAAAGACTTTACTGAAACCCTGACAAAATTCATATAAATAATATTAGTATTTATTCTACTCTGAGTCCTATCCTCCTATGCTGGAAGCAATTTTAGACTAAGAAATTGTACTGTGACAGTTTAAATTTCGTTTGTTTGTTTTTTTTGTTTTGTCTTTGTTTTGTTTTGTTGTTTATCCTAGACAAGAAGCCAACTGTAATGTGTTCTATGTCTTCACCATTTTCAGCTTTGTCTTTGGTGGTTCCTAGGTGTCCAGGTTGTGACCAATAGCTAGTATTCTTTGTCTACATTCAGTTGGATTTATTATATCTATAATGTTGAAGACGTTTCAACACTCATCTTTTTGCTGGGAGCATACCCCAGAATTTATAATCATACAGGTAAGTAACCCTAATTTCTCATACTCATTTGACCTGAGGAAGCTTAGATGAGCAGCTAAACATCTTCAACTATTTATTTACATTGGGCCAGACTTATTCAATACAGGCATACCCCACTTTTAAGTACACAATGGGGTTTATTTACTAAAGCTGAAAAGTGCAAAACCAGGCTCACTTCTGCATAGAAACCAAAGAGCTTCCAGGTTTTATTACCAAAGCTTAATTGAACAAGCTGAGGTTAGAAGCTCATTGGTTTCTATGCAGAAGTGAGCCTGATTTTGCACTTTTCAGCTTTAGTAAATAAACCCCATTGTGTACTTAAAAGTGGGGTATGCCTGTAATGTCAAAGGCGTTTTGGTACTCATCCAAGTAGCTTCTAGATTAGTGTGAGGAACATGCTCCAGCTTTTAGAACCACACAAGTAACTTAATGATCCTAACTCATCATACTCACTTGACCTGAAGAAGCTTAAATGTGCATCTAAACATCGTTTCCTCATTTTTTAGTGTTAGTAACATACCCCAGTAGCCCTATAGCCCTATAGCCAGATGTGGCCCTTTGCTTGCCTTTATCTGGCCCTTGGGGCACCATTTCATCCACTGGCACCAACAATGGAGCATAATTCTTGTCACTGACACCAACAATGGGGCATTATTCCTCCCACTGACACCATCAAAAAGGCACAATTCCTCTCACTGACACCAATGATGGGGCACAACTCCTCCCACTGACACCAAGGATAGGGCACAATTCCTTTCATTGACACCAACATTGGGTGAGAATTCTTTCCATTGATGCCAATGTCACTATTCCACCAAGTGACACCCACAATGGGGCATTATTCCATCCACTGACATCACCGAGGAGGCACTAGTCCTCCCACTGACACCAAAGATGGGGCATTGTTTACTCCCACTAGATGCCAGAAAATGTTTTACTTCCACTGGCCCTAGTCTGCCTCCCCCTAAATTCTCAAGGACAGTAAACTGGCCCTTTGTTTAGAAAGTTTGGAGATCCCTGAGCTAGATGATTTCTATTACACTGAAGGCATTTTGGTACTCATCCAAGTAGCTTCTTCATTAATGTTGGGAACATACCCCAGCTTTTAGGACCACACAGGTAACTCAATGACACTAACTCATCATACTCATTTGACCCGAGGAAGCTTAGATGAGCAGCTAAACATCTTCAACTATTTATTTACATTCAGCCAGACTTAGTCTATAATGTTGTTGGCGTTATGGCACTCATCCAAGTAGTTTCCTCATTTGTTAGTGTCGGGAACATACCCCAGCATTTATAACCACACAGGTAACTCAATGACCCTAATTCCTCATTTTCATTTGACCCCGGGAAGCTTAGATGAGCAGCTAAATGTCTTCAAATATTTATTTACATTCAGCTAGACTTTTTCTATAATGTTGAAGGCATTTTGGTGATCATTCAAGTATCTCCTTCATTAGTGTGGGGAACATGCTCCAGCTTTTAGAACCACACAAGTAACTTAATGATCCTAACTCATCATACTCACTTGACCTGGAGAAGCTTAAATGTGCATCTAAACATCTTCAACTATTTATTAACATTCAGCTAGACTTATTCTATAATGTTGAAGACATTTTGGTACTCATCCAAGTAGTTTCCTCATTTTGGGAACATACCCCAGCATTTATAACCACACAGGGCACACTGGCTTAAAAAAAGTTGCTTCTATAGGAGTTTTGTGTTCTGCCCATAGAAGCAGCTCCATGTTATCCTATGTGTCCATGCACATTAGGACGTTAAGAGGTATATTTTGAGCTCAGAGGCAGAAAAAACCCTTTTGGTTCACGTTTCTGCTTGGAGGCTGAAAAAACGTAAAACTCTCCTAAACTCATCTAAACTTTGTACAAATATATGAGCGTTTTTTTACTCCAAAGAGAACAGATGTTTTTTTTTAACCCCAATGTGCATGGAGCCTATATTCCCCATATTCATTTTTCCTGATGAAGCTTAGATGAGCAGCTAGCTAAACAACTTCAACTGTTTATTTACATTCAGCTAGACTTTTTTTTATAATGTTGAAGATGTTTCAATACTCATCAATAGGGATGAGCCGAACACCCCCCGGTTCGGTTCGCACCAGAACCCGCGAACGGACCGCAAGTTCGCACGAACGTTAGAACCCCATTGACGTCTATGGGACTCGAACGTTCGAAATCAAAAGTGCTCATTTTAAAGGCTAATTTGCATGGTATTGTCCTAAAAAGGGTTTGGGGACCCGGGTCCTACCCCAGGGGACATGTATCAATGCAAAAAAAACTTTTAAAAACGGCCGTTTTTTCGGGAGCAGTGATTTTAATGATGCTTAAAGTAAAAAAAAAAAAGTGAAATATTCCTTTAAATATCGTACCTGGGGGGTGTCTATAGTATGCCTGTAAAGTGACGCGTGTTTCCCATGTTTAGAACAGTCCCTGCACCAAATGTCATTTTTAAAGGAAAAAATCTCATTTAAAACTGCTTGCGGGTTTAATGTCATGTCGGGTCATGGCAATATGGATGAAAATCAGTGAGACAAACGGCATGGGTACCCCCCAGTCCATTACCAGGCCCTTTGGGTCTTGTATGGATATTAAGGGGAACCCCGCACCCAAATTAAAATAAGGAAAGGTCCCTATATACTCTGAACAGCAGTATACAGGCGGTGCAAACAAGACAGGGACTGTAGGTTTGTTGTTAAGTAGAATCTGTTTGTAATTTTGAACATTTTTAATGTGTTTAGCTCCAGCCAAAAAATCTTTTCTAAGCTTTTTGGAAAACATAGGGAAGGGTTATCACCCCTGTGACATTTGTTTTGCGTCTTTCCTCCTCTTCAGAAGATTTCACCTCACTTTTTTGTCCCAATGAAAAATGTTTTTTGAAAATTTGGGTTTTTTTGTGGAACAAGGATTGGAAAGCATCAGTGGAAAGGAAAAATTGTTTTCCCATATTAACTCTTACAGGAGAGAATTTCCCTTCCTTAGGGGTAGATTTCATCTCACTTCCTGTTGTCTCCTTCCGTTTGCAAGTAGGAGTCGTTTGTAAGTTAGATGTTTGAAAGTAGGGTCCTGCCCTATATACTCAGCAGAAATTTGGGCCTTAGGTGTTGCTGTGGCCAAAACACTGTAAGCCCTCACAGGGCCCTGCTGTGAAATATTAGATCAAGAATTGTAATTACATGCCCCTGTTGAACAGGAGCTGAAAAATTAGGCCTTAGGCACTGGTGCTGGTGCCACAACACTGCAACCCCTCACAGACACTCTAGTTGAAACGCAGGAACAAGCCCAGCTGCAAAGTATTGCATCAAAAATTGTAATTACACGCCCCTGTTAGACAGGGGCTGAAAAATTGGGTCTTAGGCACTGGTGCTGGTGCCACAACACTGCAACCCCTCACAGACACTCTAGTTGAAACGCAGGAACAAGCCCTGCTGCAAAGTATTGCATCAAAAATTGTAATTACACGCCCCTGTTAGACAGGGGCTGAAAAATTGGGTCTTAGGCACTGGTGCTGGTGCCACAACACTGCAACCCCTCACAGACACTCTAGTTGGAATGCAGGAACAAGCCCTGCTGCAAAGTATTGCATCAAAAATTGTAATTACACGCCCCTGTTAGACAGGGGCAGAAAAATTGGGTCTTAGGCACTGGTGCTGGTGCCACAACACTGCAACCCCTCACAGACACTCTAGTTGGAATGCAGGAACGAGCCCTGCTGCAAAGTATTACATCAAAAATTGTAATTACACGCCCCTGTTAAACAGGGGCTGAAAAATTGTGCCTTAGGCACTGGTGGTGGCGCCCAGAACCAAAAATGTTCTTACAAGCTATCAGCGTGATGATTGAGGAGGAAGAGGATAATTACTCAGGGATAGTCACTCAGCATCAGCATAGGCAGTCTTTGAAGGGATCTGAGATTTCAAAAAAAATTATTCGGTTACATCTGCATCAGGTGCTTGGTAGCTGGTGGTGATCCAAGACTGATTCATTTTTATGAAGGTCAGCCGATCGACCGAGTCGGTGGACAGACGCACCCTGTGATCGGTTACCACGCCTCCAGCAGCACTGAATGTGCGTTCCGAAAGAACGCTGGATGCAGGACAGGCCAGTAGCTCAATTGCATACTGTGCAAGCTCTGGCCAGTGATCCATCCTCAAGACCCAGTAACCCAGAGGATTTTCGGTGGGAAAGGTGTCCAAGTCTGATCTTGCCCCTAGGTATTCCTGCACCATGTAAAACAGACGCTGGCGATGGTTGCTGGAACCGATCATACCTTGGGGCTGCGGACCAAAAAATTGTCTGAACGCATCGGTCAGACGGCCACCTTCTCCACCGCTCCTTCTTTGACTGACCGAAGCCTCAGCAACACGTTGTCCAGAAACAGGAGTTTGTAACCTCCCAGTCTCTGGGAACGCGTTGCACAGACCTTTCTGCAAGGCCTCCCGAAGATGTTTCATCCTCTGCTCCCTCTGCGATGGCAAGATAAGGTCCGCAACCTTACCCTTGTAACGTGGATCAAGGAGGGTTGCCAGCCAGTATTGGTCCTTCTCCTTGATACCACGAATACGAGGATCCTTACGCAGGCTTTGCAGGATCAGGGAGGCCATGCAGCGTAGGTTTGCTGAGGCATTCGGTCCGGAGTCCTCTGGGTCACTAAGGACAACAACGTCCGCAGCCACCTCCTCCCAGCCACGTACAAGTCCATGTGTTCCTTGGGACTGATCCCTTAAAGACTGCTGATGCTGAGTGCCAGGCTCCACCTCCATACTGACACAATCTTCCTCCTCCTCCTCCTCCTCCTCCTCGTCCTCTTCCTGTGTGATCGGCGGGCACGCAGGAACACTGTCTGGATAAAGGGGGCCTTGAGAGCTAAGGAAGTCCTCCTCTTCCTGCCTCTGTTCTGCCTCAAGTGCCCTGTCCATTATCCCACGCAGCGTGTGCTCCAACAGGTGGACAAGGGGGACAGTGTCACTGATGCATGCACTGTCAGTGCTCACCATCCTCGTGGCCTCCTCGAATGGTGACAGGACAGTGCATGCATCCCTGATCATGGCCCACTGGCGTGGGGAAAAAAAACCAAGGTCCCCTGACCCTGTCCTGGTGCCATAGTCGCACAGGTACTCATTGATGGCCCTCTGCTGCGTGTGCAGCCGCTGCAGCATGGCCAACGTCGAGTTCCACCTGGTGGGCATGTCACAGATTAGGCGGTTCTTGGGCAGGTTAAACTCCTTTTGGAGGTCCGTCAGCCGAGCACTGGCATTATATGACCGGCGGAAATGCACACAGACTTTCCTGGCCTGCCTCAGGACATCCTGTAAGCCCGGGTACCTGCCCAAGAACCGCTGCACCACCAAGTTAAGGACGTGAGCCAAACAGGGCACATGGGTCAGTTGTCCCTGTCGGAGGGCAGAGAGGAGGTTGGTGCCATTGTCGCAAACCACCATTCCTGCCTTAAGTTGGCGTGGCGTCAACCACCTCTGAACCTGCCCCTGCAGAGCTGACAGAACCTCTGCCCCAGTGTGGCTCCTGTCCCCCAAGCACACCAGCTCAAGCACCGCATGGCATCTTTTGGCCTGCGTACTTGCGTAGCCCCTTGAACGCCTACGGAGCACCGCTGGTTCCGAGGAAGAGGCCATGGAGGAAGAAGAAGAGGAGGGGGTGGAGGAGAGAGGTGTGTCACAATCAGCATTTTGGAGGCGTGGTGGCGGAACAACCTCCAACACTACTGCACCTTGTCCTGCATCCTTCCCAGCTGCCAGCAGAGTCACCCAATGCGCCGTGAAACTTAAGTAACGTCCCTGTCCATGCCTGCTGGACCATGAGTCAGCGGTAATATGCACCTTACCGCTGACCGCCCTGTCCAGCGAGGCATGGACATTGCCTTCCACATGCCGGTAGAGAGCCGGAATCGCCTTCCGTGAGAAAAAGTGGCGTTTGGGTACCTGCCACTGAGGAACCGCACATTCCACAAACTCACGGAAGGGGGCAGAGTCTACCAACTGAAAAGGCAGCAGTTGAAGTGCTAGCAATTTTGCCAAGCTAGCATTCAACCGCTGGGCATGTGGATGGCTGGGAGCAAACTTCTTTCGGCGGTGCAGCAGCTGGGGCAGGGAAATTTGCCTGGTACAATCTGACGTCGGTGTACCAAAAGCAGATTGCCCATAAGTACTTGGCTGTGACACACCTAATTCTACACCTTCATTCCTCTCACTGCAGGTCGCAGAGAGGACTGAAGGTCTAGTGGGGTTGGAAATCTCAGCTGATGAGGAGCAAGGAGAGATCGTCTTTGTTCTTTGGTGTGGGTCTTTTAGATACGCTTGCCAACGAACTGCATGGCAGGTCAACATATGTCTGGTCAAGCATGTGGTACCCAAGCGGGAGATGTTTTGGCCACGCGAGATACGCTTGAGACATATATTGCAAATAGCAGCGGTGCGATCTGATGCACTCGTCTCAAAAAAGGCCCACACCAAAGAACTTTTTGAATAACGCGCAGAGACTGCAGCGCCCTGCACATGTGGAGCTTTGGGGTGTGATGCAGTCAATGTGCTGCCCTTAGGCTGGCCCCTGGAGGGCATCCTGCCTAGTTGGTGATGTGCCACCTCCTCCTCCTCCTCCTCCTCCTCCTCCTCCTCCTCCTCTCTCCTATCAGGCACCCACGTTGAGTCAGTGACCTCATCATCCCCTCCCTCCTCATCACTGGAGCAAACCTGGCAGTATGCTGCAGCAGGGGGAGCATGACTGCCAGATTGCTGTCCTTCTTGGGCACCCCCTCTGTCCGTGCTCATGTTACTGCCTTCATTGAGCTCAGTATCATCATCAGAGCCTTCCAAACGCTGGGCATCCTCCTGGAGCATGTACCCAACACTGTGGTCAAACAGTTCGAGGGAATCCTCAGGAGGACATGGTGGGGCTAGGGAAGGAGTCACTGATGACATTGAGCTGAGGGAAGAGGCCGCTGCTTTGCCAGACAAAGCACCCTGGGCATGGGTGAGAGAGGATGAGGAGGATGAGGACGGCTTGGTCATCCACTCGACCAAGTCTTCCGCATGTTGCGGCTCAACACGGCCAGCTGCCGAAAAAAAGGCCAAGCGTGTCCCATGGCCACGTGCTGATGAGGATGCACCGTCTCCACGACCAGCACTAGACACAGAGCCTGCTTGCCCTCTCTTATTGGCTTGTGACTGTCTGCCTCTCCTTCTTGGCCTTCCAGACATACTAATGGCCTGTAGCTGCACTAAGCTGGGATAGAACACCTGTAATTTTCTTCAGGTAGCTTTATATACTGTAACCAGACAAGCCTGCCTGTCAGTAGGAAGATAACAGGAACGGATCTAGCTGAACACTGTGAGCAGGACGTACTGCACTAAATGTATATAGCAGGAACGGATCTAGCTGAACACTGTGAGCAGCACGCACTGCACTGAATGTAAATAGCAGGAACGGATCTAGCTGAACACTGTGAGCAGGACGCACTGTACTGAATGTAAATAGCAGGAACGGATCTAGCTGAACACTGTGAGCAGGACACACTGCACTGAATGTAAATAACAGGAACGGATCTAGCTGAACACTGTGAGCAGGACACACTGTACTAAATGTAAATAGTCTAGCTGCCTGACCGTGGTACTAATAGGATCAAAAAGAACACCTGTAATTTTCTTCAGGTAGCTTTATATACTGTAACCAGACAAGCCTGCCTGTCAGTAGGAAGATAACAGGAACGGATCTAGCTGAACACTGTGAGCAGGACGTACTGCACTAAATGTATATAGCAGGAACGGATCTAGCTGAACACTGTGAGCAGCACGCACTGTACTGAATGTAAATAGCAGGAACGGATCTAGCTGAACACTGTGAGCAGGACACACTGCACTGAATGTAAATAACAGGAACGGATCTAGCTGAACACTGTGAGCAGGACACACTGTACTAAATGTAAATAGTCTAGCTGCCTGACCGTGGTACTAATAGGATCAAAAAGAACACCTGTAATTTTCTTCAGGTAGCTTTATATACTGTAACCAGACAAGCCTGCCTGTCAGTAGGAAGATAACAGGAACGGATCTAGCTGAACACTGTGAGCAGGACGCACTGCACTGAATGTAAATAGCAGGAACGGATCTAGCTGAACACTGTGAGCAGCACGCACTGCACTGAATGTAAATAGCAGGAACGGATCTAGCTGAACACTGTGAGCAGGACGCACTGCACTGAATGTAAATAGCAGGAACGGATCTAGCTGAACACTGTGAGCAGGACGCACTGCACTGAATGTAAATAGCAGGAACGGATCTAGCTGAACACTGTGAGCAGCACGCACTGCACTGAATGTAAATAGCAGGAACGGATCTAGCTGAACACTGTGAGCAGCACGCACTGCACTGAATGTAAATAGCAGGAACGGATCTAGCTGAACACTGTGAGCAGGAAGCACTGTACTGAATGTAAATAGCAGGAACGGATCTAGCTGAACACTGTGAGCAGGACACACTGCACTGAATGTAAATAGTCTAGATAGAAGATAACAGGAACGGATCTAGCTAAACTGAATACAGTGTATATATATATATGCAACACCTGGGATGCATATATATACACAATACACTGTAAGTGCAGCTAACTGACTGACTGTTCTGCCTAATCTATCTAACTCAAATCAAACACTGTCTCTCTGTCTATCTCTTTCAACGCCGGAACACACACTACACAGGGCCGCCGTGCAGGCGGCCTTATATAGTGTGGGGCGTGTACTAAATCCCCTGAGCCATAATTGGCCAAAGCCTCCTTGGCTTTGGCCAATTACGGCTCTCTGTTCAGGCGGCGCTGTGATTGGCCAAGCATGCGGGTCATAGTGCATGCTTGGCCAATCATCAGCCAGCAATGCACTGCGATGCCGCAGTGAATTATGGGCCGTGACGCGCCACACGAATTTGGCGCGAACGGCCCATATCGTTCGCAATTCGACGGACGGTCGAACAGCCGATGTTCGAGTCGAACATGGGTTCGACTCGAACACGAAGCTCATCCCTACTCATCAACCTCAGTGGGAACATATCCAAGTATTTATAACAACACAGGTAACTCAGTGACCCTAATTCTTCATACTCACTTGACCCAAGGAATCTTAGATAAGAAACCAAAGGTCTTCAACTATTTGTTCACATTCTACTGGACCTATTCTATAATTTGAAGCCCTTTTGGTACTCATCCAAGTAGCTTGCTTGGTTCTTAGTATCAGGAACATGTCCCAGTATTTATAGCCACACAGGTAACTCAATGACCTTAATTCTTCATATTCATTTCACCTAAGGAAGCCTGGACAAGAAACCAAAAGTCTTCAACTATTTATTTACATTCAGCTGGACTTGTTCTGTAATAATTAGGAGGTATTGGTATTCATCCAAGTAGCTTTCTCTGTAGGCAGAAACATACCCCAGCATTTATAACCATAACTTGGTGCCCAAAATTCCTAAATTCTCATACGTATTTAACCTGAGATTAAGATTAGATGAGCAGTGAAGCATCTTCAACTTCATAGAACAAGTTCATTTGAATTTGATTGTCTACTATACGTATCTGCAACTCTGGTATATCCTTAAACTATTACATATTTGTTTTATAGAACATTTTATATAAGCAAGGTGTACTTCATTTTGACTGGCCCTTTTAAGATCTATTACTAGAGGAGGGATAAGGTGCTGGTATTGAATACATGGAATTATTTTATTTGCTGTTTTTAATTAAGTTAGACAAAATCATGGGAACAGCGGAACCCAGGAAACAATGGGAGCAATGAAAAATGACCTGTGGTTTTATCATCTTTGTCTTGCACCTGCAATTCCTATAGAAAAAAAAATCTGCATTTGTTATTTATATGTAGCCAGGATCTATAACGATTGGAGCATGTTTTATATGCCAATAATACACACACAATTCAGCACAAGACGTGAGTGAACTGCCAATTGCTGGGAAGCCTAGGATGAGAGCTCTAACCGGGTAAAGCAGATGTTGGCTTCATGCAGACCTCTGAAGCTCGATTATTCTTTGGACACGTTAGGAAAGCATTAGTGATTGATAATGACGCTAATTAACCCTTTTCCTCTCCAAACGCTCACCCACAGCAAACAGGGCACTTGACAGAGCAAACAGCAAGGAGTACACTGACAGCAATGCAACTTTATGTAATCTGCAAAGTGTACCAGTATATTCGAGGAGCAGAGAGCAATGGGCAAATTGTGCTGGAAATTGATTGTAGTGAAAAGCATTCAATTGTCACAGTATGATATAATATATTATTTAGGATTATAATATGGGGCAGATTTACTAAAGGAGTAGAAAATAGTAAATAGGGTGACTCCTAAATCACCTGCAATAGAAATTACAAAAGAAACGAAATGATTGCCTCTGCATGATGTACTAAACGCAGTTTTACTTTTCATTAAGCTAAATAAACATTTCAGCTGTGGAAAGTGAAAGGTCTCTACCATTAGTAAATCCACTTTTTTAGGCTAGTTTCTTTCAGGCTAGCTTAAACGTTATGTTGGGGGGAGAGTGGAGTTTAAAATATGAATATTTATACCAAACGAATAAACTGTATTCAATTAACTAAAAAAATCTCCTGCACTTCTGAACTGAAGTGGAATCGACTGTAATTGATTTATTTGAAACCAGAGGTTAAGGACTGAATTAGTTAAGTACAACTGGGTATTTCAAGCCACTGACTTCTCAAATGTCAAATCCCTTCTATTTTTAATATTATTTCAGCTGCAGGGCATTGCTATCTTGATGGTTGTTCCACCAGTTACATCTCAAACTATATTAACATTCGATTCTTTTTGGGTTTGGAGTGAGGGAGAGGGGAGAACGAGGTGACAACACAAAGGTATCAACTGGGGCTTAGAGCACCTAGGGGGCAATCCTCAGTGCTTCAGCTGGCAATGGGAATGTCTCTGTGCCATTCAAACAAATACAAAAACAAGAGGGACAGTAATGTACAGAGATTTAGACATGGTCCTCTTGTGATCTCTGTATTATCTAATAAATGAGCACTGTAGGATCGAACTATTTTACATTCAGTTCTTTAATATAAAATGTTGTAACTTAGATAACATGGTTACAGTATGTGGTTAAAAGATGACATATATGACATATATGTACGTAAATACACACAAAAAGTGTGTTTGTATGTGTGTGTGTTTAGATAGATAGATAGATAGATAGATAGATAGATAGATAGATAGATAGATAGATAGATAGATAGATAGATAGTGTGTGTGTGTATTTTTTTGTTTTGTGTGTTTCTTTGTCTCTGAATTGTATATATATATATATATATATATATATATATATATATATATATATATATATCTTGTATATACATTTCTTGCTTGTGTCTGTATGTGTGTATATATATATATATATATATATATATATATATATATATATATATATATATATATATATATGTGTGTGTGTGTGTGTGTGTGTGTGTGTGAGTGTGTGTGTGTGTGTGTATGTGTATTGAAACACTGAGCATTCAGGGACAGTCATACATATCATTGTATATATATATAAATATATATATCTATCTATCTATATATATATATATATATATATATATATATATATATATATATATATATATATATATATATACATATATACATAATTTTTCTTTTGTACAGTTGGTCATGACTATTGTGCATTGACTGAAACCTCTCCAAAGCAAGAGTGAATCCATATGAGAATGAATAGTCTTCAATAAGATTGCTGGGGGTTGGAAATGAGTATTTATGTGGAGCTGCAGAATGAGCAGCCGTGGATTGCAGTCTCTGAATGCTATTGTGCCTGAGGTGAGGATCCCACACACACAATCTGAGATGCAGCCAAGAAAAACAGTCCTGATAGACAATGCTTCACTTCACCTGCTGCAATACACTGCTTTTCATTTATGTCAAGGCTAGGTACAGTTAGGCTTCATTCACCTCATTATTTTTCATAGATCTACTCTCCAGCTAAGCAGACTCTCCAGAAATAGAAAATATATCCATTCTGGAAAGGAGAGGAGGAAGGGAGAAAAAAAAAACAATTGCAGCTAAGCATTTTCTTGATCCACTTTCAATTTGTATTTAAATATCTAGCATTGTTATGAACTGGCTGGCTCATGCAAATAGAATTTAGAGTACTGCTAGTCCCTTCAGCTTGGCAAGATTGATTTTACAGTGCCTTCCATAAGTAGATTACCCGAGCAAAATGAAACATCTTGTGCTTTATCTAATGTGTTGCTTCAACAGCTCAACGAAACGTCAAACAGCATGAGAAAATGTTAATTCTTATTGCACTGTTATTGTAAACAACTTACCATAAACCTACATGTCTGCCTAAGATACTCAAGCGCATCTCAGAAGAAAAAAAAAACTAAAATCACTGGTAATTTCAGCCATTTCCTTTTGCATTTCAAAACCCGTTGGGGAATTGACCTTATCTCCGAGCATACTTGTTAATCTAGGAGAAAACCGCAGCACTCAAGTGACAACATTATTTTACCATTGCTACAGTTACAGTAATATCAGATGTGTGTTGTCAGCGCCTGCGTAGTAACCCCCCAAAGCAACCCAGATCTTGGATGCTGCTGATGGATTGCTATGGGTTACTGCATCTCACATCCTATTTCATTTCTCCATGCTTCCATGTCTTGTTATACAGAAACAAAATAACTCTCAACAGGAACCACAACAACAAAATGACACAAGCAAACGGATTAGGGAGAATAATGTGCAAATTAGATGAGATTACTATTTCCCAGGTATTTCCAAGTGTATAGAAGCCCCTTTATCTCATTTTGGTGAGGGGAGAGATTTATTAACGGTTTGCAAGAGCTCATAATGTTCATTCCCCAAACAATTATCAAACCTGCCCCCAAGCATTTTCTGAACATACCCTTCCACATGAGCGCTAGGATTCCCAAATCTTCTATTTGTTTGTTTAGTAGTCACATAGCTGGAGGAGCTGACGCCCTTTTTTTTTCTTTTCCTTTTTTTTCTGCTAATCTGTTTATTTTTTATCCTTTATTTTTGTAGTTTTTTTTTGTTTACTTTTATTGCATTTTTAACAGATATATAGGTAAATGCTGTTTTGTGCTGCTGTTCTGTATGTTATTTTCTATTTTTATTTTTTGCTGCTGTTCGCTTACTTTTTGTTTTTGTTATTCTGGATTTTTAATTTTTTTTTGCACTTTGTTTTGTTTACTTTTATTGCACTTTTAATAGATAGATAGATAGATAGATAGATAGATAGATAGATAGATAGATAGATAGATAGATAGATGCTTTTTATTTTATTGCTGCAATTCGGTTTATTTTTTTGGTATGCTGGATTTTTTTTTTCTTGTTACTATTTTTTTGTTACTTTTGTTGCACAACAGATATATTGTTAGATAGATAAATGCTTGAAATATCAGAATGATTCCTCTGTTTATTCAGATTTTTTTTTTTTTTGCTTTATTTTTTTCTTCATTCTTAACTCTAGGAAATAGGAAAGTTCGCTTTCGCTTTCTCTCTCATATATATATATATATATATATATATATATATATATATATATATATATATATATATATATATATATAATTTTTATTAGATAGATCGATAGATAGAAACACAGATAGATACTTGAGATATAAGGATTCCCCTACATTGAAAGGCTTTTATTACTTCATTCTTTCTCTCTCTCTCTCTCTCTTAGAAATAGAGAGACATATACTTGAACTATTAACTATTAAATGATTTTCCTGCACTGAAATTACGTTTTATTATTGTATCATACATGAAGGAAACTTTGCTTTTGGCTGCTGTTTATACTGTTGTTATTCAGAATTTTTATTTATGTATTTATTTATTTTGCTTTGGCTGCTTTTTACTTATTTCATTTTTTCTTTATTTAAAAAAAATGCTATTCTTCTAGGAAAAGTAATTATATTTTTTATATATATATGTGTGTGTGTGTGTGTGCGTGTGTGTATATATATATATATATATATATATATATATATATATATATATATATATACAGCTTGAAATATCAGAATGATTCCCCTGCACTGAACTCCGAGTTGAAAGTAAGTTTTTATTATACTTGAGGGAAACACAGGGTTCAGCTGCTTATTGCGAGGAGCAATTGTCAAGGGAGAGTTAAACTCAATTACTGTAACCATACTGAATAAAAAATACTGCCAAGGACAAAAATACGCCTGGGTAAAGACAGCACTGAATAAAAAAAAAAAAATCGACATAAAGTGTATCAAATATTTATTCACCTGGTCAACAAAAGACTATAATACATTGGTAAGCTTGGTCAGCCTCATCTCATATAACTCAGCACAATACAATCTCCTGTGCTCCCACCATAGACAGCGAGGGGGCTGATTTACTAAGGATTTAATGATTCGGAATAGCCAGGAACAGCACACCTCTACGTGAATAATAAACCTTTGGTAAACCAGCCGCTAAAATACTTGTGGTTCCAGAACATGTGCATTTTATTTATTGAAAACAACCCAATGGGGCGATTTACTAAGGTTTACCAGGCCAGCTAACCTGTGCTAGAATACCCAAATCAAGTGATACAATTAAAAAAAGGAGCTAATTCCCCCCCCTGGATGATTTGGACGAATGGTTTGCTAATCTGGCAAATTTGAGTAAATCGCCCCCCATGTACTATTGCTTATAAATCGATTGAGGTGAAGAACTTTTTTTTAAAGCTTACAACACATAAGGAATTTCATACCCATTCTCATTAGCCAGTGTCCGAAATGCAATTGTATTTTTTTTTCTTCCAGAAAATGAAAGACTTTTTGTAATATTAAACGTATATAAAAATCCATTTTATTATTTTTTTGTATTATTTGTTCTGCTGCTTCCTCGTTGTCTTAACATGCTACAACAGGGCTAGAAAATGAGGAATTCCCCCTACAAACCCAAAGTCCTGTCTTTTTTTTTTTAAACAAGTACCAATAGCCACATGAACTAAAGGGGAAATTGAAAAAAATAAAACCCACTAAACAATAGGTAAACGAGATCACCAGATAAATAAAAAAAGGCTTTTTTTTATCTTTTAACAGATGCACCATATTTACAATCCCCATTAAATTACACATAAATAAATATATACATAAACACTGATTCCCTTATAATAGTGACTGTGATCTCTGTCCAGACAAAAAAAATGCAAAAAGTTCAGGGTACTTTCATTTACCTTTTTAGAGGGGTAATGGAGGGGGAGGGGGGGGCAACTTGAAGACATGACATGGAACTGCAAATTTTTGTGTTCAAGTTTATTCACAATACTGATAAATGTCATCCTCAGCCTTGGCTACAACCTGAACTGGAGAGAACCCGGTGACTTTTAGTCCGATGACTCTCATGGATAGATAGATAGCAAGAACTGGTTGCTTTAAAAAAAAAAAAAGATTCCTAGAAAAAGTTCGAACACTAACGACACAACTTTCTTTCCTGGCTTCATCATCAGCCTGTCCTGGTCATAATCCCCAAAAAAATGGATTCGGCATCAGAGAAGGATGGACAAGGAGGCAGTGCAGCCTTGTAACTCCAGAGGAGGGGTGGCACCCAATTGTCTGTGCCCCAGTGGGCACCTGGCCAACACTAGAGGGCGGTGCTGAGCAGGTAGGTAGGACTGGCAGAGGGAGGTGGGTCACTTTCTGTGCTTTTCATCTTTGTCTCCTTTGCTGCTGTCTGTGTGGCTGTTGTTGTTGTTGAGGTACATTTTGTCCATTGCTTTTAGAGCCTCAGTGAGATAATTCTGCAGGGCTGTGATGGCCGCACACACAGCTGGGCTGCCAAATCCATGAGAGATGAGGTTGAAGTGTGTCAGGCAGCTTTGGATTCCTGGCTCCAGTATTGGACTTGGCCTAGAATTACCCAAGGGGGATCTGTCTTGCGACAACAAATCTGTGAATTCTTTACAAATCTGCCTGCAGACCAAAAAAAAAGAAAAGAGAGAGTGAGATCAGCTGATATATTCCTTAGAGGTGGCTACAAGTCACACTTCCATGGCCAATCAATCAAAGAGCATTAAAGAAATGGCAATAACTCAAAGCCACCAATCAGAAGGCAACTTTCATTTGTTCTGTCACTGAGTGGGTAAATGCTGGCATCTGATTGGTTTAGGGATCAATTTCATAAGGCGCAGTAAAACCAGAGCCATACTCCTATAGGTGTGCACAGCCTTATGCATTAGAATGTGCACCCCAAATGTATTAAAACATGGACAGTGTTAGTAGGGCAGTGGATGGCATTAGTAGAGCAGTGGAGTTGTCAGTAGGGCAGGGGTTGGTGTCAGTATGGTAGTGGAGAGTGTCAGTAGTTTATTGTTATTATTTTATTTTTTTACGTTTGTTTAATTTTTTACAATATATTTCTAGGAGCCCTGTTGGGGAGCTTTGGTGAAATAGCAGGGGGAATCTGCACTTCACGGGGTGATTAGAGTGTGCCTCAAGCACACCCGGCACACCCCCTGCATACGCCTATGCATACTCCATAACACCCAATCCCCTGCAGAAAAGCAACCCCTCAGGGCTGTACACATGCCATGGGTGCAATGTTTTGCAAAAATTTAATGGGATGTGAATATGCGCCACAAGTGCCTGCAACCACGTGCAATGCATATGATTGTGCCAATACATACATGTGATAGTGGTGAGGCGGGTCGGCATTTTGGGGGTTAACACAGATGGTGAGGAGGCGACATACCATCTTCTCTATCGCCTGTCAAATGCTCTCCTAAAAGCAATCCACCATGAATCGCTTTTGAGAGGGGTGACACTAAGCAACATATGCGAACGAGTCTTTGGAGCTAATTCATACCAGCAGCTGGGGTGTGTGCGGTGGGATCGCTGCAGTGCTGATGCACTGATTATTAGTCAGGATTTATACAGTGCCAACAGTTTGCACAGCGCTTTACTATTTTGGGGCAAACAGTACAGTTAGAATACAATTCAATACAGGAGGAACCAGAGGGCCCTCAGCACATCACACTGTTCACATTTCCTTATAGTAGAAGGCAAGGCAAACCCAAACTAAGCATAAATCTACTCCAACCCCCATTCTAAGCTTATTCTGAAGTCACTACAGTCTGGTCATATGATCAGCTGTCAGCGGAGGCTTCAGTGTAAAGGAGGCACAGCCGACAACGGATGCCCCACAGTAAGCCTATGGGTGATGTCATTATCCAGGCTGCACACCTCTACAATGACACCGGTTTTGGAGAAATCATGTCACCAGATCGGAGCGGCTTCAGAACAAGTAAGTAGACATCTTTTCTTTTACAGGGTAGAAAGAATAAGCATAAAATGGGTGTGGGAGTAGATTTTAGTTTAGTTAGGGTTTCAATTGCCTTCCACTTTAAATTCAATTGCTGGCTGCATGTAGTGAGGTGGTGGATTGCCTCGCACTGCGCTGCTCTAGAAAAAAAAGTACTGTACACACCCACAACTCTCGCACACCCACACCGCCCACACACCCACACTGCCCGCACACCCACACTGCCCGCCCCCCCATTTTACTTACCTGAGCCCCGTATTTCCCTTGGGGAGGACGTGCTGTCCCTCTCTCTATGGGGTCCCAGCTCTTGATTGGATAGATTGATAGCAGTGCAGCCATTGGCTCCCACTTCTGTCAGTAAAATCCAATGACGCGGGCACCAGGGGGAGGGGCCGAGTCCAGCATTCATGTATATAGACGCAAATGCTGGACTCGGGAGCTCGCCCGCAAGGTAACTCCCCAGGACAGCACTTCTCCTAGGGGGTTATCTGATGTGGGGAGGAGCCGCGAGAGCCGCCGAGGGACTCCAGAAATGGACGATCGGGGCCACTATGTGAAAAACGAGTTGCATAGTTGAGGTAAGTATGATATGTTTGTTATTTTTAAAAAATAAAAAACGAGCCTTTACAATCACTTTACCCTGTCTGTATTGTGCTGGAAGATTTCATTATCACTAAGGCTACTTTCACACTGGGGCGGCAGGTCTGTTAGCGATAAAGCGCCACAAGGTTTAATGGCGATTTACTGCTGTCTAAGCAGTGCTTTTCGGCCGCTATCGGGGCGCTTTTAACCCTCAAGAAGGGGTTAAATAGGGTTAAAAGTGCCGCGTCGCAGCGCTTCGGAAGTGCTTTTCAGGCGATTCCAAAGCGCTGCCTATTCATTCCAATGGGCAGAGACAGTGTAGGAGCGCTGTATACGGTGCTTCTACACCACCCCAAAGATGCTTTTGTAGTACTCAAATGCCTGAAAACTGCCTCAGTGTGAAAGGGGTGAAAAATGAGATGAGCAGGACTGCCTGTCCTAACAAAGGTTTGAAGATTTCCAGGCCTAGTTGGTTCAGTGTATGTTAATGAATGCGTGTTCCAGCTCGCATTTTTTTCTGCACTTCTGCTTGTCACACATAAGGCATCTCTTTCACTTGAATGGGCTGCCCTATGCGCAACAAACATGCCAAAGAAGCTCATGTGCCAAATTTGGGGTGTTTTTGGCGATGCATGTTTTGCCACAATTTTTGTAATGCATTTTGTCACGTGACAAACGCAGCATAAAACTCACCGCGTTTGGGGTTGCAATTAAAAAATAATAGAACCGCAAGCAAGTTGCAGGTTTTGCTGCATTTTTGTAAATGCGGGTAGAAATGTGTGATTTTGCTTGCATTTGCCAAAGGCAGCCTAAGCAGACACGCATTTTGTCATGGGACAAAACATTCCACAAAGGAGCCAAAATGCACACTAAAAAATGTTCAACGCTCCACAACAGAAAAGGTTCTCGGGCTACTTTGTGGCATTTGTTGCATGTAGAGTAACGTGCTCCCTAGGTGCAGCATGCATTAACACGTGAAAACGCGCACAAACCATGAGCAGGTTCAGAAACACCCAGGTATGAATGGGGCCTAAAGGAGATTTGCTTGTTCTTTATGAAATCAGATCTCTCTTTCCTACATTGCAGGTTAGAGAATGAAAGAGAGAATTTGATTGGCCATTTTGGGGAACCCTTGCTGTTTTTCTTCCAGATAGATTTATATAGGGCTGCCAGGTTCAGCAGTGAGTGACCAATCTATGACAGACCAGAATGGGGACGTGTATGGCAATTTACATTACAGTCTACACATCTGATCCCCTCCAGTTGTATAAACTCTACAAGCACCATAAAGAGGACTGCTGCGTTCCTCACAGTCTGCTTGGAAAGCCTCTGGGAGAATAACTAACCTATTGACATGGATAAGGACTTTCGGGACTTAAGCTAATAGTTCTTGTGGCAAAAATAGTGAGAACAAAATGCAGAGCATATGTAAAAAATATTCCGCTGGTTGCTTCCATTCCTGGCTAGGGAGAAGTCTCAGGCTAGGAAATAGCTTGTTAATATAAAGCAGATGTTCAGAACCTGTGGCACTTTATCTGCTCTGCAACTACAAATCCCAGCCATTTCCCATCAGTCAGGGGAGCTAGAGAAACACAGATCAGCAATACTGATAGAAAGAGGGCTGGGATGAGACTGGGGCCGCTGCTTTATTGTACATAGCCATCAATTAGATCCAATGCTGGCCACACACAGTACAATCTGATTGTTCAAGGTATTTACTGTACCTGTAGTATAGGCCCCTACCTATTAACGTGATTGTTTAGGAAGATTATCACACTACATAGTTGCTGGTAAATCCAAAGCTGATCATACACTATCAATCTGTACAATTTCTCTACAATCTCCAATACTATGTAATTTTGAGGACAAACCTAAATAATCCTCCCAATCAATACACCCATTGTTGATGGGAGATCCGACGGAGATTGTACAATCAGATGGCATAGTGTATGCAGGGCCATCTTTAACATAGGGCTAAAAGGGCAGCTGCCCCGGGCTCAGTCATTGTTGTGGTGCCCAAAGCAGCTGCTCCTTAAACCCGCACTGCCTGCAAATAGTGGATTTGGGAGGGCCCAAGAAAATGTTTGCCTGGTGTCCAATCAATTTTAAAGATGGCCCTGAGTGTATGGTCAGTTTTAAGAAGATTGTACAATGAGGCTGTAAGATATGTGGCCATCTTTAGTTGTTATTCTCATCCTCAATTTTCATAAACCACTCAAAAAAAAAAAGCAATGCAATGTACCTCAGGAAGCTGAATCCCATTTTACTAGGTTCTCATGACCAGGTAACTTTTATGATTTGTTATCTCTCTTAGAGGCCTTTCCTCCTGGCAGCAGCGTTTTGTCACAAAAAAAAGATTGACGCTTGTAAATGTAACGCGTTTAGGTGCGTCAAGTGCTTATGCATTCATTCATTTATCTGGCCAGAATAAATTATTATTCTGGCCAAGGAAATGAATGAACGCTCAAGCGCTAAACTCACCTAGGGTTATTGTGCATTCAGATGTGTTTAGAGGCGTTTACACGTGTCGAACGTTTTTTCTTCCAAAACGCCACTGCTCCTGGACATGCCTTTTTCTTTTTTCTGCTTCTTAATGCCACTAACTCTAGACTCCTCTAAAACCCTAAGTGCACATGGACACAAAGGGGTTGATTTACTAAAGGCAAATAGACTGTGCACTATGCAAGTGCAGTTGCTCCAGAGCTTAGTAAATGAGGAAAAACTTCACTTTGCAAAGAATACCCAATCTCTTGCAAGGAAAATTTTTAAAAAATATACGGTATATATTTTTTGTTTGCATGATTGGATGATGAAGGTCAGCAGAGCTTCTGCTCATTTACTGAGCTCTGGAGCAACTGCTCTTGAAGATTGGAACTGCACTTTGATAACTGCACAATCTATTTGCCTTTAGTAAGTCAACCCCATAGGTTAAAATGCAGGGGCCTATAGAGGCAGAAAAAAAAAAACGCCACATGCCCCTAACAGCCACGATAAAAACATCCACTGTGTATAAAGCCTAACAATTTCTCAAATCCCAACACAGACCAATCACAGCACAAGCCACATCATCAGCCACCTTTAAATGAACGTATTGGAACGGTATCGCTAAATATATATATTAAAGCTATCCATGTAAAACGGGGTAATTGGCAGCTGGGATAGCAATATTTAGATATATTTGGTTAAAGCATTTCATTTCTGGGTAATTAGATAAGTATTTCAACGAGGTTCTTAATCCTTTTCATGTTGGAAGCAATTTACTTCTTGCAAATGATTAACTCGAGATCCTGAAAATGTTCATTAAATAGTTTTCAGTTTAGGACAAGGGTGGGCAAACTTCAGCACTCCAGCTGGTGCTATTGCTCGCAGGCAAAAGACCTTGCTGAGTGTTCTGGGCAACAGATGACAGCCTGGGGCTCTCTATTTCAGTTGTTGATGAACTACAAGTCCAATCAGCTCTGCTCCCCATAGCACAGACATATGAGGCCTCATAAAGGCTTATCTAATAGGTCAGATCAAAATGACTATCAGCAATCTGCAAAAACTCATACCAACCAATCAGACATCTGCTAATAATGCTCAGGTCAGTACAGAGATAGGTTCTAAACTATGGGTTACTGCATCTGAAGCTCACCATCCACATTACAAACTGTCTGTACAATTTCCCTTAAGCTGGACACACACATTGCAATCTGATTGTACAATTTCCTCTAGATGCACCAAGCAGTATTAGTGCAAGCTTGTCTGATTGATTATAAATTGATCAGATAGCTTAGGTAGGTACTACTTTTACATAGTTTTGGTAGATCTAAAGATTATACATAAACTGTATGGTCAGATTATAACATATATGGTGACTCTTAGATCTACCAATATGTGTATAGTGGAAGGGCCTGCCTTACTGGTTTTACATTGATTGGATAGCTTAGGTAGGTACTCCTTTTACATAGTTTTAGTAAATCTAAAGTTGATTATACAGAAATAGTATGGTCAGATTATAACATGCATGGTGCCCCTTAGATCTACCAATAAGCAGGGCCGTCTTTAACACAGGGCAAAAGGGGCAGCTGCCCCGGCCCAGTCATTGTTGTAGGGCCCAAAACAGCTTCCTCTTGAGCCCTGCACTGCCCCCAAATAGTTGATAAGTGGATTCAGGAGGGCCGAAGAATATGTTTGCCCAGGGTCCAATCAATATTAAAGATGGCCCTGCCAATAAGTATACGTACCGCCGATCTTTTTGAGATGCGAATGAGGGTCACCTATTAGCATACATATGTAGGCATACGACACACCCCCTGCCACACCCCCTTAAAGGAGAATTGTACTAAAAAATGATTAGTTTAGCCCACAAGTGTTTTTTTTTTTTTTTACCACTTCTATGGCTATTGAAATTTACAATTGCAACAATTTAGAAATCGGACGACAGGTTTAGCACTGGGAAACAATTTTTCAAGGATAAATAGTGCATTTTATATACAACTATATAGATCAGACCAAAATGGGAGACAAATGAGAAGGAAAGAGGGACAGAGGGATTTTGTTCCAAATCAGGGACAGTCCCTCAAAATCAGGGACAGTTGGGAGCTATGAGTATGTAGTGAAAGGGCCTGCCTGATTGGATACAAATTGATTGGATAGATCAAGTAGACCCTAATATTATTATTAAAATTATCGTTTTGGTAGATCTGAAGTTGATTATACAGCGATTGTATGGTCATATTGTAACATAGTTAGTAAGGTTGAATAAAGACACCGGTCCATCCAACATGTATGGTGCCCTTTAAAAAAGGTCATAGCCCACATAAAATATTCCCAGCACTGTAGCTTTAATCCTCCTAGTACCCCAGCACATAGTAACTTCAGTGGAAGAACAAAATCAGACCTACTTTGTGGCTAGTAGCATGTTTTTCCTGGTCACTTGCTCATTTGGGTCAGAGTGTTGCCGGTTGACATACTCAGCTACAGCTTTGGCAGGAAATTCTGTTTCACAGACATACCCAAAATCTCGGGCTAGATGCACAGCTTCACCTTCAGGAAAAAGAAAGATCTATATATTTATTCAGGACACATTAAACATGGAAACATTAATATGTACAGGTGATGAGACATTACAATGGAACATCTATATAGCAGTAGGCGAGTAGAAAAGATATTCATACATAAAACAGTTTACCAATAATAATACCAATAACATACACACAAGGCTCAATTCACCAAGCCAGGCTGGCCATACACAAGCTCTGTACAATCTCCTTCAGATTTACCAGTTCTATGGGGTTGATTAAAGTAACACGCTACTAGTTATTTTGTTCGTTCAACCCAGCGGATTGAACGAAAAAAAAACTGACAGTTCAGGTCGGCACCGCTGTACTAACTATCCGATGCTAGTACAGCGATCTCCTTCGCTGTTCTATTGTGTTCTGACAGGGGGACGCCACCCCCTCTTGAATCAGAAAATGGCTAGCGACTCGGATGCTCTTGAATAAAAGTCCTTTATTTGGTTACATGAGTACACGGGTATAGGGTACACGGGTACAGGCTACGCTGACGCGTTTTGGCTAAGAAGCCTTCATCAAAGAAACCCCCTTGCCAAAACACTCTGGTCAGCTGATCGGGAGTCGGTCAACAGACCTTTTTCATGACCCTTTGACAGAAGCCGGCCCAACAGCTTCGGTCGAACCGGCTGTCACACACACAGGCCAAATGTTGGATGGTTTCTATTGAGCCGGCCGATGTCGCCCTACATTTGGACCGAGTGTCCTAGGCTTTACTAAAGGCAAATGTGCAATTTGCAAGTGCAGTTGCTCCAGAACTTAGTAAATGAGCTAAAGTGTCACATAGAATACCCAATCACATGCATGGAAAATAAAATAAATAAAACAACATTTTTGCTTGCATATGATTGGATGATGGAAGTCAGCAGCGCTTCCCCTCATTTACTAAACTGTTAAGCAACTGCAAGTGCATAGTCTATTTGCCTTTAGTAAATCAACCCCTCTGTAAAATACATTCCATTTAATTTATATCAAATCAAGCAGACCCTTGTTCTACATAGCTGATAGTAGATCTGCTATACAATCAGTTTGTATTGTTTATGGTCAGCCTAACATACAGGATAAGGATATTTATTTCAAAAAGAAAAAAAAATGACAGCTATGTTTCTGAAGAGCGAAGTAAGATTTGAAATTAGAATCACATGGCTAAAATAAAAATCTAAAAAACCTTATGTTAAAGCTTAGTGATCTGAGCAAGTTAATAATTATATCAAGAAAAACTCAGGATAAGGATATTTATTTTACAAAACTGACAGCTATGTTCTGATGGGTGCAGTGAGATTTGAAAATTGGAGTCATATGGCGAAAATAAAGATCTTTATCCTTATGTAAAAGCTTATAATGATATCAGTATAATTCCTTTTAGCTAACATCATCGATCTTACCCAATCATTTCATCTATGAAATAAATCTTATCTATAATCTCATCAATAAGGGTAACTTTAATACACTATCCTTACCTAATAATATCATCTATATAGATAATCAGATGAAATCTACTTGTGAAATATTTACATATTACAGCTGAATTGATGTTATCATGTAATAGTGGCTGGGCCCCCTTGAAGACATAAGGAAGACTTTGCCATGTGGTCTACCCTGTGATGACCGACTCGGCTGTAATGTTTTAATGAAACAAATGTGTACATTAAAAGTCTCTATTCCACAAGCAGCCCAGTACAAGGAAGTCAAAGCTTCCCAACACTGACATTCTTTAACTCCACCGTTTACAATGAATGATCTTTTTTTTATATATCCTGAACGATTAGCTAGGAGAGATTTGGGGTCAGTGCACGCAGTCTGTCTGTTTTGTTGATTTTCAAATCTTTTGGTTTTAATTTCCTGAAGCAGTTGGATTTTACTGCAGGGTTTCCTGCCATTAGCTGCACTCCGGAAGAACGCATGCGCCAATTAGTGCTTCAAAGCACAAGGCGGCCAAGCTTGTTTCCAGGAAGATGGAGCAGATCATCAGACACTGGCTCCTCACTTCAGGACACCAGACACACCGCTCACATCACACACACACACCATATAAGCAGCACAGGGCACCTGGAAATACACTGTGACAATGTAACACACCGTTGTACCATAAATAGTGGGATTACTGTAAGTGAGAATATTACGGGAAGGTGATGGGAGAGAATAGAGAAGAGAACTGGTACACACAACATATTATAGAGACCATAGCAATGCATGGCACATGAAAATACACTATATACTGCATCGTACAATTGTGCCATAAACAGTATGTACATTATTACAGCACATATATGAAATTAGGATATGGAGATGGGAGAGATTTGTAGAGAAAACTAGTTTATACACAAACACACGCACACACACACTATATATAGGCAAGGCCTGAACAGTATATGTAATACATAAAACAGTGTATAACAATATTTGATGCAGCCTATCATTGTGCCATATACAGTAGGATTGCTGTAGGTGAGAGAGTTAGGGTAGGGTGATGGGAGGGAATAGAGGAGAAAACTGGTACACACTTACATCATAAATAAGGACTATAGTAGTACAGAGCACATGAAAAACAAGGACTGTAGCAGTACAGAGCCCATGGAAATACAAGGACTATAGCAGTACAGGGCACATGGAAATACAAGGACTATAGCAGTACAGGGCACATGGAAATACAAGGACTATAGCAGTACAAGGCACATGGTAATACAAGGCCTGTAGCAGTACAGGGCACATGGAAATACAAGGACTATAGCAGTACAGGGCACATGGAAATACAAGGACTATAGCAGTACAGGGCACATGGAAATACAAGGACTATAGCAGTACATGACACATGGAAATACAAGGTCTATAGCAGTACAGGTCACATGGAAGTATAAGGACCATAGCAGTACAGGACACATGGAAATACAAGGTCTATAGCTGTACAGGCCACATGGAAATATAAGGACCATAGCAGTACAAGACACATGGAAATACAAGGACTATAGCAGCACAGGCCACATGGAAATACAAGGTCTATAGCTGTACAGGCCACATGGAAATATAAGGACCATAGTAGTACAGGGCACATGGAAATACAAAGACTATAGCAGCACAGGGCACATGGAAATACTAGGACTATAGCAGCACAGGGCACATGGAAATACTAGGACTATAGCAGCACAGGGTCCATGAAAACACAAGGTCAATAGCAGTACAGGGCACGTGGAAATACAAAGACTATAGCAGCACAGGACACATGGAAATACAAGGTCTATAGCAATACAGGGCACATGGAAATGCAAGGTCTATAGCAGTACAGGGCACATGGAAATACAAAGACTTTAGCAGCACAGGGCCCATGGAAATACAAGGTCTATAGCAGTACAGGGCACATGGAAATACAAAGACTATAGCAGCACAGGACACATGGAAATACAAGGACTATAGCAGTACAGGGCCCATGGAAATAAAAGGACTATAGCAGCACAGCGTACATGGTAATACAAGGACTATAGTAGCACAGGGCACATGGGAATACACTATATTAGGCTGCATACAATCATGCCATAAACAGGATGCACAGTATTACGGTATGTATCATATTACATGTAAGTGTAAGAATTAGGATATGGGGGTTTATTTATTAAGGCTGGAGAATGCAAAATCAGGCTCACTTCTGCATAGAAACCAACCAGCTTCTAACTTCGGCTTGCTCAATTAAGCTTTGGCAATAAAACCTGGAAGCTGATTGGTTTCTATACAGAAGTAAGCCTGATTTTGCATTCTCCAGCCTTAGTAATTAAACCCCATTGTGGTGGGAGAGAATCATGCTGTAAACAGTATGTTCAGTAGTATGTACAATATTAGGCTCTATGCACACTGGGCTTAAAAAAAGTCTGTTCTCTCGGGAGTAAAAAACGCTCATATAGAGCATTTTCTGTGCAAAGTTTAGAAAAGTTAGGAGAGTTTTAATTTTTTCTGCCTCCAAGCAGAAACGCGACCAACTCAAAGTATGCCTCTTAACGTTCTAATGTGCATGGACACATAGAATTACATGGAGCTGCTTCTACAGGCAGAACACAAAACTCCTGTAGAAGCCAGTGTGCAAGGGTTCTGATTGGAGCTCACTGGCAGAAAAAAACATAAAACTCTCCTAAACTCTTCTAGGCTTTATACCAAAAAAATGCACTATATGAGCGTTTTTTACTTCTAAGAGAACAGACTTTTTTTTAAAGTCCAGTGTGCATATAATGTCAAAGGCGTTTTGCTACTCATCTAAGTAGTTTACTCTTTTTTTAGTGTCGAGAACATACCCTAGCATTTAAAACCACACAGGTAACTCAATGACCCTAATTCCATATATTCATTTGACCTAAGGAAGCTTAGATGAGCAGCTAAACTCTTCAACTATTCAATTACATTCAACTTTTATAATGTTGAAGATTTTTCAATTGTTCCAGACTTATTCCATAATGTTGAAGACCTCTTGGTACTCATCTAAGTAGCTTCCTTAGTTTTGGGAACAAACCTAAGCATTTATAACCACAGAGTTAACTTGGTAAGTTTAAGTGTAAGAGTTAGGATATGGTGATGGGAGAGAATAGTAGAGAAAACTAGCACAGAAACACACGTACACTATACAGGCAGGAATAAAACAATACACCTGCAAATGCAAATATACAAAGCAACATACAGTCATGCCATAAACAGTCTGTATGTGCAGTATTACATGTAAGTGTCAGAATTAGAATATACTCTTGTTAGAAAATAGAAGAGAAAACTAGTATACACGCACATACACACACACATTATATATAAGCAGGGCCATAACACTATAGCTGGAAATACAATGTAGAATGCAGTGTACAGTATCTCATAAACAGTCTGTACAGTATTACATGTAAATGTAAGAATTAGGATACGGTGATGGGAGAGAATAGAAGAGAAAACTAGAACACACATGCACACTATATGGTCAGGGCCATAACAGTACACTTTATAATATAATATAAAATTCAGGATACAATCATGCCATACACAATCTGTGCAGTATTACATGTAAATGTAATAATTGGGATATGGTGATGGGAGAGATATACACATACACACACACACGCATGTACTATATGGTCAGGGCCATATCAGTATACTTTATAATACACTATATAAGGCAACACTCTATCTAATCAGGACCATGACAGCACAGGGCACCTGGGAATAAACTACACAATGCAGGATACAACTGTTCCACAAATCGCAGAATTAGAATATGGTGATAGGGGAGAATACCCGAGAAACAGGTACAAATACTGTAATTATACACTTAGGCATAGGCTTGGAATCTGATTGATGCAATGTGTTATGTACAGTATATAAAGTTATATAACTTTAAGTTGTAGCCCAATATATATGACCTGACTTTAAGGACTCATGCACATGCACTGCGTTCAGATCCATAACCAAAAATGTAAAACCTTGCGCCTGAGGACATGCATTTTATCCATTACACATAAAATATATGTGTAAGTGCACATATACACATATACATAGGTGCAAAAAGTGCATTCTGGTATTGGAAAAAAAAGCAGCAGAATATAGAACTACAATTTTACGAATTTAAAAATGTATCAAAAGGCACTTTACTAAACATTTGCGCAAAAGCTCTTCTTCCAGAAAAACCTTGACCATAGGATCTGTAAAATTCCTACAGCCTTCTGCATGTTCATTGTTTAAAAATGGACAAGAAACTGCATTTAGTTCAGTCATTTGCAAATCAAATATTTTTGTTTTTATTCTGCTGGTCTGGATTGGGTATTTAGGGGTCCGTTTACGAAGCAGTAAAAAAATTTCACTGCTTCAATCTCCGGCATTCTCAGAGGAGATCGTTCTCCTCTGGATACCAGTTTATGAAGCTTTGTAGATCGCTTTCCCTTTGGAGGAGTGAAGTGATCTACAAACGCTTCAAACAGTGGAGAACGGCCCCTAATACTGGAATCTCGTGAGACTTCACGAGATTACAGTACCAGAAATTCACCGAAACACTGAGGTGTCTGTTTATTAAGCAGTGATAAATTATCACTGCTCAATGCACGGACAGGCAGCGTGGTTAATGCTAAGAATATATATATATATATATATATATATATATATACACATAAATATGCCAGGGGGCGTGGTTACTGTCTTGGGGGTCTGATTAAGGAAGAGGGAAGTTAAAAATCTTCCTTCTTCCCCCTGAGATCCCCCAGGATTTTCACTTCACTCCCCGATGCGCCACCTCTGAGCTAGTGAATCGGGAAGTGTGAATTCTGACACAGATCGCCAGTGAAGCGCTGAGATCACAGCTTCATAAACTGGCCTTTTCTGTGTCAGTCAATGAGGATTCTCAGTGTGCGGAGATCATCGGCGGGAGAACTCATTCAAACATGTTCTCCCCCAATTATCTCTGTTTCATAAACCATTTATGGACTGTGATCAGTGGCGATCCTTGGGATCACCGCTGTTCACAGTTTCATAAACGGACACTTTAAAGAGGAACTGCAGTCTGCTCACATAATTTGTAATAAAAACATCTTTGCCATTCTGAAGCTTCCCTCTAACCACTTTGCATATTATTTTATATATACTGTGATTCTGTACTTGCCAAATATGCTGCAGAAATCTCCCTCCACTGAGTCTGGCTGAAACCATTTTAACTGTGGGCAGCTGAAGCTGTTGCCTGTTCACTTCCTGGATTTACACAGAAACACAGAGGCACAACTCCAGCTCTGCAGCTCTCATTGGCCCTCTTATGACTCATCCCCCCCCCCTCCCTTCCTGGCAAACTCCCACAAGAGTGGGAGAGAGAGCTGTGCATAATGTCATAAGCCTAGGCTAATGACCAGACAAGAAACAGGAAGTGGGCTGTATAAGGTATTTACTGGCAGAAAAAAAAATGTTTTTCTATCCAAATTTAAAACAACAAGGGCAGAAGATGTAATAGATGGAATGATAAAAATTACTGAAGGTCCACTTTAAACTGAACATAGTATCAATTTGTTTGCTAAGTGTACGTTAGATTGTAAGCTCCTCAAGGGCAGGGACTGATGTCAATGTACAAGAAGTAAAGAACTGTGTAAACTGCTGGTGCTATACAAATCTCTGCAATAATAATAATAATAAGTGACCATTGAGTTTGCTAAGTGAATGAGGAAACTGATTTACTAGATATTTGAGGAACTTTACTCAAAAATTGTAAGACTATTCACTTTAAGTATCCAATCATGTAAAAAGAAAATTGCTTACTCAATCATGCGCAGATGCATTTCACATGATTGGTTAATTGTGTAAATATTCACATAGATTCCTGGGAAAGATCCTCAACTCATTTAGTAAAGCAGTCCCAAGGTCTTCACCTTCAGAAAAATAATACTGTTGGTGAAAAATACAACTGGGGTCTATTTATTAAAAACTATTCACGTCTGATAAGTTCCTATAATATTTCTGGATGGAGTTTTTTTTTTAAACTGCTTTACAAAAGCCCAACTTTCCTAGAATGTTTGGTGACCCTCTAATTGGTGGGATAACTGTTTAGAAAGCTGGCACAAATCAGCACCAGATGGACATAATAAAATCTAATGCATCCTTTTCTTCTAGAGTTAAGAACCTCTTTCTTTTCACACTGACCAGTGTAGGTTGGAGACAGAGCTGGTGCATTTGGCTATAATGTATACAAGTGTCCTTTAGACTGGAAGGTAAATGCATAAATGAGAAGCAGCAGTGAGAGGCTGTCAGATCTGTGCAGGATAATGTTCCCCTCTGGCATAGGTCAAGCATCCCCAAAGTCATTCAGGAAGTGCTGGTCAGGCACTCCTCCAATGGCAGCCTAGGCCGAAATTATTTAGTACATTGTTTAGAGTGGAAACTACTTTAGGTTTTAGGTATTTAACTATTATCACATTGCAATGGCTTTCCGAGAAAATCTCTTGATAGCATTAAATGAAGCCAAACAACAACCATTAGAAGAATTTTGCTACTGCTAAATAAACAGAGATGATCTTAAAAGGGAAACTAGAACAGTTTTGGGACAATTGGAATCACTTGTTTTTCAACTTTAATATGTTTACAACTTTTTGTAAAAAAAAAGGAAAAATCTTTATGTTAACCAATAAACCCTTAAAAGGTATGACCCCATATAAACACTGTTTTTTTTTATAAGAGATTGTGGGCTTTCTAAGGCCCTGTGCGCTGCGTTTAGGTCTGTAATTAAATATAAAAAAAAAAAAACACCTGAAGAGATGCATTTAATGTGTTTAGAGTGTAAACGCGTGTATACGTACGTATATAGATGCAAGATAATAATGAAGCTTTGCCTCATCTAGCCAACTAGGTTGCCTAAGCGTCCCATCCCGGTATATAGTAAAGAGCAAGATTCCTCAGGGTTTGGGACTTTAAATGGACGCAAGGTTGAGTCAATCAATAGTGTGAACAAATACAAATAGCTGATGATAAAAAAATATCTATATAGAGGGAAATCAGCTTAAAGAAGGAGAGAGCTCACAAAAGAACGTCCGACCCGTTTCAATTGCAATGTGAAGTGCAGATCTTACTCAGGGACCTTGTGATTTGCACCACTTTCAATGCTGTGGTACCTAAATATACGGTTATTTCACCAGCAACTGAAAGGTCACACTCAAATACTAGGAATGAAATATTCATCCATGCCAGACCAAGACATGCCACCCAAAGAACACCCTGAATCCACCCATGCTCCAAGAGATTGCTCGTAGTCACTTGTAGGGGAGTTTTTTTGTTTAAACACTGTCAGGATAATGTCCAACTTAATAGTAAAGGCTTAATTGATATGTATATATTTCATGGAAGGTATATCTCATCCAGAAAGGGTTCTCATATTAAGCGATGGGATGGAGTAGTATCCCACCTGCAACTGTATGCAATGAGACCCTAAAGTCTACATCCTTGAGGCCAATTGCTTGTAGAGTGGCAATTGTTACCACCTTGGTGGATGGAACTAAGGTGTGTGGTCCGTCAGCTGCAAAGTCAGAAGAGTACTTGTACTTTTATTTCACCACTACCTTGCGTCCATTTAAAGTCCCAAACCCTGAGGAATCTTGTTCTTTACATAGATGCAAGAAGTGCACTTTGGTATTGAAAAAAAAGTAGGAGGATATAGAACTACAATTTTATGCGTTTTACTGATCGTTTACGCAGGAACTTTTGTGCCAGAGAAAACCTAATGGCACGCCGCCTGCACTGAGAACCGCGCTGTATTTGCGATTTTCATGCGGGCTGCGATTTCTAACGCAGGGGCTTCTTTCCTGCATTTCACAGGGCATGGCAGCCCATTCAAATGAATGGGCTGTCGTGCCCATGCAAACGGCACCCCACATGACTGCATAGATGTGAATCATGCCTTAGTAAATCAACCCTATTGCTCCCTTTATTATGCCTGTCTTTAATTGGACTCTGTAAGGATCTGTAAACAGCAGAAGAGGGGAGTGTGAGTCACTCCTTATAACTCATTCAGCTGTGTGTGTCACATAACTTTCATATACTAAGCTAACTATTTACTTAAATAATTATAAAAGTTCATATTAAATTGTATTTTTAATCCGTAATAAGTAAAAAAAAAAAGATATAAACATAAACATTTACACATTCCCTTTAATTAAAACATGAGATGTTAATTACTGTGTCTGCAGTATCAGAGAGAACAAAGAACAGAGGGCTGGGTTCATGTTATGTTATTAAACTGCTTGCAAAAGAGCCCAAGATTTAAACAAGACAACCTAAAGCTAGTGATTTTCCACTGCCGATTACTCAGCAATGTTCAGTTATCCAAAAAAAAAAGTGAGTTTGGCAGTTCCTCGGCCTGCTCTACATACCACCTATCATGACAGATTTAAGGTTACTTACCCTCCACTAGAGATGTGAGCAAAGTAACATTAGCAGCTTTACGTCTTCCAGCTGGAAGGTTTAATCCTATTTTGTCTAACTTTTCTCTCAACGACCTGCCACCATTTTTCGATTTCGCCCTGTACAGACAGAAACAAAAATATTAGGCAGAGAAATAAGTGCAACTATCAGTCCATCCAGCTACAATCATCCTAATGCTCTGTGGGATGGCTTTTTTTATGCTGGCTACAGCAATGCAGTTAAAACTGCCATTCATTTTAGATGGTAACCAAGTACACACAATGGGGTTGATTTACTAAAGCTTGAGAGGGCAAAATCTGGTGCAGCTCTTCATAGAAACCAATCAGCTTCCAGGTTTTATTGTCAACGTTTAATTGAACAAGCTGAAGTTAGAAGCTGATTGGCTACCATGCACAGCTGCACCACATCTTGCACTTTCCAGTTTTAGTAAATCAAGCATTCAATGGACATTTTATCCAACTGACATACAAGTGTGAAATGTTGAGGCTGGAAAATGATGGAGCAAAATGAAACTGTTTAACATAACAACCAATTCGAATTTTTGTTGGTGGCTATGGGCAACAGGTCCACATTTGTCCCAGTTTTTGGTTACACAGTTAGATTGAAAAAAGACACAAGTCCATCTAGTTCAGAAAACAATAATAAAGAATTAAATAATTGAAAACTTCCACCTATACCCACAGTTGATCCAGGGGAAGTAAAAAAAAAAAAAAAAAAAAAAAACTGAAAGCTTGGTAAACTTTACCCTAACAGGGGAAAGAAAATCCCTTCCTGATCCCTATAAAATGATCCACAGTCTCTGGTGTTATTACTTGGGGTTTGTGCTATTAATGGGTTTGATTTATTAAAACTGGAGAGTGCAAAATCTGGTGCAGCTGTGCATGGTAGCCAATCAGCTTCGAACTTCAACTCCTTCAATTAAGCTTGGACAAAAAAAAACTGGAAGCTGATTTGTTTCTATCCAGAGCTGCACCAGATTTGGCACTCTCCAGTTTTAGTAAATCACCCCAGTGTTTATAGCCAGTTAAATTCTGTGCATTAAGGAAAAAATCCAGCTTTTCTGAAAAACTAGAACTAGTTCCTGAAGCAGTCCATTGCACATTTTAATAGCTCTTACGCCAGACACAAATGAGCACCATTTTTCCTTTGCAATGCCCTCAAAGTGAATACATGACCACAGTTTATACATCCATAGGTGTATTTTGTATGAACATCACAGCAATTATTCAAACTCATGCATAGCTACAGTTAGATTTTAATTATGCAATGCTATTTTACTATATAAAATAAAACGTTTAGCTATGGAAGTACTTATGTAGTTTTCAGTATCCCCTATGCCCTCTCTGCTATGACTGTCCCTATACATAGCCGATGTGCACACCCTACACCAGCCTTCCATCTCTCTAGGACTTGAGCACAAGGATGTCACATGGTTCCTCCTCTACTCCTTCAACACAGAAAACTTTCAGATAGGTTGCAAGATGCTAGGGCAGAATCGAATTGGTTTGCTGGGAAGAGGAATGTGTTGACATGGCTGCAGCCCAAGATCATCATTGCTCCAGAAAAAAAAAAGTGACCTATCCTGACCCAGAGAAATGAAGCCTCCTCTCACATTCTCATTCATGTAATTTACAGAAACATATGAATGGCTTCATAGTTATTGGGTGTAGACACAGAAAATGGCATTAGGTTCAGTGTCTAGGACATCTCTAAAGGGCATCAGAGGAATTGGATTACTTTAGAGGAAAAAGAAACCAAAGACTTATACATTGATAGGAGATGTAAGGAAAAAAAAGACTAAAGTATAAAAATCCTACCCAGGTAGCAAGCTCAGGTCCAAATGCACTATAAGGAACCATTTACCTCTTGGTAGCATTAATAGGACCGGGTGTCATTCATTCTGACTTGCAGCTAATCACGAATCTAATTACATGCAAAATGAGTTCTGTCCATATCAGAAAGAAGTAATTTAAGAACGAATTAAGTGGCATAACTGTGAAAGGGATACTGTAATTACAAGTGATGAAATGATTGCCTATATCCCACAATGCATAAATGGAGCACAAAGTTACTAATAACACACGATCATGTACTAATGAAACTGAAGCCACAGTCATACACTGGAAGCAAATATACACGCAGGAGCGACAGTTTGGGAATATACTTGATCAGGAATTCAATCATTAAAACAGAGGATAGCTATTTAAATTGGAATAACCACTATGGGTTCCCAATATAGATATAATACACTTCTTATATTACCGACAATTATTAATACATCTTTTTCATAGAATTACTGATAGTTTCATATCAATCAATGGAATATTATATACATTTTTATAACTATATGCCAATATGTGATCATTATTCTCCTTTTAAATGTTTTAACTATTCCCTGTATTACCTCCAATTAATTATTTCATAGAATTATATAGGTGGGTTATCAAGGGGAAAGTAGCTTAATACCAGCTTGGATTTCGTTTTTTCTTTTTCAATATGCCTTTAAGACCTAGTAAGATCAATAGGAAATGTATATTTTTAAGCTAGATTGGGCTGGCGTAAATAGTAAATAACTGGCAAAGTGCTGTGACTTCTGTGTGTAAGCCATTGTATGGTACACACTGGGGTTGATTTACTAAAACTCAAATAATAATCTGGTGCAGCTGTGTATGGTAGCCAATCAGCTCGTTCAATTTAGCTTTGACAGAAAAAAAATCTGGAAGCTGATTGGTTTCTAAGGGCTGTACTAGATTCTGCACTCTCCAGTTGTAGTAAATCAACCCCACGGACTTTCTGGAAAATGCAAAATCTCCATATAGCTGCCCTTGTGAAATCACATAGAACTTAAATGATCCGATTTCGTGTGTTTATCTTAGAACAGTAGCTGTGGTCTTGTTTGTGGACTCAGGTTCAAGTGTCATATCCCTTCCCAAAATCTTTACCACCCCAAGACACGAAATTATAGATTAATGGAGATAAATATTTTCCTAACCTGCTCCATTAATTGCTCTGCTCTATATAAGGCAATCAGCATATTTGTAGGCTGTATCTCCTCCCATGTGTTCCTTCTCTGTCCTTACATGCACATCCAGCTGCAGCCTGACACAGAATGAACCTGACTCCATGTACAATCCCTTATAGTAAACAGGCTGACCAAGTCTTAGCCTGGGCTCACTTATTCTATTATATACTGCAGGCTGGCAGGGGCCCCGACTAGAGGTGTATTTTATGCACTGGGAAATAAGATCGTTATATAATCAGTCCTGGAAATTGTACATTAGATTCCTGTAGGACTCTAACCTTCCAAGCAATGGTTAAAAGACATTCAAACCTAAAAAAGTGTCTGATTTCTCAATATATGGAGAGTTTCATTATATTTCAAATTATTGGCAGATATCATCTATCCAGGAGATCACTTACTTGTTCACACAATCATAATGGGCTATAACTGTTGGGTCAACTTACTAAAGATTGCTCACTTTGCAAAGGAAGTTGCACTTTGCAACGGATGTTGACCCAGAGCTTTGCTGACTTGTCACATCCTTGCACATGATTGGGTTTTGTTTGCAAAGTGAATTTTCCCTTCATTCCCTAAGCCCTGGGCAAAATGTCCTTGCAAAGTGAATTTTCCCTTCATTCCCTAAGCCCTGGGCAAAATGTCCTTGCAAAGTGAACAGCCTATTTCAACCCCTATGCAACAGGGCTCAATATCAAAACCATTGAGTGGCCCCTTTGTCTCTTTGATCCCCCCAAATTCATAAAAATTCCTTTGGTGGTACAGATTGCTAATTGCTTTGGAGGATGTTAAATGTAGACCCCATACACACTTAGATTGTCTGCAGATTTTTGTCTTCAGATTTACCAAAACCATGTAATATGAAGTCAAACCTTAAGAGTTTCAATTTGTATGCAATCAGGCAGGCCCTTTCACTACACGGTTTTGGTAAATCTGAAGACAAAAATCTGCAGAAAATCTAATAGTGTCTATGGGCCCCTAGGCATAATTTAAGCTCAGCGTTTAGAGGAGAGAAAGGGTGTTATTATTTCTTGCAGAAAAAAAAAACGTTAAACTCTCCTAAACTCATCTATACTGTGTACAAAAACTCTCCATATTAGCGTTTATAGATAGATAGATAGATAGATAGATAGATAGATAGATAGATAGATAGATAGATAGATAGATAGATAGATAGATAGATAGAACAACATATATAGATAGATAGATAGATAGATAGATAGATAGATAGATAGATAGATAGATAGATAGATAGATAGATAGATAGATAGATAGATAGATAGATAGATAGATAGATCTATATCTATCTATCTATCTATCTATCTATCTATCTATCTATCTATCTATCTGTATACATATATAGTACATGACACATGCAATACTGTAGAGTACATGGCACTTCAGATCCAAGGTACAATGAGCATCTTACCTTCTGAGCACTCCTCCCAATAGAGAAGCATTGAGGCACTCGGGTGGGGATAGCCTTCTCTGTACTTCTGCCACTGTCACCTTGTACTTTGATGTTGAGCTTAGAAGAGACAGGCGTCCAGGAACTGAGCAGAAAACTTCATTCGGATTCACTACTCCACCGAAGAGATTGTCTTTGTTGAGAGAGAGGGACGACACTGCATTGTTATTGGATTTAGACAATGAGACAGGCCCTGAAAAGAGAAGGATGACAATGATGCCAGGAAACTAGGAGGCCTGTTTTAGAAGCACACACCTGTGTTCTGGGGGCCACGAGAGGCTTTCTCTTTGCAAATCAGCCCTTTTCAATAAAATCTGTCAAGTCATGGCACCCAGACACAGGTGAGTCACTTATTTAAAGTAGGTGAAAGAAAGCAAGTACTCTCTTTACTGCCTGGCCATTGCTGCTTATGAAATAAGCATTGGATTCTATAGATCTAGAATTATTCTTATATGTATGTGCATAAGACATAAGACATAAAAAAAATCTTGCAAAAGAAAAATCATAAAATCAGTTCACCTTAAACACATGCTAATGATATAAAAAAAAATAGAGCAATATTATACTGTGCAGCCTATGCCATGGGCTCTGTCTTGATAAGACTGCAGCCCTCCAGCAGCTAGAAGGGTTAACATGGCCAGTACACAGACAAGAAAGCAGAAAGGTCCTTAAGCGCCACAGTGAGGCAGAAAGTGGCAGTTGGACTGCACAATGTCTAGTTGAGGGAAAAGGCTGTCTGATTTAATTACCGATTAAAGTCAGATCGTTCAGTAGTATAATACCCCCCCCCCCCCCAACCGATGCACGAGCTCCTATCTCACAAGACATCACTGATTTCTAATATTTAAAACAAGACCTCAGCCACTTTCTTAACTGCCATTGTGGTATAAGCAAAGTGAAGGTGAACCATTTCTACAAACACCGCATGCATTCTTTTTTTCCCCCGACCTCCTAAAAAAATCGTTCTCTAATTATCAAGCCAAGACAATATAGTGAAAGTCATTTACAAGCCTCTTTAAAAATGCATCCCTTACCAGGGCTAAAGCAGAGGTGTGAACAAGCTGATAAATTCATGTTAAAAAAAAAAAAGAAAAATCGTCAACTTAGAATAGAAACACAAGTGAGAGATATCCGTATTCTAGCATGATAAATCCCCTAATCCGGTTATATATGCAATCTGGGTAATTGGGGCTGATTTACAAGGCGTCGTTTTTTTCCGCTGGGCAGGGAAAGTTAGATATTTTGTTTTCAATCGGTTTACAGGGCTTAATTACAAATAAAATGTTCTAATACATATTAAAAAAATAATAATAAATCCTTCCTAATATTGAAGCCTAGTGTTAATATTAATAAAAACATTATTTTTAACACCTCCTGTGTTCAATTTAGACTAAAATGGTAATGCAACACTTGGGTCTTTTATGTTATTTTTATCGCGATACCATCAAAATATACATTCATATCATGTAATTATCTAGCTAGCTAAATGTATCCAATCATAGATTACAATCAGAACAGGCAAAACAAGCAAGCGCTCTATTTATATTAATCCGACATAAACCATATATAGAGAAGCATGACAGTTTACTGTATTTATATTCTATATATTAGTGTGCCTTGGAATGATTTGGGTCTGGCTATCCTGTGCATTTAAAATTGTGGAGGACAGTCAGACGTATGGGGGCCCTGGATAGATCACTTGTGACATTAATAGCTCTGGGGAGGCTAATAGAGACAATAGGAGTTAAACGAACTCTTGAGATTACTACTAATAGAAGAGCCAATTATCATGCTGACTTGGAAAAGAACAGTTCTAAAAATCCATCTCTGCTTAAAGAAAGTAAAAGGAGCAAAAAACAAACAAAAAAACGTATTTATGTAGGTTTTCCTACAGTTCACTGTCCTATGCTATAGATATATAGATAGATAGATAGATAGATAGATAGATAGATAGATAGATAGATAGATAGATAGATAGATAGATAGATAGATAGATAGATAGATAGATAGATAGAATATTTCTATCTATCTATCTATCTATCTATCTATCTATCTATCTATCTATCTATCTATATACATATATATGTTTAAATACAAACCTAACATTTTTTTGGGTCATTGGGTTTACACCATTATATATACACACACACACACACACATACATATATATATATATATATATATATATATATATATATATATATATATATATATATATATATATATATATATATATATATATATATAAAATATATATGTGTGTGTGTGTGTGTGTGTGTGTGTGTATAAAATGATGTAACCCCAATGACCCAAAATAAAAGTGTTGGGTTTATATTTCAACAAGATAGATGCATGATAGATAGATAGGTAGATAGATAGATAGATAGATAGATAGATAGATAGATAGATAGATAGATAGATAGATAGATAGATAGATAGATAGATAGATAGATAGATAGATAGATAGATAGATAGATAGATATGATATGATATATTATGACGTATAATATTATGTAGAAATATAATAGAGATATAATAATAAGTATTATTAAATATATGTTTAAATATAAACCCAACATTTTTCTTTTGGGTCATTGTGATTATACCATTTACAGAAATTAATCTAATAATGAAAATATTTAAGCCTATGGAGCAAAGTTTTCCCCAGCCTCATCTTTGACATAGCATTACAAATTAAAACCAGTTACTATAACATTTCAATGTAAAGAAAACACCACCAATTCCATTTTGGAACATTTATGAGCTTATTCAAAAGCGGATAAGCATGGGCCATTATATCCTACAGCAACCATTTAATTTAAAAAAATTCCCAGGACAATGAAAGCTGACTAGACTCTTGCTAGGAAAGAATGCACATAGCACGTTTGCTCCTTGCCATTATTATATAAGCGGGTTATCTTTCTACTCATCACGTGACAGTATTAAACAAATGCAAGGCAATTTGCAAACACTATCTTATGCTATCAAAAGGGATAGATTTCAGCTTGCAAGTTTTGCATAGTTCAGAATGAAGCTTGGCAGGTTTTAACAACAGGGAAAAAAGAGGAAGCTTGTGGGGACTTGTTAGGAATGTAATAGCAAAAAAAAAAAAGAAGAAAAGAAAAAGAAGCCTACCTTTCTTAATTACAGTTTGATCTGCGATGTTGATACCTGGGTCTTCTACATGCTGAAACAGAAACACATAAATGTTTTAAAACACTGTCATAACAAAGGAAGAGGAAACTGTCAGAAGGGGGACATGCTGCCCATGAAGAGCCTAGACTGCACAGTAGTGGGGGGGAGTGTGCTCATGATTTGCTCTATGCCACCTAGGAACACAAATGGGGTTATATATGGGGATTCTGCACTGACTTCTTCTTGGAACATTCTGTCATCATAACTCACTTATGCTTAAACAGCCCTCATATTGTAAGGAGGACCGGAAATATGCTCTCAGCCAATGCAAGATTAACAGAGATCAGCAGAAATTGATGTGGAACCATAAAATGGAACGCATTCCTAATTATGTGATGCAGGGGTAAATCAGGCTAGTAGATCCCTTAAAGGGCCATCTTCTACTGCCATGGAATTAAATGGGCCCAGACGTGTTATTGTAAATTATACGTCTATTTATTTTTTGTTTAATGTATATTGTATATTTTTAAATGTCTAACAAAATCTGCAATCTACCAATTCAAGCTAGATAAATCGCAGACAATAGCCAAGGCGTTGTACCTGGAGTTGGCTCTGACCCACTTTGTACTCAGATGGTTAAGTGATCCCTTTAAATCCCAAAGTCGTTGCACCCCCCCCCCCCCCCCCCCCCCGCAAAAAAATAAAAAATAAATAAAAAATAATGACAGCGATGCTAACATTTTTCCACTCGGTTCTGGATTTATGCTCGCGTTAATTGCGCCTGATCTCAATGATTCCGGGTGGATGGTACTAAGTTGGTTTATTACGGCTTTTATTATACTCAATGCTCTCATTTGTAACTTGCCTAAAGTGCTCCTGCATTTAAGCATAATTAAATTGAGAAATGTTCAGAAATGACTAGTCTAGTTCTCTCTTTTAAGTATATGGGGGGAAATCTGATCCCTTTATGTTGGCTCAGTCAAGCCATAAACTAGAAAAAAGAATACTTTGATTTGGGTTGTTTCAGATCAGCACCAGGATTTACATGGAAAGACCTGGTGCTGGGGATCATTAATTTATTTCCGAGATCTTCTTCATTTCTACTAATCGCTAGTTACAAAAAGATGAAGCAAAGCTAGAGCTAGCAAATTGGGTTCTTTCTGCTTTTTTTTTTACTCTTTTTTTTGACAGCATGTATATGCAGTTTATTAGCGTTTATAGCCGTTTAAACGCCGAGCAGCAGCACTGAACAAACAAGCTGAGTAAATAATAACTAACATCAAGTTTAATCCTAAATAACCACCCATATCTCTTTATGGCCCCCGGTGATGTGTGCCTGTGCTTACATTGCATTCCACATACACAAGCCGGTTCCTCCATGCTCATCTACATGATCAAACCATTGACAGGTCATTATAACAATAAAAATAAGGAATTCTTAGCAAGCCGTTCATGGGCAGGTATTTTTGCCATTTCATAATTAAAAAAAAAAAAAACACCTATACAATGCAATTTGGATTACCTATCAACATTTAAAATGAAATATTCATTTTTGTTTCTTGCAACTAAAATAGTGAAAGAACCATAATAAAAAATGAACACAAGTACAATAAAAAAAAATCTAAACGATCATAATTTCAGTGCAACAAAGTCATTGGCATGACGTTCTATGTTATTAGATATATCCTCTGCCATCTGACTCTGTAATCGTTAAACTGTCAACACTTATTTCTCAGCAATATCTAATCCTTTAAATTTTTTTTGGAAGTATTGTTGGAAATGGTAAAAGATTATCCATGGGTTTCTCTAAAGCCAATACGTAGGATGGTGTCAAGGTTAAGAAGTGGAGTGAACTGTTGTGGATATGCCTTCCCTTAGCCTTCTTTTGTGAATGATCAATGTCACGTTTAATTGCAAAACATTTTAATTGCACTTATTGGTAACCGAATTAGGCTCCAATAATTTATTGTTCAATTTTCTCCCTCACATACTTAATTCGATAGAAGTGGGATAGGAGGCCTTGATGGGGTCTGGGAGCTCTCTAATGACGTATTGCCTATAATGTGTTAAAAAATGAAAAAGGGGGGAATTTAATATATCTCACTTTCATTTGTTATGTCTTTCAGGCTTGCCAGCTGCAGGTAGAGGCAGGGGCTGTATTAGATTGCTCCTGCATGCCATTTCCTTAATTATAAGGGACAGATTATTTATTACACAACACATCCATCCTGTCTGTGGCTCTGGGTCCTTACAAGGGATAGGAAATGCTCTGCCACAATCCCTTCAGTCAACAGTTCTGCCTTCAGAGTCCATGTATGAAAGAAGGGTGCACATACAGGACTGGGGTGGGCTAGGGTGACATATCTTTTAGGACAGTCATGTATACAGCAAGGCCTTCAAAGAGAAAAAAAGATGATAGCAAATCATAATGAAGTCAAGGCTGTCGGTGAGAAATGGACAGCTTACCGAGACGTCTTCTAGTGCATGAGGTATGGAGTGGAGAGGGAGGTCCCCAAGTCCTGAGCCTAGCCCATGAGGCCCATGCAGTAGTTCTTCGTGGTGTCGCCTGTAATCCCTGCGTGGGTCCAGGCCGGACAGCTGGTGTGGTAGCCCCCGATGTGTGTGCAAAAGGCTGGCCTCCTGGCTCTGTCTCTGACCCGGCCATCCGGGGTGCTGAGGCTGGGGCTGTGCATGGAGGGAGTTCAGGTTATAGGGGTCGCTAACGTGGGCATAATGGTCTTGGGATTGGGGGTATATGGGCTGGTAAGGAGGAGGGAAATAGGGGGGCTGAAAGTCATTATTGGGGGTGTGGGAAAGTGGGGGAGCACTGGCGTAAGGGGACTGGCCCACTGAGCCCAATTGAGGTAACCGAGCTGTCCCATTGCTGGTACCGTCGTGACGATCCTAGGAGAGAAAACAGAGGGACAAAAATTAAAATTCAACTCATTGCTAAGCAAATCCCACCATAAGCTTTCTGTAGCTATGTGTAACTATATAAAATACCTATATATAGTTATATATATATAGATATATATCTATATTTATATAGATATATATCTATATATATAGATATATCCATAGATATATATATATAAATAGAGACAGAGATTAATGTATATATATATATTATATATACAGAGAGAGAACGATTGATTAAAAAAAATATAAAACGATATATATATATATATATATATATATATATATATATATATAAAGAGAGAGAGAGAAAGAGATTTAAGAAACAAAACTATAACTAGAGAGAGAGAGAGAGAGAGAGAGAGAGAGAGAGAGAGAGAGAGAGAGAGAGAGAGAGAGAGAGAGAGAGAGAGAGAGAGAGAGAGAGAGAGAGAGAGAAAGAGATTAAACAAAAACAAAATAAATATATCTATACACACATACACACACACACACACACACACACACACACACAGACACACACATATATATATATATATATATATATATATATATATATATATATATATATATATATATATATATATTATACATATATATATATATATATATATATATATATATATATGTGTGTGTGTGTGTGTATATATATAGTTTTTTGTTTTTTTCCTCCATAGATTGTTTCCCTGTTATTGTACAATAGCTGCCTAAAGATAATATAACATGATTTTAAACTAAAAATTATTTTATATTATTATTTATTTTATATTATTTTAAATTAAAAATTATTTCAAGAATCTGCAATTCTTAAAAAAAACAAAGTCCTGTTCCACAGACCTGCACCTACACCTAGGCACATACACATTGGCACCTACACCTAGGCACATACACATTGGCACATACACCTAGGCACATACACCTAGGCACATACACCTTGGCATATGCACCTAGGCACATGCACCTAGGCACATACACCTTGGCACATGCACAGTTTATTAATTTCCCCTTAATGGTTTGTTTTGATGGAAGTGACAAGCCTTGTTTCTTGTCTGTTTTGCCCGTATACTGGTTCCCGACCCTTCTCCATGGCTAGCTTTCAAGATGTACAGGTCTCCTCGCCCACATAATAGCGTATTTATAGAAAATACATTAGCTCTAATGGAAAGATGTTCCACCCGTTAATGCGGTCAATGTAAAAAATACCTCCACAAACATTTTTTTTCCCCAATCCAATCACACATGCCGGATGGATAGGTTTGGGGAGAAGTATGCCTTAAATTAAAGGGCATACCAAGCCAAGCATATGTTTAAAGTTAACTCGGAACCGACACATTACAGACGTTTTAAAATATTAAGGGCTCATTTGATCATGGAGAAAACACAGGATGTAATAGATAAAATCGCATGTCAGGTAATAGCAGTCATAAAAAAACAGGGAACCAGCCCAATAAATATTACGAGTTGAAGCCTAAAGCGGAAACGTGGAGCAATTTTAACCCATAGCAATTAAAAAAAAAAACAAAAACAAACAATATATACATAATAAAAAAAAACTCACCATCGCGGAAAAACTGTGAACTAACATCAGTGCAGATTAATGTAACAAATCAAGGTAGAAAATTGAAAAAAAATAGCTGTGTAGCAAGGAGGAAAAAAGAGATGTAGGTGCTACAAAATAGCCAGCACTAGAATATTATTACTAGAAAATCATAGCGCCCAGGATTAATAAGAAACCACCAAACACCATAATCCATCAGAACTGGAAGAAATTCTTCATTTGATGTTGGAAAGAAAAAAAAAAATCACTGTCTGGCTCAGATGTTAAATACAAAGTTTTTTTTCTCCCTGTCTCTCTCTCTGTTTTATGCTGGGCTCCTTAATCCTTGTTGAATCTCTTCTCTCTTCTTGACTTGTGTAGCGGTGCTGGGCTTGCTAGCAATGAGCTTTGCCTTCCTCCCAGCCCTAATAGCAGATATTCATGACTATTAATATTACACCAATACTTAATAAAGGAAGAATGGTTGGAAATCGAGCGTGAACCGAGCAAAGCAACTCAAGGCAGAGCCCTGTTCTAAATGACGTCCATTGAATGAAGAATCAGTGTATCTAATCAGAGAGGTGGAGGGGGTGGAAAAGAGGGAGAGACACGAGTGAGTGAAGGAGAGAGGGGGTTGGCTGACGAATCACAGGGAAGGGGGGACATTTTAAAGGTTGCAGGGCATGAAAAGTGAAAGAGCTGTAGAGTGTGGGGATCAGTCAGTGACAGGAAAGAAAAGGATGGGGGGTAGGGAGGGGAGGAGGGGGGGGGACCAAATAACAAAAAAAAAGGAATTGGCACCTGGGAATCCTGGGAATATCCTGAATATGCCATTGGCATTTCTGAGCTTCTCCTCTTGCTGCTGGGAATGGGAAGACTCTCTGGGTTCTCCAGCCCTTTGCTTTTCATGTCTGTATCCGAGGGGCCCGGATCTCCTGTCCTCTGAACCTGATCCATAGCCCCGATGGGCTCTCCAACCACAACAACCACAGCTCACAAAGCAGCTTCCTATTCCAATGGAGGCAGGCAGATCCAGGAATCTCTCTTCCTCTCTAATTAAGGCTTATTTTGCTTTCTGTTTCAGAAAAAAGAAGGTTCTTTTTCTTTTCCTAGATGAGTTCGCATGTCCTTGTTGCCTGGGCTTAGACAAAGAGGGGGGCAGAAAGCCTAGCAGAAGATTTTGGAAGTCACCAGCAGTTTGGTGTGCTTGTGGGAGCATGCAGGTCCCGGAAGGGAGCTGGGGGTGGGGTGGTGGGGAGACTTTGTTCTTATTGTGTTGGCTCTGATTTCCTGTCCTTCATTTAGAGATCCAGAGTCCAGATGTTGGAGACCTCGATGGTTTCCCTCAAGCTCAGCTCTTCTCCATAGGTGCTCCAGCCAGGGATGTCTATGGGTCAGCTCCTGTCCGGTTAAAGGCTCGGCCAGGAGCTCCTACAAAAAAAAGCTCGCCTCTCTTCCGCCCGATCCTGGCTCCTTCTCTGCAAACCCGTCCGACTGGCTCTACCACTCCGGCAAACAACTCCTCCAAAATATGACATGCTCAACTTTACAGAGCTCTTAGCTGGCTAGGGTTAGAATAACAACAGTCATCTACCGCCTGCATGTTCCTACAGAACTATGCACACCTAACAAAATAAAGCTTTAATCTCACTTTGAAAGCGAGATTACAGGCTCTGGGCTGGAGCTGGGCGAAGTTTTCTTTTTTGGTGCTCTGTGCTCAGCCACTATCACATGAGAAGCATGCTACCATCGACTGGTCACATCATCTGCATTTCCCTTATGCCTAATTAGTATTTTTTTTCCTTTACATAAGGTCATCTGATTGCAGAAAATGTAAATATA